>CAMTDV010000024.1:26087840-27287840 GCA_947069175.1 Scalesia atractyloides
GTGGGCAGGTGGAGAATTCGAATAGGGGAATTAAGAGAATCTTGGAGAAAACTATCGCAAATAGTCGCATTGACTAGTCCGACAAGTTAGATGACGCGCTTTGGGCGTTTAGGACAGCTTATAGGACACCTATTGGGACTACTCCTTTTAGGATGGTTTATGGAAAGCGTGTCATCTGCCGGTTGAGCTTGAGCACAGGGCCTATTGGACGTTGAGGGCAGTCAGTCTTGACTTGCCAGCTGCTGGGAAGAAACGGTTTCTTCAGATTCATGAGTTAGAGGAGCATCGTGATGAGGCGTATGAGAGATCATGGGCATACAAGGAGCGCACCAAGGAGTTGCATGACAAACACTTGAAACGGGTGAAAGAGTTCAAGTGTGGGGAGAAGGTGCTGCTATATAATTCCCGGTTGAAGTTGTTTCCGGGAAAGTTGAGATCGCGTTGGCATGGGCCGTATGTAGTTACGCAGGTATTCCCATACGGGACGATTGAGGTGGAGAATAAGGACGGTCAGAGATTTAAGGTGAATGGACATCGTTTGAAACACTTTGTCGAGGGACCGACCGAGGAGAGAGAGGAGGAGGTGATTGACCTCCCGGTTATGAGCACGTGAGAGTGTCTCGCGCACTCGGGATTTTCGTTCGAGTTGTAGAGTTTGTATTTTGGTAGTATTTATTTATTTACTTTTATCATTTGAGTCAGTTTTTGTCTTTGAGTCAGTTTTACGCTTGGGTTTGCTTTGTTTTGTTTGTGCAGGTTTGTAGGATACCGCCGTACTCAATCTCCATTCGGGCGGCGATTTCAAGCTTATATCATATTGTGGAGGGCAGCCCCAACATAATAGTTTGGTCGACCGCGAAGGAAATGCTATACGGTCGTGTACGGGTTCGGATTGAAGACGCGTGCAGCTGGGACTGATTTTTATCCTAACCAGCTAAGTCCTTTCGATTCGTTGTATTTTGTATATTATTTTAGGTTTTTATTTCTTATTTTTTTAGTGGTTTTCCATCCTACATTGAGGGCAACGTAGAGTTTAAGTGTGGGGATGGGAAACTACGTTTTTAGGTAGGGTTGAGTCAAAAAAATTGAAAAATTATAAAAATCCAAAAAAATAAAGAAATAAAAAAATAAAAAAAACCAAAAAAATTGAAAAAAATCACAAAATGTCCCTGTCTAAGAGTTTGCAAATAAATACGGAAAATGATAGTAAAGTCAAGTTTGTTCGGTTCTCAAATAATAATAATATGAGTTTATTAAGTTGGGCACGTGTCTGATTTGGGATATGTGGGTAGGCTCTTTCGGTTTTTAGGTTCCTTTGAGCTGAAAATACTTAATATGTTAAGATACCAGTGGGTACTCATCTAGGAGAAATAGAGAAGCCGAAACCGCCAATAATAGTATAAGAAATACCGTTATAAGCTAAAAGTCTTAGAATTTTTAATAAAAAATGAATAATTGAGCTAGATTGAAATAAAGTAGCACAGGCCTACGTAATCTTTGTTGGGGATGGTGACTCTGACTTAGAATGCCTCTGGGATGTGTCGAAAAAAATGCTAAATTACTGAATCTCACGTTGTCGCTCTCGGGGATGGTGACTCTGGTTGAGACAGCCTCTGGGTTAGGTATGCAAAAGTCTAGTGCTCATGAAAAAAAAAGAAAAAAAAGCTTGTTTTTAAATTCTTTGAGTTTTGGTATAAAACGGTTAGGAAATAGCCAATTGGTTGTTCCTTTTATTTCATAAGCTTGAGGCGGGATTAGGTGGAAACGTGACTCTATAGTGTGAGACCCTAGGTTGACTAACTGAACTTGAACATAATTGAACATGACAAGGGCTTAGGAACCAGTGTTGAGTTTAAGTGGATCGTATACCTGCAATCGTAAGTTAACATGTGTTTGATTTCTAATTAAATAATATGAATTTTGAGATCGATTATTATTTTGACTATGATTCCGTAGCGTATATCTTTTTCAAGGACGAAAAAGGTTTAAGTGTGAGGATATTTGATGTGTTTCAAATTATACATATTTTTATATTAATATTCCTACACTTTTGAGTAGCTTACGGGTTATTTTTATTAAATTTTACTCGTATTTAGTTCATATCTGGGTTTTAAAGATTTTAAAAGATAATGAGCTAAATTAGAGTATTTTGACTAAATTTGGGACCGCGAGTGAAACTCAAATTTATGTATCTTAGGTTGTAAATGAAAATGAGCAAATGAATTTGTATCAAATTAGTGAGCATGAAAAGGTTTTGACTTGACAATTAATTGAGTGATTATTAGAGTAAGTAATGGCATTTAAACCAAATCAACCGTTAACACGGAATGTGTGGGTTCATAACGCAATTCTCGTGCATTGTTCACTCTTTCTCCCATTGATGCTTGCGGATGCTCCTCCTGGACAGCTTCCGGTACATAATTCTGGCATATTGCTTTTCCTTCATCTTCAAAAATCATATTGTGCATGATTATACAAGCGTACATAGCATCTCTCATTTTTTGCTTGATCCATGCACGACAAGGATTTCTCAAATAATGCCATCATTGTTTAAGAACACCAAAGCATCTCTCAATGTCCTTTCACGAAGACTCTTGAACTTTTTTTATGTAAGCTCTTTTCATCGTACGGATCACTGAATGTCTTCACGAGATTCGAATACCTAGGATAAATTCCATCGCACAAATAGTATCGTGCTCGTAGTAGTTTTCATTTACATAAAAAGATGCTTTTGAAGCTCTACCAGAAATATAGTCCTCAACCAAAGGAAAATGTTCGAAAACGTTTATTTCATTGCATGACTCTACCACGCCAAAGTAAGCCGACCAAACCCAAAGGTCCTGTATGCAACCGCCTAAAGAATACAAGTAGGTCCGTGCTTGTCACCTCGTGTGTGTTGACCTTGCCATGCGGTTGGACAGTTATCCCACCGACAATGCATATAATCCAAGCTCCCTGTAGGACAGATCCTGATAGCATAGGAACCTATATTTGATATCTAATGTCCATAATAGCGGAAATATTAGGACATGATTACCAAACAACAAGAATTAGTCAATTAATCGTCAATTTTATTGATATAACGTCAAGTCTCCAAATTGACAGAGCTTTGCCTCTAAGATGCCAAAGTTACAGATGAGAGAGACTAGCTAGCTATTTATAGAGTTGCAAGTTCGTTGGTGGAGGGATGAGTTCGGGCGAACTTGCCTAAGCAAGTTCGGCCAAACTTGACATTCCTAAGTTCATTCTCCAGGGAACTTGTCCTCTCGTTACATAAATACTTCGTTTCGCTAGCCTATTCAACTCTAATTTATACAGACTCGATATAAGACTAAGACATAGACATTCTGCACCAACAGACTCCCCCTTGGATATCGTCTCCGTCTTGTATCAATCTTCAAAAACTATGTCTTCAAAATAAACTTTAACGAACACGACCGAAGAAGTTCTTGTAAGGCTTCTTTCGTCGTTCTTGCTTCGGATCTGGCGTCTAATCTGTAGGAGGCACTTTGTTCATGTACTGAAACCTTCTAAGCCTTGTCGCCCTACCTTTCTCGTGTATAGCTTCTAGACGCTTTTCTTCCTTTAGAAATTCAACTCGTTCTAGATCCCTCCATCTAGTTTCCCACATCCTTCCAGAGTTAACTTCTCGAGCATAACATACATTCACAACCCTTTGATATTCCATGGCTTGTTCTTTCTCACGTTCTTCGAATACAATCTTGCTGTAGAACAAGAATTTGATATCTTCTCTGGAGCAGTTTACCAACCACATAGGATCTAGAATCCTGATTGTTCTCCACAAGCCTCTCATACCATGAAACCCAAGTATCTCAACCCTTTCCTTCGTGATATCCAGATGTTCCTCAAATCGTAACACTATAACAGCTTCACATGTAATAGGATCAATCTGCCACCACTTAAACACTGGATAGAAATTCTGTTCAAATGGCATTAAGGGCATGTTCCTCATCGCTCTTGGTCATTTCATAATCAACGTTATATTTTTTCGCCTGTCTTTTTGTTTGTTTTGATGCGACGTCCTGGAATAAACAGCTTCCAGTATTTAAATCCCTTTGTCGTTTTAAACTTGATCATTTTCCACAATAACTTATCAATATACTTCATATGATAAGTAACATTCACGGCTTGAACAATCTCCTCCACATCCCAATATGGTAAAGTCTTGAAATCAGCTAAATATTTGAAGTATTGCACTCCAAATTCCCTTATGATTGCATAAACATTTAGCTCCTTGAACCAACCCCCACTGAGAATATCTCCCAACAACACGTCTTTATCTCTAGTGAAGAATGCTAGAGGATGTCGAAACTTACGTTCGCACGGCATCTCTTTAAACCAGGACTTCTTAGCTTGAGCTATTTCTTCCTTTGTCATCTGCTTCGGAACTTTGCCTTCTCGGATAGATTCTTAAATCTTTTCCTTTAACATATCTTCATCAAGTTGCTTGTACATCTCCTCAAACGTAGGAAAACTATCAGTGTTAGGACCGACGTTCTTCGCAGTTTCATTACTTTCATCATCAGAAGACCAATCCTCTACAATCACTCTGTTATATTCGTCAGCTTCAAACCTTCGTATGTACAGATAATCATTTGGCTCAAACGTGTTACATTCATCACTTGCTCTTCAAAATCAAAGTCAAGTGATTCAGCATCAACTTCGTCAACTTTGCCAAATCTTCTTTCGTATAATTGTGCACGTACTCGCCTTCTTCTACATTGTGTTCCAACATCAAAATCAAAGGCTTTGTGGGTACGGCAGCAACAGGCTTTACAAATCTATCAACATCAGACACATCAATCTCTTCAGTTGGCCCTGACTCCCCGTCAATTTGATCATCCATCTTGTTTGATTCATCATCCATCAAAGAAGAAAAATCAAATTCATCAGAGACTTTTGCTTCACTAATTTTCATACCAACTCCTCCCTGATCATTATCATCATCATCAGCATTATTCCAATCTTCATAATCAGAATCATCTTTCTTGTCGTCATCATCTTTATCCTCATCTTCTGCTTCTTCATCGTCCTTTTCTTCAGACGCAATTATAGGATCAGAAGGCTTGACAGATTCATCAACCTTAGCAATCTCGGACTCAGAAGCTTCTGTAGATTCATCAACAGGCTTTTCGGCAGCTTCAGATGATTTAGGTGCTTCACCTTCAACACCTTTACCTTTACCACTAGCAGCAAGCTCTTTCTCTGCTCCCTCTTTTGCTTCTTGCCTATCTAAACGATCATATTCAGCAATGAAATCAACACTCAGAGCATTAGATAATACTTTCTGCATCCTTGTAAACCTTTGATCGTTTAGGGCCTGAATTGCTTTCAGATCAGCAATCTCTGTTTGTAGCTTCTCATTAGCGTCTTACAGACTCTCAATTAGGGCTTTGAAAAATTCTCTTTCGTTTTCCAACACTTTGAATTTATCATCCAACAACTCTTTCTCTACTGCGCTTTGATTCATTTTCTTTATCAGTTCAGCTTTCTCAGCTTCATTCTGTTGAACTTTCTCTTCTAAAATCTTCACACGCTTTTCGAGAAGATCAACATTAGTGTCAGGAAAGAAATCATTCAGATCTTGAAGACTAATTGGTTCATTCTACATATCACCAAACAGATTTGCCCTCGGAGTAGACTTTGGAGTAGCATCTTGTGGTGTAGACTTCTTTGGAGTAGAACTTTCAAGATATGAAGTCGCTGGGGAAACAGGAGATTGAATAATAGGTACTTCGAGTAATCCATTCTCAGGAGGTTCTTGTATAACTCCTGGACGTTCAGCTTCAGCAGTAATGACAACAGGAGGTTCTTGTGTAGGAGGTTCTTGTGTGGCTCATTTCTCCTGTGTGCCAGAAGGTTCTTGTGTAACTTCTGCGCTTTTAAGCTTCCCAATATATCTCCTGCTCGGTGGCTTTAGGGTTTTCTTTGACTTTTTACCCTTTGTCTTTGGAGATCCTGTGGTTTTTGCTGTAGAAACCACTGCAGATTTTGAACGCTTAGCCTTTTTCTTCGGCCTCTCCTCGTCAGACTCTTTTTCTTGATTTGGATCGAAATCGGCATCAGTCTCTATGGCTTTTTCTGCCTCAGTCTCTGCTAATGTTTTCTTTGTAATTCTTTCGAGAGAATCATCAGAATCTTCATCATTCTCTGAAGTAGCTGAAATAACATCATCTTCCTGAGTCGTTCTAACAGTTTCCTGACTCTCAATAACTACTGTAGCACTCGATCCAGCCTCTGTTTGAACATTTTCTGGCTCGTCTTCATCAATGAGTATCGTTTCAACCTTTTTAGTTGCTCGCTTCTTTTTCGGCTTTTCAACTTCAGCTTTAAGAAACCAATCACTGCGAGCTTTCGGATTGAAAGCTTTAAACCACTCTTTCTCATCATTCAACTCTTTCTCGTCACCACTTCCGTCTTTCCTCCATTTGTTGTCAGCCGGCGCAATATAATTTTCATCTTTAATCGCCCCAAATACTGGCTTTGCTACCGGTGCTGAATCTTGCTTTTGAAACTTTATCAACTTCTTAACAATAGTAACATCAAGATGACTGAGATATAAGACGTCATTCGGATCACGTGCAATGTTTGTGAACTTCTCATCAATTAGCATCTGCACGAACCTTGGATACAAACACAATCTTGAATCATCCATGTTCTTTGACATATGCGTAAAAACAAGCTTAGAATAATTGAACGGCTTCTTCAGAATTAACGCCATTGCCATGCATGCCATGTAATCTTGCACATCTCTAGGCCCGCTTTACGGTGACTGAAAGTATGAATAATAGAATGCATCAGGAGCTTATAGGGGTTAGGAACTTCCCCTTTCTTTAGAGTCAGCTTATTCTACACTGCCCTTGTAACCCATCCTGTAAAAGCAACCTCTCACCATTTTTCGTCTAAAAAAATAGGATCGTCTTTGTCATCATTAAAAAAGATCCTTTGAATATCATCTTCAGTAACAGTGATCTTCTTTACTTCATTCCCGACTTGAACAGATGAAATAATAGTCTTCTTATCTTCGATGAGACTCGCATTCGTCCAGAAGTGATAAGTGTGCGAACGATAAGATACAGTGCGCTCCGTGATAGCTCGATGTATAGGGCAATCCTTCAAAAACTTTAGGATGCTTTCGTACTCCTTCATTTATGGACATATCGTCTTGTCGAGCGTGATACAAGTATTATGGAACTTAGAAAAATCCATAGAAATCACCCGCGCTGGTACTTGAACCTGAAACATGACGCAAAACAATTAGCACGCATTACGAGAAAAAGTTACAAAATTTTTCATCACAATTCCATCAAGTTCGGGCGAACTTGATATGTGCAGAACAATCTGATTTGAGTCAAGTTCGCCCGAACATGCACTTCAAACATGTTCAATATCCTTTTGTAAGTTCGGGCGAACTTACACTCAACATTATTTTCAGATTTCAAAATTCAAGTTCGTGCGAACTTCCAAAAATTTATCAATTCAGATTTTCTTAAGTTCGGTCGAACATGAGATTGATCAGTTTTATACATGTTTTATCAGCAAGTTCAGTCGAACAAGTCAACAAGTTCGGCCGAACTTGTTGTCTTCTTCAATAAATCTGCAACTCCAATTCGAATGATTTTGATGAAATTTATCACTCATTCATGATCGATTTATGTTGTTAATCATATTTGAAAGTTCAATTTGTTCAACAAACCCTGACTTCTATCTGTTTTAACTTTTTAGATCTGATTTAACCGATTATGTCCAATTAACAGTTCAAATAACTGATTACACACCTCTTCCATTGATAATGGTGTGCGAATCACCAAATCAACCACAAATTTGGCAGTATAACGGTGTATTTTTGACAATTTTACAAAATCGCTCACAATCAACTAGTTTGCTCAAAGAGTATTGGGATGTGATAATGAAGTCCGGCCGAACTTTATTTATACCTTGGCAAGTTCGGGCGAACTTGGTGAGCCCAAGTTGTAAAGCTCAACAAAGTCCGGGTGAACTTATCCCTTCTCAAAACAACCATCAACGCAAGTTCGGTCGAACTTGCCTCAATGTGAAACCTTAATAAGTTTAGCAAGTTCGGTCGAACTTGCCAAACCCAATTTTCAAACTTTTCAATTTTTTCAATTCAGTCCATAAACTTTTACTTTTTACTAATTTAAAAAATCCACTCAATTGACCAAGTCCAAGTTAATGACCTTGGTTAATCGATTTGTCTGCCGAGTCCAAGTTAATGAACCCGGTTTGATCCGTTACGAACAAACTGTTGATATTTTCAAAATCAAAGTTTCAAATTAATGAACTTTTCATCGTTTTTCGCTTTTCAGATTTTATAGATTAGCTCGCAGCCCGTTGTCAATAGAGATTCCACCAGTTTAGCACCTTACCAGACTTCGAAGATTCGTTCTCCAACATTGGTTTGCTGAAAACAATGTAAAAACAAAATCTTTTTGTATTTTTGAAAGTTTATGCTAAAACACACTGAAAATCATTTTGGTTTTATTCTTTAAAGCTGATAAACTATGTATAGGACAATGTAAACTATGTACAAACATATTTACAGACATATTTTTGTGAATTCATGTCTAAGGATCATATTAGTTGATTGAGACATATCACCAGTACCGTTGACCTTTAGATGACTTTAAGTTTTAAACTTGTTTACCTAGATTGTCGATATGTTTGTCCACTTAAACTTTACCACGTTTCTCAACTGTTCCAAGATATGTTAAGGTATGATTTATGAAACTTAACTTATCTGCGGTTCCCACTTCTTGAATATACTCCCGTATCAAGATTCCCTAGATTTCATCTTACAGGTGAATATAGCGTAATTGATATATGTATCTGGGTTAATGCGAGACCTTGAGAGCTCAGGTTAGTACTACCGTACAGACAAAGAGATGAAGGCTCGTCTTTAGGATGTGTTCCAATTAAGGAATCTTTCTAGCACTGCAAATGATTAGATCTTTCGATACTTTTCAAGTTTGCATGCAGTTTGGGGGTTTATAGCGAAAGTATTATAGAAGTTCTAGGCTATTGCTTCCGCAAATCAGAAGAACTTGTTTAATACCCCAGATATCAACTATCTTTAAAGACCTCGTATCTCAGAATCAGGTAATCTCTCAAACGAAATTTCAGAGTACTAAGTCCATATATCCAAGATGTGTTAATCCACAAGATTAAGCAGTTGTAAAATTTAGTTTATATCTCGAAAACAGTTTACTGAACGTGTTATGCCTATCGACACATCCACAGTAAGACTTGTTTATCACTTTTAAACTTTACATTTCTTTAGCATACTGTGATAGTCCACTGATGTACTATCATTTCCTTTTTATGACATCGAATTCTTTTTGTCTTTTTCAATGTTTTTGTACTTTTTGCTTTTTTTCATATGTTTTTGAATTTTAAAATTTCAAATGTTTTTGTATTTTCTCTAACATTTCTCCCCCTAAAATCAAAAACATATTTTTTTATTTTAGTTTTTAATAAAATTCTAAACTAGAAAGATATAGACAAACCAATGTGGATCACGCGAACTCGTCGTCTGATCCATATTCAACCTCAGTGTCCGCACCTGTCAGCAAATTTTTCATACCATTAATTCTCAACAAGTATTTAAACCGTGATAAAGAAAATGGTTTGGTATAAAAATCAGCCTTTTGTTCGTCGGTGTGGATTTTTTCTATTCGCACCAACTTCTTTCGTAGCAGTCACGAATGAAGTGATAACGAATTTCAATGTGTTTAGTGCATGAGTGATGAACCGGATTTTTGGTTATATCAATGGCTGCCTTATTATCAACATACAGCGGAGTGTCGAGAAACTGCAGACCATAGTCTCTCATCTGCTGTTGTATCCACAGAATCTGCGAACAACAGCTGGAGGCCGAGATATACTCAGCTTCACAGGTAGAGAGAGTGACCGTAGTCTGTTTCTTACACTGCTAGGTTACCATTCTTGTTCCGAAGAACTGGCATCCCGCTGTAGTCGATTTTGAATTCAACCTATCTACACCAAAATCAGAATCAGCATATCCTGCAAGATCGAAGTTATCATTCTTCGGGTACCACAACCCGGTGCTTGGACATCCCTTCATGTATCTGAAGATTCGTTTCACGATATGCATGTGTGATATTCTCGGGCTAGACTGATATCTGGCGCAAAGGCAGGTAGGATACATGATGTCTAGGCGCGATGCCGTCGGATACATCAGCGATCCTATCATTGATCTGTAGAGCGTCTCATCAACTTTGGTTCCAGTTTCATCGATACAAATCCCATGATTAAGAGCAAGAGGAGTATATAACGGCTTCGAGCTTTCCATATCAAACTTCTTCAAGATGTCGTGCACATACTTGGTCTGATGAATGAAAATACCGTCTGGAAGTTGATCTACTTGCAATCCGAGGAAGAATTTCATTTCGCCCATCGAAGACATTTCAAACTTCTTCTTCATGATGCCCTCAAACTCCTTGCAAAGACTATCATTCGTTGATCCAAAGATGATGTCGTCCACATATATTTGAACTATAATTAGATGACTACCAACTTCTCTGGTGAAGAGAGTACTATCCACAGTTCCTCTGACAAAGCCGTTGCCCACGAGATGTTGCGATAACGTCTCGTACCAAGCTCTCGGGGCTTGGTGTAAACTGTAAAGAGCTTTATCAAGAAGATATGCTTTCTTTTTGTTGAGTGGATCAACAAACCCCGGTGGTTGTCCGACGTACACCTTCTTGCGTAATTTTCCGTACAGAAAAGCTGATTTGACATCCAACTGATAGACTTTAAATCCTTTCCATGTTGCGAATGCAAGAAATATTCGAATAGATTCTAAGCGAGCTACTGGTGCGTAGACTTCCGTGTAGTCTATCCCTTCATGCTGGTGAAATCCCTTGACAACAAGCCGAGCTTTGTTTCGAACTATAACCCCTCGATCGTCTCGCTTGCATTTAAAGACCCATTTAATATCAATCGCTTTCTGATTTTCAGGTAGGTCTACAAGCTTCCACACTCCTAACTTCTCAAACTGTAACAGTTCCTCTTGCATTGCTTGTACCCAGTTTTCATCGCCTAAAGCTTCAGAAACACTCTTTGGCTCGATCTGGGATATGAAACATGAATAGTAGCAATACTCTTGAATTGGAGCAACACGAGTATAGAAAAGCTCAAAGCTTTGTTTATTTGACTCCGTGTTCTCACACCGGCTTGTAATTCGCCTATTATAGAATTTGACGGATGATAAGAATATGGTCTTGGCATCACTTCGCCTTGACCAACCACAGTATTCTCTTGATTTGTGATATTTTGATCTACCACTACTTCAACTTCAGGAACACTACTCGGGCTTGCAGATTCATTCATTAAACTTGTAATCTGCTCTGCTTCTTCATCTGAAGAAGATTCTCCATCGGCATCGAATGTTGGAGCCTCGTCCGAGTCTGAACTCTGTGCTTCAGAAAGATTAGGAATCACTGTAGTATTAACTGGTTCTGTAGTTGGTGTCACTTGTTCTGTTTGAGTTTCTTGACCACCGTTATTACTTGAACTAGCACCAGAAGAAGATGATCCCAACGTGGGTTGATTAACCACAATTGGTCTGACGATTTGCTCTTGATTTGCTGATTGATGAAGATAATAAAGAGCTACAATTTCTTCATCGGATGGTTCTTCGGGTAAATCAAATGATTTCCACAAGTCTTGATAATTGAATAACCATGCATCACCTTTTCTCTGAACAGGATCCGTATAGTTAAAACAATCAACATGTTGTGCTTCAATAACCTTTCTCAACGAGGGAACGTAAACTCTTCGCAATGGACTTGCATATCCGACAAAGAAACCTTCAGTGATTTAGCTCCAAATTTTCCATCTTGATCGATTACAGTACATGGCGCTCCAAATGGTTCTAAGAACTTCAAATTCGGTTTCCGTCGGTTGATCATCTCAAAACAGGTCTTCTTCATTGGTTTGACTGTTAAGACTCTGTTAAGTGTGTAGCAAGCCGTTGCAGCTGCTTCACTCCAGAAGCTGACTGGAAGCTTTGAGTCTGCAAGAATGGTTCTTGCAGTTTCGATTAAAGTTCTGTTTTTCCTTTCAGCGACACCGTTTTGCTGCGGAGTGTAGGGTGCACTAAACTCGTGCAAAATCCCTTTAGCATTGCAGAATTCCCCTCATTTGGTGTTTTTGAACTCAGTACCGTTGTCACTTCTAATGCGTCTCACCGGAAGATGGTACAGGTTCTCAAGTTTCTTGAAAAGAATCACTAAGTTTTCAAACGTCTCATCTTTTGATTCTTGGAAGAATACCCACGAGTATCAGGAATAATCGTCTGTTACTACCAAGCAATAGAGATTTCCAGAGATGCTTCAGACATTCACTGGACCGAAGAGATCCATATGAAGTCTTTTGAGTGGCAACTTTATCGAATTGAGAATCTTTCTTGGATGAGATTTCTTGATTTGCTTTCCCTTTTTAGACTCGAGGCAATTATCTGACATATGAAAACTTTTCAGATTCACACCTTCCACCAAATCATTATGCACCAAATGATTCATCTTTCTCAGGTGAATGTGGCCCATCTTTCTGTGCCATAAGATTGACTCCTTCTCAGTAGCTTTTGAGACAAAACATTGTGCCTTTTTTGAAGAAGTAGTAACATTTCCCATGTCAAGAACATACAAATCATTCTCTCTTGGTGCACGCATGAGTATCCACTCGTCTGGTATTTTGAAACCCGTTTAATGATCATGCATTCTTTATCATTGAAGTGGACGGTAAACTTCTTATCACAAATTTGAGAAAAACTCAGAAGGTTGTTCTCAAGCTCCGCAATGTGGTTCACTTGATCAAATGAAACAACTCCGTTTGAGAGCTTTCCCTCGGCGACAATCCTTCCACCTTGGTTTCCAGTAAATCCAACATATCCGCCGTTGATAGCTTTAATGACAACAAGAGCGCTTTCATTCCTGTCATATGTCTAGAAGCTCCACTATCCAGAATCCACTTGGAAAGTACGGATCTCTGGATCCCCTGCACATTTCAACAATTAGTTAAACAGCGCGACCCAAGCCTTCTTGGTCTTGGGTTGAATTGGATAACCATCATCGTAATCAAATTCACACTCGTCAACATAATCATATTCATATTCATCATCTGGATTTTCTATGATATTTATGTTTGAAAACTTCACTTTCTTTTTATCTTTCAAACATTTGACATTTTCAGTTTTGATTTCAGATTTATATTCTTTCATGTTATCACTAGTCTTAACAGGCTCAGACTTAGTGATTTCAGATTTTGATTCTTTCATGTTATCACTAGTCTTAACAGGCTCAGACTTAGTGATTTCAGATTTGGCAACTTCCTTTTTGCAATCCAGACTTGTGATTTTATGTTAGCCTTTTTGATGTAAAATTTTGTTTCGTTTGCTTTTGAAGATTAACCTTTTTTGAAAATTGAATTTGCAAACTTCTTTTCAGATTTAGGTTTATCTTCAGATTTTGATTCGTTTCTTTTCAAAATCGTGACCGGTTTTACAAACTCTGGTTGCTTTGGTTTCACAACATCTGAACTTTCTTTCTTTCGAAGATAAGCCGGTTTTGATTTTGGACACTTCGGTGCAATATGACCAATTTCGTTGCACTTGAAGCAAATCCGATTATTAAGTGAGTGTCCACTAGTGGATTTTACACCACTTGTGACTTTCGCCTTATCTCGAAGTTCTTTCTGTTTTTAACCTCGTCGTTTGATTGCTTCCCAATCAAACTCTCCTCATGAACCGTGTTTGTCCCATAAACGAATTTCATGTTTGTATCTTTGTACTCGTGAAATGGTGACATTTTCTTAACCGGTTCTTCTTCCTCATCAAGACCCAACCCAGCTCTCGGTTTTCCGGATGATCACCACCCTTTCTCCCGTAGTTATTGTAATTTCTTTTGGATTTAGAATAGAATTTCTTTTCATTTTTCTCCAGGTCATCTGATGTAACTTCAACCAATTTGAACAGTTTATCCAATTGGTCTTCTTTGACGTTCCGAATCGGAAAACTATCATCAAAGTATAATCTATCAGATTCCTTAACCTTGTACACGACAACATTAGGATCATCACATAGATTATCTTCCGATGATGTATCGTCATCTTCGGAATTTGAGTCAACACTGTTCAAACTCGAGGTGGCGCTCTCAAAGCTGCCATCATCAGAATCGTTCAGAACAATTTCAACCACCTTTTTCACTACCGCATTGTCATCATCTGATTTACTATAGACTACATCAATGTTCTCTGGCAACTCATTTTTCTTTTCAGATAACAACTCAATGTTGAGTGCCTTATCCATCCCATCAACGATTTTGCGACAATACTTCTCGCATAGGAGAGGAGGAACATTGTTGTATTCTTTACCAATTTTCTTTTTAGGTTTTTCTTCCGATGAAATTGTAGGAAGAATGTGATCAATGACATATGCGTTAGTTGTGTAACTTCTTAAAAGATATTGACCACGTTCTGTTTCAATTTTCATGTCCTGGAGTTTTTGCTTGGTTTCAGCAATGGTGTTGATATAAATGTTTATTGCTTTTTGTTTATCCAATACTGTACCTTTCAACATCCTTATAGTATCGTTTGTTCAATATTATTTCTATCGAGCCAGCCATAATCATCTTTCATTTTGTCATACGCTTCCTTCATTGTACGATAATCATATTTGAAATGTTCATTATGTACATTGAGTTCAGCGATGATTTGTGATTTTTTGGCATAATTAGCACATGGCTCGATACATTTTGTGCAAGGTTTTACAACCTCCACAACTTACACTTTGATAACTTCCTTTACCTCTGAACCTACCTTGGTTAGATTCACCATCATAGCTTTATCGGCAAAGTCCTTGAGGTTTTCAGCAGTTACTTCTTGAACAACATCAGTAACTTCTTCATTCGATTTCTCCTCGATCACTTGCTCTTGAGAACTTCCATGAAAGTTACCTGCAAAACTATCACAAGAGTTAGAAGATAATATGCCTTGTTTCTTCATGTGAAGATACTCCTCTTCCTCCTATTGTTGCAGATACTGTTCCAATAAAATATTCTCTAAAGCTGGTGCTTCTTCAGCAGTAACGATCTCAGCCATCCGGTCTTCTTACCGATATAAGAATTCCAATCGAAGCCATCATCCTCGTTCGAAGCAACCATTGCCTTATCAGTGTTACTGCTATTTGGCTTTCTTGGATCTCAACTTGTGTCTTCTTTGGGAAAGGCTTGTATTGAAGAGATTTCTTGTAATACTCGTTGCCTCCACCAAATGGACTCTGATTTCCCGTTGCTTCATGGTTTTTGCATTCTCTCTTAAAATGCCCTTTCTGTCGGCATCTGAAACAAGTGACCTTCGATTTGTCGAACCCTAGCTTGTTGCTTGAATTTCCGATATCTCGGCCAGTGAGTGCAACAAACTTTGTGACTCTTCGAATGATAGAAGCTAGTGACCACTTGATATCCATCAGCTCAAGCTCTTCTTCGTCCACCTGATCGTAGTCTTCGGCGGTCATTTCTGGATTGCTGATCTTTCCTGCTACAAGACTTTCATATGATTCTAGAACAGTGGCGAGAAGTGACATGTGTTGTTTTGCAACTTGCTCAGAAACAACATTGTTTAGATTTACAACAATGTTACACTTGTACACATTTGAATCAGAATTTGTTTGTTGATTCTGATTTGCTTGACTCTGATAAGAAGCATTTGACCCTATGCTTGAGAACGAAGAGCTTTGTGGACTTTGGTCATATTGAGGTTGATTCTGTGGCGAAGAAGTTATGTTTGCATTAAATGTTGTTTGAATATTTGGGCTTGAAATGTTGTCTTGCATTCCGTTCTTGTAATAAAGACCAACATCTTGAACAATGTTAGCATTCTTCAACTTTGCGATCTTTAGTAGTTCAATCTCGTGACCTTCTAGTTTGTCGATGAATGTAGACAGCTTAAAGAATTCCTAGTTATGACTTTCTTTCAAGACCATGAGATATGTAGTCCACTCTCCGTCAGGTAACGCATCTGCAAGCTTATCGATGTACTCTTGTTCTGTCTTCTCGAGACCGTGTCTCCTCATTTGGACTTTCAGATGACAGAAACGCTCAATCATCTGCTTCATTGTCTCTCCTTTCAACATGTTAAAGATATCAAACCCCTTCAGGAAGAGAGCTTTCTTACTCTTGATCATCTCTGCGCTTCCTTGATATTTCTTTTGTAGTGATAGCCAGAGATCTCTTGTAGTCGTATATTCGGGCAACAAAACCAGAATATCCTCTTTAACAGATTGTTGAATGGGGCTTATCATCTTTTTCTCAGCAATGTACTCATCTTTCTGTATTGTAGTATACATGTACTTCTCCAGAACTTGCTGATGTTCGTCTAACGGAACAGTATAACCTCTCTCAATCGACACTCAGCCTTGGAAATGCATGGCCTTAACCCAATAAGTAAATTTATCCTTCCATCCTTCGTACTCGTCCATGCTCATTAACTTCGGCGGTTTAACGGACGTGCCCATTTCGTTGTCTAGATTGACTTGCTGTATGACATCGGCATTGGATGTACCCACTCCTGACATAAACGCTATCGAATTTGATAAAATATCAATGAACTTTTAGCAACTTCGAGCGAACTTAGCTTAATTTCTTTCAAAAACTCCTCAAGTTCGAGCGAACTTGATAAAAACTCACTAAAAAGTGACTTTTTAGCTCAAGTTCGGCCGAACTTGGCTAATAAGTTTGATGGAAGTGTGTTTGACACCAATTCGTTTGATTTTAGTCTCCAAGCTCTCAGGGGTTTATCTATGATGTATTTAACATGTCATATTGAAAATTTGACAGAATTTGCCCGTGAATTCTTCATTTTTGTGTAAAAGTTAAGAAAAATAGAAGAATGGAGTAGAATTAGAAGTGTTCTTGTCTTGATATCAATCAAATCAGCCTATTTTAGCTCTGATACCACTTGTAGGACCGATCCTGATAGCATAGGAACCTAGATTTGATATCTAATGTCCATAATAGCGGAAATATTACGACATGGTTACCAAACAACAAGAATTAGCCAATTAATCGTCAATTTTATTTATATAACATCAAGTCTCCAAATTGACAGAGCTTCGCCTCTAAGATGCCAAAGTTACAAATGAGAGAGACTAGCTAGCTATTTATAGAGTTGCAAGTTCGTTGGTGGAGAGTTGAGTTCGGGCAAACTTGCCTAAGCAAGTTCGGCCGAACTTGACATTCCAAGTTCATTCTCCAGCGAACTTGTCCTCTAGTTACATAAATACTTTGTTTCGCTAGCCTATTCAACTCTAATCTATACAGACTCGATATAAGACTAAGACATAGACATTCTGCACCAACACTCCCGATCATGCCCGGCAAACCGTGTACATTAGAATGGACCTCGTAAATATGTTGAAGGTCGTACCATGTGGTGGCCTTCTCAGATAACGCGCACCGTACAAATTTATAATACCTTCAACAAACATATATATCTATAAGCTTAAAAAAATAAATACATGTAATGTTTATAGTATAGTAATGTACCATGACAAAAATGCTCAAAGGTTTCTCGCGTTGTTTTCTCGGCCATTTTTAAATACTCGTCGTTGATGTCAGATGAACGCAAGGACTGGTAGCACTGACGTACACTTTTGAATACCGGTGAATCTAAGTGTCCCTCTCGCATCCGGTTTTGGTTTAAAATAATCAAACTTGTTTCCCAAGTCTTCGACGATGCGTAGAAATAAACGCTTACTCATACGGCAACGACACCTAAAAACTTATGGATTCGTGTAAGTTGGCGCTTCATCGAAATAATCTTTCATCAACCGGTCTTTTGCCGCTTGTCGGTCTCATTGAATATATTCTCTTGGTAATATCTCACGTTGTGGCTGGCTACAATGTTTCATATACCGAGCCGCTAGTTCGCACGCATTCGTAACCGCCTCTTGCTCGACCTCCTCATCCGTAGACTCACCCTCATCCGCTAAAAACTTTTTGTAGTAATAGTTTGCAATGGACGATGACGATGAGATAGGGACTCAATTTTTAATATAAAAGTGATGAAGGTTGTATAAAATTTTGGTGTTTTGATGTTGTAGTGTATATGATTGTGGTTTATATAAAATGGATGAAGGTAATCGTATTTATAAAATATGCTAAATTTTTTAAAAAAAAAAGTAGCCGTTACTTTTTGACGTTGCCAACGGTCATTGGCCCATTCTTTTCTTCTTCGGCATGGAAAAAAGGACGCCACGGAGGAGATTTGCAAGGAAAACGCCCAGGGGCGGTCATGCGGGCTTTGAGGGGCATTTTTGAAGGCCAAAACGCCCAAAACCATTCCAACTACGCATGGTCTTGGTAAATTTCACAAATAGCAAAGCTACTGGTAAGGTCTAGAGAATGTGGGATGTAGGCAAACCTTACCTCCATCCCTAGGGACCAAGACACCACTTCCAGAGAGACCCCCGACACTAGTAACAAATAATAGAACAAACAACTAGGCCTCAAGACATAGAGTATACAACAACCAAATAACAGACATAAGGTTGTGGATGAGTAACAGAATAAAGTAACAACAAATATAAAAGTCATAAGACCACATATAGGCATAGATACAGAAAAATACTCGCATAACTCAAAGCCCCTACAATCAAGTTAGAAACCCCACCCCCCTCTCTAAAAGTCCTTAACCTTAATACTACGTCTCCCTAGACCCTTATCATGTACCAAGACCTGAGAGAGGTGCAACTTTAACAAATCATGCTTAATCCCTTCATCTCAAGTCATTTTGAGCCTACCTCTACTCCTCCTCGCCTCCACAATCAAGGATTCCACTGCTCTAACTGGCGTTGTTGACTGTCTGCTCTTCACATGTCCAAACCATCTAAATCTCCTCTCTTGTATCTTATCCGATATACTAGTCGTTTCTAACATTTCCCTAAGAACCTCATTTCTCATCTTATCTAACCTTGTAGACCCAACAGCCTGCTCCATACAACATAGCAAGCCTGAGTGCAACCCTATAAATTTTCCCCTTTAACTTAGTTAGAAACCTCTTGTCACACAATAACCCAATGGCTTGTCTCCACCTACACCATCCAACACTGATGCGATGAACTACATCACTATCTATCTCCCCGTCCCTTTGATAAACGACCATAAATATTTGAAGTTAGATGCATGCGGAACCCTTTAACCATCAATGGTAATCTGAGTATCGTCGTGTTCGTCATCGCCTACCTCATTGAAATCACAATGAAGATACCCAGTCTTAGAGCGACTAGTCCTTAAACCATTACCCTCTAATGCTGGTCGCCACTCCTCTAATCTCCCATTCAAGCTCAATTTAGTCTTTGTCAGTAACACAATGTCATCTGCGAAAAGCATGCACCATGGAGCTATCTCTTGAATTGATCTAGACAACTCATCCAACACTAAAGTAAAAAAGAAACATACTCAACGCCGATCGTTCGTGGAGTCATACCTCCACTGGGTAAAAAAACGGCATCCACTACAGGCGTACAAACAATAGTTTTAGTCCTATCGTGCATATTCCTAATTATGTTTCTATACTTCCTAGTAACCCTTCTATCCTTCAAAGTATCCCAAATTAGGTCACGTGACACACTGATGTATGCCTTTTTCAAAATTAATTGAAGAAAAAAAATTAAAGTTAAAAAAATTATATACTTTAAAAAATTAATAGAAGAAAAAAAAATGAAAGTTGATTCGATAAATGGAATGTTTTGAGTACACAAAAAAAACCACAATAAAATAAATTAATTAATTTAATTTAGTCGACGAAGTGTGTTGTTAGAAATAATATGATAAAACAAAATTAATAAAGTTAATTTAAAATCAAAGTAGAGTATGTTTATAAGAAAATATAATAAAACAAAAAACTGATTTGATAATTGATTTAACTTAAGCGTGTGGGTTTATAAAAAAAACAAAATGATTAATCATTTGAGTGGGGTATGAATAATAATAATACACAATAATAATTAACAATTTGGACTTAAGTGAGTTTTGAATCTTTCTACAACAAATCGAAGGACGAAATATCGAGTAGAAAGTACAATGTTAACCTCTTTGCCTACTATTTGGAAATGGGAAGTAACTTCTTGAAATGTACAAAGAACTTCTTTTTAATAGTCTGATTGAGTTAATGTAACATTGTCTAAACGGCGGCTCTAGTCAAAATCTGCTCAGGCTATGTTGTTTTAACCGAGCCCATGTTGGATTGGTCAGATTTGATTACAGCGTTTCCTCGAAAACCGTATTGCCTCCACACCTCGTTGAAGTAACAGCCGAATGAAAACCGGGGTGCGGCTCAGGATCGAACCCCCCTCGGTGGGTTTGTCATCATCATTCCCCAACCACTGAGCTATAAACCCAGGGTTATATCCACCCCAATATGACATAAATGGGAATTGAACTTGAGTCTCCGTTGGAAAACTCAACATTGAAAAACTCAAGTCTCCACTAAACCTAGTGTTATATCCACTCTAATATGTACAAAGACTTAATGACCCGGTTTGGAAAGTAGAAGTAAGACTTAATGAATTGTACAAGATTTGATGACCCGGAAAAAAACTATAAAACAATCTTATATTCAAAAGTAGGTATATCCCATACTTTCAGGTGTACCAATAAACCCGACGGGTTTTAAGTAAGGGGGTACATTACAAGTTCGGGGCATATTTTTCTAATCAAGTAATATATAATGATTATTAAAACATATCTCATACCTAACTCATTGTTATCCCTGTTAAATGCAGAATAACATTCAGCCTAAGAAAATGACAATTTCTTTGTATTAACAATCGATATCACTACTAATCCCCTTTCTACATAGTCAATCGGTACATTGTTTCTTTTATTTCTTTTCAATACTGGAGCAGCATGTCATTTTTACGCTAGGATTCCAACTATAGTCCTAGAATTAACATAAGCTTGTAGATCATCTTTTTTTCTTTTTTTTTTTTTGTAAATGCATAAACGGATAATGATGTCATCAGATTCAAACAAATTTCATTTGCAACTTCAAAAGGTAATATATTTTGAAATAGGTATTTCAAGAGTTGACTATAGAATAAACTTGGTAAATATTATGTATCGGTAATCAATTAAGTAACTGTATATAAGAATATAACAACGATAATTAAAACAAAAATCATGTTTATCTCATAATTATACAGAAAATGATTAAAAGAAGCCCTATCAAATATATTATTAAATACTCGTCTGCTCTCGTATTTAGAGAACTCGGTCTTTCCGTGCGAGTTTTGCTCCCATTTTTCACACCCGTAGATGAAAATGTTAAAAAAACTGTCGTAAAAAAATAAAAAAAAAGTTTTGAAATGACGTTTTCGGCCCCTTACATCAGCTGCAAAAGGCGATGACATAATGACATCATTTTTTACAGCATTTGCGACTGCCGTAAAAAAAATAAAAGAACAAGTTTTTTTTGGGAAAGTTGATTTTTTTAATGATTTTTGGTAAAAAAAAACAAAAAATTTAAAAACCGTTCGTAAGGCCGAGTTCTCTAAGTTAACACAACTCGTATAGGTTTTCAATTTACTCTAACCCTGTAATTTTAAGTGTGTGTGTGTGTGTATATATATATATATATGGTAGGGTTTATGCGAGAACCATCTTTATTGCGCGAATCGCGAGAACCAATGTGAACACAACAAAATAAACCCACTACACCACCACCCAAAACCTAAACGCACCCTAACCCACCACCACCTAAAAAATAAAAAATAAAAACAAAAAATTTATGCCTCACCAAAAACCTAAACCCCCCCAAGCTAAATGCTAAAAACTAAACCATAAAGCTAAACCCTCAAAAACCTAAAAGTATCTAAAAAACACACAATTGTTTTTAATACTTTTTATTAAAAAAATCGCTACTTTTCGTTATAAAAAAATTGATTATGAAAAGTAGCTATTTTTTTAAAAAAAATATTTAAATTTTTTTTGTGCTTTTTAGATTTTTTGGGTTGTGTTCACATTGGTTCTTGCGGTTCTCGCAAAAATGGTGGTTCCTAACGGATCCTTCTCCTATATATATATATATATACACACTTGCCGTTTACCTGCGCAATTCGGCGGGAAACATATCACTTAGGTTAGTGAGTTTAGGCTATGGAGGCACTGTCTCAAGCCGCTAAGGGATTTTTCAGTTCATCTCGCACGCATAGCGCCTTGGGCACGCTTTTTAAAACTAAAAAAAACTACAAACAGAACATGTGCTTATCCTTTAGATTATATATATAAAAAAACCATCAATTTCGCGGTGGTGACAATCTATAACGCGGTACTCGTGATCTGTTAGTTTAACAATCCTTTCGTGATATATTGTATAGTACGTATGTTATTTTTTTTCTCATAGCATCAGGGTTGGGTACCAAATATGATGCATATGTATGACATAATTTTCGGGTTGGGTTATGATTGAGCTCGACTTAAATATTCGGGTTTGGGTTGAACCCACCAACCCACAAACTCAGCCCGTTTCTAAATTAAATGGGAATTAGAATAATAATATTAGCTTAACCTTGGAATGGGAATTAAAATAATGTTAACTTAACCCTTGGATGTAGAAAAAGATACATGCAGCCTACTTTCGAAAATAATGGATATCTACCAACGTAGAAAAAGATACATGCAAAGTCACCTACTATGTTTCTATAACATCTTAAAATTTTTGTTATGGGAATTAGAATAATAATATTAGCTTAACCCTTGGAATGGGAATTAAAATAATGTTAACTTAACCCTTGGATGTAGAAAAAGATACATGCAGCCTACTTTCGAAAATAATGGATATCTACCAACGTAGAAAAAGATACATGCAAAGTCACCTACTATGTTTCTATAACATCTTAAAATTTTGTTATTCCCTAACTGGTCTTGTAATTTTATACAACTTAATGTATACACTTGTGAGTACATTGAGAGCTTGAAATCTATGTATTGCTTCCTATATATGTTCGCAGATAACGGATTTTAGAAATTTATAAATTGATTATATGAATACAATTTATTCACATATGAATACATTTTATTTATCACTGATACAAATGTTTATGGATCTGCAACATTTTACTAACAGCATGTGCCCTAACACTCTTGTACAGATCAACAATATTAAAACACCTTACATCCCACAAAAACGCCATCACACACTAACTGCATCATCAAAGCCGCATCCACAACTCTCGCACGTTACCAGCAGCAAAATGCACCACCGGAAGTCTCCCAAGTTGTTTAGGTTGCGCAAAAATATCATAAGGCGCACTTAACTCATTCGTAAAAAAAAGTTACAACAAAAAAAGCAGCCCAACAAGAGGAGCTTGCAAACAAAACGCAACCAAAACAAAAATCACCATATCATACTTAGGATTGAAGACCCCCACCCAATAAAACACCCAAAATGGAAATACAAAACCAATTAAAATAACTCATGCCAAACCACATAAATAAAATACAAGAGCAAAAGAGCTGGATCACTTTATCACTCCACCTCCTGAGTGGAACTGGCCCAAGATAACCAAACCCATTTGAAGCACCTGAAATTGAGTAAGTAACAATTCGCAAATCACAGTACCTCGTCAATAAATATTAGGCGCAAAATGTGTTGTCAAAGGAGAAAGGCGCACTTAAGGCGCATTGGCCTTGCTTGGAGCCAAGGCGTAAAAAAAGCGCACGCCCACAGCACGAAAAAAACCACATTATAGAGAGCAACCATAAAGTAGCATATAGGAAACTTACCGAGGCACGAACAAAACCACATTATAGAGAGCAACCATACGCCATTCAGTTCTCATGTACTCTGCTACTGCAGCCTTAAAATGTCGATACAGGATTCAAGCAGTGTTAGTTGCAAGTATTAAAAAGGAACAAATATAAAAATCTGGAGAAAAAGAAGCCTACCTGCAGGTTTTGAACACAAGATATCACCAGGATAGCCCACACGGACCTGAGGCGCAGCCTTTTCCCTTCTGAGGCGCACATACAACAAAACCACTTGAGGCACGCCTCATAAGAGTAGATATAAAAGTCCATGTATTATATATCTAGAAGCACATCACATGGCATAGATTAAACAAAATGGCATAAATGTGCATAGTGTGTCCAGAGGAAAAAAATCAACTGAACAAATAGATGCCAACTCGACCAATGTCATTTCAGATCAGATCAACAACTGAAATGGGGAAAAACGTACCTGAGAAAACACCCGCAAGATCATCGGCTTTTCTATGAGTTCATCGATGGGTAAAATGGCAATTAAATCGTCTTTATATTGATCGAGCAAAGCCAAGGAAGGATACATGTTGGTTCCATTCCAAGACGTCTTCCGATTTCTTTCAGGATTGCAAATTGATCCCCTTTTCAAAGAGTGGCATTAGCCCAAAGAACTGCCATGATCTTCCCAGACTTTCATTCATCCCTCTAAAACTTCCTATTAAAAAACAAAAAACACAATCAACAATCAAAACCCAAACAAAATAAAAAATAAAACCAACTTTTCTTAACATCATAAGTTACCTGGTATGCTAGAGCAAGTGATCTCAACCCAAGGTCATGACAGCAAACTGAAATAATATTAAAAAAACACACAAATAAGTCAAATTTATATTTTAAACGTTTACCTTATTAAAGGAATACTATCATGTTTCAAAGTTTATCTTGCAAGATAAAGAGAAGTTTATCATATATATAGTCTAACCAACTCTATTAAACATTTACCGTATTAAAGGAGTGGTCTTTCGTTCTCTTCATCAGTTTGAGTTTCAGCAGATGCAGCTAAAGACGGAGTGCTATCACTCTGAATGTTTTCGGTGTCTCCACCTGTTTTGTGTCATGTAAAACCAAAAAAAACAAAAGAAATTTAAATTCATAACTACTTCAAAACATTAAGAGTGGAACTCTAATCATTAATATGAAAAAACCACCAACAAGACTCGTACCTGGTGTCATGTTCATTTTTATTCTCAGCAAACTGCCCATTCTCGTCAAAAATAAAACATTGCTTACGCCTGGTGCATAACCTTCTATACCTTTGATGAAATCCATCAATTATCAGCCTTTGATAAAATCCACATTCATGAAGTCTTTATTATTACCATTCACAATGCATGAATGTTGTTGAGGTCACATTTTCACTCATTATCCATCATTCATGAAGTCTTTATTATTACCATTCACAATGCATGAATGGTTGTTGAGGGTCACATTTTCACTCATTTCTTGATAGGTTTTGGGTCAACTAACAAGACTCGTTTAAAAAAAGGTTAGGTTGGGGTTGATTCGTATTAAAAACAAGCCGGGTTCAGTTGACATATATAAAAAAAGGGTTGGCCCATCAACCCGTTTAAGTATTTATAAAAAGACAGAAACAAATACCTGAAAGGAGTCCCCACAAGTCATATGCAACGCTATTGCAAAATTTTATGATAATATGGACTCCTAGAGCTCTCTCAAATATCCAATTGCTTCAAGATGAAGTTAATAAAGAAAAAAAAAGTTTTCTTCTCCAACCTTTAATAAACTTAAATTGAATATATGCACACTTTGAAAACATATAAATTCAAAAAAACATCAATATAAACAAGTAGAGGTGCCAAATGCCAACTTTGATCCATATAATAAGATTATTACTTAAACTATATTCTTAAACCTTCAAATATACTATTATTAAATCCCTAACAACATTCGATATGCAAAACGACACTGGATCTCTAATTGCAATAACTGGATCTCTAAACTACACTTCGAACACACAAAGACGGATTATAGTTTCTAAAAAATTAATAGCAGAAAACCCCAAGAACACACAAAGAATCAAAGATTATTCATAGGTATAGGGTTTTACCTGAATAGTCGAACCAAAACGTTTGATGTCATATGTTGGTCGTCGAAAGGTCGGTTTTCACAGCCAAACCCTAAAATCCACCGTCCAGTACCTTCGTTCGTTCACAACCGGTGACGACTCCGGTACCTTCGTTCGTTCTTCGTGTCTTACGTAGATGAAACGTGTCTAACCACGGCTACGGCCAGCTACGTCCCTACCACCAACACTTTTTAAAACCAAAACCAGCAAGGATGTCCGCTGCCACTACCGCTGCGGGACCGTCGTTTGTGGTCGTTTCCAGGCTTAACAGAACCCTAGAGCCACCACCGCCCTTAGTCTCCATTCCATCCTCTTCAATCCATAGCATTTCATGTTTTTCTTCTTTGATTTAAGGGTGAATCGAGAGAAAGGGGCAGATCTGCAGATCTAGATCTGATGGAATTTGAGAGAGAGAGAAGGAAGAGATAGGAGGGTTTGAATATTGAAATGTGATCTTAGGTTTAAATATGGCCGCCCAAAAG
The DNA here is from genome assembly GCA_947069175.1 of Scalesia atractyloides. Classification (NCBI taxonomy): domain Eukaryota; kingdom Viridiplantae; phylum Streptophyta; class Magnoliopsida; order Asterales; family Asteraceae; genus Scalesia; species Scalesia atractyloides. The sequence goes on from CAMTDV010000024.1 coordinate 26,114,288, forward strand.
GTGTTATTGGGAAGATAAATATTCATTGCTTTAAAGGGTTGTACATTATGGATTAAGGGTGTTTTAAGGAAATGACAAATTACATTAAGTAGTCCTTCGTATATGCTTATTATATTTAGTTATATAATATATATATATATAGGGTAAGGATATTTAAAATGGGCTTAAAGTGTAGAAGTGTAAGAAGTGTTTTAAACCATTAGATATTTGATCTAATGTTGAGATCAGTAGGGATCGAATTGTAAATTTTGTTTAATTATTTGGGCTGATTTGAAAATTGTAGGGGTAATAGTGTTTTTTATGTTTCAAATAAGGTAAGCTCTTCAAAATGCGATCCTTCTCCTAAATTCCACGATCCTTTTCTACGAATCTAGAAACATGTAACACTCTGTCACATTATATAATACTATATAACATTATACATCCATCATGGACCTGCTCTACAAAATATAACACTATAAAATACATATCATAACTACTATAATATATAATAATATACGTCCATCATATACCTGCTACTAGAAAATTAACACTAACTATAACATTATACATCCATCATAAACCTGCTACCAGAAAATAATTAAACACTTATAATATCATATTATAGAACTGCTACCAAAAATTAAAAAACTATAACACTAAAACTACTGTATAAAACCTTCATTCTGCAACCATCACTATATAAAACTCTATAAAACTTTCATTTGCGATCTTCAGAAATTATAATTGACGAACGATAACTCACATAATCTTAATGGATCTTAAAAAAAATACAAATTCGTATTCCTATAATAAAGGGTGGCAGTTATGGAAGGTTATCAATTAATTGAATCAATGAGAAAATTACTTGTTTACAATTTTAAATTAATTTAAATTAGGACACATATCATCTTCACAATATTTCTCACATCTTTGAACCCTTTGTACAGGATCTTTAATCTCTCTCTCTCTTCTCTCTCTCTCTCTCTATATATATATATAATATAGGGTTAGTTACGTGCATTGCTAGTATGATCATAATGAATATAACATGCGGATTTGGTTCAGGCTGATTTGTATAACATGGTGACAGGGCCGGCCCTGAGAATTTATGTACCTGTTCGAGTTCGAAAAAACGTGCCCTTAGGCCTTAATAAAATTGGGTATTAGGCTCATTAAAGGTTTAAACCTAATGCCAATGGGCTAATAACTAATCTAAAACATAAAAATAGTTTTGTAAGTGGACCTATGTTGGTGTTTGTATGGGTATACGCTATTTTTATTTATTTTTACATATACATATCGATTTATTTTTTAAATAATGTGCCCTTCGAAGTATCGGGCCCTAGCCGGTGGTCCTCCCGTCCCCCTTAAGGTTGGCCATGCATGCAGATTTGGAAAACAATAACATGCGGCTTATGGAACAAATAACATGCGGTTTTTTGTTGTTTTCAATATGCGGGTTTTAGTTTGGGAGGATTATAACATTCAGAATCTACATCGCGTAAGCTTGTACGTTAAGACCAACTATAAAGTACACTTATTCTATATAATAGGAGGGTTTAAATAAGAACGCTAAATATTGCGATATCCATTAGAACGAATGAAAAAACCATAAAAACTTGATCAAAAACAATTCAAATTCAAAATTTCTTTTTACATTTATAAGTATTATTCAAAGACAATTTTAGAAATTAAATTTACACGTGAAAATTTACATGTATTTGTAATAAAGAAAATTACATATGCGTAAGTTTGTCATTTACATGTGTAAATTTGTAAATTACTTGTAGGAACGTCCACGATTAGCACGGGAACCTAAATTTGTTATCTATTGTCCGATTAGGCGGAAACTAATGACAAGTTAACCAAATAACAAGAATTACTCATTTAAATGTTGTTTTCATTGATCTAAAGTTCAATACATTCGAGAACCAGATCTGACAGAGCTTCGCCGTCTATTGCCAAAATCTATTCCATGTTACAAATGAAATAACCAAGGCACCTATTTATAGAGGTGCAAGTTCGGTGGAGAGTGTGTGAAGTTCGGGCGAACTTGACTTAGTCAAGTTCAGCCGAACTTGACTTCTCAAGCCCATTCTCAAGCGAACTTGACTCCTATTTTACATAATTACGCCTAGATTTTAACATATTAAGCCTATTCACTCAGACTCGATACATAATGACGTAGCAACAGACAAATGCACCAACAGACTCCCCCTTGGATGTTGCCGTAGTCATTGACTTTTAAAATCTTCTGAGTCTTCGATCTTTAGCTCTTGAATAAACTTTAACATCTTGATCTTTATATCCTCTTTCTTTTCTTTGAACTTTGTCTTTGATAAAACTTTAATCAAACTGCTCCCCCAAGCTTTAAGCTTTAATCTCAGACTCCCCTTTGCTTTGATCTTTAGACTTCAAACTCCCCTAGCTTTAAGTTTTCTGAAATTTTTGGACAGATTTTATCCAGCTCCCCCTCAAACTTTACTACCTGTCTAAATAAATTCTGACATTCGAATAAACATTTCAGATTCACTGTTTTTAAATTTTGTACCATCAACATTTCAAACTTTAATCTTCACTTCAGTCTTTTCAAAAACGTTAATTGTTCAAGTTCAACTTAATGACCTTGAAATACATTTTTCATTTAAGTCCTTCAATGTTCACATTTTTATTATTTGATTTGTAAAAATCTACTTAGTTGATCAAGTCCAAGTTAATGACCTTGATTAACCAAATATATCTACCAAGTCCAAATTAATGACCTCAGTTTGAAAAAACCGTTATAAACACTCTGATTTTAAAGTTTCAAATTAATGAACTTTTAAACATTCATCAGATTTTCTTACCAGACTTCGAAGATCCTTCTCCAACATTGGCTCGTTGAAACTAATGTAGAAACAAAATCTTTTTGTATTTTTGAAAGTTTATGCTAAAACACACTGGAAATCTTTTTTGTTTTATCTTTATAAAGCAAGTAAAGTATTTACAGAATCTTTAACAAGTAAAGTAAACTATGTACAAACATATTTACAGACATATTTTTGTGAATTTGTGTCTAAGGATCATATCAGTTGATTGAGACATATCACCAGTACCGTTGACCTTTTGAGACTTTAAGATTTAAACTCGTTTACCTAGATTGTCGAATGATTGTCCACTTAAACTTTACCACGTTTCTCAATTGTTCCAAGATATGTTAATATATGATTTTAAGAAACTTGACTTAACTGTGTTTCCCACTTCTTGAATATACTCCCGAATCCAGATTCCCTAGATTTCATCTTACAAGTGAATATAGCATAATTGATATATGTATCTGGGTTGTGCGAGACCTTGAGAGCTCAGTTTAGTACTACCGTACAGACAAAGAGATGAAGACTCGACTTAAAGGTGTGTTCTATTAAAGGAATCTTTTTAGCACTGCAAATGATTAGATCTTTCAATACTTTTCAAGATTGCATGCAATTTAGGGGTTTATAGCAAAAGTATTATAGAAGTTCTAGGCTATTGCTTCTGCAAAATCAGAAGAACTTGAATAATACCCCAGATACCAACTATCTATAAAGACCTCATATCTCAGAATCAGGCAACCCTTCAATCGAAAATTTCGGAGTACTAAGTCCATATATCCAAGATGTGTTAATCCATGAGATTAAGCAGTTGCTAAATTTAGTTTATATCTCGAAAACAGTTTACTGAACGTGTTAAGCCTATCGACACATCCACAGTAAGACTTGTTTATCACTTTTAAACTTTCCATTTCTTTAGCATACTGTGATAGTCCACTGATGTACTATCATTTCCTTTTTGACAACCAATTCTTTTTGTCTTTTTCAATGTTTTTGTACATTTTAAATTTTTCAAATGTTTTTGAATTTTCAACTTGTTTTTCATATGTTTTTTATTTTTCAACAATTTTTTTAAAATTTTCTTACTTCCCCTAAAATCAAAAACATATTTTTGGATTTTTGATTTAAAGAAATTCTTTTAAAAACGTAACAAACCAATGTGGATCCCAAGAACTCGTCATCCGATCCTTTTTTCATTTTCTGCATCATCAACTGTCAGCAGAACAAACCATTAAACTTTGATAACATCAACTTGTAGAAACCACTTGTAAGAACCACTTGTAGGAAATCAAATTTTAAATGATTTTTCAATATAACAATCAGTGTTCTGTCTAACATGTGGATTTTCACAAAAAAAAATTAAAACATTCTTTTCAATTTTTCTTTTTCAACCACTTGTAATTTCAAAAACAACAAAGATTATAACTTTCTAGATAATTTAAAACTCATAGAGCTCCGCTATCCAGATTTGACTTTGATTGTGGAACTCCTGCACACAAAAACAACTCTTTGAATAAGGAAACCCAACCTTTTTGGTTTTGGTTTGACATGATAAGCATCATAACCGTATTCTAACTCTTCATCATAATCAAATCATCATCAAACATTTCGTCCAATGTCGATTCTGAAAACGTTTTTACCTTTTCTTTATTCGTGTTTTGATTACTGACTCGGTTAATTTGACATTTTCAGTTTTGCCAGCAACAGACTTTGGTTTTACTGATGATGAAAGCCTTTTCTTATCAACCCAAGATTGTAGCTTGCTTCTCGCTTTCTTGATATAGAACCTAGAATCTTTGATTTCATTAAACCTTGAAGTTTCACCTTTTTCAAATTTGGTTTTCAAAATTTGTTACAGTTTTAGGTTTCACTTCTTGTTTAGATTCATAGTTCCTATTTGACTCTGTGACAGATTTTACAATCTCTGGTTGTTTTAGCTTTTCATCATTTGACCCAGTTTTCTTTGTGGAAACACAGGCTTTAGATTCAGACACTTGCGAGCAATATGACCAACAGTATTGCATTTAAAGCAAGTCCGATTATCAGTAGCATTTCCACTAGTGGGTTTTACTCCACTTGTGGACTTGGTCTTAGCCTTGTCCTGAAGTTCTTATCCTTTTTGAATTCATCGTTCGATTTCTTACCGATCATACTTTCTTCTTGAACCGTATTTGTCCCATACACAAACTTCATATGTTTACCTTTGTATTCATAACATGGTGACTTCTGGTTCCTTCTCGGCTCATCTTCATTTTCCTCCAAACCCAATCCTGCTCTCCTGTTCTCAGGAAATCACCACCAAACTTTCGATAATTGTTAGCATTCCTTTTGGGTTTCAAGTAAAATCTTTTCTCGTTTTTCTCAAGATCATCTGATGAAACTTCTACAAGTTTGAAAAATTTATCAAGTTGATCCTCTTTCACGTTCGAATCGGAAAACTATCATCGAAGTATAATCTATCAGATTCCTTAATCTTGTACATGACAACATTAGGATCATCACTTAGATCATGTTCTGATAATGTATCGTCATCTTTAGATTGTGATTCCGAGTTTTTCGAACTTGATTTGGCGCTTTTCCAGTTGCCGTTATCAGAATCATTTCCCAACACATTTTTAACCACATTTTTACCACCGCTTCATTGTCATCATTTGATTTCGTAAAGTCTACGTCAATGTTCTCAGCAATTTATTTTTCTTTTCTGACAAGATGAGTAAATTTAATGCCTTTTCAATCTCATCATCTTTCTTGCAGGAATAACTTGCAAAGAAGTGGTGGCGGAACACTTCGTATTCTTTATGTTTTGATTTATCACCATTTTCCTCCGATTTAATATCGTAGGTAAAATGTGATCAATGACATACGTGTTTGTGGTGTAGCTCTTTAGAAGCTGTCTTACCCGTTCCGTTTCTATCTTTATGTCGTGAAGCTCACGCTTTGTTTCACAATGGTGTTAATGTACATGTTAATTGCCTTTTGTTTTTCATTACAGTTGCATTTAACATTTTGACATTAGCATTTAGCTCACGATTAGCATTATCAACATATTTATATTTGCTTGATATTTTGTCATAAGCTTCTTTTATGGTTCTGTAATCATAACGAAAGTTTTCGTTGTGTACAGTCAATTCTCTTATGACTTTGACTTTATCAAGACATGGTTCACAAGGACTTGCGCACTTTGTGCAAGGTTTTTCAACCTCCACAATTTTCACAACTTCCTTTTCAGACATTTTTACCTCAGATTTTACCTTTTCTGCCTCTGATTTCAAAGCTTCTTGCCTTTGCATCTCAAGGTAAGCTAATTCTTCTTCCTCAGCTCTCTGCCTATAACCTTCCAGAATGGCATTTTCCAAAGCAGCATCGACATATGATTATCAGATTCATCCACTAACTCTGCTATCATAGCAACACCAGTTTTCTTTCCAATGTATTTGTTCCAGTCAAAACCATATTCTTCATGATTAGCAACAAGAGCTTGTTCGGCTTTCTTTGCAGGTTTATCTTCTACTTCAACTTGCATTCTTTTTGATATGGCTTGTCTTGAAGAGTTTTCTGTAGTACTCATTTTGCTGCCAAAAGGATTTTGATTTCCACTGGCTTCTTAATTGTTGCATTCTCGTTTGAAGTGCCCTTTGTGTCGACACCAGAAGCATGTGACTTTAGATTTGTCAAATCCAAGCTTATTGCTTGAGTTACCAATATCCCTTCAGTGAGTGCCACAAATTTGGAAACTCTTCTGATAATGGATGCAAGGCTCCATTTAATATCCATTAGCTCCAATTCTTCTTCGTCCACCTGATCATAATCTTCGGCGGTCATCTCTGGATTACCGATCTTTCTAGCAACGAGACTTTCATATGATTCGAGAACAGTAGCAAGAAGTGCTATGTGCTGTTTAGCCACCTTTTCTGGAAATACATTCTTTAAATCAACTGCTATGTTGCATTGAAAACATTTGAATCAGAACTAGCTTAGTTTGTCTGATTTTGGAATGATGAGCTTGAACTTCCACTTGTATATCCAGCATATGGAGACTTTGACTTGGAGAAGAATTTGTATTTTGCACTAAACGCTGTTTGAATTTTCAGGCTTTGAATCGGAGTATCTAGGAATACCTCCTTTGTAATAGACACCGACATCTTGAACAACATTAGCATTCTTTGATTTTGCAATCTTCATCAATTCCATTTCATGTCCTTTCCAATTTGTTTATGAAGGATGACAACTTGAAATGTCTCCAAGATGGACTATTCTTCAGAATCGTCAGATATGTTGTCCATTCTCCTTCTGGAAGTGCATCAGCTAACTTCTCGATTGCTCTTCATTAGATCATTTGATATCATGTCTCCGTATCTGGACCATGAGCTGACAGTATCTATGATCATCTGCTTCATTGTTTCACCTTTTATCATCGTGAAGATCTCGAATTCCTTCTTAATTAAAGCCTTTTTGCTTTTAATCATTTCATCACTTCCTTTGAATTTTTCACAAAGAGAATTCCATAATTCTTGCGAAGTATCATATTCTGGTAATAATATCAAGATATCTTCTTGCTCTGATACCAATTGAAGGTCCGTGATCAGGCGGTTCTAGAGGAAGTTAATGCGTAAACGTAAACCGATTCGGTAGAATGTTATTACAGAAAGGAGTAGAAGTAGAATGCAGCGGAAGTCTTCATTCATACCGAAAGAGTATACATCTTTATAAGTCCAGCTGTCGGAATTCCTGGAGAGAATCCGGCAGCACCTCCCCATAGGGATGGCAAAAACTCAAATGACAAATGAACACACACCACCTAGTTATAGGGAAAGAAGTTAGCTGGTAAGCATCTAAGTTCGGGCGAACTTGACCTATTCAAGTTCGGCCGAACTTGACATCAACATCACCATCATGAGCGAACTTAACCTCCACAGGTCAAGTTCGAGTGAACTTGTTCCCGTTTACACTTAAAACTCCGTATTTTGGTCGTGTGTTCGATTCTAACCTATACAATATTCAACACACGCTTTATCTAGCCTATTCGACAAGTGACGAACACAAAGTGAATCAACAGATTCCCCCTTGTTCGTTACTGTCGAATCTTGGTCTTCAAACGTGAGTCGTGTTTGAATATTCTGTAACTTCAATCAAGGTGTTTGCCGATGTCGTCGAAACGCGTCAACAAATTCCCCCTTAATTGATGATTCGGGTTTGCATTATCAACATCTATTTCCCCCTGATATCTCCAGTTCAGATATTTGTTGCACAGTTTCCTAACCTCCTCTGATTTGCTTGACCGACAGATTATCTTGAATAGACACCAATTTGAAGCTCATCAATGCAACTTCTCCAGTTCAACTTTAACCACATCCGCGTTCAGTTTCGTGCATATCTCCCATGCTCGATCTTCCGATCTTCAAAACTCAACCGGCAATTTATAGAAACTTCAAAATACCACACCGGTAAACTTCAAATCAATGTTTACCCGCAAAAATCTGAAATCCCAATTTCCATAATCACTCATGATCAGCAAATCGGTAATCTTTTTCAATCAGTAAATCATCATCGGAACCAAATCATCTGGTAACACTTCGAATCTGAGAATCACTCATCCATGATCAAAATCACATTCTTCCTCTTCAGTCACAATAACATATATATAGCTATCTCCGGTAGACCAGCGCCACTTAATCACCAAACATCATCATCCAACGGCGGTTAATCCAAAGAGAAGAATGATTCATCTGCTTGAAGACTAAAAATAATGGCCACCAAAGGCTATCATCAGATTTCCTTGGTAATTTTGAAACCATCTGTCTGCGGAGCTAGTCACTAATTCCTAAGATCATCACCGAGCGTTTTTGAACGTCCTCAGTTCCTCACTGGTACTAATGATTGCTAATCCAGCTAATTGTTCCTTCACCGGAGATCAGGACTCTAACCCTTAAGCATCACTCTGTATCACGAACTGAAAACTCGAAACTTCCTGTGATCACCAAATGAATCTCAAATCTCTGTATTTCCCGGTTAATTTGTAGTCGGAAACCACCCGAATACTGTTGCAGTGTCATGAATTTTAAAAATTCCGGAATATTCTTATAACTGAAATTTTTTATTCCTCCTCATTTTTGCAAATTCTGACCATACTGAAATTTTCACTGAAATTCCCCCTCAAATCCGGAATTTTGAGTATTTAACAAATGCGGAATTTACTTTAAGGCCCATTGGTAGTGTTCAACCCTAATGATCACCAAATTGCTTTGGTATCAATGACTATCCCCTCATCTTCAACCATCTCTAACCTCATCATCTCAGCCTCTCTCTAAGGCCTCCGACGGTGTCCCGAACAGTCAGCATCGGACGTTAAAATTTCGAAAAAATTTCTATCACCAAATTTTTTCTGGACACCCGTCTCATCTAACCAAGCAATAAATTTTTTTAGGCATTGGACAAGTTCAGGCGAACTTATGAAAGAATCACTTTTCAACAAGTTCGGGCGAGCTTGTATCAAAGGATAAGAAATTAAAGCAACAAGTTCGAGTGAACTTGTAAACATAATTTCATTAAAATCCAGTCAAGTTCGGGCGAACTTGATGAAATTTCAGTCAAGTTCGGACCAACTTGATGAAATTTCTTGAAAATTAACCAAGTTCGGGCGAACTTGGTCAAAAAGCATCAAGTTCGGTCGAACTTAATGAGAAATCTTGAAAATTCTAGTCAAGTTCGGTCGAACTTGGTCCCCCAAATTAGCCTTTTTCACATTTTTCGATCCAAAATCCTTATTTCATCGAATTTCGAGATGATTCCACCGTAGATCTGGTCGAAAATGGTTTTCTAACAATCCTATCCGTTCAATTTTAATTTTCATCCGAGGATTGTATGTTTATTTGATGATTTACGTCTAAAACCCCTCCTAATGTCCATAAATGTCCAAATTCATGAGCGTAGGTGATAACCGTAGCTCTGATACCACTTGTAGGAACGTCCACGATTAGCACGGGAACCTAAATTTGTTATCTATTGTCCGATTAGGCGGAAACTAATGACAAGTTAACCAAATAACAAGAATTACTCATTTAAATGTTGTTTTCATTGATCTAAAGTTCAATACATTCGAGAACCGGATCTGACAGAGCTTCGGCGTCTATGTGCCAAAATCTCTCCACGTTACAAATGAAATAGCCAAGGCACCTATTTATAGAGGTGCAAGTTCGCTGGAGAGTGTGTGAAGTTCGGGCGAACTTGACTTAGTCAAGTTCGGCCGAACTTGACTTCTCAAGCCCATTCTCAAGCGAACCTGATTCCTATTATACATAATTACGCCTAGATTCTAACATATTAAGCCTTATTCACTCAGACTCGATACATAATGACGTAGGCAACAGACATATGCACCAACACAGTGTAATTTTTTTATGTTATCTTTTAATTATAATGAGATTTGTATTATAAAATTGATTTTGATTGGTTTTCTCATTCGTTCTCATGGTTCTCGCAATATTTAGCGTTCTCAAGATAACCATCCTATATATATATATATATATATATAGAGAGAGAGAGAGAGAGAAAGAGAGAGAAAAGCGTATAAAAAAAGAAGATTCAGCGACGACGACAGAGCTATGGTTGTGGTGGTGGGCTGGCGGTAGGCTATATTATTGTGCTAATAACAAAATAAAATAAACAAAACACAATTTGTATAATGCGCTAGGGATGAGCTTGGTATCAACCGGTTCTGGTACTAAAAATCCCAAAAAAGGGTACCGGTACCGAAAATACCCAGTACAGCTCGGTACTCGTACCGGTACGGTACTGGTATGGACCCGTATTTAAAGGTAAAATTAAAGCAGAAAATACGGTACCGTACCGAACCGGTATCGAAAACACAAAATGTCGGTACCGAAAATCAAAACAAGTACCCGATACCATTTGTTCATCAAGACTATGCGCCCCTTGGGCAAGACGAGGGTGAGGAGAAAAGAAACAAATCATAAAACAAAGGATACATTAGGAAAATAGATTGTAATAGTATGTGAAAAGTACACGTATATTGTTAGGATCTGAGTTTAACTTGTGTGCTTTATATGAAAAAATGGATGTAATATCAAATTATAAATTGAAATGCGGAATTATATGAGCGTACAAGAGTAGAAATTTATATAAAAAAAATTTCATTAATGATCAAATGATTACAAATTATAGTAATGATTGTACAAACTCCCCTCAGGCTGATCACACAACTTTACTTTTAGTGCAAAAGGAATGATGAGGTGACGAAATAAATCTCTAACACATAAGATCTATTTAGACAAGTACGAAAGGTCTATTTTGCAATCAGCTAACATCACCCTGATAATGACATCTAACATTCCTAACAGAAAAGATTCTTCATATGTTAGCAGACATCTACGAAAATCTATCATCTGATCTATTACATAAAACATCTGTTCTAAGCTAACACTGTTACATTGACTAACGTTGTTTTTCAAACTGTTGTTGACTTGTATCAAACATCTGTTTGTCCATAACAGGTGTTTGGTTTTCATGATCAGTGTTTTGTCTTCAACATGACTTTGGCCATCAAACACAAGTTTCTTCTTCTTCAACAGATGCTTCATGCCTTCAAACAGATCTTTGATGTCTTCAACAAATGTTCTGATTAGTGTTCAAGATTCACAATACTTGGGAGGAGAATGTATCATCATCTGTTTATTTCTTGATCAGGAAGTCATCTTTTGGCCTTTTGAAATTATCTGTTCTTTGTAGGTCCAACAATTTCCCCTAGAATAGATGATGCTAAAACATATGTTTATTTGATCATTTTTTTATTTCTAATCAACTTCTTCCTAATTTGACCCTTGAATTGGTGTTCAAATTTCATAGAAAGATAGTCATCTAGATCCCTTTCGAGTTCAAGCCCTTTAAGCGCTTGCAGATCTTCATTTTTTAGCCCCAAAAGCATTGTTCATGGAGATTCTTTCAACTTCTCCATTAACCCCGAACAAAGTCAATTCATGGCTTCCTATCAGACTTCCATTTGAGAATTTTGAGGCTAGATGAATTTCTTGCGGCAGGTGTTATTTGGTAAGTTAGGGAAAATTGTTTTCCCAAGACTTGACCAAGTAGATCTTCCGGATTTGCATCTGGATGCCCATACATCAGTTCATTCCTAATCCCTTCTTTTTCTCATTCCATCTTCATACATCTTTATATTATCTGTTAACATCTCCTTTTGCCTTTTGAGGTAGCTTTCTACAGCTGATTCTTTGCTGAAGGAAGTTTTGAAGGATCAACCACAAATTTGATAAGGAAGTCTACCTGCTAATGATCCAGCTTTCTAGGGATAGAGGGATCTTTTCCTCTTAGAATTTTTAACATTTTGAAGTTCTCTAAGATCATTGGCTCATCCCATCTTGCCATTGTTTTGTGAAATTCCGGTAAATGCTAACGATTACTAGTCCACGATAATAAAACACAACGTGCAATCGATTAGACTTGTGATGATTTTGAGGATAAATTCTATTAATATATGATTTCTAGAATGTATTGTACAGGTCTGTAGTTACTATGTGTATGAGGATTCACCATAAACCCTAAATTGACGCAATGTGTTACACGCGTAACAGGACGAAATCGTGAGTAGTTAAGACATTCCTGGAAGCACGACTTGGCAAATATATGCACTATAGCGTATAACATACACGTTTTGATGGACAAACTAGAACTAGAATGCTTGTTGTGATACTTGAGTACCTACAATGGACTAGATTCCCATTTTCAAAACGTGAAGTTACACGTATAAGAACAAGAGTACTGTGTGCGCACCGGACAAATCAGAGGGCACATTATACTTAACATATATGAACGTTAGTAATTAACAGAATGATATTGATGCCTTAGATTTCATAAAACTAGTTAAACGGAAAGATTTCCGGTAAACAGTGCATTAACCATTTAAAATCGAACGGACGTGCCGTAGATGATTCTAGAGGTAAGGAATTACTTTAGCATGACATTTAGATTATGACATAAGGATTTAGGCCTTGGTGGGTAGCGAGCACGTTAAACAAAGCAGTTCCAAGTTAATGGAACGTAATTCAATTGTAATGCATACGATAATAACCAAACATGCATTGTACCATCAGTCAAGTCTAAAAAATACTTATATAACATTAATATTATGTATTTTGAGTAAATACGTTAAAGCGTTTGGGTTTTCGTTAATGTTGTGTCTGTTTTTTTTAAACGAAAAACCGCGTGAAAAACGTTTTTAGTTACCGTTTACCGAATCGGGGGAGCTTTAAGACCCACTAACGAACCTAACACTAATAACCTACTTTAAACTTATAAAATGTTGCAAGTTGTGGTCAAAAGGTCAACAAAGGGTGGTTAGGAGGAACCTAGAAGTTCTAATCAGGACATGTACTTCACATTTCCTCAAGTCCTTAAAACCTCTATTCCAGCAAGAAGTTATCAAAACACAGCCAAAACTTTGAGGTATTAAGCTTACTTTTTTTAAAGCCCTTTCTCATGCTAAAACTTGTTGATTTAAAAAAGAAATGGGTTTGATCCATGAACCTTGATTCTCTTTAGCCATGAAGGCTGTTTAAACGTCACAAACATGTAAGAAGTTCATACATGGTGTTTATGGTAAAAACCTTTGGATTATGGATCAAAAACACGGTTAATTCGACAAGAAATGGACCAAACAAGATCTAACCGAAAAAGATAAAATAGAAGGCTCGATTGATGATGATGAATACATTTTTATGTTGTACATGATGGGTAGGTACTATACTTAGCTTAACTCAGGCCTCAGAAGCTTAGAAGTTTTTGGAATTATCGGTTAAACATACATTGAAGAAGAATTTATTAAAATTAAATTAATATTTTCTAAAACTAATTTTCCTAAAATATATATATTAGAAAGTGTTTTTATAATAAGTTCTGGAATATGGATAATTAGTTATGAAAATCATGTGTTAAAAAACAATGTTTTTAACACAAACCGGCAAAATAAACGTTTAACGAAGCTGTCAAACTAGTGAACTAACTGATAGCTTATTGATGATAACTGGAAGGTCGGGAGTAAATCTGAACTTTCTGGGGATAAATTGGGTAATGGGGGTAAATTACACACGTGTTTGGTGAGTCCCCAAATTGCGAAAACAGAAACTGAGATTTGAATGAACTGTACTCTTGTAACGCCCAAACTTTCTTTATAAATCAAATCATTTTATATTAGTCAACGAATTGTGACACTATATATGATCATGCCATTATCCGAACGACTAAAACAAACAATTGTGACTGACGCGTAAAACGGTGCACGAAAGCCAAACTTGAATTTCACACTAAGGCACTACCCATCGCCATGCATTAAGGCTATTGGCCCATTCTCGAATGAATATTCCCATCTGAGCTTAACATATAGGGATTACCAATCCGAACACTATTTTTACGATAATTAACTGAACATTAACTAATACTAGGATCGGAGTAGCATACAAACCGACAGCTATATTGTCATTACTTTTGTGTGCATAGCTATCAAGGGAGGTTCACTACCCCTTTTTCCAACTGTTTACTATTTAATTGCATGTTTACATGCCTACATACTTGCATATGAATAAATGACTTGACGTGAATTATCCGAGTTAACACTAATACGTGGAAGTCCTTATAGCCATAAGTGATTAACTATAAGCTAGTGGATTGTGAAATGTACTATTGGTCTGACGAACCCAATTACGATAACATACTTATACTTCAATTGCACATATTCATGCCTATACTTTATCCACACTATGTGGTGTTAGACATAGTTACTTGGGGCGGCAAAGTGCGAATGTGGTAGATGTGCGCCACGACACTAGTGAACAATTAAGGTTTCACTTGTGGGCTTGGTATAATTACATAAAATATGCAACACTTTAAACATACACTTTTGCAATGAGACAAACAAATCGGTGACGCTCACCAACTTTTGTAGTTGACGTTTTCATAACATGTTTTACATGTAAAAAGGTTGACAAATGATGAATGTACGTAGATGTTTCAAATTTTGATGTGCGGATACCATGTGCATAGATGCCTACCTGCTATATGGATATGATGCTTATGGAATCCTACTTGTATAAACTACGTTAGTGTGTAAACAGAAACATAGTGTGTAGTACGATTTTAGTGTATAATAGAACACCTGTTTTATCAATGTGCTTGTGCTATGTGTCTTTTGCATCACGTGTTTGCTTCCGTTGCGGGACGGGGTGTGGCAGAAGATGGTATCAGAGCCATCAGTTATAAGAATTAGGATGCCTTTAGGGAAACCTAGACTATAACCACAGGCTCGAACCTTAGTAAACATAAATGTGAAATAATCCATAGCAAAGAGTAATTAACAAATCACGTAAAATTGTTCTAATGGTGAGTACTAGGACAGTCTCGTAAGGCAAGTGGGTTATTATGGTAACGATACTAGATATCGAAGTTATTACACAATACGAACGTACATACACCAAAGGTGCACTTATCGTAACACGAATCCAGAAAAACAGGAACGAATTATCTTGCCTGGTATACCAGTGCTTATTTGTAAATTATAGTCTCCCAACTATTAATTCCAATTGGGTGCGAGTTCGCTCATTCCCTCTGTTCCCATGGCTCTTAATCACAACCTTTCATTAGCAACGGAAATCGCTTATTTCTTATAGATGGTAGAGATTGGGATATAAGCATAAGCGTAGGAATTGCTTGAGTGATCGAGAATCAATCAGTACGTATACTGTCGAAAATCGAATTTAGGGTCGTGAGAACTTTGTTTTATGCATAACTTTCGGCGTGGGTATTGTTATAACTTAAACATTACAGGATTATCATATATAATGAAAATAAGGTCTTTGCAAAATTTGAGAATTTCTAAGAATATTTGGTGAATTTATTATTGTTTAATGGTGGTAACTCGGGAAAAATATCAAACGGATTCGATAAATCACAAAATTTTGTAAAGATGATGTGTTTAACATAATAATGATCCACAAAAATTTCAGGCATCATTGGCTGAGTTTAGATACAGTTTCAAAATTCGTGTTGTATTGAATTTTTGGTAAATTTTCGTTGAGCAAGTTACCATAGCTAGCCAATCAACGAGGACTTGAGATTTTAACAACTTTTTGGTCGCATATTGACCATTGGGGAAAATATCAGGCATTTTTTGAATTCGGATAGTATGAATCGCCAATTTATCGGTTAAATAGACAATTAAAAGGAATTTATTAAAAGTTAAGACAAAATTTTGATATTTTCTGAAAATGGTTTTCCTAAAATATACATATCGAAAAGTTTTTGTATAAAATCTCCATTATATTATGGAATACGGATAATTAGTTATGAAAATCATGTGTGAAAAATGACATTTTTAACACAAATCGGCAAAATAAACGTTTAACGAACCTGCCAGAACTGGTGAACTGACCGATACCTTATTGGCGATCATTGGAAGGTCGGGAGTAAATCTGAACTTCCCAAGGATAAATCGGGTAATTGGGATAAACTACACGCGTGTTTGGTGTGTTCCCAAACTGCGAAAACGGAAACTAAAATTTGAACAAACTGGACTCTTGTAACGCCCGAACTTTCTTATAACTCAAATCATTTTATGTTAGTCAACGGATTATGACACTATATATGATCATGCCAATACCCAAACGTCTAAAACAAACATCCGTGATCGGCGTGTAAAACGGTGCATGGAAACCAATCTCGAACTTGACACTAAGGCACTACCCATCGCCATGCATTAAGGCTATTGGCCCGTTCTTGGATGAATATCCTATCCGAGCTTAAGATATAGGGATTACCGATCCGAACACTATTTTTCTATAATCAACCGAACATTAATTGATACTAGGATCAGAGTAACATACAAACCGATAACTATATTGTGATTGCTTTTGTGTGCATAGCTATCAGGTGAGTTTCACTACCCCTTTGTCCAAAATGTTTTACTTTTTTACTTGGGGTGAATTGTATGTTTACATACCTACATACTTGCATATGAATACATGACTTAACGTAAATTATCCGAGATAACACTAACGACGGAAGTCCCCATAGACACAAATGATTAGCTATAAGCTAGTGGATTGTGAATAGTACTATTGGTCTAACAAACCCAATTGTGATAGACATACGTATACTTGAATTGCACATACTCATGCCTATACTTTATCCATGCTATGTGGTGTTAGACATAGCTACTTGGGGCGGGAAAGTGCTGATGTGGCGGATGTGGGCCACGACACAAGTGAATAGTTAAGCTTTCACTTATGGGCTTGGTATAATTACATCAAATTGTGCAACAATTTAAACATATGTTTGTGCAATGAGAAAAACAAAACCGGTGAAACTCACCAACTTTTGTAGTTGACGTTTTCAAAACATGTTTTTTTCTAGTAAACAGGTTGACGGATGATTAATATACATGGATGTTTCTAATTTTGATGTGTGGATACATGTGCATAGATGCTTACCTGCTAAATGGATATGATGTTTATGGAATCCTACTTTTGTAAAATCTGTGATTGTGTAAACAGAAACATAGTGTGTAGTATGGTTTTAGTGTATAATATAATAGCTTTTTGATCAATGTGCTTGTGCCATGTGTTAGTTGCATCCCATGTTTGCTTCCGTTGCGAGACGGGGTGTGCGACATGATTTCATTGTGCTAAACTTCGTTGGAACCATTTCTCCTTTCGTCCTCTTCAACTGTTGGGCCTTCTTATCATTAGGCCTCTTCCTTCTCTCCAGTTGTGAAGTGTTGGTTTTTGTTAGACCTACAAAAAATAGATGATATCCAAAAACCAAAACATGAAACAAAGATAAAAAATAAACAGTTGATGAAGCAATTTTCTCCCCAAAGATAGTAAGTATTGAATACCTAAATCAGAGCGTCTATTGAAGACAAAGCAAACATCTGATCAAGCCTTGGAACCGCTGTTCAAGAAGAAACAACATTCATTGAAGGCTAAAGTCTGTTGAAGTTAAATGTCTGATGAGGAAGACCAAACATATGTATGGCCAAACAGATGCTTGGAATCAAAGCAACAGAGGATAGCTCCAACAGTGGTTTCCCTGTGTAACAGTATTTATCTTGCATCAGTGTTTAGACTAGTTAGAACAGATGTTAGATTTACACAGATGTTTGCAATATCTATGGAATCTTTTCTAGTTAGGAATGTTAGATGTCACCATCAGGGTGATGTCAGCCTATCACGAATGATCTTTATTACTTAATATAAATAGATTCACCAGTTAGAGATCTATTATATCACATCACACATTCTGTTTTGTAAGAATAGTTCTAGTGAGTGATTAGGCCGAGGGGAAATTGTATAATCATTACTATAAAACTTTTGAATCATTTGAATCAATTGAGAAACAGTTGTTGATAATATCTCTCTACTTGTGAATTATATTATTCTTATCAGTATTTGTTTACAAGTATCACCCAAACCTTTCCACAACCCATTTTAGACAAAATTTGTCAATGGTGCGTACCAGAAACTCCGTTTCTCGATGTTTTCCACTCCGAATTTGTTACGAATTCCTGCACAGAGACTCAAAAGACAAACCGAAACAAAATACAAAATACTACCGAACAAGACCGAAAAACGTGAACTACAACCTATACAAAACGATGCAAACACTACACTTGGATTCTTACCCAAGACCTCCAATCGATCAATCTCACGGGTGTTTCGAGAGGAATTTCCTCCGTCTTAGTCCGATCTAACGACCCTCATATGTAGTGCTTAAGCCTATGATTGTTAACTTTCTATATGTTTTCATCTACATCGTTCTATAACTCGATAGTACCGTATGGAAACACCTCCGGCTCAGTGTATGGTGCTGCCCACAGTGATTTGAACTTTCCTCCAAACCATTTCAAACCGGAATTGTATGAACGCACCTTAACCCCTTTCTTGCACTCTTAAAACCCCTTCAAGCTCTTATCATGCAACGCCTTCGTCTTCTCCTTAATACTCCAAGAACATGCATACGTCGCATCTAAAAGCTCTTCCAACTCATGGATTTGAAAATATTGTTTCGTTGTCGCTTTGGTTAGTTCTAGGTTAACGGTTTTAAGAGCCAAAAACCTCAATGTTCCAGCTCAATGGGGAGATGACATGCTTTCCCATAAATGATCATAAATGGGGTGGTTCCTAAGGGTGTTTTATATGCTATTCGAAACGATCACAATGCATTGTCTAATTTGTCGGACCAATCTCTCTGATTCTTCCCTACAGTTTTCTCAAGAATCCTCTTCACTCCACAGTTCGCATTTTCTACTTGACCACAAGTTTGAGGATAGTAAGCGATGGACAAACGGTCAGTGACTCTGTAACGCGCTAACACCTTCTCCATTAAGGTGTTGTTGAAGTGCGTGCCAAAGTCATTAATAAGAGCTTAAGGAGTACCAGATCAGATAAACAACTTTTTCAGAATCTCATCACCACTCGGGCATCGGTTGAACCTCCACCCACTTTGAGACATAATCAATGGCCACGAGGATGTACCAGTTCTCTCCAGAGACGAGGAACGGTCCCAAGAAAACATTGACCCAAACATCGAAAACTTATAGAACTTGAATTGGGTTTTGAGACATATCATCCTTGGATGAGATGTTTCGGTGCGTTGACAAGCATCACACCTTTTAACGAAATTGAGGGCATCCTTCACTACCTAAGGCCAATAGAATCAAACACCTTTTGAGTTGTGGTTTAATAACCGTAATGACCCCTAATTAGACCCTCATGATAGTGCCTAAGAATATCTATGATATCATCTCAACTCACGCATCTCCTTAGAATCTTATCACCTCCCATCTGGTAAAGATACGGGTCGTCCTAAACATACCTACTAGCACCGGAAGAACTTCTTCGGTTGGGGTTGTCATACCCTCTACTACCACTCTATGGGCTAGGTAATTTGCCAAGTCAGTAAAGCAAGACATACCCTGCTTCTCAACTTCTACGAAATTGATCGAATCGTGAGGGAATATATCTCCTTTCGCCTCCTCATAAATCTCCTCCCTACTAGGATCATCCAAACAAGAGAAATGATCAGCAGCAACGTTCTCCGTTCCTTCTTGTCTTTAATCTCGATATCAAACTCGGAACATAAGAGAATCTACAGTATAAGACGAGATTTTGCCTCTTTCTTTGCGAAAAGGAATCGCAATGCCGAATGATCAGTGAAAACGGTGGTTTTGGAAAGTACGAGTGATGTGTATAAAATGCAACATATAAATTACATCCAATGAGGCATAAAACTAACCCTTTTCTAGTACTAATGTTGGAAAAAGCACGTTTCTTTGTTCCTTTTGAATTTACAGGACCAAATGAGCTTAAAAGAACAAAAGAAGCAAATAAGCAGCCAAAACCAACATAAATACACAAAAATGGGATAACATGGCATGTCCAACCCTTCAGAAACACCCCAAAGACAAAAACAAGAAGACAGAAGGTGACCACGGGGCCGAGCACAGCCAGGCAAGGGGCGTGGTCATCCTTAACACTTAAAGACAGAACCTGCAGAAGCTTCTACGCCCACCACGTGGCCGTGCCCAGCTCGCCGTGGGGCGTGGTCAACTCTCAGATTTGTAGAATCTTGATAGTGCAGCAAAGAGTTGACCACAGGGCTGTGCCCAGAAGACACGGGGTCGTGTGGGGCCCTCTGCTGACAGCTGCAATTAATGAAGGAAGAGAAGAAGCTGCCCACGGGCCGTGCTCGCTGGACACGGGTCCATGGCCGGGGTACTGTTCTGACTATAAATAGAGGTGCTTTGTTTACTTCAAAGGCATCCCTTGGAAAACCACCTCTCTCTCACTTTCCAACCACTCCACCGCCACTACAACACCAACACCCACCACCATCATCCATTATCATCTTTAGAGTGTGTAGTAGTCTGGGGATCCAAGATTGAGCGTGAGAGTTCTTGTCAAACAAAGGCCATGCTTGGCTAATCTCTTACATCACTTGGTGAAGACAAGTCTTTAATGTAGTACTTTTGATTTTTAATCTTTCGGCACTTTTTAATTGGGTATGTATTAATGACTTTAATAACTAGTTTCTTATGTTGAAAGTGAACTTTCCTAACCGTTTCTTCATGATGTCATTGATTTGCTCATTCGTGTCTTTATGGTCTATATAAAGCGCGTTAACTACTTGGAAGGGGGTTAGAAGGGTGGTTTGGTAAAGTTCTTGTCTCGTTCAGTGTATAGATCCTGCGAGGACTTGGTTCAAGCTTACTAGGACCTCCTTCAATACCCCACGGGTATTGGATGACGGGGGTGCGAATAGCTTGAACCCTCATATGTAAACTAATATTAAAACTTTAAACCGGCTTCTTGGGATTGTATCCTTGCTGACTCAAACAACTTAGTCGAGGGTAACGTCACCTTCAATAGAGGGGCCTACTACTTTTCGTATTAATAACTTATTTAATTATCTTTCAATATTTCGACCCTTTGGGATTGTATCCCTGTTGACTCAAACCACTGGGTTGAAGGTAACGTCACCTTCAAAAGAGGGGCCTACTACTTTAACTAAGATAATCTCTTAAAAAGTCTGAAAATGCGAAAATCATCAAAGGATACATTAAAGAGGAGTTGGATCCAAGTGATTCTATCTTGTCTATTTGTATTTCATTTTATTTATCTTTTCTTTTTTTTTATATGTTTAAAACTTTTATCCAAAAATTTAGAACGATTAGACGTTGATGATATACCGGTATTAAAAGCTCTTGTGTCCTTGGATGACCTCGGTATCTTACCAACGCTATACTACGCTCACGATGGGTGCATTTGCCCAAGTGTGTGTTTAGTGTTAGTATAATATCGTGTTTTATAAATTTAAAACTTGACTAACGCGTAAAACAAACTTAAAATATTAATAAAATCATATCACGCTTCACGCACACCAACGAGATAGGACCAGAATTTATCAAAGACGAAAACCACTGCTAGAAGCTCCTTCTCGGTGGTCGTGTAATTCTCTTCAGTGTCATTAAGGGTTTTACTAGTATAGTAATCGGATGGAAGTGTTTATCACGCCTTTGGCCTAAGACTGCTCCGATTGCGTAATCATTGGCGTCACACATGGGCTCAAAGGGTAAGCTCCAGTCAGTTGAAACTAAGATGGGAGCACTAACTAAACGCTCCTTCAAAAACTCAAACCCTTTGAGACAACCTCATCAAAGACAAATGGACGTCTTTCTCAAGAAGACGGGTAATGAGGCGAGTGATTTTAGAAAAGTCCTTAATGAAACGCCTATAGAAACATGCATGACCTAGAAAACTGGGAATAGATTTACACTGGTGGGTGGTGGAAGTCTACTAATGGTGTCTATCTTAGCTCTATCAACCTTAATCCCATCTCTCGAAATTTTGTGACCTAGAATTATCCTCGTGGTCACCATGAAGTGACACTTCTCACAATTCAAAATCAACTTCATCTCCGTGGATCTCTTCAACATCCTCTCTTGATTAAGCAAACACCGGTTGAAGGAGCTACCATAAACTGAAAAGTCATCCCTGAAAACCTTCATGGACGTCTCGATCATATCCTTGAAGAGAGCTACCATGCATCGCACTGAAAGGTGGTCAGAGCGTTACATAACCCGAACGGCATGCGGAGATACGCATAAGTGCCATAAGGACATGTGAAATTGGTCTTCTCTTGATCCTCTAGTGTAATGGGGATATGGAAATAACCTAAAAATCCAGAAAGGAAACAGTAAAACTGTTGCCACGCCAGACGCTACAACATCTAATCAATGAACGCGAGAAGGAAGTGGTCTTTTCTAGGTGCCATCATTGAGTTTCCTATAGTCGATACAAACATGTCAACAAGTAACCGTACAAGTAGGGATGAGCTCATTCTTCTCATTCGTCACAATTGTCATCCCGCCCTTCTTCCGGACAACCTGAGTCGGGCTCACGCATGGGGAATCTAAAATCAGGTATATCAAACCGGCATCCATGAGCTTAAAAAATTCTTTCTTCATGACTTCCTACATCTTCGGATTCAAACGCATTTGAGGCTTCACCACAAGCTTATACTCATCCACGATGAGTATCCTATGTGCGCAATAAGCGAGGCTGATGCCCTGAACATTGGACAATCTTCAAGCAATGGCTTTCTTATGTGACTTTAACAAATCAATAAGCCGAGACTTCTCTTCCTCCGTTAACTTATGAGAGTCTAGGAAACGACGGGATTAGACGGAAGTTTGGATGGATATCACTAATTCAGTAAATGTTATTAGGAAAGGAGTAGAAGCAGAATAAGCGGAAGCTTTCCATTCATACCGAAAGAGTATACATCTTGACAAGCTGGAGAAATTGGAAATTTCTCCCGCATTTCCCCTCTGCGAACTCCAAAACTTAATCAACTCACGAACACACAACAATATATATATAGACAGTCTACCCTCGTGCAAACCAAAGCACATTTACCTTCATACGAAGTTAGCATCTTACCTTCATACGAAGATAGCTAATTTACCTTCGTACAAAGTGACATATATACACCTCTCTCGTCCGCTCTTAAGTCATGTTTTCGTATCTAATCTATACAATATTCAACGCACGCTCTATCTAGCCTATTCGCATAGTGACGGACATAATATGCACCAACAATTTCCCCTTGGCCGTCATTTTCGAAGCTTGATCGTGTTTGAATATTCTGTAACTTCAATTAGGTATTTGTCGATGTCGTAGAACGCGTCAACAAATTCCCCCTTGATTGATGATTCGAGTTTGCAAACATGTTCCCCCGAAATGAGTCTTCAGTTCTTTGTCTGCACGGTTCTGACCTCCTCTGATTTGCTAGAACATAATATTCATGAATAACCACCAACTTGAAATTAAACAATGCAACATCTCTGTTTCTACGTTAACTACATTCACGTTCGGTTTTAGCGCACTCCTCTGCTTGATCCTCTGATCTTCAAAAACCCAACTGGCAATTGAAAGAAACTACGAATCACCACACCGGTAAACTTCAAGTATGTGAATACCCATGAAAATCTGAAATCCCGTTTTACGTAATCACATTTAAGCGTACTCCTAAAAGATAGATCATCAAAACGGTAATCTTCTTTAATCAGCAAATCTTCATGAGATAACAAATCATCTGGTAACACATCAGATCTGAGAAACATTCTTCCACGACCAAAAACACATTATTCCTCTTCAGTCACGATAACAGATATATAGTGTCTTCTCCATTACACCCGACAACAACTTAATCAACAAACATCATCATTCCCTAGCGGTTAGTCCTAAAAACAATTCATCTGCGCGAAGATTAACCGTTCTGACACTTTAGACTATCACAAAGCTGTGATATCTTTTAAGTATCAACAATACTGTTTACTAACCAGCTTGATGAAGAACCGAGACTCAAACCCTAAGACACTAATTTGGTCACGATCTTAAAAAATCTGAACTTCCTAAGAGCATGAACTAACGAATCTAGATCTTATGCATCCCCGAATAATCTGAAGTCAGAACCACCCGAATACTGTTGCAAGTCACGAATTTCAAAAATGCCGGAATTTCAATATATACATTAAAATTTTTATTCCCTTTCATTTTTGCAAATTGACGTCTATAATCTCCATCACTAAATTCCCCCTCAAACTTAGCAAATTCAATTTTTCATCAATGCGGATTTTACATTTTGGCCCATTAATAGTAACTTAACCCAGATGATAAACATTCTACATAGGTATCATGACTACCCCACAATCTTCACCCCTTTGTGATCGTATCATCATATCTATTCTCTAAAGCTCTCGACGGTGTCCCCGAACAGCCCGTATTTGACGTTAAAATTTCGGAAAAATTTTTATCACCAAATTTTTCTGAACACACTTCTCATCATTACGATCAACTAAATTTTTTAAATGCGGGTTTTACATTTTGGCCCATTAAATATTTATTTTTTTAGGCATTTTTGGTTACCTTCGTACAAGGGTAACTTACCTTCGTACGAAGATAACTAACTAACTTCGTGCGGAGATAATTCCATGATAATCACATTTTTCAATCCAAAATCTTTATTTCTTCGAATTTCATGATGATTCTTTCACATATTGGTCGAAATTCATTTCTAAACAATCCTATGGTTTCAATTTTATTTTTTGTCCATGGATTGTTTGTTTATTTGATGATTTACGTCTAAAACCCTCTAACTTCCATAATTCATGAGCGTAGGTGATTCAATCAACTGTTAGATCAATTGAATCGGTACCGTGGCTCTGATACCAATTCAGAGTCCAGGAAACGGTAGGATTAGATGGAAGTTTAGATGGGATATCACTAATTCGGTAGAATGTTATTAAGAAAGGAGTAGAAGCAGAATAAGCGGAAGCTTTCCATTCATAACGAAAGAATATACATCTTGACAAGTTGGAGAAATTGGAAATTTCTCCCGAATTTCCCCTCTAGGAACTCCAAAACTTAATCAACTCACGAACACAAAACAATATATATATATATATATATATATACACAGTCTACCCTCGTGCGAACTGAAGCACATTTACCTTCTTACGAAGTTAGCATCTTACCTTCGTACGAAGATAGCTAATTTACCTTCGTACGAAGTGAAGTGTCTACTTCGTACGAAGTGGCTACTTCATACGAAGTGACATATATACACCTCTCTCGTCCTCTCTTAACTCATGTGTTCGTATCTAATCTATACAATATTCAACACACGCTCTATCTACCCTATTCGCACAGTGACGAACATAATATGCACCAACAACTTAGCTGAGATGATGACGGGCAAACTAGTGTTTTCGCCTAAGTAGGCATACTCTAGATGGGTGGGTAGGACCTGAACTCTAACAGTGGTGGTGTTTCTAAAGAAGGCTTTCTACTTTCCTCTCAAACCTCATTGATCTCTAATGGCTCAGAGAATAACGGCGCCCCCTCCTCAAACAAATTCAACTCCTACTCAGAATCATCTCCTATCAAATTGGCTCTATAGATGTAGTCAAGACATCGGTCCACACATGAGATAAACAAATTTATGAAGTAAACAGAATCACATGGACCACTAAAGTCAATCTAACCACCAGGATGTCGCATAGATTTAACGACCTCAAAATTGACATTTTCGTCTCCAACACGAAAAATGATCTTCCCGTGAAAGACATCGATGAGTACCTTTGCAGTACGCAAGAATGGACAACCTAAGATAAAAGGCACGTTGATATCTGCTTTCATGTCAAGGATCACGAAATCCATGGGGAAAACAAATTTGTCAACTTTGACCAACAAGTTTTCCACAATACCCTATGGATATTTGATTGATCGGTCTGCAAGGGAAAGTATGGTATCAAGTTGATGCTAGCACCTAGATTGGCTAACGCATGGCTCAAAGTGGCACTACCAAACATACACCAGATTGTGAAAATTCCCGGATTTATCTGTTTCTCCGGTAGCTTATTGAGAACCACCACAAAACATCCCGCAGTAAAAACAATGTTTGAAAGCTCTCCTAGTCTATCCTTTTGTTTCAAAAGATCTTTCAGAAACTTGGCATCTTTGGGCATATGCTGGAGGGCTTCGATGATTGGAAGGATGATTTGAGTTGTTTGAACATGTCAAGAAAGTGTCCATATTCCTTAGCATGTTTCTGATGCTTGAGGCGAGCAGGATATGGAACATGGGAACGATCTATCAATGGGGATGGCCTAAACTCTACTGATTTATTCCCTATGCTCTTCTCTAACTGAGACTCGTTGTTTGGTGCGGTACTTACTAGGTCTAGCCTAATTTGCACCTTCCAATGAGTCTCCATCTCTATCTCCTTGTCTTCCGGTTCCTCTTCCTCTTTTACAACTGACATGTCTATTTCTCTTCCTCTAACAATACGAGTGGTGACTGCTTTCAGTTGGGCGGTCGGGTTAGTTTGAGTACTACTCGAGAACTTGCAGGTGCCTGTTCGTCTAACCGTCTAGCAGTGACACCTACGGATCGCGGAAGATCTAAGAATGTGGATTGTTGATTTTTCAAGAGAATGTCATGTTCCACAAGGTTTTTCTGGGTGGTGGCATCCTTCGAAACTAATTGAGTCAACAACTCCTCTATTTTACCCATGTTACTACCACTACCCCCACCAAAGTCCCTACCCGAACTCCCAATAGCAAATTGACCCATCCCCTTGTTATGATTTTGATTAGATTGGAAACTAGGGGGCTGACCTGAAGATCGCCAACTAGAGTAGTTATTATTATTATTATTATTATTATTATTATTATTATTATTATTATTATTATTATTATTATTATTATTATTACCACCCCATCCTGAATATAGTTATTTAAGGGATTAGATGGACCTCGATTTTGACCTCCTACAAACGCTACCCGTTCCTGACTCATCAAAGGACACTCAAAGGTATCATAATCCCCCCCCTCCGACACATCTCGCACTTATCTACTTTGGCTTTCAACTCTCTCGTCACATCTTCTAGAGAAACAACCACACTAGTATCCAAGGTGACTTGGTGAACACCTCGTGTTGACGAAGGTGCACTAGTGGTAGGAATGGAATTCCTGTTGGCCATTTGTGGACAAGGGTGTGGTTTTGGACTCGATGGTGGAGAGGGATGAGGAGTAAAGTCAAAAGTGGGTGGTTTAGATTGTGGAGTAGAGTTAGAAAGGGGTGAGCACGAGGAAGAAGTACTAACCTTTGGTTTGAAGACAACGAGCATGAAATGATCAATTGGTAGCGGTCCTTGTGAGCAAAGATATGGCATAAACTACAAATCACACACAAGATGTGTAAGAGAATGGACTAGAGTAACTCAAAATAAAAACAAAAAGACACGTAGCACAAATTTAAAAGATAAGTCTAATCAAAGCTAATAAACGTAATTGCCAAAGAGTCCAAGATAGCGGCGCCGAAAACTTAATGTGCAAAAAGTGATTTAATTAAAAATAACTAAATCAACACTAACCTAGACACTTTAAGTTCTAAATTTATGAACTAAGACTTTCTAAACCTAAACTACACAACCAGCAATTGTACCGATCAATTTAGTACAACCTAAAAGTCCGAGTATCAGACCTTCGAGACTCTATTAATTACGTTAACTAGACTCGAATACTTATCTAAACTGAGTCGACTTAATTGTTTTTATATTTTGAGGGGGGGTTTCTATTAACTTAATGCAATTAATTAAAATACTAACTAACTTGTTAAGATCTAAGTTTGGATTGATTGTATTGTTTTAACCAAATTGATAACAAAATGATAAATCATAAAGAACTTTGCAGCGGAAGATCAGTTAAAACTTTATAACACAATCAACGAGAGAATATTTTTCATCATAACATGTTTTCATTACTCAAAGGATTGAAATCATACAAAGTTACTACATGAATGAAACACTAGACTCCCCCTCAGACCGAGCTACACACAGTAAAAGTGTACAAAAAGTGCAAGTGTGAAAAGCTAAATAGAACAGTACAAACATTGTCTATATATAGTACAAGCCTAACCACTGATCATCTATGCTGACATCACCTTGACAGTGACATCTAACAATAATAACAAACTCTAACCACTGCCTAAGCTATCCTCTGATAGTGGGTATAAGCACTGATGGCAAAGCACTGGTGATCCTATCCTCTGATTAAGCTTAAGCTCTGATGAAGCAGTAGCAGATGTTCTTCAAAGGGTGATAAGACCTTTGACTTTCAGCAGACCTTTAACTTCTAGCAGACCTTTGACCCATCAGAGGTTTGGTGATACAACAGTCTTTATAACTGACAGAGCATTGGCACAAGGCAGTTGTTAGAACTATCAGCGGGCCGGTCGTTGAGAAGAGTGACTCTAAACTCTGTTTATTCTGGATCATATATAGCAGACCTGTTTTGGCATTTTTATTATCTGTTCTTTTGTAGGGTTCATCCCAACAATCTCC
The DNA here is from genome assembly GCA_947069175.1 of Scalesia atractyloides. Classification (NCBI taxonomy): domain Eukaryota; kingdom Viridiplantae; phylum Streptophyta; class Magnoliopsida; order Asterales; family Asteraceae; genus Scalesia; species Scalesia atractyloides. The sequence continues at coordinate 26,143,108 of CAMTDV010000024.1, forward strand.
CCCTAGAACAGATGATGCCAAAACTCTTCTTTGTTCATGATCTTTATGTCTCATCAGTTTTTCCCTGATTTGTACTTTGAATTGTGATTCAAAGTTCAAGGAGTCTTCATCATCCTTATCCCTGCATAGTTGTAGTTCCAAAAGATCTTGAAGGTTAGCTACACCCAGGCTTAGTGCGTCCTTCATTGATATACTCACAACTTTCCCATTGGACCTGCGCAGAGTCAATACATGGGTCTGTTTATCAGAGAGCCACTTTAGTATTTTTTTAGTTCAATAGGTTTCTTGGGAGAGGAGTTATTTGAGATGAGAATTGAAAAGGTGAACTTCTTGAAAGCCTTTGAAAAAGATCTTCAGATTTAGCTAAAGGCTTCAATGGTTCTTTATTCAAGTCAGGCAAAGGTTCCTTTATGATAGCCTGCTTACTTTTGTTAGCATCCTTTTGTTGATCTTGCTTATCCATCTGCAGCTGCCTCTTCCTTTGGTTGAGGGCTTGAATGGTTGTTTCTAAGACCAGATATGCACTAAGGTTCTTAACATCTTTCCATTCTGGTGCATTCTGTCTTATTTGAGGGTCTTTCTTCATCCTATCAATTCTATCTGCTTGTTGTTTGAGAGCTTGGATGGACTACTCTTTGAACTGGTTCTCCTTAGCTTGATAGGGTTTTTCTTTCATGATAAATCTGATGAGGTTTGCCCTTTGCTTCTTTTGAGGATCATCTTTTGGAGAATCCACAGTCATTTTCTCATTTAACTCTCTTGCATACTCTTCTAATTTCTTTACCTTGTTAAGCTCATGCTGTTCCCTTTTTGACAAGTAAGCATTACCCTTTCCTTCACTTTCTTCTTTTGCTATCATTTTGGCTTGCCTAGTCTTTAGTTTTAGATAATCCTTAATGGTTTTGGGATTTCTATAGCCATGAAGAAATGGGAAGGTTCTTTTGGTTCTGTATAGAATTGTAGCATTTCTCCTTTTACTGCAGCCAACTCTAAAGGATATGATGTTTCCATAGGAATATTTCTTTTTGGATTTTGACCTTTGAGTGACTCAGCAAAGCTGATTTGTAGTGATGATGAATGGATGATAACTGGTTTTGGATTTGTTTGAATAACAAGTGAAGATGGTATGTCATCATTTTTCATTGTAGCCATTCTTCTTCTTTTTCTAACATAAACCAGTTTTGGTGCAGGGGCATTTGTGCAAACCACTGCTGTCGTAACATATGTTGTACTTTTACTAGTATCAACATCTGCTACTGTGACAGGTGGTTGCTGAGATGAGGAAGGCAATAAAATTGAACTGTCAGTGGTTTGCCTTTTAATACCAGCAGTGGTTTTGGGACCAGCAGTGGTATCCTTCATCTCCTTCTCTTTTATCCTGACATGATTTGAACGATCCTCATTTGTGTATCTTCATCAATTGCTTGAATGTTCAGGGTTTCATCACCTCCCTTTTCCTTTTCTTTGACAGATGTTTCAGCAGAAGTTACTGAGATATTTTCCTCAGAGTCATTTTTCTCCCTTTTTTGGCATCATCAACTCTTTCGAAGATAGGTGCAGGGTAGTGCCAGGAATGAGAATTTTCTTGATCACTTTAAGCTCTTCCTATGTGTCTTTATACCTTGCTTCAACTTCTTCTTTGAATGTCTGCACTTTTGAATCATATAACTGATTAGCATGTTGATAGTGTTGTTGAAGCAGAGGATACACTTAGTTCGCAATTCTGGTGGCTTGAGCAGAGGATTGGGCAGTGTTTCGAGATTTTGCAGAATGTAACATCTGTTGCAGCACATATTTGATATCTCCCACTGATGCCTCAATCTTTGTGACTTTACCGTCAATTCCTTATGTTTTAGCTCATCTCCTAAGTTAATAGGATCATCTAAGCTCCTACCAGAGGTGGTAGTTTTATCTAGGGTATCATGAGCATGTGATTTATCACTTGCTTCAACCTTAGATGCCCCTTTTTCTTGGTACTGGGGTCTTCCCACTGGAACAGTGGTTGCCTTCAAAGAAGACTTATATACGAAACTACTGTCCAGGTGTAAATCAGTGGATTCAACATTTGTAGTAGCTGCTCATTTTGAACTATCAATTGTGAAATCCAAGTGATGTAGACTCCTCAACTGTTTGTGGGATAACCAGTTGATTTTTATCAAACACAGCCATTGTGGAAATTTTGCTCTCAGTAATGTGTTGGTGAGAGTGGCCTTTTAGTGACTGACTATCAAAGACTTCAAACAGTGATGTGGTGGTTGTTGTGATTTGAAATGTGGAGAGTGGTGTGGAAAGCAGGTTTGTACTGGGAGATGGACATTTTAACATACTCTCAAATGAGGGTGATGTTATTAGTTGTGGGATCCCTGTGGTTACAACATGTTCCTTTTGTGAGGAATCGTGAGGAGCTACGGTTTTGGGTGGAGATCTTTCTACCATCTGTTGTGAGGAAGTAGCAACAGTGGTTTCATGTGACTTTTGTGTTGTCACTGGATTAACTTCTGGGATCTCATCTTCCAGAAGGTCCTTTTTGATAGGTTTGGTGGGTTTTGAAAGTTTCTTTTTGGTCTTTTTAGTGGTTTTTGGTGTGGGTTGCACAACAGTGGTTGTGCTGTTGTGGTCACCTAGAGCAGTGGGCTCAGCAGCTGGTGTCTGAAGAACAGATGTGGACTCATCTAAATTTTGCTCAGACTCCCCTGCTTGTGTTTTTAAAACTTTTGACTCTTAGGCCATAAGGCGAGTATATGTTTCAGGTGATAGACTGTTTATTTGAAAAGACACACCTTGAACAACAACATGTGCACTTTCTTTTGGGATTTTCTTTAGTAAATAATAACCTAAAAACCTAGGAAATAGCAGGAAAGCATTTTCCCTTTTGTTTTTCACATTTTCTAGATTTATTACCAAATCATTAAACAACACTTGGGAATGATTGTAATCAGTTTTAGACATAATAGCATACCCCAAGTATTGAATTTTTAATGGTATTTCATCAAAACCAGTTGTTTTATTTGACACACATGTGAGCAAGGTATGAAACAAAAATTTCATAGGAGGTGGGAATTTTCCCTTTTTCATGGTAGCTTTTGATAAATCTCCTGTATACCCTTTGTTTTTCAAAACAATTTGATACTCAATTTAGGGAAATAAATTTTACCTTCTAGATCGTTCATCTGAAAAACCTCTGAGATGGTTTGTGGGGTTATTGGAACCAAAATCCCTCCCACTTTTGACGTGATTGCCCAAGGTTTCTTGTTTAGACTTTCAATCTCAGCATTTGCCTAGAAATCTCGAAGGGCATCTTGATAAATCGGTGCGTTGCAGGTTAACAGAGTCTTATACTTTGAGGAAGACAGGATATCGATGATTTCATGAAACTCTGTATTTTTCTTGGTCTTTTCAAAAGTACAAAGATAATTATGTAGATTTTTGATGTTAAGAGTGTATTTTGGTGGTTCCTGTGTTGATTTCGCTTTGGGTGCCATGATTATTAGAGGAAATAGTTTTGAGAAATTTTGAAATGGCACAGTAAAAGTGAAGGCTCTGTTTGGGGATGAAATCGGGCTTTATAGGGTTTTCAAAAAATGATGATGACATGGCATCTGACGCAACAACTGTCGAATAACATCTGTCCACGTGTAACCTCTAATTGACAATGGAAAACAGTTGTTTGGCTAACCACTGACAGAGTAAACTATCAGTGGTTGTGACCTAATGTTAACACTATCAGAGGTTCCACATCAGTGGATAGGTTTTTCTATCCAACAGTGTTTTTAGGCGAGCTTTGAACAGACTTTGAGGATTTATTGAGAAACTCAATTTTAAACTATTTTTAAGAAAGAAATTTTGATTTTCCAAAACATTTTGATGCTTTTACACATGAATTGCAAGAAAACTTGTTTTTATCCCATGTTCAGCATTCCAAATCAATATATCAAACTATCAAATGTGGAAGCATCAAATGCCTTCGTCAACACATCTGTTAGTTGATCATTGATACAGACACGCTGTCAAGAAATCAAACCTTCTACATAACAATCCTTCACAAAGTGATGTCTGATGTCATCATGTTTTAATAAAAATTTTGATTATATACAAGTTTAGTTTTGACAGACCATCGCACATGTCCAACTGGAATTTTTCAATGACATAAGTTTCCAAACCTTTTCAGTCAAGGCCTCTCATGTGCTAGTCCTTGTATAGAAACACTTTACATGCCTTGGCAGAGGTTGAATATCTCAGATGGTACAAACTATTTTGTCTATAAGGATAGGTTTTCAAGGACATTTAAATCTGATTTGAACTAGTCATCATCCAGGGTCCTCTTGATTCACTATCAGAGGAAGTATCTTCCCTTTCTAAAAATAGGGTTCTACTTCAGGCAGGTACTTGAGTTTTGTCTATCAAAAACAAGCAAAACTCAAGGTGTATTATCTAAAAAAAATCGGAGGAGAAATACAAGACATGATATAAACTTGAAATTTCTACTATAAAACTCGTAGAAAATTTCATGATACGTGAATCAATTAGATCTGATAGATTTCCAGCAATCCTTTTGAGAAATTTATGAATTAAGAGTTCATCTCAGTCATTTTTATGAGACTGATATGGATCCTCTTTATCAGTTAACCCCGAAATCAACATAGACTCCAACACAAACAACAAAACCACATGAATCGTGACTTTCCACACAATTTCGACTCCGTTTTCAACAATTTAGATTAGCACAATATCAATGAGATCGAGCTGATCCTTTTAGGTTAAATTGACGGTTAGATCAATTTGATTGATCAAAGCTCTGATACCAATTGTTAAGATCTAAGTTTGGATTGATTGTATTGTTTTAACCAAATTGATAACAAAATGATAAATCATAAAGAAATTTGCAGCAGAAGATCAGTTAAAACTTTATAACACAATCAACGAGAGAATAGTTTTCATCATAACATGTTTTTATTACTCAAAGGATTGAAATCATTACAATGTAATTACATGAATGAATCACTAGACTCCCCCTCAGACCGAGCTACACACAGTAAAAGTGTACAAAAAGTGCAAGTGTAAAAAGCTAAATAGAACAGTACAAACACTGTCTATATATATGTACAATCCTAACCACTGATCGTCTATGCTGACATCACCTTGACAGTGACATCTAACAATAATAACAAACTCTAACCACTGCCTAAGCTATCCTCTGATAGTGGGTATAAGCATTGATGGCAAAGCACTGGTGATCCTATCATCTGATAAGCTTAAGCTCTGATGAAGCAGTAGCAGATGTTCTTCAAAGGGTGATCAGACCTTTGACTTTCAGCAGACCTTTGACCCATCAAAGGTTTAGTGATACAACAGTTTTTATAACTGACAGAGCATTGGCACAAGGCAGTTGTTAGAACCATCAACGGTTTGGTAGCCGCTCGTTGAGAAGAGTAACTCTAAACTCTGTTTATTCGGGATCATATATAGTAGACCTGTTTTGGCATTTTATCATCTGTTCTTTTATAGGGTTCAATCCCAACATAACTCGAACACTAACACAAACTAAGATTTGGGATTGATTCAGATGATGGAGAAGACACTACTGAGGTTAGAAACCTACACATGAATGACGAGTTTTCTTTTGGAATTAGAACTATTGTGGAACTGGGATCTTAAGATACTAAACTCAAAGGTGATCTAAAGGACCCTCGACTCTTCTCAAGGTGAAACCTAAAAGAACCCTAGAAGCTATTAATTTACCGGTTTTCGTGGATTCCCTCATGGGTTTTCCAACTCTAATAATAAAGTAAACTATAACACAATCTACCGCACAACACGAAAGTGGAGGGTAACTATGGAATTCTAATCTGACTCGATAAGCAAGGAAGATAGGGAAACTAGGGAGATCTTCTCACAAAGGTTCTAACCCTAGCAATCTAACAACCTAGATGAATCAATAATCTTGCACCACACGGCTATTAAGATTAATTGAATATCTAGACCTACCCAATTCACAATTATACTCCTATGGATACTATGTCTAGCAAACCATAAAATAATAAAAAACACAAACCAATTGATCTAACATGAACATATAACTGAGAGACATTGAACAAGGAAACATGTGAAGCTATGAATCATGCAATTGAACAAGTAAAGATACGTGTATACCTCAGATCATAAAAACCAAGTCTTTTACTTTATTATCAAACCACAATTTAAGTTCCAAAACCAATGGTATAAATGAGTCAATATCTAATTCAGGTTCACATCACATGGTTAAATCAGTTAAAACAAAGAAAGCAGAAAATAAAACCCGAGAATCTTCAATCTGAATGCTCCAAAGCTTCAACCTTTGCTTCCGTATGCTTAACATCGTCCTTAGCAGCTCCAAATTCATCCTCGTTCAGCTTCTTTTCATCTAAGATAATGTTATGACAAGTTAAGAATTGTTTTAAGTTATAAACTCATCAAATCCGAACCCATCTCCAAAGTTTCTCCATAGTTAGGCCCCTCGCGAAGAGCGAGGGGTATTGCTCATCAGTCCCGCGTCACGCAAGACAATCTAAGGTCAATCGGTCAAACTAGCCCATTGCGCCATGAGAGGGGATCTTCCTTTCCCTGTCGCGAGTCACGACAGGTGTCTTTCCCAAAATTCTTCGTTTGTCTGCTCGATCAACTGCGAGTCTTTCGGGGATCGGTTTTCTCCAATTTAGCTTGTTTTTCGCTTGTTTTAGCTTCCTATCACTCACGGAGCCCTACAAATCATAACTAATTAAGTATAATACATAATCCAATATAAAACGACACAAAACATAATGAAAACTAAACAAACTGAACACGAAAACTAGATGTATTTTGCAACACATCACATACGCATCCCATATTCAAGGAATCACTCACTTGAACTCGTGTGTGTGTGTGTGTTTATGCATATTTAATTACATTAAGGCTTAAAAATAAAAATAAAATCATATATGATGGGTTCTTTGTAAATTCCCCAAGATTATGCAAGTGCTATAAAATTTTATGTTTTTCACTCAGCTTTGCGCAGCTGTAGTAATTCAGTATCCCCCCTTCTTACAGTGAGTACTTTAATTGAAAGTAAAATCTTAGTGATGGAGACTCAGAGACCCTTCCGTGGATATAAAATATGCCCAAATTAACATTCCGTACATTTACTATGAATTTTCAAAGACTAGTAAAAATCTGGAAATAAGCTGAATTTCCAACACTTGGGTCTCTCGACCCATTAACAATTTGCACTAATTCTCAATGGTTTTAAACCCCAAAAACATCACCAAAACAATACGTTATTGTTAAATCAAGCCCCATTCAATAATTTGTATTAAATCGTCCACCTTAACTATTAAACTTCAAGTCAACAAGAATACTACTTAATTCCAAACACATTCCCGTCACTCACATTCGCCCGTAGGAGTGTTGTTGCTTTATCATTCGTTTGACCCGTTGCCATCCAAATGTTATCTCACCTATCTTAACAACAAATCAAACTTGAAAAATAATTAGAACACATAACATGGTATTCATCTCAAAATACCTAAGTATTTATCCATCCATAATCAATTTTGCGTTCTAAATCATTCTTTTACCCCCAAACTTGTAATTGGTTTATTACCACTCTTTTGACCAATTATCACTCATATATTTTTAATCATAACTATGGGTCAAATTAACCAATCCAACATACCCGTCAACAAAAAGACATGGTCTTTTGGTTGTAAACCAACCCAAGTTAAACCCATATATCCATTTGACGCATTTAGGTGATTAAGTAAAAATAACATTTACATATGTACTTTATGTTAATCCCTTTCCCCATTCGATTCATCGAAGCTTTATGTTTACTAAACACCAATTGATTATTAGCAAATCATTTTAAATCAAGTAAACATTATAAAATCCCTAAATTGCCACTATTTATTTAGTTTAGGCATTTCATCGAACACATTATGGACATGACTAAAATTCACCATTAACATGCCCATTAGAACTCATAAAATCACCATTTTATCATCAAAGATGTATAATTTCTTTATAACACCCAATAGTACCGTTTTTCATGTTTTTAAAATAAAGTCGCCATTGTTTCAAGATTATCAAATTCTTCTCATATTTGGTCAGCAACTTCTCACATGGTTTTCATACATCTCTACCTTAATCACCAAATCATGAATTTGCCCACAGATCATAACATGCAACATGAATCCATAACTCAAAAGTTACAATGAATCAATCTAGCATAAAAACTATGGTTGTTTAATGCCAAAATCACACACAATTACTTCCAATTTCGTGTGTTTGAACAACAAGTGTGAAGAACACTAACTTTTGAGTTTTATTAACAAAAACTTAAGAAATCACTTACCCAAGCCCTAGAAATCTTGCAAGGATGGTAACCCTAGTCTCCCAATTTCATGATTTCTATGGTGAATTTGGTCTTCCTCTCCCTCATTCCTCTGGTACGAGTCGTACAGAGCAGGTACACTCTTGTCTCTTTCTTTTGTATTCACCCTTTTACTAGTAATCTTCTATTACCATTAAATTAGGGAGTTGGCACTTTTGACCCTCAAAGATTATAACTCATTAAAAACACCTTCAACTTCCATGTTAACAACAAACTCTTAACTATTCAAATTAGGTTAAAGCTTTGAATATTAAATGATCAAGCTTATTTCTCCAACACTTGACACATCTTTGAATATTATTTTTCATAGTACTTTTTAAAAAATTACTTTGTCCACCAATACAACCTTATTTGAAAAATTACACACACACACACATATATATATAAAAAGAAAAAGAATCATACTCTACAATAGGTTATTACCCAAAAAATTTAATCACACATCCCGCTTACTCACTCCGTTAAGCTTATCATGGAGTTAATTTAATCCCCAATCATCACCAAAATCAAAAGGTACCAACAACATGGATTTCATAATTAGAACCACTTACTTATATCTTCCTACAAAGAACCATCCAAGCTCGTTGGGCCTTGTCGCACATCAACAATGCAACATCATCATAATCACAATCTTGTGATTCCTCATCTTCTTTGTGAGGCTTGTTACCACGGTTTCATCAAAACTCCATTGGTTCACCTATGACATTTCTCTTTAAACGTGTTTAGTACACATACAACATATTAGACACAATTACAACATACATTCCTTCCTTTATATGAGGTTATTCAACCTCTATTGTCCTTATCATTTTCATCATGAGGTAGAACCTCTTAATTCCCATATCATTAATTAACTTTTCATTCACGTCTTAGTCCACCTCCAAGTATTTATACGTTTCTAAAACGATTACAAGTCATTTTGCATCCACATTTCATGGAAGTAACTTTTCAACCATTACCCAATTACTTTTGGTTTTACATTTCAATTTATGGGAATTAAATCTTACTTGACACTCGTGAAGCTTAACGCTTCAAGCTAATTGCTCATGAGGTATTATTCTCATGATCATTTCCATAAAGTCCTTAGACATCAATGTTTAGAAGTCCTTACACTTTAAGTTATCATTCGCTAATACTATTATTATAATTCATCATTCTAATTCCTCCCTTTTATTTGCATAATTCACTCACATAGGAGCTTAACGCCATTATCATAAGCACAAATAAACTTTTTTATGTATTATCTTCTCATTCATTAAATATCCTCATGTGGGTTCATACATACTTACATACATTCGTATTCCTAGTTTACAATTTAGAAACATTGTTGGTATATGTATGTCTAATGCCTACATCTAAGTCAAGGTTTGTATGTAATACGGTAGTGTTTTATTAGTGTTTTAGTTTGATAATGTAAACACGCATACGCATGTAGGAGTCCTACGTACGTATGAGTCTTCAAACGCACGACTCATGCGCCTCATGAGTATCTTCCATGTCTATATAAAGAAACATGGGGTTCATGAGCTTAGTAGTTGTTCATTTGGCTTGTGGAGAGCTTTTGTCAAAATCTGTATTACCAAATACTATGTTCCCCAAATTTAATCAGAGAAGATAGATTATGAAACCAAGCATGTTCACTTACTTTTTAATGGATTCCGCACACTACTAAGTTGTTTAGATATCATAATAGTGTTTATAGAGGTTAAACACGATCCTACAAGTAGTATCAGAGCAAGGATTTCAAGATTGGAAGCTTCAAAGTTCATTTTCTACTTTTTTCTGCATTTTTCATCATTCCACAGTTCAAACTACACCAATTTCTCAGGGATTGGTCTAAAACCATCCACGAACAACATAAAAAAAATTAGATCAGTATAAAGCTGAATTCATCACCAAAATCGAAAAATTCAACAAAAATAGTCTGGTGCGCAGGAGGGTTTTTCAAACGCAAGAAATGTTGATTCGTACGCAGGAGACATTCGCTTTGAGTCATTCACACAAAAGTGTCATAAACTAGTGGTCAGTCGCACGCAGGAGGTGTTCATTCGCTTGAATCTTTCTTACGTTGTTTGGTCATTCGTATGCAGGAAGGGTTAATATGTTTGATAAGTCCTATGCTGGTTTCTCTCATACATTGAATCATTCATACGCGAGAAGAGCGATTCATACGCTATTTACTCCTACGTTCTTTGAGTCTTCTATTTGAATTTCCACTCATACGCTTGGAGTTAGAAGTTTTAGAAAGTTTTGCTAAGTATGATGGATTTTGGTTTTGATACGATGAACGCATTCGCAGCAACACTAACCACTCTTGTCCAAAAATTAAACCTAGACAACGAGATGGGTACAAAGAACAAACCTCAAAGTTGCTGCGGATGGAGGATTATTCAAGTTGGGCCGGGAGATTTGAGAATTATGTATAGGCCACAAATTTCGATGCATGGATTGTTACTGAAGAAGAGTACGTGATCCAAACGAATGAACTTGGTGAAAACATTAAAGAGATAAGCATATACATGAGAAGAAACTGATGACACTGTTGCAGCAGTCCATTAAACAAGATATTTTTGTGTTGTTATAACACACCAGGTTGTGTCAATCTCTTTGGTTAGCTCTACAAAACAAGAATCGTGGCAATAACGAGATGAGGAAGAGTAAAAAATCTTTATTAAAGAAGAAGTTTGTTATCTTTTCAACAATTAAAGGTGAAAATTTACAACAGCTATTTGAGATATTTCTTCATCTAGTTGAAGAAATGAAGGGAATGGGGATTAGAAAAAATTGAATCAGAATTGATGGACAAATTAGCCGATGATTTGCCCGAAAATGAACGTGGCACTTATATGATAATATTGCAATCGAATTTGATCGAGTGTGCTAGATTGAATTTGGCCAGATTGATTGAGAAATTAGAGGCACATGAATTAGAATTGAGGAAAAAGGCCATGATGAAGTCTGTCAATACCACAAGATATCAGGTTATATTATAAAGAATCAGATCGAATAACTACAGCTCAAAAGATTCAAACAGCATTTAGTGTAGATTCATCAGGTGGAAATGATTTCATTAGTAACAGTTCATGGAATTCACGATCACCACAACAAATTTATAGTAGTTCCGGGTACTCACAGTCACCATCATTGATGTATAGTAGTGTTGGTTCTTGTGCTACTCCTTAACAAACATCTCAGCAAATGTATCAACCATCTTCAAACCAAATTTCAACTCAAGCACCTGACGTTCTTCAATACAATATAGCAGGTAACCTCCAGAATTCTCAAGGGATATCCACAGCTAACGCCAAAGAACATATGTCATTTCTAGCATCATTCCTCGAATCATATGAAATTCTTGTTGCAAGCTGAATTTGAAATTATAATATGACGAAAGCAGACTACAATGAAATTGATCCAGATTAGCTAGAGTTGATCGATATTAAATTGTGTATGGCTAGTATTATACGAAGAGCCCAGAGGTTTATGGAAATAATCAGGAGGAACTGTTTGAGTGGACCGGAGACGAAGCTCGGGTTTGATAAATCAAAGGTGAGATGTTTCAGATACAAAGAGAAGGGTCATTTCAAGAGGGAGTGTATAAACAAGGAGGTTTATGATAATAGTCAGAACCTATTTGGAAAAGATTACTATGAACGAGCAATTCAGCATAGAAACTCACAACATGGTCCAGTTCTACCAAATACTAGAAGTGTTCAAATTGAAGACAGGTCAGCTTTAAAATCAAGAGACAGAGCTCTAATGGTTGCTCAAAACGATGAAGTGTTCAACTGGAATGGGATGATCTCTAAAACTGGAAGTTTGGCACTTATGGCAGAGATTCAGGAGATCGAGAATACTAAGAATGTTGCTGATGATAATCAGCTGGTTGATGAGGCAAAGATTGATGAGGATGCTGAATCAAAAGAGGAATCTGAAGTTGTTGAAGCTGAATCAACACAACTAGATGCTTAATAAGAGCCTATTCCGACAAATTATGCCGAAGAGGTTAACATTTACCTTGTTCCTCATAATTTCTTTACATCAGTTTTTCCTCCTAATATTATTCCAAGTTTTTCAGGTTTCTTCTATGGAGATGAAGCGGTTTATGAGCAGATCAAATTTGATGATGAAGAAAAGGATGAGTAGTCAAATGATTGATGTTTCTGAAGAAATTACCGCACTTGGCTAAAACATGCGTTGAAGTTAAACTCCAATCCAAATAACTAAGTGAATTTGACTTGATAAGAAAACCCATATAATGCGTTGAAGTTAAACTCCAATGCATATACTTAGTTAAACTCCAATACTAGCACCAAATCTTCCCGTCTTTGACCCGATTCCAAGACTTGATCACTTTCGCCTTTCTACCTCCCAAATCAGTCATACAACATTACCATATCATTAGTCTCGACCAAGAAATTATATTCCAGGAGCCTCTTTTTTAATCCATATCTCATGTATATCCCTTCTAATATAGAGTCAAGGACACTTCAAAGTAAATCATTATTAAACCAATTCGATTAATATAAATAAAATGGTAAACCGCCACATGAATATGTTGTAATTCATTAAACAACATAAACGGTTATCAACAGCTGTTATTACCTAACATAGTTTTAATAATTTTGTTGATGCATATGTATGTCGCCTACGTCATTGAATAGCATAGAGTCTATATATAGGAGCATTAACGTTGTTTTGTATATAATATAAGAACACTTCATACGAAGAAGAGCCACCTCGTACGAAGTGGCCAAGGCCCAACTCGTACGAAGCGAGTTTGTCTATAAATAGACGAGTTGGGGTCTTGAGTAGTTAGTGATTTTGGTGTTCAGGACGGCAAAGCACTGTCCAGTTGTTTATGAATCTGTAACGTTTGAACGATTAGTGAAACAATAGTTATAAAGCGAATCAATCTTGTTAATATTTTTGCCTAACTATAAATGGATTCCGCATGTTTATACTAGGTTATCAAATTGCCTGAGTTACTGGAAGATCTGATCTGGACCTACAAGTGGTATCAAAGCTAGAAGGCCTGATTTGAAGACATTCAACAAGACTCAACATCAAAACAATTCTCTTCTACTCATTTTTCTTTGTTTTAATCATTTTCAATGATTTAACGGACAAAATGAACTAATTTTCTCAAGGATTAAGTAAAATCATTTTCTAAAAAACCTTTGAAAAAATCAGACCTAAAATCAATTGAATTCAATATCAAAATGGAAAAAAACATGAAAGTGTAAACACACTTCGCATGAAGTGAACATCCACTTCGCACAAACTGATCCACTTCGCACAAACTGATAATCTCACTTCACATGAAGTGAACATCCACTTCGCACGAAGCAAATATTTAATTCGCATGAAGTGTCACTTTGCACAAAAGCATCACTTCGTACAAGAGTTAAATTTGTACAAATTTGTCTTTTACCAAAATGGTTTATGAAATTGTTGAAGAACCGGAACCAGAAGTTTGTTATGATGAAGTTTCAGAAGAATATGATCAGTGTTACTATACAAATGAAGAAATTATTCAAAATGCTTTTCAATCATTTATGACTCCTGAGATCTATAATTCTTTTGGAAGTTTTTTTAGTGATCAAAGAGATCATCAGAGTACACAAAGTGAAGAAGAAATGATTGCTGAAAAGATAATGATGGATCGCGAAGAAGAAGAAAGTTTTAAAGCTGATCAGTGATTTGAAGTTGAGATAGTTCAGGAAGAGATAAAGATTAAAAAAGTTGAGATAGAAAGACAGTGCACAAAAAGAACCATGCATGTCTTGTCAAGAAAAAGATGAAAAGTATATGGAGCTTAAACGACATAATGATAACCTGTCATGTGATTTCAAAGTCACGAAAGAGGCCTACAATAAACTGAACAAATCTGTCAGCGAACTCTGTACTATAAGTATAAAAGATATGGATACGATTTCTATGCTCCAGGCAACGGTCATGAATAAACAAGTGGCGATAAGTACTCACATTGACACGATTGCCAAACTCAAACAGGAGCTAGGACCAATGAAGATTGAAACGGAGTGAGTTGATAAGAGGTTGAAAAGTTATTCGATGACATCTTACATGTTGGATCACATTCTTCCCAAGTCGATTGGAAAAGATGAAAACAGGGAAGATATCTAGGTTTATCAAGATCGAGGTCTAGGTTATAATCAGTGTCCACCTCCAATGTGGAATAATTACTCAAGGAGGAAACCAGATGAGGTGGATAAGGCACTGAACTTAAAGCTAAAAACAGTAAAAATTGACCAGAAAGATCAGTTGCCCGACAAATTTGTTGTGACCTATTCGAAGTCTGATGATGGTGATGATGGATCAGACATGGTGAAACAAGTGGTTGAGAATGTTTTAGGAAAAGGAAAAGATAAAATTTTTGAAAACACTCAATCAAAATTTGAAAAAGGAAGTTCGAGTTCTCAGCCTGAAGAAAGTTTCATTATGCTTATCTTAAAACACCAGGAAGTAGTTCAAATGATGATCCAACTATTTTAATTTACAAAATATGTGGATTTGATCAACTACATTCTGATTCGAATTTCCGATTCAGAATGTGGACTTGGACAGAGTAGAAAAGGTTTTCAAACTTGTTGAAATTAAAATTTCTGAAATTGAAAGTTTTACAAAAGAATCAGAAGTTATGAATGTCAAAAGAAATAATTCTTACTATTCCAAACCCAAAAAGGTTTATTCAAACTACCAGCAGAGAAATTATCAAGGTTGGAATGAGTCTGGGTATGGTAAGAGGAATTATAACAAGTTTGGTAGATCAAAAAATTCGTCAAGAAAATGACTTTTGTTCCTGCAAGTTCATCAACAGAAATTCAAATTTTCAAACAATCTAATGATGAATTTTTCGTTCAACAAGAACAAGGTAAACAGGTTGAGGAATCATCTGTTGTAACAGATAGTAGGACATGCTTTAAATGCAATAAGGTCGGACACATTGCTCGAAAATGTCCACAAAATAATCTTAAACCTGTTCATGATGTTAGGAAAAATTCTGAAGATTTAAAACAAAAATCTTCACTGATGTTTGTACCAACTCAAGTTTGGAAACATTGTACATAATCTACAAACAACGTGAAACCAGTTAATACTAAGTTTTCAAATTTTGAAACTGGTAAATCTTCAAAAAGTAACGAACAAAAAGATTCTATATTGTATTTCAAGAAAGCTTTAAAGAGAAATCAAACATGTGTGATGAAGGAAAAAAAGAAATATTTGAGAAATCAGTGAAAATTGAGAGTTTAAAAGATTTTCCTAAACTTGAAAACGTTGGAATTAAATCTGTTTGGGTAAAGAAAAATAAAATTGAAGATATTACACCCAAGACTGTAAAGACTTGGGTATCTCTATTCAATTGATTGTTTGTGTTTGTGTGCAGGAACCTCCAAGATCAAAGTAAATCATGGAGAATGAGGTTCCTTGGCACATAATGAGTAGTAGATGATGGGTTTAAAAGGTTTATTTGATGAAAATGACTAAAAATCACAAAACCCTCACTGTTGAACAGACAAAACTGATTGAAAAAACAGATTTATAAATGTTTTAAAATTAAAATTGTCAAGGTTTTGTCATCATGAGGGGGTGAGAGCTTAATAGAAAAATGTGAAGAAGTAATGGATGGTAATTCTCAACGGTTGGTCAAAGTTCTTTCTTTAAAAATAATAAAACCAAAAATATGTTTTTGATTTTAGGGGGAGAAATATTATGGAAAATACAAAAACATATAAAAATTTACAAATGTACAAAAACATTGAAAAAGACAAAAAGAGTTTCCGTGTGAAAAGAGGAAATGATAGTACATCAGTGGACTACCGCAATACGCTAAAGAAATGTAGAGTCAAAATGTTTTTTAAACAAGTCTCACTGATGATGTGCCAGTAGGCTTCACAAGCTCAGTAAATTTTTTCCGAGGTATAAACATAAAGAAGAACTTCTTAGTCTGTGGCTTAACATCTCTCGAATATATGGTCTTAGCACACAGAAATTTTGTTTGAGAGATTACTAATTCTGAGATACTAGGTCTTTATAAGTAATTGATATCTGGGGTATTATACGAGCTCTTCTGATTTTGCATCAGCAACGTTCTCGAACTTGTAAAATAGTTTTACTTTTAAACCTCAAAAACTGCAGCATAATTGTAAGTATCGAAAGATTCAACAATTGCAGTAAAAAGATTCCAAATTGGAACACAACTTTTAAGATGAGCCTTCATCTCTTTGTCGGTACGGTGGTACTAATCTGAGCTCTCATGGTCTCGCACAACCCATATACAAATATCAGTTAGCTATATTCACCTGTAAGATGAAATCTAGGGAGTCTTGATACGGGAGTATATTCTGAGATGGGAAACACGGTTAAGTCAAGTTCCTAAAACATTACCTATTGTATCTTAGAACAATTGAGAAATGTGTAGAGGTTTAAGTGGACCAGTATACTGACAATCTAAGTGAATCTGTTTAAAACTAGTTTTATCGACGATCAACAGTACTAGTGATATGTCTCATAAACTGATATGATCCTCTTACACAAACTCACAAAAACATGTCTGTAAATATGTCTGTACATATAAAATTTCATTTCAAAAAGTCAAAAAGATTTTATGTTCATCTTAGTTTTGACCACTGGTGATGGAAAGTTGTTTTTCAAAGTCTAGAGCTGCTAAACATAATTTGAAATGAGTTTTTGTTCTAAAATGATAAAAAAAGTTCATTAAATTGAAACTTACATTTCATAGAAAATATCAGTTTGTTCACATAGGTAGAAATATCAGATAACCATGGTCATTAACTTGAACTTGGTTAGCTGAGAAGGTTAAAACTGATAATATGATTAAAATTTGAAATGTTTGTGTTTAAGAATTTTAAAAGTTTGAAACTGAAATGTTTATTTGAATAATATATATATATATATATATATATATATATATAAGAATGTACATCAAGCAGATATAAGGAGCGGATCAAAACGTTGAACAAAGAATAGGAAGCTCAAAGAAAGGGGGATCATGTTGATATTCAATGTTTACAAGTCAAGATCATAGCATGAAATTAAAGAGGAGACTATTGATGATATGTTGTATAAGTGCGTTGAAGGAATTCAAGCATTAAAGATTTGAAGATCGTAAAAGACCCTGAAGCTTAGAAGGAAGAATCGATGACTGCGGCAACAACCAAGGGGGAGACTTTTGATGCATATGATTGTCGCCTACGTCATCGAATATCATAGAGTTTGTATATAGGAGCATAACGTTGTTTCGTATATAATGTAAGAACACTTCATACGAAGAGGAGCCACCTCATACGAAGTGGCCAAGGCCCAACCCGTACGAAGCGAGTTTTTCTATAAATAGGCGAGTTGGGGTCTTGAGTAGTTAGTGATTTTGGTGTTCAGGACGGCGAAGTCCTGTCTAGTTGTTTATAGATCTGTAATGTTTGAACGATTAATGAAATAACAGTTATAAAGCGAATCAATCTTGTTAATATTGTCGCCTAACTATAAATGAATTCCGCACATTTATACTAGGTTATCGAATTAGTGCCTAAGCTATTGGAAGATACGATCCGGACCTACAAATTCATATATGTATTCATAACATACTCAATTAGACTATATAGTTTTAATGACACAAGTGTCATTCCTTCGTAAGCACTACTCATTAAACACGTGTATTTGCACACATGCGGTCACAACACCAATAACTTCTTTATTTAGCGTACACATCCTATATTAAAGTAATCACTCACTTTAACTCATGTAAATATATATATATATAGTTACATTAAGGTTTACAAAAATAACAAAATCACATCTGATGGGTTCTTTGTATATTCCCCAAGATTATGCAAGTGCTATTGTTATGGGCGGAATTTTGGACCTATATCCTGACGATATATCTTGACTTTTATGTTTTCTTTCTATGACCAGGATACCGCACCAGGATATTGGTAACATCCTGCGAAAGTATCTCAGTCGTTACTAATGGTTTGCTTGTATGCTTCAGTTGCAAGGGACGAACGTTGAGAAAAACCAAGTCTTCCTGAAGACTCGCTCAAGATGGTTGGAAGATGAACGTTGATAGCGAAAGAATAGGTGTACAATTTTCACAAGGGGATATTCTCCATATCCCAGAATTATAGGATATTTAGTTAGAGTTTAAAAACTATAAAAGGGGGTGTCAGATCAATAGAATAACACACACAATCTCGTACACACACTGATTACGTGCTATATTCCCATTTCACAATTATTGTAACACTTAGAGTTGATCCGTGCATTATCCTGAAGCTGTATCCTGATATTTCAATCAATAAGAAGAAAGAAGGCAGCTGAAAGTTGTCAACTCCCAAGGTTTTGTGCCAACGATGTAGATAGATCAAGGGCTTTCCTCGTACATCCCGCGTTGATCCTTACTTTTATTGTTCATTACTTGATAATCGATATAGTTTGATATCCTGAAACTATATCCTGAAGTGTTTTCTTTACTAATCAACTTAACACATTTTTGAAAATCTCTATAGCACACTACCTCACAAACTAAATTTGATCACTTAATTGCTTCGGTAATTCTTGACCAAAACAGCTATAAAATTTATGTTTTTCACTCAGCTTTGTGCATTTGTAGTAAATTCAGTATCCCCCCTTTACAGTGAGTATTTTACTTAAAAATAAAATCTTAGTACGGAGACTCAGAGACCTTTATGTGGACATAAAATACGCCTCGAACGAACATTCGGTTGATATACTATGAATTTTCAAAGATTAGTAAAAATCTGGAAATAAACTGAATTCTCAGTACCTTGGTCTCTCGACCCATTAAGAATTTGTACTCTTTCTTAATGGCTTTAAACCCCCAAAACATCACCAAAACAATTCGTTATTTTTAAATCAAGCCCCATTCAATAATTTGTATTAAATCCTCCACCTTAACTATAAAACTTCAAGTCAACAAGAATACTAATTAATTCAATACGAATTCAAACACATTCCAGTCACTCACCTTCGCCCATAGGAGTATTATTGCTTTATTATTTTTTTTTACTCGTTACCATCCAAACGTTATCTAAACTATCTTTACAACAAATCAAACTTGCAAATATTTAGAGCACGTAACATAAGCATTCATCTCATAATACCTAAGTATTTATTTACCCATCATCAATCATGCACTATAAATCATTCTTTTACCCAAACTTGTAATTGGTTTATTGCCACTCATTTGACTCGGTATCACTCATATATGTTTAACCATAACTACGGGTCAAATTTACTAATCCAACATACCCATTTAATAAGAAGCCATGGTCTTGTGGTTGTAAACCAAACTAAGTTAAACCCATATATCCATTCAACTATTTTAGGTAACTAAATAAAAATAACATGTACATATGTACTTTATGTTGATCCTTTTCGCTGTTCGATTAATCGAAACTTTATGTTTACTAAACACCAAATGATTGTTAGCAAATCATTTTAAATCAGGTATTCATTATAAAATCCCCAAATTTCCATTGTTTAATTAGTTTAGGCATTTCATTGAACACATTGTGGGCATGATTAAAATTCACCATTAACATGCCCATTCGAACTCTCGAAATCACCATTTTATCATCAAAGATGCATACTTTCTTTATAACACCCAATAGTACTGTTTTTCATCTTTTTTAAAATAAAATCGCCATTATTTTAAGATTGTCAATTCTTCTCAGATTTGGTCAGCAACTTCTCACATGGTTTTCATACATCCCTACCCTAATCACCAAATCATAAATTTGACCACAAATCATAACATGCAACATGAATCCATAAGTTAAAAGTTAGAATCGGTCAGTCTAGCATAAAGACGATGGTTTTTCAACACCAAAATCACACACAATCATTCCCAATTTCGTGGTTTTGAACAACAAGCATAAAGAACACTAACTTTTGAGTTTTATTAACAAAAACTTAAGAAAAAACTTACCAAATCCCTAGAAATCGAGCAAGGATGGTAGAATTGAGATCTTAGTATCCCAATTTCGCGATTTCTATGGTGAAATCGGTCCTCCTTTCCCTCCTTCCTCTTGTTCGCGTCGCATAAAGCAGGTACACTCTTATCTCTTTCTTTTTTTCTTCGCTCTTTTTTTTCTAGTTAACCTCTCATTACCACTAAATTAGGGAGTTAGCACTTTTGGCCCTCAAAGATTATAACTCACTAAAACACCTTCAACTTCCATGGTAACAATAAACTCTTAACTATTCAAGTTAGGTTAAAGCTTAAATGATTAAATGATCAAGCTTATTTCTCCAACACTTGATACATCTTTAAATTTTTTTTCATAGTATTTTATAAAATTACTATTTTCACCAATTCAAATATATATATATATATATATATATATATATATATATTAATCTCATGAAAAATCAGGATGTTACACCAAGTTAAAGGCTAAATGTATTACAAAGTGCAAACTACAAGGATTATCCATGTACTTTCGGCAAAGTTGAGGACTAAATGTGTTATAAAATACGGACCATAAGAACCATCTGTTTACTTTTAAAAAGCTAGGGACGAAATTCAAAATTTTGGTAAACCACAAGATGTACGCTCCGCATTTCTGTACTTTCCTTATTTAGGAAGTTGTAATCGTATTTCTATTTTTTTAGAAACTTGTAATCGTGTCGTAATCCGTATTTCATTTCCAATCATGTAATCCGAGACTTTGATCATAATGGAAATACATTTTTATTCACACTTGTTTATGCATAAATACATGATACTTAATCAACCTCGATGACGTACTTAATATACGAAATCGAATGATACTTGATGTTTAATTATATTCGGAATCATACTCATATACATTCTTAATATTCACACATTTATATATCCCTTAAAATGCCCAAAAAAACTAGACCGTAGCCTACGGTACTGAGCGGACAAATTGTTTAAAAAAGCGTGAAATTCACCTCGTATCCACCTCCAATCACCTTCTAATCTTCTTTTAACCCAAACCCTAATCCCCAACTATATACATCACTTCCACAACTCCTCCAAACTTTACAAACTCTCTAAACTCTCTCAAGACTCTCTCAAAGTGCAAAAAAATTGTTTTAGGCAAAAAAATCTACTTTTTCTTCTTATTTTCTTGCACCAATCTACTTGGATGACCTTGAAGGATGTTACCCAAGGTTCACCAAGGTGTAACAAGGTGGTACATCACTTTCGTAAGGCTCCAAAGTCAGATTTGGATTCTGATTTATAAAAATTTTACAAACTTGTCTCATTTCATTGTTCATCTTATGGAATCTTGTACCAACCTTGTCCTCAATCAAACTCATGGTTGTGGGGCTTGTGTATGGTTGATTTTCAAAAGATTAAACGTTCAAAAATCTCAAGAACCTATTGCCCTAAAGGTTTCCAAACAACCTACAAAGTGTTGAAACCATCCAAGCTTTCAACCTTCAATGTTGAAAGACTTGTGCTTTGGTAAAGTGTGAACCATGGAAGCCTTGGCTCTCCAACTTTGTTCCACCACCTCACTTCTTAAACTTTTAGCTTAGATTCATACCCAAAGTCTTAAATAACTTCCAACAAAGAAACAAGGCTACATCATGTCCCCAAACACTCTCCATGTTTGGGATGCACACATCTAGCTAGCTCACTTGGTTGTTTAAGTGACTTAGATGAATACTAGGTAGCTTCCAAGAATCAAAGTAAGATAACCCCGCCTCGCCTCCAACATTTGCCATGTTGGGTATGACACGCCCAGGTTGTTCTTACTTGGCTACTTAGCAACTTAGTTAGTTTTTTGCATTTCTATACTTATTCATAGCCAACCGAAATCATCAACTAAGTTGATGATTTTGTGCTTTGGTGAATCATATAATGAGGTTAAATGGATGGAATTCATCATACCTCCTTGCATGACCATTCTCATGGTACTTTACTTTTCATTATATAATGTTATACGTTAACTTTAAATCCGAATCCAATCTATTAATCAAATTCAAAACTCACACACCTCCATTTCCCTTTAGGGTAACTTCGATGCTCCAAACTCAAGAACTCTTTCAACTCACTTATGTGAAAATCTTTACACAAACCGTGAGTATACATGACCCCTATTTTCGTTTTATTACTTTTGGGTGCAATATATATATATATATATATATATATATATATATATATATATATATATAACAAATTAAAACACACACAAACACTTATAGGCAAATACTTTAATCATACAAGCGAATCCGACATACATGCTTTATTCGTTTATACTCTAGAAATACATACATGCTAGAAAGCCATTCTTGTTAAATACTTTGTCATTAACTTCGTAGAAGCCTCCATTAACATGTATAGCGCTATAGGAGTACCACACCGCCCTTATTCTTGTGGTCATGTTAAGTTATACAAAAACGTTCTTGCCGTTGCGAGGACAAGATTACGCTAGTGTAATCTTTGGGTTGACAATTACGTGATGCATGCTAATACTGTAATGATATGCCTTAGTATACGATTATGCCATGTGGAGTTGTTTAAACTTTTTATACTTATGTTAGTAAATCAAACTAGTATGCTCGCCAACGCTCTTTTGTGTTGACATGTAATTTAATATGTATCAGGATCTTGATGACGTTAAGTTAAAAGAAATCTAGTAGGATGGCTAGAAACGCATTTTAAATTTTAGTTCATGTATTATACTTTGATTTCTATGTTACAAGATGTTGTAATTTGGTTCCAAGCATTGTATCTTTGCTTCAGTAATAAAATGAATTTTGCTTATTAAATATTTGTCACAAATAGTCGTTATGAAGTCTCTTACAATCTTGTTTTCGTCTCACTCTCATGTTTCCGACATCGGTTGGGGTGTGACACAAGATGACAAAAATACATGTGCCCTGTATATTAAAAATGTCCAAAGTTTGGGAGTTAAGTTTGACCTATCATCGTGCCAGAAAGCAATGTTAGAGTGTTTATGGGGCCCTAATGCTCAAGATTTTTAATTGTTATCCCTATTGAAGGGCTAAGCCAACACATGTCAGTGGTGGTATACTGAGTCATCCTTAAATACCGGTTAATGATCCCTTTGTTTCTAGTTGACGAGCCTTGTCCAGTTTGTCATAAGATCCGCTTGGATAACTTTGGGGAGCATACGATTCATTACAAGGAGTTGTCGAGATTTAAACACAGACATGAGTTGGTCAGGGATGCTCTATGCGATGTGCTTAAGCGGGCAGGAATCTCCGCAAAAAAGAGGCTCCTATGAATTTCCTGATAGACCCGCATGAAGGGAGGTCCACCCTTCGCCAAAGGATATTCTCGTGTTCGGTTGGGCAGGATGGAAACACACTTGTGTGGACCTTACTAGAGTGTCCCCTTTGGTTGGACTTAAAGATAGTTGGTTCGTGGTTGGCCAAGCTGTGTTGAAGACAAAATTAGAGAAAGTTGCTAAGCATGAGCAAGCTTGTGCTAGGAACCAATATGCCTTTATTCACTTTGCTTTTGATACCTTTGGGTCCCTTGCCCATTACGGTATTGATATCCTGAAGAGAGTGCAGAGAGACGTGCACAATGATTTCTTAGTTCTGAAGAACCAGAGCTTTGTTTTCAGTAGGATCGGTTTTGCAATTCAAAAGGAGGTTGCAGTGCATCTTATTGCATGTTTACTTACCGCTATTATGTAATTTCCTTAATATTTAAATCAGATTTTTTCTTTTATCATAATATAAAAAGTTCAACCACTCACTTGTTTATTTAAGGCTCTCACTATTTTCTCACCTATAAAATTTTATTCTCATAACCTTTCTACTCTGTCTCTCTAAATAATATGTCTATGTATATACAGACAAATAGAAGAAAAGAGTATAAAAGTATTGACACCCGTATTTACGATATATATGTATATAAAGAAACACAGAAGAATAAAGAAACATTGAAGAAAAAGGTTTGAAAATATTAACACCCTTGTTAACGATATAACAAATAGCATATCCTAAAATTCGTGTTCCACGCTTTCATTTATTATCTCTAATGATCTGATGACAATGACAATATCATGTGACAAATTAAAATATATTTTATTATGATAATTATTTATTAATATCTACGAGAAAAAAATTGTTTTGAATTTTACATCAAACTAGTGGAATTATTCCAATGTTTTAAAATCCGGTTTTTATATCGTATTGGATAGGACTTAAAAACAGTTTAATCGGATGTATCAATGGTTCAATCAGGTGTATCAAACAATTTAACCGGTTCAGTCGGTACTACCAACCGGTTTGAACCAGTTTTTAAAACATTGAATTATTCCATGCATTGGTGAGAGTATCGGTACACTATAAATACTCAGTATTGTAACTTCCTAACTGAAAGATCAAATCCAAAAAATAAAATTGTGGTTTGCTAAAAAAAAATATGGACACGTGTTTTACATTGATTGAAACTATAAAAACGAATATTAGTCACGGTTTCGATAGTAACGATACCGGTACCACTTTTGTTTGGTCGGAATCGACGTGGTACTGATATTGTTGGGACAGTATCTGATCGGTTCGTCACGATACCGGTACGGTAGCGTAACGGTACAGTCACCCACTTAAGCTTAATAAAAAATGATACTATATTGTGCATACAACTGCGTTTTCAACGAAATTTATACGGAAAACCAATAAAACGAATACCACTACTTTAATTATTCAGATGGTATCGGTTCGATTCGTCACGATAAAGACAAAAAAAATCAATTACATTAGACCTATTTGATTTTGAACAAAAAAAAATGATTGACAAATAGATATAAATAAGCACGTCATCACGATATTTTCATAATTTCATAAAGCATTAAGTTATATTATTAGAATAATGAAAAGAGAAAATGACGTCAATATAAAAAAAACTAAATATGATGTAGTTTTGTTCAATATGTATACTTAGAGCATTCAAATTCCTTTTATGAAATTATGTGAGGGTGATTTTTATATTATAAAAGTAATTGTTTGTGAAAGAGAGAAAAAATATTACTGTACATATGTATATTTGAGGGGACACTATTCGTTATCTATAATTTTTTAATATATTGAGTGGAGATGAGGGAAAAGATAATGATAAAGATATAAAAAAGTATTGTTTAGTTGAAAGGATAGAAGAAATTTAGTTGTTTTTAGAGTTATTATATGGTAGAAAAGTATTATCTATACACATTATTACTCACGACTTGGTTTAAAAAAAATTATATTGAAACGTAGATAAAAGTAAAAATACTCTAACGACATGCTCTGAATTTTATAAACACTATATCTTAAAGTTATAAGTGAAAAGAAATGTTCTTAAAATTATTGTTAATAGTATTAGTTCTATAACTTCAAAAAAACTATATCTAAGATTACTCTACTGCTATCTACTTTATATTCCCCTGTATATTGTCTTAGGAATGGAGTGTTTTTTACACTGCACCGACGCCGAATTCAAATGTTATTTGCCGACAATATTCAAACTGCAAGATGTCAAGGGACAATCTTTTAGGATTTATTGAAGCCATGATAACGTTTTGTATCAACATAAGCAATAAAGTATTTTTTTATATAAAATATCAAATAAGTATTTTTTTTATATTAAATATCAAATAAAGAAATGAGGATGACATTTGACATTTTGTGTTAAGGCAATGGAGGATAAAATTGTTTATTAATATGCGAGGACGTTTTGTGTCAGCTTACCCTTCCACTAAACCATAACCAAAGGTATCAGTTATGAGAAAATTTCAACCCATCTGTTTTGGTTGATCGATTAATTCTTTGCATTCGGTTTGGTTAACCACCTTGAGTAGAAGATTGCTTTGCTTACATATGAATCAATGTGGTTGTGGGACAATGAGGAGTACACCTTTATTAGGATAAACTAAACCGAACCATTGGGTTTTTTTTCAAAGGAATCAGCCTTGACTAGTACAAAACTATTCATTTCCATTACTAATTCTAAATACCAGTGGGATTGTCACACGCTTTGTTGCGGGCTTTCGGTCATTATTGGTCCCGTTCACTACAAGTGACACGTGTTTTGTATTGACTGAAAACCATAAAAATGAATACCCGTACCGGTAACGGTGGTTTGTATCGGTTTGGTTCGTTACGGGACTGGTATCGTACAGACACTCGATATAGCTTACGATACCAAAAAAATACTTTGATGCAAAGTATAGCTCTGTGTTTAACGAATCTTATACCGCTACGTCGAGAAAACTATCAAAAACAAATACCGTACCGGTACCGATGTTGTTTGGTATGTATATGTCTCATAGATCTTTTTTCCTTTTGGAAGATACAGGAGCGAAATAATCAACCTATTGATATTGGAAGACCCAATGGATTCCCGTTCGAATAGAGCTTTATCAAATCGTACATAATAATAAGCACATGAAGACAATATAATCGAAATTTACAAAACGTTATATTATATTAATAAAAAACAAAAATAGTAGTCTACGTCATTTAATTAAAAAAAAAACATAAACCGACACTATATAGTATTGGTACTGATGTTGTTCGGATGCTATCAATACATAATACTAAATAATAAAATTATTTAAAAAGTTATATATTATTATATATGTTATAAAAATGGGATCACTATTTATGAATGGTTTCCAATTAAATGGGTGAGTAAACTTTCGTTTTACTCCCTGTGGTTTGATAGTTTTAACAGTTTTGCCTCAGTCATTTAAAAAGTGTCACTTTTCTTCAATAGTTTACTATGTTTTTTTTTTTCATTTTGCTCCCCGTCTTAAAATGACGTTCATTTTCACTGTTAAAATTTGGTCACGTGCCCCTAACATGACGGGCATCTCAGTCTTTTCCAATCCAAATCTTTTATCCTCTTAATTAATTCTTTAAATATATATGTATGTATATATATCAGATTTATACTATATAATAAATTCCTTAAATAATCTCTCTCTCATCTCACACCCCTCAAATTTCTCTTCTCTTCAAACCATCAGACACCGTCGTCGACCACCACCTTGACACCATATGCCGACCATCACCATCTCCAAAATTAAAGCCATAATCAACTCATCACTCTCATATTCGGTTCCAAATTTATCCGATGAGAGAGAGAGAGATATGGGGAGTGAAGATTAATAGATATGGTGACTTGTGGATAACATGAGTAGATGATTTCACTGGGTTTCTTGTTCAGATCTATTGGGTTTTTTGTAGACAGATAACATGGATAGATCTGTTGACTTGCGGTTCCAAATAGATCTGGTGGGTTTTGATTTTTAACTAGATGTGGGTTTTAATTTGTTGGTGGATTTACGTAGGTTGTGGTCAGCAGATGGTTAACAAGTGAAAGGGGAGGGGTGGTTGTAGATCTGAGCATGTTGGTGAGTGGTGAGGGTAGACGGAGATGATGGTGGGGGTTGAGGGGCAATGATGACGACCATCACGAGTGAGAGGAAGAAAGAGAAGAAACAGAGTGTGGTGGGGGTTGGGTTGTTTCAATGGTCCTAGGAGGTAGTTGTGGTGGCGATCATAGCAGGGGAAGGGGATGGGTGGTAGTTGTAGGAAGTGGGTTCCGATGAGGTGGTGCCAGAAGTGATGGTTATGGTGGTGGTGGTTGGGTTCTAGTGATGTGGGTTCCGGTGGGGTGGTTGCCGGTGGTAGTTGGTGGTGATGGAGAAGAGAGATATAGATCATGTAGAGAGAGGGAATAAAGAGTGTGTATATATCACAGAGATATCTTTACACGTAAATTACCAAAATGCCCTTACTTTTATCCTTAAAACTACCAAAATGTCTTCTAGTTAACAAACATTATGGATGGAGTTAAGACCATGAAGCAAAATGAGAAAAAAATAGTAAACTATTGTAGGAAAATGACACTTTTTAAATGATTGGGGCAAAATCGTTAAAACGATTAAACCACATGAAGTAAAACGAAAGTTTACACTAAATGGAATCACTATTCATGGAAGGTTTTCCGATTGATATATAATATATATATATATATATTAAATTGTACTACCCTAGCGCCACGTCAAGCAAGGGGCTCTATTGCATCTTCTCAATAGAATCCATGATATAGAATGGAGCCCTTTCATTCATTATCTAATCATTATTAATATGTATATAAAATGATAACTTGTAAGCTACAGTGAACACTAATTTCACTTGAAGTTAGTGACAGCCCAACCTTAATCTGCCATATGATTATAACATCTTAGGGTGGAAGCGGCACCTTCGATGATCCCTTCGGTAACCCTCATTCACCGCGCGGCAAGGGGCCGCCACCCCTCTTTCGGTAACCTATGACCAAGATAAAAGGCTTAAAATCGGTGAATACTCATCGAAAAGAGAAGAGAAGAGATAGAGGAGAGAGAGAGAGGGTTAATGGTGAGCCCTACCATTTTTCAACCAATCACAAATTGTTTTTAAATGTTTACCACTCTTCATGTGTTTAAGCACCCTTAATATTCAAATACAAATTCAAAAGTAATGAAATGATATTATTGGTTAAAAAAAAATTATTTACCACTTCCTATTTAGGAGCACCCCTTCTACCCTTATACTTTTTCTTCACATGTGCGCCCTTCTGATTGGATGTTGTTGTAACATTTATCTTTTTAAATCAACCACTGCAAAAGGTTCTTTTGATTTTTCCTGATATATATTGTCTTGAAAACGATAGGATAACGAGATAGAAATTCAATTTGGAAAATGTTGTTTATACCATATATCAATATCTATCACATATTATTGGGTTGATAACTATATTTTTATTTCCAATTGAATTAAATTATAATTTATTGGTTAACTTAGGATTAAAACAATGTAATAAGATGAAAAATGATAATAACTTTATATCAAGTCATTTACATGTGAAAGTGTTTAATATGTACTATATATATAACAAGATTCAATAACAAATAAGATTATGACTTTTCAACATGCATTTTGTATCATACTTTGTTTAAAACGTGGGTATTGTAGTAGGTTTTTTAACTACTTGAAAAATATAAGCATATACATAAAATGACTTTATCTTTCAATTTCCTTTTTTGTTTCCCGTAGCATGTGACAGTACTGAGATGAACAAGACCGGTACCTATCGAAGGTCCTTTGCCTCTCCGTGGAAACGTTTGGGTTAAAACACCTTGTTTTTTTAAGCGTGCCGGACGAGCGTGGTTCAAGTGTGCCTGAAGAAATCTTGGAACGCTTTGATGTTTGGTCAGATTTGACTGACGGCACAAGATACCACTTCGGAGAATTTTTAAGCACCTCCCAAGGTTTTACCATGGTAAATGCGCAACTGTATGTTGCTCTAAACACATCGAGGGAGGCCGCCATGACGTCTTGTCGCTTGTACCGCTCGGTCTATGTTTATTGTTTATATAACGGTTAACAATGTTGTTGAAGTTGCTGCATTTCAACCTCATTGACGACCACTTACTTGAGAACGAACCGTTTACACAGTACAGTTCGTGATTCATAGTGGCAAAAAACTTTTTGCGGGTCCGCTTCATTAAAACCTGCCTCTTGATCATTTTAACTTTTGTAACAATTATATATTTTTAACACTTTTAAAAAGTTATATACCTTAAACATTTATATCAATTTATTCTAAAAAAGGGATTATCACATATATCCCTCTGTTTAAAACTCTAATTACATACTTACCCAACCTAAAAAATAAATTACATAATTCCCCATCTTTAATAAAATGACAAAATAAAAAGGGATTATTACATATATCCTCCTCGACTTTTCATCCTCCCTGTGACGATCGGTTTTCCTTGTTCTCCACCGACCAGAAGCCTCCAATCCTAACGCGCAAGAGAACTGGCAAAGAGAACCCTAACCGGCAACTTTCCCCGACTTTTCATCTTCACTGCGACGATCGTTTTCAAAACCATTATCGGCGACAACCAAGTTACACACTGCCGGCGACAACCAGATTATACAATGTCGACTTAATAGGTTTGTCTACTATTCATCAACTCTTCATACTCCAATCGTAACTAAATAACATTGTTGACTTGGTGTAATTAAAGTGGCTTAGACCCAATCTCCAGTGGAAGCTTCTTCTTTTTTTTGAAAAGTAAACTTCATTAAGAGCACCTCCGACCCAAAAGGGCAAAAATCCAAACAAACAAACACCTCCGGCCCAAATAGGCAAATGGCACACAAATTACAACATATACAAGGGACATTTACACTATTCCTCCCATCTAAAAGAATTACAAGAAGACCTATTTTTAACCACCCGAACCCTCTAGATTTAACATCCCCTAAAATGTCTTGTGGACTGCGCTTGATGTTGTGAAAAACCACCTCGTTTCTTCCTTTCCAAATACACCAACATGTTATTATAATTAGACCATGAATAATCTTCTTAGCTTTCTTCCCCAAGTGCCACCTTGCACTTCCATAAGATCTTTAAACTCGAAGACAAAAATAGGCGGGATGTTACACCACGCACTAAGGCCCATCCAAATTCTATTCGCTAACATACATGCTATAAATAGATGATCCGTCGATTCCTCCAGCTTTTCACAGATAGGGCACAAAACTGTCGGGATATTAACGTTTCTTCTACTCAAATTCATCCTAGTAGCTAATCTATCAAGGTTCGCTCTCCAAGCCATGATGTTTCATTTGAGAAGAACCTATTTGCACCACTAAAAGATCGGCAACCGAGATGCTCCCTGTCTGCGCCCTTTAACTTTTTTATCGATTTAACCGAGAAACTGCCCGTGTCATCTCCCAGCCAGTTCTAGGTATACTTCTCATTGGACAAGACCACCAACTTCAGAATATCTTGATATTCATGCCACTCTTTTAGCTCGACTTCTGACCTCGGCCGCTCTAAACCAATTCCAATTAAACCCAACACCTTCCTGCTCCGAATTGATCATGTCTGCCACCCTGCAAGATTTAAATGACTCTAGACCAAAGAGGTGAGGCCATCTAACCATTAACGGTTGATTGCCTACCCGTGTATCAATCCAGAAACGAATATTGCCCCGAGTTCCAACCTTACCCAAAATATCTATTTAAACCTTTCCCATTAAGCTTTAATTTAGATTCCAAAAGCATAATATTTTTCCAACGCCCATAAATATTTCCGTTTAGAGGAAGGAAACCCCAATTTCTATTATTAAAATGACACGCAACCACCAACTTCCTCCATAAACTTTGATTCTCAACCTTAAACCTCCAAATCCATTTAGCTAAGAGCGCCTCATTTACTTCTTTGAGGTTACTTATCCCGGTGGAAGCTTCTCTCGGTGTAAGTATGTAAGTTCATGTGGTTAGTATGTAATTAAATTCATGGGGTAAAGATGATTACTTGTATGAAATAAAGATAATGGCACGAATGAATTAAATTCATCGGATAAGTATGTAATTTAATCAAAGTGGCTTAGATTTTCTTGAAATAGGATGACCTGCAGATTCATGGAGATTGAAGCATGTAAAATTCAGTTTGTACTTCATCCCTAAATAACATAAAGTTTGTTCATTGAGTCTTCATACTACCTAATGAAAAGAGTAGGTTTGTTCAATTACAAATTCATATATTTTGATTTTGGTTTATAAATTGATGTTTTATTGATTGTGTACAGGTCTGATTGATTCAAGATGGGACTTGGGAGACACTATGGTTTTAGTAAAACACAAAAAGGGTAAAATAGTCATTCTAGAAATTATATTTAATGAAATGGGTATATTTGTTATCTCTAACTTTTAACAAGAGGAAATATGTAATTTAATTTTTGGCTTGGGTAAATATGTAATTTATTAAGTTTATAGGAGGTATATGTAATTACCCCAAAAAATATTCTTAAACATTAAAATTATAGAATTTTAAACATGTAAAATACTATTAATAACAAATAAATACTTTAAAAATATTACCAACAATGGAGCTTCAGATATGTTGACCCACGCTCGTGCCAAGGCTAACTCCTCTTTCATCGTCCACTTGTCATGACTCTTTTTAGCTTGTAGCTCGTCCAGTTGCTTTCTACGATGTCTCTGGGAGGATGACGTTTCGCGGGTATCTTGTTGGGTTTCGGGAACGTGGTTTGGGTATCGGGTGGAGACATAGGAGAAATAGAAGACAATGGTATATGATCGGTAGGGGTGTTCAAAATTATCCGTATCCGGAAATCCGATCCGAAATATCCGATATCCGAATCCGAAATATCCGAAAAATCCGATATCCGAACCGAAATTCGGATATCCGAATTTTTTCGGATTCGGAGAGTGATTTCAAAATTTTCGGATATTTCGGATATCCGAAAATTTAATTTTTATTTTTTTCGGATATCCGAATATCCGAAGTATCCGAAAATATCCGAAATATCCTAAAAATATCTGAAAATATCCGAAAAATCCAAAATTTTATATTCGGATATCCGGAACTATCCGAAATATCCGGTTCCGAATATGAAAAAAGTAATAAAAAAATATAAATTAAATAAATCCGAATCCGTATCCGAAATTTAGAATATCCGAATTTCGAATACGGGTTCGGATAGTGAAATCTGGTATCCGAAAATTTCAGATATCCGAAATCGGATATCCAAATTTTCGGATATCCGGTTTTGAACACCCCTATCAGTGCATTTTAAGTATACGTTATTGAATATTAATTATAAATAAATACATTGATATTAGTATAAATATATGTGTCTTGATGTGGTTTTATTTATCATGAGAGTTAAGATGGAAACGAGCTAAAATAATCTTTACTAAAACTGATAAAATAAAAAAAGGAAAAGAGAAAATGATTTTTGTTTTAGGTAATTTCTCCGTTATACGAAACTGGTTGAATTTTATTGGAGTAATTAGTCTTTTGGGTAAACTAATATGGTTAAGTAATATTTGTTATTTGAATTGAATTTGTCATTTACTATTTGATCTAATATTTGTTATTTGAATTGAATTTGTCATTTACTATTTGATCTAAACTAGAATTACCATCCGTCGCAATACGGCGGAGAATTCATTAATTATATATCGTATTAGATGAAACGCAGATGTTTCTTACATGACCACGAGCCTATGTGTAAAACATAGAAAAGAATAATTAAGTCGATTGACCCACGTGTTGCGACAGACCTATCAAACGGGAAAAAAAATAGACGTGCGATGATGGGTCTGTCAAACGGGAAAAGTAGATAAAAAACGTTGAACCCCACACGCACGTTGCGGCGTGTTAACTCGGAAAATCTAGGACGAAACGTAAACGGAAATTTACGAAATATGAAAAGTATATGGAATCGAAATTGAAAGTAAAAAAGTGTTGGGTTAAACTGGAAAAGATGAAAAGCTTTGGGTTAAAAGCAAAAAATCAAAGGGGTTAAATTGCAAAGATGGAAACTTTTGAATTAAAAGTGAAAAATCAAATTAATTAAAGGGTTAAATTACTAAAGATTGAAACTCTATACTTAAATTGCCAAATATGAAAACTTTAGTGTTAGAAATGAAAATTCCAATTTCTTTTTGAAAAACTTCCAAAGCCAAAATTACAACAACCTTAAGCATAAACACGTTGCTTATTTATAATTTTATAATTAAATGTTGAAGGCATCAACGAGATTCAAAGATACAAATATTTAGTGTTGTAAAAATCGCGACTAGGCGGCGACTAGTCGGCGATTAATCGCTAGTAGTCCAGTTACTGAGTAATTTTTCTTAAATCGATCCATAGGCCCGACTAGGTCCGCCTAGGTCCGACTAGGCCAACAAAAAATCGACGATTCCAGCCAAATTCTATCAAAAAGCATGTATATTCCGGCCAAAACCTCTAAATTCCGGTTAGTTTTCAACCAAATCATATGAATTCCAACAATTAATCATGTATACTTAAATAAATGAGTTGAGTAAGATTAAAAATCTAGCTACTTAAAATATTTACATATAAAAATGTATATATGTATACATAAAACTGAAAATTACATATTAAAAACCCGATCCAATTAATCCTGATTAATCCTGAGTAATCTCGAGCAGTCGCTAGTCCCCACTTCACCGACCGACTAGCGACTAGCGAGTTCTCCAACCTTGCAAATATGAAATGAATACATTAATTAAAGGAGAAACATGGTCCAGCCCAATACTTAATGAAACAATGAATTTGTTTGGGCTATTAAACTAGAACATGGGCCTGTAACTTGTTAAAGTCAAACGAGGCTGCTATAAAAGGGAAAACAAAAGATTCGTGTAAGAGGGGAGAGACGCCAAAGGCAGCAGCCTTTGGCTGCGATTTGGGAGTTTGTCGGCTGAAGAGTAGGACGCCACAGAGGGGAAGCACGGAAGGCAGCCACCTTTTGGCAGTTGTGTACGGTTCAAGGCATAAGCGACTAAGAGCATTCACATCCTGGAAATCAAAATCTGTATGTGAAGTTTTTAAAATATAAAAAGTATAAAAAGTGGTTGTGGAGTGGAGGGGAGAAAAATGTTACTGTTCATCTGTATATTTAGAGGGACAATGTTCATCCCTTTTTTTAATATATATTGAAAAGTGGTTGTGAGTAATGATAAAGGTATAAAAATATTATTTAATTA
Source organism: Scalesia atractyloides (assembly GCA_947069175.1). Lineage (NCBI taxonomy): Eukaryota > Viridiplantae > Streptophyta > Magnoliopsida > Asterales > Asteraceae > Scalesia > Scalesia atractyloides. The sequence goes on from CAMTDV010000024.1 coordinate 26,178,110, forward strand.
AGAATGAGAGAGAAAAAATATTTGTTTTTAGTGAAAATATAATGATATAGGATTTATTTTTTAGTGGAATATATGTATATTTTTAGGGAGTTGGATGTGAATGCTCTAAGGTGGCTTTCTTCGTAGGGCTGAATATTTTTCTTAATTTTATTCATTGTTGGATTTGTTTTTGACATTAACAACGCTTTATAAACAATTTGATGTGTTTGTTTCTTTGAATTGTTTTCATTTGTTTTGAGTTCTTGCTTTACAACTTGCTCGGTTGATAACAAAACCTTGTAGCTCATTTGGTGATATAGAGAAGGTTGACTCACACTAGTAAAATAGGGTAATTGAACTGTAAAAAAATTGATAACAAACACCTATTTTTTATTACCATTTAAATTAACCAACTTTTCAGCACCATATCTATGCGGTAGCCAATCAACTGAGTAAACTGAGTTTTGTATAAATCTAGAATCTAAAACTTGGAGGAGGTTACCATTTTCAAACCTTTTGTGACTTCCCCGATGAACGATTGTTTGGTTTTTATATAAATACTATGTTTTTTTATGATTGTTACAAGTGATATATCTTGATCACTCATGTTTGTGGAGCTGCAATAAACTTGTGGCTTTTAACATAACTATTATAAGTTGTTTGTTGATTTGCATGAAAATAGTGGTTTTTAACATGAATTTAAGTCTGTTTTTTTTTTTCTCATTCTTTGGCCCAGTCTCTGCCTTTACTTCTTTCAGATCTAGAAGACGGTATATTTAAGAATAATTGTCATGTCCGTCAAAGTTTTGTGGAACTTTTAGGCAATCTCTTATTTAAGGTACGTTATTCTCATATTTGTGTATCTTTTTTAAAACCTGTAATTTATTAATAAAAGTTTTGTTTTATTAATATGCTGGTACTTTTGGAAAAGCACTTCTTGAGGGTGTCAGTGATGATGAAGGTGCAAGTACAGAAGCAAAAGGGTGTGCAACTATAGAAGTACTTGGTAAAGATAAATGTAATGAAGTGCTTGCTGCACTATATATGGTTTGGACAGATCTCAGGCTTTCGGTTCACCAGGTATGATGTTAGTTCCAGGTAGAGGTGACTGAATCAGTTGACCTTTCCATAAGTCTGTTAAAATTGTTGTCTCAAATTAAGACTTGAGGCAATGCTACTTGTCATGTGTTTCTATAGGAGCGAAAAACCAATCCTGCTACATTTAGCTTAGCAACAGTTGCTGTTGTTGTGAAGTATTCTATTGTTGAATGACTAGAGAAGATAGATTTAGTCCTGTACCCAGAGATTTTTTCATCTTTTATGCTCATCAAGGATCAGGATCGGGTGAGTTTAACAAAGAACATGCTTCACATATTTGCGTTTTTGGAATATATATACATACACACACACACACACACATATGTGTATGTATGTGTAGGGTTCGGTTTATGAGAAATTTAAGTTTCAAAATGATCAAATGTTCATTGAAGAGCAAAGATGAATTGAATTGTGTTACACTGCAGGTGTAATAGTTACCAAATAATCGATGCGTGCCACTTATGGAGTACTGGATCTATTGCCGCAATGCACGACAAAAAACCGAACTTAACGAATGCTTTGTATTGTTTAACTGTTGATTGCCAGGGTATGATGACATATGGCTAGGATAGACTCTTCATATTTAATGAAGATTGGTTTATAAGATTGAGTAAATTATAAGAAACGGGTCAATTGGTTTTGGGAGTACATTTAAGACTCTTCAAATTTAATGAAGATTTGAATCTACCATAAGAATGTTGGCATTCATTTGTTTTCTATTCGTTTCAAGTTTCGACTATGGTTCCGACAAGTTGATCCGGAGCAAATTAAGTTAACAGGTCTGCATTTCTTTTCTTTTTATTAAAAAGTATATATTGATTCTGCATTATGTTTACTGTTGATTCTTCTATTTTACTTTAGGATGGAAGCTGTTAATTCCTCTATTTTAGGCTATTGGGTTTGAATTGTTGTTTAACTGGTTAAATATGTAGGTTTCGCTTAGTTCATTTCCCCTTATTTACATTGCATGTTTGTGATTTAGGGTCACATAGTGTTAGATGTTTTGATTTGTAATTTTCTTTTCAATTTTGAAGCAAGTGTGTGGAAAACCAATATTGTTTTTGAGAAGCAGGGTTGTAATTTGTCTTTTTCATAAACAATATCCTAAGTTGGTTTGTCACTGAACGTTAATACAGATGCAAACCCTCTTTGAACACTCATTATACTACCATTAAACCTTATGTCATTGATAGTAACGTAATCAGATTTGTTTTCTGTAAATGAAGTACTACATTTGAAAAAGATTCCGCACCACATAACTCATAAGAACTTTAATATTTACCGTGTTTTGATTAGCAAAGTATAAACGTGAATTATGCATAGCTCGATTCACATGGTATTTGCACAGATGATGAGCATTGGCTAAACTTTATGTCTAAAAGTAAAATGATACTTATGCAGAGTGTGGAACCTGTGTTTGAAGATGATGACGACAACAATGAAGAAGACGATGTTGAAGGTGAGACTATGTGCTTTAAAATCATGCCTAAATTGTAGCCTTTCGCTATCTGATTCATCGTGTTTCATCATTCATGATTAAAATTTGTAAACTTAAGAATTTGCCATTGAACAAATATTTTGATTCAATTGTTTAGAGCTTGCAAGTACTAAATCATGTTTGCTACTCCTGCCGAAATGGATGATCGTGAGGCAAACGGGTCCTATTTTAAAGATAAAGTTCCAGGCTTGTTGAGACAACTAAAACATGAAGAAAGGATATATTAGAAGTTGATTGTGACTTTCAGCAATGATTTCTTTACATAGCTCTTCAACAGCGTCATGATCATTCTAAGCATCCTGTCAGTTCATATGTTTGCCTGCCAAGAAATCCAAACGTAAGAAGTTTTGTTTCTACTCTTTATCATGAAACAAATTAAAAAATACATACCCTGATCTGCACAAAACTTGAAAGTAAATGAACCACAAGGTTAATTTTTTTCACATTTAATTGTATAGGAAAATGAAATAATTGGTTACATGAATTTAGACCGTGGGGTATGGTGGGGCGGGGGTTTGGGGCATGGGTTGACACGTGGGCTGGGTGGGAATCCACTGGCAAGACTAAAAAAATGGGGGTATGGTGGGGCTGCGTGGCTTGGTCAAAATCATTTTATTTTTCTCTTTTTTTTAAATTAATGGATAAAGCATAGGTAGGGGGCACCCAATGTCCACCCGCTAGCTCAGATGGGTAGGCCCGCCCAACGCCCGGGCTAAAACCCCCGCCCAAAGGGCCACGCCCAAACCCAAGCCCACCCAGGATGATCACATGGGCGTTTCCCCCCAACCCACCCCCAAACTCCCACCCCATACCCCATAGTCTAATGTCACTTTATGCACAATTCTATGCAGTTTTGCGTTTGGATACCAGTTTAATGCTTCCGTTTAAATTAGCAAGTATTTCAACCCAGATAGTAAGATTTTTTAAACATATGTTATCAACGCTCACACTTTTGGTTGGAAGATAACCCAATAAATTATTTTGAGAATTTTTTGCATCATATTTTGATCATGAATAAGAAAGAAAATCTTTTTCAGGAAAAAGGAAATTGAAAAGTTGTGTAAAGAAGTGAGTCTGTATCATTAATGATTTGTAGATTTTTTTTTCATCATAAGTTGATTGTCAAGTATATACAAGATGTGATTTTTTTATCTATGCACCTAAAATTTGGTTGATTGAGCTATATGTCAAATAAAATAACTACTCAAGAGGTAACGGGTCAACTGGGTTGAACATTTTAAAAGTTGCCAGAAGTGTCTCAAAGCTGTTTACAAGCACTTTAGATTTGTATTCTATTACTGTATGTTATGGTTTGTTTATAACTTTTGAAGTTTATAATTCCATTTTTTACTTATCTGATTGCTTTATCAGATTAAATTGTTTACTTCTACAACATACTTTTGATCTTTAAAATAAAGGGTAAATGCATGGTACCCCAAACAGCGGAAGGGATCCTCCTCCCTAGGCTAGCGACCCGGCAACGCTGCCTGGCTGCAAATACCCTGCCAACTGAGGGGAACGAAGAGCCTGAGGTTGCCAGAATTCGAACCCGCGTCTGTTCAAGACCTCGAGCCGGTTTATAGCGGGTCCCGGTGGCCACTGAGCTACGCCCATTAGTTACTTTTGATCTTTAAGTGTCACATATAATTGTTAAAGTGGTTATTGACATAGGGTATGGAAAACTCACATACACTAATTTTGGTTGTTAAATTGTACAATATGATTGATGATTGAATAGCTACAAATCTCAACTATAAAGAATGTAATTTAAAAAATAAAAATAAAAAATATAAGCCATATACGTATGTATCTTTAACTAGGGGTGTGCATTTTTGTCACGACCCGAAAGCATGAGACGAACCTAACACGAAACTTGCGGGTTTAAGTTTAGTCTAAACAGGTTCGGGTCAGTTTTCGGCTGAACCCGTTTAGCTAAATAGGTTAGGTTCGAGTCAACCCGTTTAACCAATTTATATTATATTATATTTTTCTATACACTGTGTATTATGTCATAAATTAAATTCGGTGTTTTTTTTTGTAGTAGATGTTAATTTAAGTCTACTAATTTGCTAAAAAAATAGAAAAAATAAAAAAAAATCTGGTTGATCGAGGTGGGTTCGGGTCAACATGCGAATATTCGGGTCGTGTTTGGGTTCATATGTATGGCATTATTTTCGGGTCGGGTTGAACCCGCAAACACGACCGGTTTAGCACCCCTATTTAATATGCAAGGAAATGAAACTTCAAAGTGTGTCTTATTATATGCATACAGTTGCTATTGCGTTTTATCATTTCCTTTTATTCTCTGTTTCAGTAAAGGTAAGTAGCCTGCAACTTCTTGCTTTATGAGGTAGAAACTTAATAATATTTAAAAGGTTTAATGCCATTTATGAACTTTTGGTAGTCGTAAGGCTTGCACATCTTATTGGTATGGATCTAATATAGAAATAAGTCCAGTCAACAGGTATGCACTCAATTATTATTTATTGGTCGTATTCAATTTTTTTTAACCATGTGAACCAGTTACCATATTTTGCTGCCTATTATGTACACTGCAGTGGCTCGCCTCTTATGACATTCTCATGAGTTCAAGAGATTTGGGCTAGGGGGAGCTGAAGCGTTTAAGGTAGATACAAATGATAAAGTAAACAAAAAATGTCTTCTAACCATAGATATTAATGAAATTCTTGAAAGAGCAGATGTATATGAGGTATGGGATTATCCTTTTACAAAGGCAAGATGTCAATTAGTTAGTTTTTAAACCCAGCTGTAGGCACTAGATGTCATTTGTGAACTTCAAAAACATTTCCTGATTAAGAGGTCCCTTATGGTTAGCATCTTACTTTTGTGTTTTTACGTTATGTTTATGTTTGCATATTGCGTCAGACAACTCCTTATAGAGATTGCATTTTGTCGGTTTTTTCTTTCAAGTACGCAAAATGGGCGGACTGGCAGTCTGGGTAACATATGAAAGCCATTGTTTTATGTGTGGGCCTGGTTGGGGTGAACATGCATACAACTTTTTCAGCTGTTTTCATTTTTTTATAATTTACAAATATAATTATCTTTCTTAAGTAATTGACATGGGTCAAGTTGTGGCAATTCTGCATCTGTGATGGGCATTAACATAAACAGATATCATATTACAAGAGGAAAGTTAAATTCTCTTATGATACTATCTACCTTGCAACTGGATTTTGCAATTTTATCTACCCAAAATTTTTTAAGGCACTCAACCGAGTTGCAAGGGTTGACCAAATCTGTGACTCTTTATAGGTCAGTTTTCTGTCAAACATTTAATGCACATATAATTAGCCATGTATATAGGTTTGGTACAAGGGTGAAAGGATCTGATTGGAGACCTGGTTGGGCTCCATCTTTATGAGATATGTGTTGCTTAAACTGGATCTATTTCTTTTTGCTAATATTAATTTGTATGACTTGATTTTTTAAAGCATGTAAAGCACCTGAGATTGCGACAGAATTTTTGCCTCTGCTAAATTAAAAGCATGTTTTTTTCCTTTTAGATTCTCTAACATAGTTTTTTTTTTTTTTTTTTTTTTTTTTTTTTTTTTTTTTTGTAAATGTTGTTTTTGATTTCGTACTATGTTACTATAGGTGGTGCTTTGATCCATTGGGTTCATATTATATTATCTGTGCATGGTTCTGGCCCAATTGCAAATGTGTCCCAAGAACTATCCATTTTGCCACCTCATATATATGAAAGAGTTGGGAGGTATGGCAGGTGGGTTCCCTGGTGGAATGGATATTGGGTTCCCTGGAGGTATGTCTGGTGGGTTTCTCAGGTCGAATACATGGTGCCGGTGCATGTGTTGGAGGTGGTATGCTTGGTGGGTGAGAGTTGAGATTATACTTACCCATATGCATTGCATTCTTATTGTATACATAGTGTGCTAGGTGGATATATGTAATACACTAGGTATTACATTTTAACGATTTATGAGATGTTGTAAGCATTGAAAGCCTTTTTTGTAGACTTTCAAAATCCATTTGACTCTTTTGTTTTCAACTTTTTAAAGTTACACATTTGAGCTATTGAAGGTAAAATCTATACCAAAATTAATATAGTGTTAGATAGATGGTATATGTGCTATAACTACTTTGTTACTTTGGTCAGTTGATGCTAATGTGCTACAACATATTGTTATTAGTACTAGGGATCTAATTGGTCAGTTGGTGCTAGCGTGCTACAACATTAGTACTTGGGATCTAAAAAATAAAATTTTAAATGTAGTATAACATATTGATAATAACGATCTCAATAAAAAGGGTAAAATATCAGCATCATAATATATTTATACACACATGATCTATTTGTTTGCATATTTTATTATTATATTAATAATTAATGTAAATAACTTTCATCCGCAATTGGTGTGACCCAAAAAATTTATGGCAATAGGCATCTTTGTTATTCATCTATCATGGCGTGTCTTCTTTGGCGTATTGGTTTCAAAAACATCTTATACAGAGATCTCATTATGAATTAAAAATAAGTTAGCCTTACATGAAAACTTTGAATACACATGGAGGCAAAGTTGCGATACTTATGAAACTGAAATTAAAATTTGTGGTGGAGAAGAGAGAGGATATTATAGAGGTTCAAAGTGTTATTTATGTACTTTTGCTTATTGTAAATTAATATTTTCTATCCCGGGAAGTTCCCGGGTGATAGCCTAGTATATTGATATAGGAGTTGTTTTTTAGTGGAATATATGCATATTTTTCGGGAGTTGGATGTGAATGCTCTAAGGTGGCTTTCTACAAGTGAACAGTTCGTAGGACTGAATATTTTTCTTAATTTTATTCATTGTTGGATTTGTTTTTGACATTAACAACTCTTTATAAACAATTTGATGTATTGGTTTCTTTGAACTGTTTTCATGTGTTTTGAGTTCTTGCTTTTCAACTTGTTCAGTTGATGATTTTACCTTGTAGCTCATTGGGTGATATAGAGAAGGTTGACTCACACTAGTAAAATAGGGTAATTGAACTGTAAAAAATTTGATAACAAACACCTATTTTTTATTACCATTTAAATTAACCAACTTTTCAGCACCATGTCTATGTGGTAGCCAATCAATTGAGTAAACTGAGTTTTGTGTAAATCTAGAATCTAAAACTTGGAGGAGGTTACGTTTTTCAAACCTTTTGTGACTTCCCTCTAATGAACGATTGTTTGGTTTTTATATAGATACTATGTTTTTTATGATTGTTACAAGTGATATATCTTGATCACTCGTGTTTCGATTTGATAAACGTTATTTATATTTGAACTGTTTGTCTTTTATCAAACGTTTTGGCGGTTTCTTGCATTGTTAGCAGGTTTATAATTAAGTGGTAGTTGGTATATCTTAACGGATCATTAGGTCGTACGATGATTATTAAAAGCTGTCCCTAATCATTATTCAAATTCATAAATTATGATATGTCTATGTGGTGTCTAAATAATTGAAACGTAGTTTTGTGTTAAACTTGCAATCGGGATTCTGGGTGGGGTTACTTCTTCTTAATCTAATAACTCTGTTTTTTAGTTAAATAATTAGATAATCAAGTTAAACACTAACCACATATTCCCTGTGAAGACGACTTTACTTACTCGTACTAGTATAGGTATTTAAGTCTTAAAAATACATACTATTGATTAGCCCATACTACATAAGTAAAGACCTTGCATTTGAATGGGTTGGGGTGTTTTTCGAGGTTGTGGTGATTGCATGTCCCATATTGGTGAATTCTCGGTCCGTAGCGGTTGTTATTCTGCTTAGCCGGTTTTGTCTTTTATTGTCCATGGGTGTTGTTGGCTGTGTAACGTGGATTGTTCGGAGAAAACGCATTCGGTGTGTTATTAAACGAAAACATGATAAAAGATAATTGGTTGTGAGATATGGTTTTTTGTTAAAAAAGATGGCATGAATTAAAAAAATGGGTTGAAGGGTATATTTATAGGGTTAAAATTTATTTTTAAAATAAAAATATCTAGCCTTTGCACAACGGCTAGTTAAACATGGCCCCACCAAACAATCTCGCCATCGTCTACTATTGCAATGGCAAGGCAAAAAGCGCCCCCAATAATGCATGTGGTATGGAGAGGGGGAGTATTGTGTGATTTTGACTAAGGTGGCATGGGCATAACACCTTATACCTTGTAGCCCAACAGATTACAAATTATAACAAGGCTACATGGTATGGAATAAGGCCTCGAAGGGGCATTATTCCCCTTTGCCAATACAACACATGGTCGGTAGTTTTGACCACCACAAGTTTTTTTACGTCAGGCGTAAAAAAAACTTGCATTGCATCAGTCAAAACTACCGACTCGACAATTTTTAAATTTTTTTTACAGATGTGTTTATAATATATTCATCTACGTTTGTGCAAAAAAAATTTTTGGCCCAACTTTCCCCGGATCAAAAAATTCTCGCAACTCGTGGTGGTTTTCAGCCCTTGATCATTTTTTAGATTAGAAGGGTAAGATTGACATTAGCCAAGTAAAGTATATTTAATTAAAATTTCTTAAATTTCTCATCTCTTAACTCTTTTTCTCTCTCTCATTTTTAATTATTTCTCCATTATTTTAATTATAAGAGATTGAAACTTTGGAATTTTGGATAAGGCCTAAACTTTCTACTTCTTTTGAAAATACACTGAATTTCATATTTGTTTATTTAGATAAAGTCTTGTTTTGTTCGGTAAACTTTTCTTTTTCATATTTACAAGAATTATTTATCCTATTGTTTATGAATTTAGAGTCCTATATAATTCAGTTATTATTTACATAGTATATTTAAAATTATTTATTTATTTTGTATCTTCGCGTGATATTCGAGATACATATGTGTGTAGAGCGAGATACCTATGTGTGTAGAGCGAGATACATTTATGTATCAAAGTGATACCTAGTTTTCTTAATTGATTATTTCACGTTTCGATTATGTATATTATATACGTATAATCCTTGCACTTATGATCAGTTATTTTTTACTTAGTGTTTGATGATGTTGGTAATAGCAAAAGTAAATAACTTCATTGCATATTCAAAAAAAGTATCGTATGATACTGACACTTGGAATTGTTTATAATAGGAAAAAATACTTTATTTTGAATGCATTACGCTTTCAAAAGAAATTATACTAGAATGTTTAGGAATGTATTTTATAAATATGTTGTTAATATACACATATGTAACCAGTTCTGAATATAATACACAGATGTATAAAAGTCTGTACACATGTGTATAAACTAACAGTTGTGTATATTGTATAAACTGGTAATTAACGAGACTTTACACATGTGTATAAACTAGCAGCTACGTATCTTGTATAAACTGGTAGTTAGCGAGATTGTACACATGTGTATAAACTAGCAGCTATGTATCTTGTATAAACTGATAGTTAGCGAGGCTATACACATGTGTATAATGCTGAATAACCATCTCAGACACTTGTTATACACATATGTACAATGCTGAACAACAATGTCATTAACTTCTAGCTAGAGGTATATTATGAATATACATATGTGTACTTACGTTTCTAAAATGCGAATACGTATAATACATATATGTATAGAGAATATAAGTAAGTATCTTTAATCGTGTTTTAGATGGAACAATATTTGATAATTTTTGTATTTTTTAAAATTATAAAATTAGATAATTGGTGAGAGAAAAAAGTATAAAAAATATAATTAAATATTCTTTTAAGTGAAAAAGAGAAATTAAGAGAGAGAAAATACAATTATACCATTGTATTTATTAATATATATGGAAGTTACAAAACATAATTACAATCTTGCCACTAAAGAAAAAAATCTAGATCTACAAAATCAATGGTCAAGATAAGTTCATTTTGTTCACAAATACAACATTGTTCACTCATGAACCCTACCCTATATATATATATATATATATATATATATATATATATATATATATATATATATATATAGGGTAGGGTTCTATAGTGAACACTAGTGTATTTACGAGCTGAGCGAAAAAATCCTGGCCATTGATCTACACACGTGTATGTAACAACCCGTATTTTCCGTTGTTCCTGTTTTCGCGTATTTATTTTGATTTTCAGTTTTGTACTTCGAGATTCGTTAATAGAAACGTTCGTATTAAATTAAATATGTTTTGTCATTACATCGCATTATTACATCACAACTAAATGCTATTTAAACGCTTATTTAACGTAACGCTTCGGCATATCTCATCGCTGTCCCATCGCAATCGCAACGCAATTACTAAATTTGGTATATTGGAATTATGTGGTAATATTAGTTTACGTGTTTGTGTGTTATACGTGTTTATGTGTTATGTGTGAATTGGAATTATCGTGGTTTAATCGCTCGCAAACTCACGCAACTCGCTCTCATGCGTTGACTCGCTATTACAGCGCTTAAATCATCGCTAAATCGCTTAACGTTACTTTATAACTCGATTACATCGCTAAACAATTGATAAACGAACAAAAAAAAAAGAAAACCCAACCATTTGGGTCAAGTTCGCTCGAACTTGGTGACCCTAAGTTCGGCCGAACTTGACTGGCCAACTCAAACAACCATCATCTCCCTCAAGTTCGCTCGAACTTGCTTAATCCCTCACAGGATTAACAAGTTCGGCCGAACTTGACTCAAACTCTTCTGAATTTCACCTAAGTTCGCGCGAACTTGCATGTTTTCATGCAAGTTTGGCCGAACCTGACTCAACCAGTTCTCCTTTTTGCCTTCACCTATAAAACTTAGCCCCATTCTCTCATTTGAACTTGCTGCAACTTTGCTCTGAGCACCCGAAACCCAAAAACCTCTGTTTTCTAAGTAAGAATCAACCCGATTTCAACTACAATGATGTTACAACGTTTTACAACGATTTTGCACAAGGCATTGCCTTCGTTTTCATCAAATCTCTTATATTTTACGAAAAGCTTCATCTTTTTTTCCATCAAAACTTCTGTTTTCACTCAGACCTATACTAGATCTGAGCAAAACCTTTTAAAGTATTGATTTTTACACCATTTTCGGACTAATGACGAATGTTTCGTTCACTTTTGAGTGGAACGAGGCGTTGTCAAGCAAAAACCGCAGATCCGGAAGCACAAGGACGAAGTCGTCACTTTACACAAACTGGACTAACCCGTACAAATCACCAAGTTCGTCCGGATTAGCCCGAGTTTCTGTAAAATGGCTAAGTTCACTCCAAAAAGACCTCTCCAGCCTAAGTTTTACTTAGTGGCTTAAGGTTGGAGGGATGGGCACTCGATTTCCTCAGCAAACGGCGCGAAAACGCAAGATTTTGGACCTGAATCATCAAGTTCGCTCGAGATTTAACTGATTTTATGCAGCACACTAGTCAAGTTTGTCGAACTTGCCTTCTGAGGGTCAAGTTCGGCCGAACTTGAGCATACCTGACCAAATCTTCAACAGCAAACCCTCAAGTTCGCTCGAACTTGCAAAGTTTCCAAGGAAACTTCACAAGTTCGGCCGAACTTGTAAACCTACTTATCAAAACTCCACAAGTTCGACCGAACTTGACCTAAACCTCAGTAGTTCCTTACAAGTTCGCCCGAACTTGACCCAAGCCTCAGCAGTTCCTTACAAGTTCGCTCGAACTTGTATGTTTACATACAAGTTCGGCCGAACTTGTCTACTGCCCAACTCAAACTTAACTGCTTCAGCAATTCGGAAGACTGATGCACTTCTGTTCGTTTACAGGCTGATCCGGCGCTCTTCCCGACTCTCCTCAGATCCCTAATCTCACCTAAACGCACCGACTGTGAGTATACTTGACCCATTTTCGCTTTAATGCACTGTTTGGGTGTTACATACGTTCCTCTATCAAAATCACTTCACAAATCAAACTGTTTATCACACGCGAATAATCTGATTATATGTGCTCAATACATGATACTAGAAACATGTGACTAGGACTTATTTTCGTTAACTTGCCTCCTTAGCTAGTATGGTACTATAGTGTGGCTTACACCCGACGGGTCTAGTTAGGATGGACGCGTAAGCCTTCTCACGGTAGTTAGCATGAGAAATGATCCTATGTTGTGTGATGTGTTTTGGTGTATCATGATATGTAGTTGGACTATTTCGCGAACGCTTTCTCTATTATGCTAGTAGTACTTAAACCTGTATGCTCACCTTTACTTAATTGAACTTGACGTGTATTTTAACGTATGTAACAGGTTGAGGATTTTTAACTTGGATGCTTTGGAAGTAGTTTGCTTCGCTTAGTTGTTTTTGTTTAGTTCAAAATGTAATAAATCTAGGGAAAATCGAACCTTTTTGTTTTGTGGGAAAGACAAGTTTCTGTAATGGTTATTTTGAAATATTGTGTTTAATGGTATGGGACGCTAAATGTTAACTGTTAACTGTTATGGAATTCTCATGAGACAATCTGGTCGCCTAGTGCCACTACCCCGATGTTTCCACCATCGGTTGGGGTGTGACAGATTAGTATCAGAGCCCATAACTGTAGGAAATTAGGTAGAACTGCCATGTTTAGCCTAAGTCTATGGTTAGGATACTGATTTTGACTGTTACGCATCGATTACGCGCCCGAAACGCAGAAAACAGACAAGTTGGCCCGAACTTGAGGGCAAGTTCGCTGGAAATTGATCAAGTTCGCTCGAACCATCATGCATATCAAGTCCGCTCGAACTTGACCCATTGGGTGCAAGTTCGGCCGAACTTGATGTCCCACCTGTTTGAACTATGTGATTTCAACTCAAAACTTTACGAACTGACCGATCGTTCGAACAAGTCCTTTCCTACGAAGTGTTACTCCTCAAAGCGAGAAGTTCCATTTGGTACGAACCGACAACTCCGCATGAAACGGCCAACATACTTAGCTTTTCCTAAAGCTACCACAACACACGATTATGAAACGCTCGTATCTCACAAACGAGGATCAAGTCGAGATTAGGTGTGATAAACAAGAACTCTCGATAAGATCGCTCATCCCGCGTATTACTCATCACGAGATATATTCGTTGAGTTAGGAGTGATATCCAAACTTCGACGAAAGTCTCCACTTCTATCTAGTGGAACTCTCGATGTGATCGGCGAGCACAACCACAATTTGGAACTAGTTGTTAAGTCAGGGGTGAAACCCGTACCTTAATGATGAATTCCATTCTTCAATTTTCAATCTCACCAAAGTCTCGGCTATACCGATGGTTTGGAACACGTATTAACTGGAAGGGTAGAAGTTGCTAGCCGCTTGCGGTGAGAGCGTTTATCTATTAGGCCAAAGCGTGGGTCCAAATGCAAAGGGTAGTCGAATCACTTTGGCGTGTCAAATCTCTCAAAACCCCGGACACTCCCAATTGATTTAAGCCTAATCGTCGATTTACGCATCATCAAGTTTATTATTATTTATGTGTTTAAATTTTGAGAATTTGCGCTTTATTCGATTTCTCGCTTAATTGTTTATTTCTCGCATTATCGATTTCTCGATTTACGCTTCAAAGAACGCATGCACTACTCGCACCGCTATCTCAATCTAAAACATTAATAAACAAACACAGATAATCCAACTTAACGCTCCGCTTACAACGCGCTACTTCTCTCGGTTATTTCACGATAAGCTACGATATATCGCTACCTCGCTACGGTATCTCTTGAAATGTGTTTCACATTGTTACTATTAGGAGGTGAATACGTGCAAAATATGTGCTTATGTGCCTACGTGCTTATGTGATAACATGCCTTACTTGTAATAATAATAAAGGTTTTGAACATAACTCTATTAATCGAATCTCATCCTATCGAATATTTTCATTGTAGATGTCGTCAATCGGATCTCATACCCGCCGTACTGCTCAGCGCCACAGCGACAACAAGCATATCGCTTCACTAGTCGCCAAGCAAGTGGCAAAAGTCATCCCGCAAATCGTCTCGGAAATTCATGCTGTGAGCAGTAACTCCTGAGTCGACTCGAAAAATGAAAACCCCAAGCCACGATTCAGCTTCAAAAATTTCAAGGCTTGTGCACCTCTCGCCTTCACGGGCAATGATGGACCGACTTCTATGTTCCATTGGTTTGACGCCATTGAAGTCACCTTTAGGCAAAGTGGATGCCCCGATGACCTTCGCACAGTGAACGCTACAGGAGTCTTCCAGTCCCGTGCTCTCGACTGGTGGACCGCCGAAAGAAATAGGCGTGGTAATGATGAAGCCTATAATTTGTCTTGGGAATGTAACATTTGTGTAAATCGGGTTTCGAAAACCCGCCCCAAGTTCTCAATCGAAATGTATTCATTTGTGCCGGGTGATTTTTTTTGTTTACTGTCTGATATATTAGAATTCGTTTGTTCAAAATAACTTGAATAAAATAAAATAAATAATCCAATCAAATATTAAATAATCATAATTAATAAATAGTTTAACTTATAATAGAAAAAAAATAATAAATAAAAATGGGCGAGCCAGGGATCGAACCCGGGTTCCCCGGGTAAAACACACACCATCAGCACCGCTACGCTGCACACACTAATTGTGATATTTGTCGAACCTTATTTCTTTTATGTTCACAATAAAAGAACCTGCAACACCCGCGGATTCCCCTCGCCAGAAATCTCGGCAATCAACGCGTTTTACCTTTAGGATCACAGCTGTCCGGGTCAATACTCGGTAAACTCCTTGATTGATCGCTGACATTTGACTCGAAATCATAGTAACCGGAGCCTCAAACATCCCTATAAATACTGGTCGATTGTCCCTCAATCCGAACTCGCTCACTTCTTCTGCTCTCACTCTAATTACCTCAGTCGTCGGAAAACTTGTTCCACCAGAGAACCACTGAGGCGTCGGAACCCATTCACCGGAATCACCAGTACCGGCATTCGGTAGTTTTTCTTGTCTTGTCCTTTTTAAGTTTTCTTAAATTAGCATCTTATACATTCAATTGATAAAATCACAAAGAATCAGGGAATCGATTCAGGCGGGTAAAGTTTTATTCAAGCGAAGAAGACGAAGTCAACAAGCATATTTGTAAAATAAAAACTTGTATTTTAAACGGGTTAGACACACAGTCCAGCGGTGGACTGTGTGCATTTTATATATACGATACAGAGTTTGAATCCATGCCCAATCACTGAACCGGTGATTTTTTTTAAACAACTTTTTAAGAGACTACTATCAGAACGTCACTGGTATATAAAGATAATAAACGTCGGAGTCTTTAACAGGTTAGACACCCAGCCCAACGGTTGGGCTGGGAGCACACTAATCACGAGGTCTCGGGTTCGAGACTTCACTGTCTCAACCGGCTTTGAAGATTTACAAATCTTTTTAAAATAAATAAATTCTGTATTAACCTAACTAGTATATATATATAATTAAAATTGATATTATTTCGGGTTAGACACGTAGCTCAGTTGGTAGAGCTGCGTGCACGTTTAGTTTTGTTTTCCTTTGTAATTGTATGAATGTTGTTTATTGGATATTTTAGTTTGTCATTTGAATTTAATAAATATGAAACTTCTTAGTAAATATCATGAGCTTTGGTGATAACCCAATTATGCCCCGACTTTTATTCCGCTGCGGGTCGGGGTGTGACAGGGAAGAACTCAAGGAAGTGATGATGAAGGAGTTCTGTCCTCCGCATGAGAGGCAAAAGCTCGAGAACGAGTTTTGGGGTATCAAACAAGATGGTCCCGACAATGCTGGATTTACCGCTCGATTTAAGATTTTGAGCATCATCTGTCCCAGCCAAGTTGATACTACTGAGAAAGCTATCAACAAGTACATCCATGGTCTACCCGAAAGTTTCGCAAATTTTGTAAAAGTTGCTCGTACTACAACCATCGAGGAAACCTACATGCTCGCCACTGAGATCAATGATCAGCGAGTTCAAGATGGTTATTTCAAGAACCATGGGAAAGTTGCTAATCAAGCTGTCGCCGAGCCAACTGCTGCTATCGAACCAACCAGTGATCCGAAGGGAAAGTGTTAGGGACGCAAAAGAGAAACCTGAGCAAGAACTATGCGCTCGCAGCTCCAGCAAACCCTCAGCCGCTTCAGTCAGCCGCTCCGAACGCACCTCCAGCTAAGCGTGCGTATACCGGCCCTCACCCAATATGCCCTAAGTGCACATATCATCATGTGGTGGGTGGAAACTGCCGCTTTTACACTAACTGCAACATCTATGGCCACTTTACTGTGAGTTGCCGTACCGGCCCTCGTCAGCCAGCTCTTCAAGCTCCTCAAGCTCCAGCACTGCCAGCTCCTTAGCGTACTCCCCAGAACAACAGCAGCAACAAGCAGCAGCTCCAAAAGCACGTGTGTGTTACGTGTGTGGTGATCCGAACCACCTTGCCAATGTCTGCCCGAACCGTACCGTCAAGTAAGAGCCTCAACAGCAACCCCAGCAGCAGCCACCACCGCAGCCCCAACAGCAAAAACAAGCTGCGCGTGGAAGAGCTTGTAACATTTGTCGAAAACGGGTTTTCCAAACCCGCTCCATTTGTAATCGAATATCAAGTTATAAATGTTCGTTGCGTATTTATGCCTATTTTGATTTTTAATGATACATAATTAATAAACAAACTAATCTATAAAAGTTATAATGGATAAAAAGTAAAAATAAAATAATTAAAAATAAAATGAGGCTGCCGGGACTCGAACCCGGGTCAGCCGGAAGAGAACTCAAAGACTTAACACACACACGCATAACCACTCCGCCACTTGTTGTTTTCTGTCAACTCTAGGAAACAAATGAGTTTTATAGACAAACATAAATCAACCGGTTACGCCAACTGTAACTGAAATCGGTCATCAAACGCCCAAAGACGATTTGATTACTCGCGGTTCACTGAGTTTAATCGATATACCGACGTTTTCAATCAAGTTGCTTTGAATGAACTTGAATTCTAGAAGTGGATCGGTTTTTATAACCGAAAATCTTCAATTCCAGCATTACTTCCATCTTTGTACTCTTTCGCGACTCAAACATAATCTACAGACTCTCAATTACATTTCCGCACAAGTTTCAGTCCGCCGGAGAATCAAATTTTACTCGCCGGAAAGTTTCTACAAGTCGCCGGAAAACCGTATTCTCCATCAAAACGGTAAGTCTTTCAATACCGTCGTGGTCTATCAATTGTTAAGCTATTTCTAACTCAGACCTTTCAATTGAAATCAAATTCAGACGTTGCTATCGGATAATTCCAGTTCGCCGGAAAAACTTCTGGAAATCCTTATTTTCAGCTGTGAAACGATATGGACATTTAAACACCCTGTTAACGTTTGTTTAGCATTTCAATTCCACGATTAGCTAATCAAAACGGATAATTTGCTTGCTCAGTTGAAGTTCATAAAAACAGAGCCGACGCCTTGCCGGAATTCTGAGTTAAATTATTCCTCCGGTATGTTTGTTTCCAACACCGTCTTTGTCATTTCATCTTAGTCTTATGAATGTGTTAATCGTTTTAAAACAAGAAACAGAGGGGTAATTTGCTGTCTGTAAAAATTAACGGAGAAGATGAACTGTGCTAACATTATAAGGATAATTAAAATTGGTATTTTAAACGGGTTAGACACACAGTCCAGCGGTGGACTGTGTGCAAATAATACGCGCACGCCGCGAGTACGATCCCTGATACACGCACCCTCTCTGTAATAAAAACGTTTTATTTTTCTAACTGAACCGGGTTAACTTACGTTAGTTGTTAAGTATAATAAAAATGTGTATATTAACCAAGTTAGACACACAGTCCAGCGGTGGACTGTGTGTAACGTTAAAGCACAGGTCCCGGGTGCGAGACCTGTCAGTGACACCGGTTCGATGATTTAAAATGTTTTTGAAAATAAAAGAATTTGGGATAAGCTGAGTTAATATATAAGTATAATTAAAAACAGAATTATTTCGGGTTAGACACGTAGCTCAGTTGGTAGAGCTGCGTGCACGCGTACGGGTCGGGTTCGAGCCTCACCCAGCGCATTGCAATTACACAATAAACCGGTCAAACAGTCAAAGTCAAAAAGTCAACGGTCAACCCAAAAAGTCAACATATTTTTATATTTTTAATTATTTAATTTAATTTAAAAATCAATTAAAAATACTTAAAAATAATGTTTTTAAAGATAGGAAATAGCATTAAACTCGCAAAAATATATCTAAAAATTCTATTAAAATCCTTAATAAAATCCACTCATTTACTATATTCTTCCGTTATTATTTAGGTTAGTTAATTCTCGTTGTTCAGCTCTTCCAACTCGTGCGCATCTCACCATCTCCAATCCAACGCACCCAATGTGAGTGAATCTTTACAAATTCCCCGTTTTAATCATGTTTTTGGGGTGTATTATGTGTCTTGCTATTTATTATATTTAAATCATTGTGCATACATCATATCATGAACAAATGTGTATTCAGTTTGTTTCAACTGTTTGTGTGATTATTGTTAGATTTAATTTATTATTTTCAGTACATGCAATTTCATAAGCCGCCGCTCCCCATTACATTATGAGCATTGAGCATGTTCCCCATTACATTATGAGCGTGAACCTGGCGTGCCAACATACGATCGGCTCCGTTTGATTGAGCCTTGATCGTACAGACATTTATCATTTTCAGTACATGCAATACGATCGGCTCCGTTTGATTGAGCCTTGATCGCACAGTTACATTCATGTTATTTATTGTATGATGTTGGTATGTTATTGTATGTTATAGTTTGTGATTGTTATTGCTACTGTTTGATTATTTACATTTGCTCACTTATGATTATTGCACAATTTTTCATTGATAAACTAACAAGAAAATCAATAATAAATGTTTATCTAACAAGGTTCACTTGCCAACTTATGTTGACCCAAAAACCCCCATTTTTACACATGATACAGGTGAACCAGCTGCAGCAAGAAACACATAGGATTGGCCTAGAAGAATAAAACGATTTAGAGCTTGGAATTGATTAGTTGGTTATTTTTCTTTGTATTTGTATGGACATGTTTAGATTATTGGGAATGTAATTTTGACTTAAATAAATATGAAACATATTAGTAAATATCATGAGCTTTAGTGATAACCCAATTATGCCCCGACTCTTATTCCGTTGCGGGTCGGGGTGTGACAGAGCTTTCAACCTGAATCATCGCCAAGCTCAAATGACAACAATGTTGTCAATGGTACGTTTCTCGTAAATGGTGTTTATGCTTCGTGTTTATTTGATATTGTGCTGATAATTGTTTTGTATCGTTAGAATTCAAAAAGGTTTTAAAATGTAAGCGCGCTAAACTCCCAAAGACTTTCGATGTGGAAGTCACCACCGGAAGAACCGTTACCGTAAATTCCGTCCTACGTGGTTGTTCTCTCGATCTCAACAACCATGTCTTCTCGATCAATCTC
The DNA here is from genome assembly GCA_947069175.1 of Scalesia atractyloides. NCBI lineage: Eukaryota > Viridiplantae > Streptophyta > Magnoliopsida > Asterales > Asteraceae > Scalesia > Scalesia atractyloides. The sequence continues at coordinate 26,198,068 of CAMTDV010000024.1, forward strand.
ATACCTATGCAGTTAGGTAGCTTCGATATCATAGTAGGTATGGATTTTCTTCGTGAGAATCATGCTAAAGTTGTTTGCTTTGATAAAATGATTTGCTTCCCTCTCCCTAACGGTGATCAACTTCATGTCTATGGTGAAACTCCCTCAAAGAAGTTGATGCTTTTGTCACGTACTCGAGCACACAAATGTTTGCGAAAGCATTGTGTTGCTTTCCTCGCCCATATCGTGAATCCGGAATAAGAAAAGAAGACTTATAAAGATGTTCCCGTTGTTTGTGAATTTCCCAAAGTCTTTCCCGACGAGTTACCCGGTTTACCCCCTACTCGAGATGTCGAATTCCATATCGATTTAGTTACCGGTGCTACTCTCGTTGCTAAAGCTCCTTATCGTCTCACACCATCAGAAATGCGCAAGCTATCTAGCCAACTTCAAGAGCTTCTAGATAAAGATTTCATACGCCCAAGCACTTCGCCATGGGGCGCACCCATCCTTTTCGTGAAAAAGAAGGATGGATCATTCCGAATGTGCATCGATTATCGTGAACTTAACAAACTCACGATAAAGAACCGCTATCCTCTTCCTCGTATCGACGACTTATTTGATCAACTTCAAGGTGCTACTTGTTTCTCTAAGATCGACCTTCGTTCCGGCTATTATCAGTTACACGTGTTGGAAGAAGATATTCCGAAAACCACCTTTCGTACTCGCTATGGCCATTTCGAATTCGTGGTCATGCCCTTTGGTCATACCAATGCACCCGCGGTCTTCATGGATTTGATGAACCTTGTGTGTAAAGCTTTCTTAGATTGTTTCGTCATTGTTTTCATCGATGATATTCTCATCTATTCGAAGTCGAGAGATGAACACGCGCGCCATCTCCGTTTAGTCCTCGAACTTCTCCAAGGAAATCGCCTTTATGCTAAGTTCTCTAAATGTGAATTCTGGCTCGAAGAAGTCCAATTTCTCGGCCACATCGTTAATAGTCAAGGAATTCACGTCGACCCTACGAAGATTGAAGCCGTCAAGAGTTGGATTACTCCAAAGAATGCTTCCGAAATCCGTTCATTTCTTGGATTGGCGGGTTATTACCATCGATTCATCGCCGACTTTTCAAAAATCGCCGTTCCGCTTACCGCTTTGACTCACAAAGATAAACCTTTTGATTGGGATTCTAAACAAAAGGAAGCTTTTCAAACTCTCAAGCGTATGCTATGCAACGCTCCCATTCTCGCGTTACCCGACGGAAACGACGATTTCGTTGTGTATTGCGATGCCTTCAATCTTGGTCTTGGTTGTGTTCTCATGCAACGAGACAAGGTTATCGCGTACGCGTCTCGATAACTCAAGATCCACGAGAAGAACTACGCAACCCACAATCTCGAACTCGGTGCAGTTGTTTTTGCATTAAAGATATGGCGACACTACCTTTACGGTACAAAGTGTACGGTCTTCACCGACCATAAGAGCTTACAACATATCTTTAATCAAAAAGAACTAAACATGCGACAACGTCGATGGGTTGAACTTCTCAACGATTACGATTGCGAGATACGCTACCATCCCGACAAAGCGAACGTTGTCGCCGATGCTCTAAGTCGACGAAGCTATGTGTATAGTGTTCGTGGCTCTCAAGCTTTGAATAATTTTCAAATTCTGATTCGCGAAGCCCAGTTTGCTTGTTTTAACGAGAATACTTTGGAAGACGAAATGAAATGTGGTGCCGAAACTCAGGTATTCATTACTACCTCAATCGTATTTGGATTCCAAGCCGTAATAATATTCGAGAGTTGCTGTAACACCTCGCAAAGATATGTCCAATAAGATGAAGACACGTGTCCCAAAATCCTAAGCGTGGAAAGTTTATTTTAAAGGGTTTAAAAGCGTCATCGAGCAAAGCTAGAGCCTTCGGGTTGTTTACCGACAAACCGGGAGATTTAAAATAGTTATTTTATACTCCCAAATATGCCAAATATCATTTATGATGGTATCATAACAAATGCGAGTCCCAAGATACGTATATAAAAGTTGAAGGGCCAAACGTGTCAAAATTTTAATTTGGTTCGCTGATAGACCGCTTATGGACCGTAAGGGTCTCATGCTTACGGTCCGTAAGACTTGCATCTGGGCGGAATTTTTCTTGGCCTCCACACATAAGCTTCCAAACCGCCTTATTCGAAACCAGGGGCTGCATGCTTGCTCCTTACTCGTCCAAGGACACCTGGAGACATCCTAGAACGACTTGCAACACCTGGATTGATCTTGAGAAGGTCCTTGGCAGTATAAAAGGTGCTTCATGTTACCTTTCATCCTTGCACCTTTCAAAATCACTTCTTCCTCTCTTGCTTGGCATTCTCTGGGATTCCTGATAAAAAAGGAAGCCCCTTTAAGTCCATTTTCGTGTTAGGACCAGTGGTAAGTGTTCCTAGCCACTCTAGTTCGGATTTTATGCGTTTAAAGGCCGAAAGTCAAAGTTGTCGCAAAACGGCTTTGACCTTCGGCTTAGACCTAAACGGTCCAGCCATTGTTCGAGGCGAATGCGGCTACGTGATCGTAATTAGGTGGGTGTTAATCCCTCAAAAGGGCACCTCCCAATTACCACGTTTACTTAGTTATTTGTCGGGTCAAAGAAATTAATAATAAAAGTCAAACTAGTCAGATTTTAAATAAAATCAAATCTGATAATGTAGAGGTTATAAAACATGTTTCATCACTTTAATAACTTCGTAAATATTATTAGAAAATGTCTAAACATGTTTAACCCGACAATTCTGAGTTTAGGCTCGGTTAGCAACTGAAAGTCGCAAAGGCTTGACTTTTGCTTTGACTTCTAGTTCTGACCCAAAGTAGCTTATTTCCTTGATGCCTTAGGGTTCTTTTGTGACCATATTATGTTATAGAATAACCCTCTGAGGTTATACTACTTGGTCACTTAGTAATCTAAGATCATATGCTTGTTTCCGTTATTATGCTTAAAGTTGACTAGTATTCCCTTTTTGTCCAAAATGAGACTTTTTAAGGTAGTTGGACATGCAAACGAATTAGGTACTGATTGGTAAACATATTTAGAGTACTTTGATGATCCAAACCTAGTCATAAACTGAAGTTATATAGAAAAGTTAAATTCATGCCTTTATAAGGACTAGAATGCCCTTTAGCATGAACATCATGTTTAAAAAATAATTTTGACACAAAACTCTTTACCTACTGTTATGATATCATATTTAGGAATTATTGGGATGTCAGGTCAGATTTATTTTTGATCTTAATCTTGAGTTCTTGCATAAAGCTTATAAATGACGATAGTACCCTTTTTGCAAATTAAATGAGTTTTACACATAAATATCATGCAAAACTTTTGGCTACTGATATATTATGATAAATAAATTATTTCGAAGCCTCAAAGCTGGTCATAATCTCAGAATCACTTAAGCTTCGGAATTATCGTCATTTACCAACTTTTACGCTAAATAAGCACATAGTTTGACTTTAAACTATATTTAGCAACCAAGACTTGTTACCTTCTGAATTTATAAATAATTTTAAGTATTTTTACAGTAGGGATAAGACATGAAATCAGAATCCCAAATGAGTCCCTAAAACCACATGTGAAATGACCAAAATGCCCTTACGAGGCATAGTTTAGCCATAAACAATAAATCACATATATGTATGATATCCTACTGATTTAATATCATAAATTAATTATTTTCACAGAATTTTTATGACCAAAACTTCAGTTTGCATGTAAACACATTTTATAAACCTTAAAATGACCAAATTCCTTTTTGGGCCTAATTCGGTTTCAAGACATTTAGGGGCATACTTGTGGACATCCCACTGGTGTTATAACATATCTTGAGATAATAACTTAGGAAACTTGTATATGTCTTATCGGTTATCCGTACATGCTCATACGCGTTCGGTTCGGCTTATGTGACTAGTTTTCACGAACGAACCGAAACGGGTCTAACCTTGGCATCTTTACTTCAAAATCCAGAATGTGTTTAGTTTACCCATATTATACAAGTCTTCATACTTGTTAGGTCTAAATTACATTCCTTCCGGTCACCGTTTATTTTAGCATTTTTGAACCGTGATTATAGGCTAACCGGTCTAAGTCCTTGACTTAAATAAAGACCCGTTAGTATCCTAATAGGTTGATAAAACCTTCTATACAAATTAGGTAGCCCGGTATAAGATACCTTCATCCGGTCTTAAGTATCATAAACTCAGGTAAATACATTTAACTTATTTTCCCTTATACGGGCTTGGGATACGGTAAATTATTGCCGCTTGGTCGGGTATGGGATCATTTAATCGGATTGTGATTAATAAGTCCGCATGACCCGTTTTAATCTGTTTTGTTTGATAACATAAGCTTTGGGGGTTAACGACCATGTCCTGGATATCCTCGGCTCATTTAAGTTATTAATGGCCACGACCTATACACGGGGTGTAGGCATACACCTGATAGATGTAAAATGCTAAATAAAATACCCAGAAGGTTGGGAAGTAACTCCTTTGTGGGTTCTATAAGTGGTGAGACAGTTAATCATGACCGGTTTCTGAATAGGCCCCAAAAGTATAACAAACATGTAAAACTGTATACAAGATTATAAATATAATTGTCCCAAGTTATAAAAGATTTTGTGCCTTGTGCACCTGAATAAACATTTTCAAAGGCTTACAAAATGAGTCAGTTATTTGTATTTACCAGTGAAAACTGACGTATTTTCCAAAGACTAAGTGACAGGTACCTCACGAAATAGGCTGGAGCTACTTGGCATAATAAGAGGACTTTGCAAATCCCTAGATGCCTTAAGTCTGTGGACTCAGTTTTATGTATTCATTTAAAGATCCGCTTGTGGATCCTTTTTACAACCGTCTGTATATTATTTTATTCGTACTTTGAACTTTTGGGTTGTAATAGTAATTTTATTCCAAGCCTTCCGCTGTGCTATAACTGTGTATAATTGACTATGATGATATCAACTACGTCACGATACTCCCCACCGGGCCCACCGGGTTATACGTGGAAATCAGGGTGTGACAGGTTGGTATCAGAGCTTGTGTTGAGTGAATTAAACACTAGCATTTTGTGTTTAATCCCAATGACACAGTAGCACATTCTTTAGACTTTCGAGTCTAGACAACGACCTAGGATTATTCTTAATCTTTATTTGGTTTATATAGATATTGTTATTTGTATTTTGACAGGTTTCCATATAAGATGCCTCCACGTGTCAGAGGAAGAGGGAAAGGCCCAATAAGGGGAGGATCGTCTAGCCATGCGGGGCCTTCTCACCGTCGTACACCTTCAGAATCATTTAGCTCTTATTCTAATGACGACTGGAGACGTTCATTGGAACCTGCAAGGCGATCCGTTTCACTAAGCATTTCGCCATCTTACCACCATTCTTTTGGGCCACCAAAACCACAAGAGCCACAACATTCTCACCATTCACAGTATTCGCTGCAACTGCCCCAATCCCATCATTCTTCTCATCATTCGCACTATCTTTCACCCTATTCTCCGAGAAAGTTTAACCCTAACGATTATATTAACTCACCAGCGGGTCATAACCTGTTGGGTCCTGAGGATCACTTCCCCGAAGATATGGATATGGATGATGATCCAGATCCATCTGAGCCGCCTTCGGGAACGCCCACGCATCCCATTGACATATCCAGTGGATCTTCCTACATAGGATCACCCTATCATGGACCCAATGAATTTGCTGAATGGTGGGGATAGTGGAAATTCGTGAACACTCCTTCCTCTCACAACACCCCACCACAACCTCCATTGGAAGAACCGCATGTTCAAGCAATGACGCCGTCACCACCACCACTCCCTGAGCAGGAACAACCTCCACCGCCACCAGAACCGCCAAGGAGGAGAAGGAATGCACGCATGTTCGTGCGAGGGGGTACACGTTTTACAACCACTCAAGGTTCTAGTAACTATCCTCCCATTCCTGAAGATCCACACATGGGTGGACCTTCAAATCCTGCGCCGGAAATTGATATCACACCGGCCACCTTTGCACCTCAACCACCTCCGATGGGTTATGATAACCCAATTCCTACCTAGCCACCTACTACATAGTACAATCCATTCGAGCCTCAAGCTCCTGCTGAGTTTAACTACCGACCCCCTGCTATCGACCCGTACATCGAAGTAGCCAACCATAATGCTCTATATCATTCATTTTTCCTCCAGTATACCCAATGGGGTATCCTGTTTATACTTATCAACACCCTCTACCTCAGCAGCACACTATACCTCAACCTTCACCTCAACAACAACAACCACCCCAGCAACAATTAGAAATTCTGCAAAGGGTGCAAGAAGTAGAATGTAGAGTGGAAAGAGGTGAGAAAAAGAATAATAAGTTTCTTAAGAATCTTGCAAAATTTATCAGAGGAAAAAGGAGTGGCGATTGAAGTTTTTCTTTGCTTTTATCTTGTATTTACTATTTAAATTAAGTCCCTGCGTGGACATTTCTTTTTAGTACTAGCCCCTGCGTGGACATTATCCTTATGTTTTTATCCGTGCGAGGACTTGTTTATTTTCTTCCAAGTCCCTGTGTGGACAATCTGTTATTTAAAAGACCCGTTTAGGGCAGTTTTGTAACCGCTAGTAGTATTAATGAAAAATCTTCTTTTGGAAATTTTATTGCCTCATTGTCCAAGCAATCATTTAAATTTTATTTGATCTGCCAAGAAATTCCAAAAGATCCTCTTAATGGTATAACCTAGCCTATATGTCAATACGAACATGACAATGATGGTAAAACCCTCTTAAGAGAATAAATCATTGTTAGCATCCAGAACATGTTAACATTCCTGGCAGTGTGGCTTGAGAAACCACACCAGCCATCAAAATATTTGGATTCTTCCAAGCTTTAATATAGCCTAAATAATCTTTATGATTCATGTCAGATATCATCCAATTGAATGTTAATAATAAGACATTCATAGGTGATAACTACTCGTTCTTCCTGCGAGGCAAACTGCATTGTTTTCATAACTATGACAGTTGTAGTTTATAACTCTCTGTCAAAAGGCAATGAACTATGTTCAAATCCTTAAAACTTACGATCCAATAAGATCGTAAATTATATTGTCCAAGTGACAAGGCCTGGATGCCATGAAAAAGTATCTATGCAGCAATGACAGCTTCGACTCATGTTCTCTGTCAAATTTATATAGAGGGTTATATCCTGTTTAAATACTCTTGATGGTTCAATTGTAACCTAGGCTAACTATAGTAAATCTTAAAATTCTTATCTCCCATAAAACTATATCTTTTAGCCTATATGGTTTATCTATACCAAGGCTAGTAAAATACCAAACGTGGTGATCTGCTATATGACCACCAAATAGGTTATTATTATTTGGTATATAGCATTCAAAACCTCACCATGGCTGGTTCTGACGAAGCTCATAGTCACCCGGTTGAAGGGAATGATAATACAAGAATAAATATCACTGGAGCTGAACTGCAAGCTCTGGTAGACGCAGCAGTTTCAAAAGCTGTGGATAGAGTACTAAAGGAGTCGAGTAGTTCTCGCTCCAAAACTCACTCTAAACCCATTCTAAACCACAACCGTCAAAGAAAGACGAATCTGAATATTCATCCAATCGGAAAAGTGAATCACACAAACAGTCTATGGATGATCAGACACCACGTTTCGGCAAAGGTTGTACATACAAATACTTCGTCTCTTGCAAACCAAGAGACTTCACTGGAGAAAAAGGGGCCATTGATTGTATGAAATGGCTCGATGAGATAGAAATAGTGGTGGATATAAGTGGTTGTGCTAAGGAAGATGTTGTTAAGTTTGTTTCGCAGTCATTCAAGGGTGATGCCCTGACGTGGTGGAAAGCGTTGATTCAATCCACCAGAAAGATTCCTCTGTATAACCTCTCGTGGGTTAAGTTTGTAGAGTTGGTTAAAGAAACATACTGTCCACAACACGAAGTGGAAAAGGTTGAAGCTGACTTCTTAACCTTAACTATGAAGGACCTGGACTGCAGATCATATGTAACCAATTTCAATGCTATATCAAGGCTTGTTCCTTACTTGGTCTCTCCTGAACCAAAGCGCATCGCGCGCTTCATAGGTGGTCTAGCCCCTGAAATCAAAGGAAACATCAAGGCCTCAAAACCTACCACCTATAGGTTAACTGTAGACTTATCCGTATCCCTCACACTGGATGTGATCGGGAGTAGGTCTAGAAAGACCTCAGATGAGGGAAAGAGGAGGAGAGAAGATGATCAGGTTCATCACTCCAACAAGAAGAAAAAGGGAATTTTTGGGTTTAAGAAAAACCCAAATCAGTCAAGTGACAAGCCCTTGTGCAAGAACTGTAATAGGAGGCACTTTGGGAAGTGCACCTTAGATCCACAAGCCAAGCCTTGTGGGATTTGTAAGAAAAAAGGGCATAAGACATTAGAGTGTAGGGATTTGAAGGATGCAACTTGTTATGGTTGCAATGAGAAAGGGCATATTAAGACTAACTGCCCAAAGAATGCTAAGAAGCCTGATGATGCTAGGAAGACAAATGCAAGGGTGTTTCAGATGAATGCCAGGGAGGCAGTAAAAGATGACAAGGTTATAACAGGTACTTTCCTCATAAATGATATCTATGCTAGAGTTTTGTTTGATTCAGGTGCAGATAAGTCTTTTGTAGATCTTAAGTTTAGCGAATTATTAAATCTGCCTGTTAAAACTCTAGACATTAAGTATGAGGTAGAGCTCGCTGATGGTACCTTAGAAACTGCCTCGACGCTTCTGGAAGGATGTTTTATAACCATTAAGAATCATTCTGTTCCGTTATCACTTATGCCAATGAAATTGGCGGGGTTTGGTGTAATTTTGGGTATGGATTGGTTATCACGTAACCAGGCCCAAATTACTTGTGATAAGAAACTTGTCAACATCAAAACCCCTTCTGGAGAGTCGGTTACTATTCAAGGAGATACACACCACAGACTACCAGATAATGTATCGATACTTAAAGCATCCAAGTGTTTAAAGAAAGGATGTGTCATCTATGTGGCACAAGTGACATTGGACGAACCAAAACCAGGGATAGGAGACATTCTAGTCATCTCTGAGTATCCAGATGTATTCTCGGATGAACTACCTGGATTACCTCATGAGAGGTAAGTAGAATTCAGGATCGACAGCATACCGCGAGCAGCACCAGTTGCACGAGCCCCATACCGCTTAGCACCAACCGAAATGAAGGAACTAAGAATCCAATTAGATGAACTTCTGGAAAAAGGTTTCATTCAACCCAGCTCGTCACCATGGGGAGCCCCTATACTGTTTGCTAAAAAGAAGGATGGTTCAATGCGCCTGTGCATTGATTACCGCGAGCTAGATTAGGTAACGATCAAGAACCGCTACCCATTGCCCAGGATTGACGATCTGTTTGATAAACTTCAAGGGGCAAGTTTCTTTTCAAAGATTGACCTAAGGTCGGGATACCATCAACTCAAAGTTAAGGCTGAAGATGTGACTAAAACCGCGTTTCAAAAAAGGTACGGCCACTATGAGTTCTTAGTAATGCCTTTCGGACTCACTAACGCACCCGCAGCATTCATGGATCTCATGAATAGGGTATGCAAGCCATATTTGGACAAGTTCGTCATCGTATTTATAGATGACATACGTATTTACTCTCGTAATCAAGATCACGAGAAACACCTTCGGTGCATCCTAAGACTTCTTCGGCAGGAGAAGCTTTATGCTAAATTTTCCAAATGTGAATTTTGGCTTCGCGAAGTCTAATTCCTTGGACATGTTGTTAGCGAGCGAGGTACCCACGTGGATCCCGCTAAAATAGAAGCAATCATGAGTTAGGAAGCACCTAAGACACCGACTGAAATTCGCAGCTTTTTGGGATTAGCAGGATATTACAGAAGATTTATCGAAGACTTCTCAAGAATAGCCGCACCTTTAACTACTCTGACCCACAAGAATATAAAATCTAATTGGGGTCTTAAGCAACAGGAGTCCTTTGAGATCCTCAAACAGAAATTGAGCAATGCTCCAGTTCTAACCTTGCCAGAAGGTGTAGATGAGTTTGTTTATACTGTGATGCTTGGCACACGGGCATGGGCTGTGTGCTTATGCAAAGGGGTAAAGTAATCGCCTAAGCATCACGACAATTAAAAGTGCATGAAAAGAATTACACCACCCACGATCTAGAATTGGGTGCCGTTGTATTCGCACTTAAGTTAGGGAGACATTATTTATATGGAACCAAATGTGTAATTTACTCAAATCACAAAAGGATCCAACACTTGTTTAACCAAAAAGAACTCAATATGAGGCAACGACGTTGGATGGAAACTTTAAACGACTACGATTGCAAGATTCGCTACCATCCCGGCAAAGTGAATGTAGTCGCTGATGCCCTCAGCCGAAAGGAAAGAGTCAAACCTATACGGATTAATGCCAAGAGTATTGAACTTAAGAACAGTTTAAATGAGAAGCTATTGGCAGCGCAGAAAGAAGCAATATTGGAAGTTAACCTTCCCAAAGAAAAACTAGGGGCAACTTCTGATCAGTTGTCACCTGGGAAGGATGGAATCCTCAGACTAAATGGTCGAATTTGGGTCCCTATTCATGGAGGACTTAGAGATATAATCCTTCAGGAAGTTTATAATTCAAAGTACTCGGTTCACCCTGGGGGTGACAAAATGTATCAGGATTTAAAGGCAAAAACTATTGGTGGATGGGTTTAAAGAAATCCATAGCCACCCATGTAGCAAAATGTTTGACGTACTCTCAGGTTAAATTGAACATCAAAAGCCGTCAGGACTACTACAACAATTAGAACTTCCCACATGGAAATGGGAAATGGTAACCATGGATTTTATCACCAAGTTACCCAAAACAAAACATGGAAATGATACAGTTTAGGTCATAGTTGACAGATTAACTAAGTCAACTCATTTCTTACCCATCAAATAGACTCATAGCTCCGACATGCTAGCCCAGATATATGTAGATAAAATTGTGTCTCTCCATGGAGTACCAATATCTATAGTATCCGATAGAGATACTAGATATACTTCTCATTTTTGGAAAAGTTTCCAACAATCTCTAGGCACTCGATTAAATTTTAGTACCGCTTACCATCCTCAGACGGATGGGAAGAGCGAGCGTACAATTAAAACCTTAGAAGATATGCTCCGAGCATATGTCATTGATCTAGGAGGTAGTTGGGATGATCATCTTCCTTTGATTGAGTTCTCCTACAATAACAGTTACCATACCAGCTTTCAGGGTGCGCCTTTTGAAGCTTTATATGGGCGCAGATGCAGAACGCCCGTCTGTTGGGCAGAAGTAAGAGAGGCCCAATTATCAGGACCTGAGATAGTCCTAGAAACGACAGAAAAGATTTTTCAAATTCGTGATCGTTTAAAGGCTGCTAGAGATCGGCAAAAGAGCTACGCAGATAAAAGGCGTAAACCTTTAGAATTCGAAATTGGAGACAAGGTCTTGCTAAAAGTATCACCCTGGAAAGGTGTGATGCGTTTTGGTAAGAAAGGCAAGCTAAGCCCAAGATATATTGGAGCATTCGAGATAATCGAACGTGTCGGTAGTGTGGCTTATAAGCTGAACTTACCTCAAAAGCTTAGCGGAATTCACAATGTGTTCCAGGTATGCAATTTAAAGAAATGTCAAGCTGATGAATCGCTAGCAATGCCATATAAAGACGTGCAAATTGATGAAAGCCTGAAGTTTATTGAGAAACCAGTATCGATTGAGGATCGTCAGGTAAAGAAGCTCCGAAGGAAGCATGTACCAATCGTAAAAGTGAAATAGGACGCCCGTAGAGGCCCTGAATATACATGGGAAGTTGAGTCCACTATGCGACAAAAATACCCACACTTGTTTCAGTAAATCTCGAGGTCGAGATTTATTTTAAGGGGGTGAGGATGTAATACCATGCAAAAATATGTCCAATAAGATGAAGACACGTGTCCTTAACCCTAAGCGTGGAAAGTTTATTTTAAAGGGTTAACATCGTCATCGAGCAAAGCTAGAGCCTTCGTGCGGTTTACCGACAAACCGGGAGATTTAAAATAGTTATTTTATACTCCAAAATATGCCAAATATCATTTATGATGGCATAATAACAGATGCAAGTCCCAAGATACGTATATATAAGTTGAAGGGACAAACGTGTCAAAATTTAAATTTGGTTCGCTGATAGACCACTTACGGACCGTAAGGGTCCCATGCTTACAGTCTGTAAGACCTGCATCTGGGCGAAATTTTGCTTGGCCTCCACACATAAGCTTCCAAACCGCCTTATTCGAAACCAGGGGTTGCATGCTTGCTCCTTACCCGTCCAAGGACACCTAGAGACATCCTAGAACAACTTGCAACACCTGGATTGATCTTGAGAAGGTCCTTGGCACTATAAATAGGTGCTTCATGTTACCTTTCATCCTTGCACCTTTCAAAATCACTTCTTCCTCTCTTGCTTGGCATTCTCTGGGATTCCTGATCAAAAAGGAAGCCCCTCTAAGTCCATTTTCATGCTAGGACCAGTGGTAAGTGTTCCTAGCCACTCTAGTTTGGTTTTTGTCACACCCTCAATTTCCACTTGCGGAGTTTTACCGCGAGGCGTGTGAACAAACCAGAATCTGAAACACTAGTACGTCGAACGACTCTATATGATTTGATAATACGTTTTCCAAAAATCATTTGTTTAACCATTCATCGTAGATTTTATATTGTCTTAGTTAGTTACCAATGTTTAGCGGAAGCATTAGTTTTTATGGTTGAGCGGAAGCATAAAATAAGTAGTGAAACGGGCGCCAACATAAACGCCAAAACAAATGAAAAACCCAAAACAATGTTTGTAAATGAGACTCGATAAAAGATATCTTGTTCAATGCGTGTGAGTGCACCTAGAGCTCCTAGCGTCCTGAGAAACATGTAAAGAAACAAGTGTCAACATTAAAGATGAGTGAGTTCACAGGTTTTCATAAATTCGTTTGTTCGGTTATGAGTTTGTTTCCCCCGTTATCCCTAACCCGGGATAACGATTTAATTCCATTATTCCCAACCCGGAATAATAATGATGTTGGTTCCATTATTCCAAACCCGGAATAATATAGTTGTTGTTTCCATTATCCTCAACCCGGGATAATATAGTTGATTCGTAATTAAGTTCAATGTTAACATATATAGGTAGCTAGCCTAAAGTTATGTCATGTAAGTGTTCGCGATCGAAGCTGACTGTTGTGCCTCCGTGTTGCCAGGCCTATCACTGACCATGGCGAAGTTAGGCCAAATTATTCACCCGTTGACCATACCCGGTCGGCTAGCGCGACTAGCTCGGATGGGGCTTGTCGGGCCCAGTAGTACTACTTATAATTCCCCGCTATTAAAACCCAATACTAACGATCCGAGAGATTGACGAGGACTTAAGTGATATAGCTGCTTAGTGACCATAACGTTACATTAACATTAACTTAGTTACCGAATAGTTATGTGACGTTAATTTCATATAACGTAAAGAGATTGAGTTGAAGAGTGTATACATGTTTCTCCCCCTGTTGTTTAAAACCGGATAAAATTAGGGGCCGTGAACTCACCTTTAGTTGCTCGGTTAGTGTAGCAAAGAAGTTGTAAGGGATGGGACCGCTAATTGCGTCCTAACAAACCAATTGATTTCAAGTCAGTGTGTGAACACACCAATACAAATTCTACGCATAATTTACGCACAAAGTGATACGCACAACAAAATACCTAACACTCAAACATGCATGCAAGTATCTTCATGTGAAAATAGTAATCAAAACAATTTATCATGAACATAATCCAATCCATGCAACACTTTGGTGCACACAATCACAAGTTATCAAATCTCAGCTTACATACTCATAATTCAGCTGTTTTCTAGGATTTTTATAAAATAGTTCCAACTTTCCAAAAATTCCAATTATTTTACAGCAGGTGACAACTATATTGTAGAAATTTATATAAATTTTTCAAGTCCTAATTCTTTACCAATTAACCATAAATATTAATATACTAGGCTGCAGTCAGATTCGTCGCTTTCTGACTGCAGTCCACGGAAGAATTTATTTAAAAATCACTGATCGTCCAATTAACAAAATTCCAGTGGGAGTTGCCCGGAAATTTCCATACCTAGTTGCTGTACAAATTTCATGATTCGAATCCCTACTGATTATAAAATCCAACTCGATAAACAACTAACAAAATTTCAGGATTTTCACAGCTTTAGTTACTGAACTTATTTGGCCACTTAAAAATATCAAACGACTTCAGAAAAATATGAATCCAGCGCCATTAGATTCGTTATTCAAATCTCTATGTTTTAGACTTCAGAAAATCCGTTTTTCGACAACTAATGACCGAGTTACAGCCAGATGAAGTCAGCTGTAACTATTACTCAGCAACCTGTTTCAGCATTTTATCACCACTAATTCGCATAAACCGTCAATACAATGAACCTAAGCGATCAAGAACTGATTTTTCTAATCATAGATCAATACAATATCACATCCATGCAAACCCTTTTCCATACCTCTAGTTTTTATAAACAAAACATACTTGCAAACTATAAGTTCCGAAAACAATCATACATACAAACAATGATCAATCAGCCGATTAACAACATAATCATTACATTCAAACACATATAATCCGAATATGATCTTGCAAACGATTATAAATCCTAACCTTTAATAATGGTGAATAACGAGTCGAGACTTGGATGAGAATGGATTCGGCTGTTCAAGCAAGATCACGACCGAAAGAATGAGATGAACAATCTGCTGTCGCGACCGAGAGATGATGATGGAGTTGTAACAAGCTGCTTGCGGTCGAGGGACTGAAAGGGGAGGCTGCTCGCGATCAATGGAACAAGAGTAAGGCTGCCGACGGCTGATTAGATGCTAGGGTTTTGTGTGTTGTGAAGAAAGACCCATGCATGTGTTTGTATATATAGGCGCAAGAGATGAATGGGTTGCGGTTTGGGTTTGTTCTCGCGGCCGAGGGCTTGGGTGGGTCGGTTTGGGTTGATTGCTCGCGACATAGTTTGGGTTTAAGGCTTGAGTTGGTTGGTTTGTGTCGCGGTTCAGTTCGGTTCGTGTACATACTTACCATAATTATTTTATAACTAAAACAATCACATAATCGCACATCACGTATTCACTAACTCGTACACGTTTAATACGTAGCATATAATTTATTCGACAAGTATTGCGTTTAAGTTATCCGGAAAACCGGGATGTCACATTATCCCCATGTTGAAAGAATTTTCGTCCCGAAAATTGAGTAAACGCGGTTTAGCATGCAGCGTACATCTTTAGAGTGCCACGCACAAAGAGTTAGTTCGTTAATGATGGTACGCGAAGTTACAAGAAGTTCCCAAGTGCCATGCACAAAGATTCCCAAGTGCCATGCACAAGGATTTAGTTAACAATGGTACGCGAAAGTATGAGAAATTTCCAGGTTGTCACATCATCCCCATGTTGAAAGAATTTTCGTCCCGAAAATTTAGTTGTTGGTATCGTTAGTTTGCTGCTCAGTTGCGAAGAGGTGTGGGTATTTGCTTTTCATTTGGTCCTCTCTTTCCCACGTGAACTCCGGTCCACGCTTAGAGTCCCAACGAACCTTAACGGAATCTTGCTGTGCCTTCGAGTCTTGATCTCACGATTCATGATCTCGATAGGCTGTTCCACAAAGTGTAGTTGTTCATCCACTTGAATCTCATCCAATGGAATGACTAGAGTTTCATCTGATAGACACTTCTTCAGATTTGACACGTGAAATACGTTGTGAACTCCACTGAGTTCAGCAGGAAGGTCTAATTGATAAGCTACGGGTCCGATACGTTTCAAGATCACAAACGGACCTACGTACCTTGGGTTTAGTTTGCCCCGTTTTCCAAAGCGGATTACACCCTTCCAGGGTGACACCTTTAGTAGGACGCGGTCGCCTACTTGAAATTCGAGCGGTTTGCGTCGTTGATCAGCGTAGCTTTTCTGTCGATCCCGTACCGCCGCCATGCGGTTTCTGATTTGTACAATCTTTTCAGTAGCCTCAAGTATTAACTCAGGGCCTGTGAGTTGACTGTCACCAACTTCTGCCCAACAGACCGGTGATCTACATTTACGACCGTATAATGCCTCAAACGGTGTTGCCGAAATACTCGTATGATAACTGTTGTTATATGAGAATTCTACTATAGGCAGGTGGATTTCCCAACTATTTCCAAAGTCTACTACGCATGCCCTAAGCATGTCTTCCAAGGTCTGTATGGTCCTTTCGCTTTGACCATCAGTCTGAGGGTGATAGGCTGTGCTCATATCTAAGCGTGTTCCCAACGCTTTCTGAAGTGACTGCCAAAAGTTGGATGTGAAGCGAGCATCTCTGTCTGAGATGATGGATGTTGGCACTCCGTGCCGAGAAACTACTTCCTTAATGTAGATGCGAGTCAACTTCTCCATCTTATCTGTTTCTTTAATAGCTAGGAAGTGTGCGGACTTAGTTAAACGATCCACAATCACCCAGATGTTATCGCAACCACCCAAAGTTCGCGGAAGTTTAGTGATGAAGTCCATCGAGATCTGATCCCATTTCCACACTGGGATCTCAGGTTGTTGGAGTAGCCCCGATGGCTTTTGATACTCTACCTTGACTTTTGCACAAGTCAAACACTTACTCACGTAGGTGGCTATATCGGCTTTCATGTTGGGCCACCAATACGCAGCCTTAAGGTCTTGATACATCTTATCCGAACCCAGATGGACAGAGTATCGGGATTTGTGAGCTTCGTCCATGACTAGCTCTCTGAGGTTTCCGTAGAGAGGTACCCATATGCGATTCATGAAATACCGGGCTCCATTGGGTTTTACTTCCCAATCGCGTTCCATTTTTCCCACCGATTCGGCCTTGATGTTTTCCTCCTTAACTGCTTCTAACTGGGCGTCGCGTATTTGTTCGGGTAGCCCCGAATGAATAGTGAGTTGTAATGCTCGTACACGGTGAGGTTTCAAGTGTTCCTTCCTACTGAGGGCATCAGCTACCACGTTAGCTTTACCCGGGTGATACCGAATGGCACACTCATAATCGTTCAAGAGTTCGACCCAGCGACGCTGTCGCATGTTCAACTCCTTCTGATCAAAGATGTGTTGGAGGCTCTTGTGGTCTGTAAAGATTGTGCACTTCGTTCCATAGAGGTAGTGTCTCCAAATCTTAAGTGCAAACACTACTGCTTCCAATTCCAGGTCATGCGTCGTGTAGTTTTTCTCGTGAACCTTCAGTTGTCGCGACGCATACGCGATGACCTTATCGCGTTGCATGAGCACGCATCCCAACCCCTGAATGGAAGCATCACAATATACTACAAAGTCATCTGTCCCTTCCGGCAAGGACAGAATGGGTGCACTGCAAAGTTTCTGCTTTAGCAATTGAAATGCTGCTTCCTGCTTATCACCCCAAGCATACTTGATGCCTTTCTGGGTGAGGGTAGTAAGCGGTTGTGCGATCTTTGAAAATCCCTCGATGAAACGTCTGTAGTAACCAGCCAAACCCAAAAATTGGCGGATCTCCGTCGGTGTCCTGGGTGCTTCCCAGTTTTTGATAGCTTCTATCTTGGCAGGGTCTACGTGGATACCCTTTTCATTTACGATATGCCCAAGAAACTGAACTTCCCGAATCCAGAAATCACACTTTGAAAGCTTGGCATATAGCTTCTCCTGTTGAAGTAATCCTAGCAGTAATCGTAGATGTTCAGCATGTTCTTCTTCACTTTTGGAGTAGATGAGCATGTCATCGATGAACACAATGACAAACTTGTCGAGGTATGGTTTACACACACGGTTCATGAGGTCCATGAACACCGCGGGTGCGTTGGTGAGACCGAAGGGCATGACCAAGAACTCATAATGGCCATACCGAGTACGAAATGCCGTCTTAGCGATATCCTCCTCCCTGACGCGTAGCTGGTGGTAACCGGACCATAGATCAATCTTGGAGTAGTAGCTTGACCCTTGGAGTTGGTCGAAGAGATCGTCGATGCGAGGTAACGGGTATCGGTTCTTGATAGTAACCTTGTTGAGTTCCCTGTAGTCGATGCACATGCGGAAGGTCCCGTCCTTTTCTTGACAAAAAGGACTGGAGCTCCCCATGGCGAAGCGCTTGGTCGGATAAATCCCTTTTCTAACAGTTCCTGAAGTTGGGTAGACAGCTCCTGCAGCTCGGCTGGAGCTAGGCGGTATGGAGCCTTGGCGATAGGAGTTGCATGGTTCGCCAATTCGATTTCAAACTCCAATTGCCGATGGGGTGGAAGACCAGGTAATTCCTCTGGGAATACATCGAAAAAATCACGGACGACAGGGATGTCTTCTATACGTTTCTCGTCCTTAGGCTGTTCGGTAACCAGTGCGAGTAAAGCGAAGGAGTTCTTTCTCCGAAGATACTTCTGCGCTTGCATGTAAGAGATGATGTTTGTGACGGCGCTTGCCTTCTCGCCTTGCACCGTCAAGATTTCGTCGTTGGAGAGCGGAATACGGATAGATTTTTCGAAGCAGAGAACTTCAGCCCGGACGTCGGATAGCCAGTCCATTCCGACTACCACGTCAAAACTACCCAGGGTAGTTGTCATCAGATCAATGGTAAAGGTGTGACCCGCGAGTTTGAGTTGACAGCCGGATACTATATGGGTCACATCTACAGAATTACCATCGGCTAATTCTATAACATAAGGGGTCTCTAAGGGTTTAGGCGTGAGATTTAGGTTCTTCCTAAAAGACTTAGATATAAAACTCCTATCCGCACCCGTATCAAAAAGCACAGTAGCAAAATGTTCATTAAGGGGAAACTTACCGGTGACCACGTTCGAATCATTTCTGGCCTCTCCGCGGCCCAATGTAAATGCGCGACCTTTGGCACCTCCTGTGCCACCATTTCCATTGTTGTTGTTATTATTGTTGTTGTGGTTATTGTGGTTGTGGTTGTTCCCACCATTGTTGTTGTTATTATTACGGAGCTGTGGGCAGTCTCTTTTGAAGTGGGTAGTGCTACCACACTGATAGCATCCCCGGTTAACACCCTGGTGTGGGCCTTGGGGTTGATTTTGGTTCTGTCGGGACATGATTTCCCCACGACAATCCTTTGCCGCATGTCCCATCTTGCCACATCGTTGGCAGCGATTTCCGGCACAAGGGCCGTTATGATGAAGGTTACAGCGGGTACACTGCGGCTTTCGACCTACATAGCCGCTTGCGTTCTGGTTGTTGTTGGCGGGCTGATTTTGGTGACGCCGGTGGCTGTTGTAATG
The DNA here is from genome assembly GCA_947069175.1 of Scalesia atractyloides. Taxonomy (NCBI): domain Eukaryota; kingdom Viridiplantae; phylum Streptophyta; class Magnoliopsida; order Asterales; family Asteraceae; genus Scalesia; species Scalesia atractyloides. The sequence continues at coordinate 26,217,420 of CAMTDV010000024.1, forward strand.
ATTGAACCGTTTCTGGTTCCCCTGTTGCGGCTGGGATGACGAAGACTGTCGAGCCGACGAGTCTTCAAACTTTCTTTTATTGTTAGGGGCAACTTCAGTTGTACCCCGTGCTGGCAACTTCTTTTGTTCCACCGCCTTATCGGTGAGTTTGTGCGCCAATCGGATTGCTTGATGTTCAGTTGCAGGGTTACTAGCCATTACCATACCCTGAATCTCCGGGACCAGACCCCCAAGGTAGAACTCGAGCCGTTTCTCCACAGTGTTAGCCAGATCGGGACACAGAAATACCAAGTCATGATGTTTTGCTGTGTAAGCTTCGATGTCAGATCCCACCATCTTGTGGTTCCATAAGGCTTGCTCCAACTGTTGCACTCTGTCTCGTGGACAGTACTCCTCTTTGTTAGGGCCTTGAACTCGGCCCAGGCCATTGCATTTGCAGCAATAAGTCCACGCGTTTGGACTTGTGCATTCCACCAAGTTAGTGCCCCGTCTTCCAGTGTTGAGGCTGCGTACTTGACCTTGTTGGCCTCTAGACAGTTGCACATTTCAAATACTGATTCAGATTTTTCGATCCAGCGGACCAGTCCAATGGGTCCTTCTGCCCCCGAGAATTTGCTTGGTTTCGCGTCGAGGAACATCTTGTAGGGGTTAAAACCCCCTCCTGCTGACAGAGAACAGGTAGTCAGCGAGGAATTTTACTAGCCCAACTATTAGATTTTCACACGAAAATTTAATAATGGTTACTTGCCGGTTGGTTCTGAACACCCGCTAAAGCTGCGTTCACGTGCTCTTGAATCATGGCAGCTAGTTCTTCGGGCGTCATGTTAAGGTTTCCACGTCGTCCAGTTGCCATTTAGATCTTCGAAAAGCAACACAAACACACCCCGATAAGTCTATATATCCAATATAGTTATCCTACTTCGTACTTAAATAATTATCAAGTTATGTCAACTCAAATATATTAAATAGTCAAAAGAAATACTTGATTAAATGAAGTTTCAACGTCTTACAAAGTGCCAACCAAACATATGAATTCACTATAAAGTCTCAAGTTTAAACACAAGTGGGAAATAAATAGACTGGAGGAAAGTAAATAAAATAAGCGAGACGTGTCAGTCGTCTACGTCTCCATCCCCCAAATCACTGTCGTTGCCGTCATCCTGCGCGGCATTTCCAGCTTCTACAGCTGGATCCTCCTCCGGATCCTCCTCTGGATCCTCCTCTGGGTCCTCCTCTGGATCCTCTTCTGGATCCTCTTCAGGGTCCTCCTCTGGATCCTCTTCCGGATCCTCCTCTACCGGCACTGGAGGGGCCGGTGCTGGTGCAGGTGCTTGATTTTGCTCTAACTCCTGAATGTTCCAACTATTTTCCAGGACTCTGTCTTCGAGCCAGTCGGCTCTTATCTGCTCAGCACTCAGATCTCTGGCTAAGGTGTTACGAGCTATCTTACTCGTATGTTGCTCTTCCTCGAGCGAGTCGGTTTTACCTGTCAGTTGTCGGATCATCCATCCCTGTGCTAAGATGGTTTCCTGCATTCTTTCTAATTGTTCTTGTTGTTTCTGTATCATGTTTCTAAGTAGGTCATTTCCTACTTCTACAGAGTTAACCGGTTTGACCGGCACAGCGATGATTGGGCGTGATGACGACTCCTCCCCCAGAGCGAGCCTTTTCCTCGCAGCTGAGCGTGTTTCCACGCCATAAGATGGTAAGGGTTCCACCATAGGTGCCTTTCCTGGCGCTCTTGGTGGCGTAAGTTTGTCAGATGATGATGACGATGATGATGATGACATTGCCTGTTAGGTTGTGTGGTTAGTTACGAGTTGTTTTCATTTCTTATTATGAAGTCATAATCTACATAACACAGTTGTGGTACATCGCATAACAAGATATAACAGTTCGGTGCCAAACTACGTCAAGTGTCGTGTATTCAGCTATAGTTTAGGTCTACTTCTAATGCAAACCTGGTTCTCTATAGCTAGTTGCTCTGATACCAATCTGTCACACCCTCCCACTTGCGGAGTTTTACCGAGAGGCGTGTGAACAAACCAAAATCTGAAACACTAGTACGTCGAACGACTCTATATGGTTTGATAATACGTTTTCCAAAAATCATTTGTTTAACCATTCATCGTAGATTTTATATTGTCTTAGTTAGTACCAATGTTTAGCGGAAGCATTAGTTTTTATGATTGAGCGGAAGCATAAAATAAGTAGTGAAACGGGCGCCAACATAAACGCCAAAACAAATGAAAAACCCAAAACAATGTTTGTAAATGAGACTCGATAAAAGATATCTTGTTCAATGCGTGTGAGTGCACCTAGAGCTCCTAGCGTCCTGAGAAACATGTAAAGAAACAAGTGTCAACATTAAAGATGAGTGAGTTCACAGGTTTTCATAAATTCGTTTGTTCGGTTATGAGTTTGTTTCCCCCGTTATCCCTAACCCGGGATAACGATTTAGTTCCATTATTCCCAACCCGGAATAATAATGATGTTGGTTCCATTATTCCAAACCCGGAATAATATAGTTGTTGTTTCCATTATCCTCAACCCGGGATAATATAGTTGATTCGTAATTAAGTTCAATGTTAACATATATAGGTAGCTAGCCTAAATAGTCATTGTGGTTACAGACGGGTTCTGTTTTCGATTAGACTAAGAACCTTCCGTCTAAGAAACTGTTATGTCACGTAAGTGTTCGCGATCGAAGCTGACTGTTGTACCTCCGTGTTGCCAGGCCTATCACTGACCATGGCGAAGTTAGGCCAAATTATTCACCCGTTGACCATACCCGGTCGGCTAGCGCGACTAGCTCGGATGGGGCTTGTCGGGCCCAGTAGTACTACTTATAATTCCCCCGCTATTAAAACCCAATACTAACGATCCGAGAGATTGACGAGGACTTAAGTGATATAGCTGCTTAGTGACCATAACGTTACATTAAGATTAACTTAGTTACCGAATAGTTATGTGACGTTAATTTCATATAACGTAAAGAGATTGAGTTGAAGAGTGTATACATGTTTCTCCCCCTGTTGTTTAAAACCGGATAAAATTAGGGGCCGTGAACTCACCTTTAGTTGCTCGGTTAGTGTAGCAAAGAAGTTGTAAGGGATGGGACCGCTAATTGCGTCCTAACAAACCAATTGATTTCAAGTCAGTGTGTGAACACACCAATACAAATTCTACGCATAATTTACGCACAAAGTGATACGCACAACAAAATACCTAACACTCAAACATGCATGCAAGTATCTTCATGTGAACATAGTAATCAAAACAATTTATCATGAACATAATCCAATCCATGCAACACTTTGGTGCACACAATCACAAGTTATCAAATCTCAGCTTACATACTCATAATTCAGCTGTTTTCTAGGATTTTTATAAAATAGTTCCAACATTCCAAAAATTCCAATTATTTTACAGCAGGTGACAACTATATTGCAGAAATTTATATAAATTTTTCAAGTTCTAATTCTTTACCAATTAACCATAAATATTAATATACTAGGCTGCAGTCAGATTCGTCGCTTTCTGACTGCAGTCCACGGAAGAATTTATTTAAAAATCATTGATCGTCCAATTAACAAAATTCCAGTTGGAGTTGCCCGGAAATTTCCATACCTAGTTTCTGTACAAATTTCATGATTCGACTCCCTACTGATTATAAAATCCAACTCGATAAACAACTAACAAAATTTCAGGATTTTCACAGCTTTAGTTACTGAACTTATTTGGCCACTTAAAAATATCAAACGACTTCAGAAAAATATGAATCCAGCGCCATTAGATTCGTTATTCAAATCTCTATGTTTTAGACTTCAGAAAATCCGTTTTTCAACAATTAATGACCGAGTTACAGCCAGATGAAGTCGGCTGTAACTATTACTCAGCAACCTGTTTCAGCATTTTATCACCACTAATTCGCATAAACCGTCAATACAATGAACCTAAGCGATCAAGAACTGATTTTTCTAATCATAGATCAATACAAATATCACATCCATGCAAACCCTTTCCATACCTCTAGTTTTTATAAACAAAACATACTTGCAAACTATAAGTTCCGAAAACAATCATACATACAAACAATGATCAATCAGCCGATTAACAACATAACATTACATTCAAACACATATAATCCGAATATGATCTTGCAAACGATTATAAATCCTAACCTTTAATAATGGTGAATAACGAGTCGAGACTTGGATGAGAATGGATTCGGCTGTTCAAGCAAGATCACGACCGAAAGAACGAGATGAACAATCTGCTGTCGCGACCGAGAGATGATGATGGAGTTGTAACAAGCTGCTTGCGGTCGAGGGACTGAAAGGGGAGGCTGCTCGCGATCAATGGAAAAGAGTAAGGCTGCCGACGGCTGATTAGATGCTAGGGTTTTGTGTGTTGTGAAGAAAGACCCATGCATGTGTTTGTATATATAGGCGCAAGAGATGAATGGGTTGCGGTTTGGGTTTGTTCTCGCGGCCGAGGGCTTGGGTGGGTCGGTTTGGGTTGATTGCTCGCGACATAGTTTGGGTTTAAGGCTTGAGTTGGTTGGTTTGTGTCGCGGTTCGGTTCGGTTCGTGTACATACTTACCATAATTATTTTATAACTAAAACAATCACATAATCGCACATCACTTATTCACTAACTCGTACACGTTTAATACGTAGCATATAATTTATTCGACAAGTATTGCGTTTAAGTTATCCGAAAAACCAGGATGTCACAGTTTTTATGCGTTTAAAGGCCGAAAGTCAAAGTTGCCGCAAAACGGCTTTGACCTTCAGCTTAGACCTAAACGGTCCAGCCATTGTTCGAGGCGAATGTGGCTACGTGATCGTAATTAGGTGGGTGTTAATCCCTCAAAAGGGCACCTCCCAATTACCACGTTTACTTAGTTATTTGTCGGGTCAAAGAAATTAATAATAAAAGTCAAACTAGTCAGACTTTAAATAAAATCAAATCTGATAATGTAGAGGTTATAAAACACGTTTCATCATTTTAATAACTTGGAAAATGTTATTAGAACATGTCTAAACATGTTTAACCTGACAATTCTGAGTTTAGGCTAGGTTCACAACCGAAAGTCGCTAAGGCTTGACTTTTGCTTTGATTTTTAGTTCTGACCCAAATTAGCTTATTTCCTTGATGCCTTAGGGTTCTTTTGTGACCATATTATGTTATAGAATAACCCTCTGAGGTTATACTACTTGGTCACTTAGTAATCTAAGATCATATGCTTGTTTACGTTATTATGCTTAAAGTTGACTAGTATATTACGATAAATAAATTATTTCGACGCCTCAAAGCTGGTCGTAAACTCAGAATCACTTAAGCTTCGGAATTATCGTCATTTACCAACTTTTACGCTAAATAAGCACATAGTTTGACTTTAAACTATATTTAGCAACCAAGACTTGTTACCTTCTGAATTTATAAATGATTTTAAGTATTTTTACAGTAGGGATAAGACATGAACTCAGAATCCCAAATGAGTCCCTAAAACCATATGTGAAATGACCAAAATGCCCTTACGAGGCATAGTTTGGCCATAAACCATAAATCACATATATGTATGATATTCTACTGATTTAATATCATAAATTAATTATTTTCAGGGAATTTTTATGACCCAAACTTCAATTTGCATGTAAACCCATTTTATAAACCTTATAAAGACCAAAATAACCTTTTTGGGCCTAATTCGGTTTCAAGACCTTAGGGGCATATTTGTGGACATCCCACTGATGTTATAACATATATTGAGCATAATAACTTAGGAAACTTGTATATGTCTTATCGGTTATCCATACATGCTCATACGCGTACGGTTCGGCTTATGTGACTAGTTTTCACGAACGAACCGAAACGGGTCTAACCTTGGCATCTTTACTTCAAAATCCAGAATGTGTTTAGTTTACCCATTTTATACAAGTCTTCATACTTGTTGGGTCTAAATTACATTCCTTCCGGTCACCGTTTATTTTAGCGTTCTTGAACCGTGGTTCATCTTATAGGCTAACCTGTCTAAGTGCTCGACTTAAATAAAGACCCGTTAGTATCCTAATAGGTTGATAAAACCTTCTATACAAATTAGGTAGCCCGGTAGAAGATACCTTCATACGGTCTTAAGTATCATACGGCTGAGTAGTGCTTACACATAAACTCAGGTAAATACATTTAACTTATTTTCCCTTATACGGGCTTGGGATACGGTAAATTATTGCCGCTTGGTCGGGTATGAGATCATTCACTCGGATTGTGATTAATAAGTCCGCATAACCCGTTTTAATCTGTTTTGTTTGATAACATAAGCTTTGGGGGTTAGCGACCATGTCCTGGATATCCTCAGCTCATTTAAGTTATTAATGGCTACGACCTATACACGGGGTGTAGGCATATACCTGATAGATGTAAAATGCTAAACAAAATACCCACAAGGTTGGGAAATAAGTCATTTGTGGGTTCTATAAGTGGTGAGTCAGTTAATCATGACCGGTTTCTGAACCGGCCCCAAAAGTATGACAAACATGTAAATCTATATATAAGATTATAAATATAATTGTCCCAAGTTATAAAAGATTTTGTGCCTTGTGCACCTGAATAAACATTTTCAAAGGCTTAAAAAATGAGTCAGTTATTTGTATTTACCAGTGAAAACTAACGTATTTTCCAAAGACTAAGTGACAGGTACCTCACGAAATAGGCTGGAGCTACTTGGCATAATAAGAGGACTTTACAAATCCCTAGATGCCTTAAGTCTGTGGATCTCAGTTTTATGTATTCATTTATAGATCCGCCTGTGGATCCTTTTTACAACCGTCTGTATATTATTTTATTCGTACTTTGAACTTTTGGGTTGTAATAGTAATTTTATTCCAAGCCTTCCGCTGTGCTATAACTGTGTATAATTGACTATGATGATATCAACTACGTCGTGATACTCCCCACCGGGCCCATCGGGTTATACGTGGAAATCGGGGTGTGACAGTTGCTATTGACCGAAGCTCATAAATCTCGATATTCCATACATCCCGGTGCCGACAAAATGTACCAGGACCTTTGTCCTAAGTATGGGTGGCCGGGCATGAAAAAGGATATCGCCGTGTACGTCTCAAAGTGCTTAACTTGTTCGAAAGTTAAAGCCGAACATCAAAGGCCCTCTGGTTTACTCGAACAACCCGAAATCCCGATGTGGAAGTGGGAAAGTATAGCCATAGACTTCGTTACTAAACTCCCGCGTACATCTTCTGGTCACGATAGCATTTGGGATATCATGGATCGTCTTACTAAATTCGCGCACTTCATTGCTATACAAGAAGACTTTAAGGTCAAACAATTAGCTCGAATCTATACCGACGAAGTTATATGTCAACACGGGACGCCTCGTGACATCATTTCTGACCGCGACGGTCGCTTTACCTCGCGTCTCTGGGAGACATTTCAATCTGCTCTCGGTACTACTCTCAATCTCAGTACCGCTTTTCACCCTCAAACCAACGGTCAGACTGAGCGCACGATCCGCACCCTCGAAGACATGCTACGTGCGTGCAGCATAGATTTCGGTGGTAACTGGGATACGCATTTACCTTTAATCGAATTCTCGTACAATAATAGTTGTCATACCAGCATTCAAATGGCTCCTTTTGAGGCACTGTATAGAAGAAAATGTCGATCGCCTATTGCATGGCACGAGATCGGAGAAGCACAAATCACTGGTCCCGAACTGATTCCAGGAACGATAGACAAAATCCTCCAGATCAGAGACAATCTCTTGAAAGCTCGGAGTCACCAAAAGAGTTACGCCGACAAACGACGCAAGCCCCTGCAATTCGAAGTGGGAGATCACGTACTCCTAAAGGTTGCACCTTGGAAGGGAGTGGTCCGCTTTGGAAAGAAAGGAAAGCTAGCGCCACGATACGTAGGACCCTTTAAGATTCTATAAAGGATCGGCAAAGTGGCTTACCGACTCGAACTGCCGGAGGAACTTAATAATGTACATCCGACTTTCCACGTGTCTAACCTCAAGAAATGCCTAGCCGAAGAAAACCTGCATGTCCCTCTCGAAGATCTGCAAATTAATGAAACGCTTCATTTCGTGGAAAAACCCGTTGAGATCATGGATCAAGAAACCAAGACACTTCGACGCTCACGCATCCCGATCATGAAAGTCCGATGGGAAGGCAAACGCGGCGCCGAGTTCACTTGGGAACTCGAAAGTGATATGAAAACGAAATATACACGTCTCTTTGTTACAGCCACTGCTTAATTTCGGGACAAAATTCCCTAAAGTAGGGGAGGCTTGTAACAACCCGTATTTTCCGTTGTTCCTGTTTTCGCGTATTTATTTTGATTTTCAGTTTTGTACTCCGAGATTCGTTAATAGAAATGTTCGTATTAAATTAAATATGTTTTGTCATTACATCGCATTATTACATCACAACTAAACACTATTTAAATGCTTATTTAACGCAACGATTCGCATATCTCATCGCTATCCCATCACAATCGCAACGCCATTACTAAATTTGGTATATTGGAATTATGTGGTAATATTAGTTTACGTGTTTGTGTGTTATACGTGTTTATATGTTATGTGTGAATTGGAATTATCGTGGTTTAATCGCTCGCAAACTCACGCAACTCGCTCTCACGCGTTGACTCGCTATTACAACGCTTAAATCATCGCTAAATCGCTTAACGTTACTTTATAACTCGATTACATCGCAGAACAATCGATAAACGAACGAAAAACAAAGAAAACCCAACCATTTGGGTCAAGTTCGCTTGAACTTGGTGACCCTAAGTTCGGCCGAACTTGACTGGCCAACTCAAACAACCATCATCTCCCTCAATTTCGCTCGAACTTGCTTAATCCCTCACAGGATAAACAAGTTCGGCCGAACTTGACTCAAACTCTTCTGAATTTCACCTAAGTTCGCGCGAACTTGCATGTTTTCATACAAGTTCGGCCGAACTTGACTCAACCAGCTCTCCTTTTTGCCTTCACCTATAAATACTCAGCCCCATTCTCTCATTTGAACTTGCTGCAACTTTGCTCTGAGCTCCCGAAACCCAAAAACCTCTGTTTTCTAAGTAAGAATCAACCCGATTACAACTACAATGAGTTACAACGTTTTACAACAATTTTACACAAGGCATTGCCTTCGTTTTCATCAAATCTCTTCTATTTTATGAAAATCTTCATCTTTTTCCATCAAAACTTCTGTTTTCACTCAGATCTATACTAGATCCGAGCAAAACCTTTTGAAGTATTGATTTTTACACCATTTCGGACTAATGACGAATGTTTCGTTCACTTTTGAGTGGAACGAGGCGTTGTCAAGCAAAAACCGAAGATCCGAAGCACAAGGACGAAGACGTCACTTTACACAAACTGGACTAACCCGCACGAATCACCAACTTCGTCCGGATTAGCCCGAGTTTCTGTAAAATGGCTATGTTCGCTCCAAAAAGACCTCTCCAGCCTAAGTTTTACTCAGCGGCTTAAGGTTGGAGGGATGGGCACTCGATTTCCTCAGCAAACGACGCGAAAACGCAAGATTTTGGACCCGAAATATCAAGTTCGCTCGAGATTTAACTGATTTTATGCAGCACACTAGTCAAGTTCGGCCGAACTTGAGCATACCTGACCAAATCTTCAACAGCAAACCCTCAAGTTCGCTCGAACTTGTAAACCCACTTATCAAAACTCCACAAGTTCGACCGAACTTGTCAAGTTTCTTTGAGAAACTTACAAGTTCGCCCGAACTTGACCCAAACCTCAGCAGTTCCTTACAAGTTCGCTCGAACTTGTATGTTTACATACAAGTTCGGCCGAACTTGTCTACTGCCCAACTCAAACTTAACCGTTTCAGCAATTCAGAAGACTGATGCACTTCTGTTCGTTTACAGGCTGATCCGGCGCTCTTCCCAACTCTCCTCAGATCCCTAATCTCACCTAAACACACCGACTGTGAGTATACTTGACCCATTTTCGCTTTAATGCACTGTTTGGGTGTTACATACGTTCCTCTATCAAGATCACTTCACAACTTAAACTGTTTATCACACGCGAATAATCTGATTGTATGTGCTCAATACGTGATACTAGAAACATGTGACTAGGACTTATTTTCATTAACTTGCCTCCTTAACTAGTATGGTACTATAGTGTGGCTTACACCCGATGGGGTCTAGTTAGGATGGACGCGCAAGCCTTCTCACGGTAGTTAGCATGAGAAATGAGCCTATGTTGTGTGATGTGTTTTGGTGTATCATGATATGTAGTTGGACTATTTCGCGAACGCTTTCTCTATTATGCTAGTAGTACTTAAACCTGTATGCTCCCCTTTACTTAATTGTATTGACGTGTATTTTAACTATGCAACAGGTTGATGATTTTTAGCTTGGATGCTTTGGAAGTAGTTTGTTTCGTTTAGTTGTTTTTGTTTAGTTCAAAATGTAAATCATCTAGGGAAAATCGAACCTTTTAGTTTTGTGGGAAAGACAAGTTTCTGTAATGGTTATTTTGAAATATTGTGTTTAATGGTATGGGACGTTAAATGTTAAATGATGTTGATAGATAATTGTTATGGAATTCTCATGAGACAATCTGGTCGCCTAGTGCCACTACCGCGATGTTTCCGCCATCGATTGGGGTGTGACAGTGTATGGCTAGGATTTCATCATCAAATCACTAAATACACTAGTGTATTTCATCATCAAATCCTGGTCATTAATCTACACACGTGTATGGCCAGGATTAGTTTGCAAAGTTCGCAAATGCACTAGTGTTCACTCTTGAACCTAATCCTCTATATATATATATAGGAATTGAGTAAAATGAAAACCACCTTGAGTTGAGAGAACTATGAGAACCATTTTCCACCTGAGATTTTTTTACAATGTGTGGTTGAGATTGAATTTTAATAAACATGTGCCATATGTTGTTTTTCTTTTGTGAAAAGTATTAATTTATTGAGTAAAGAGTTATTTGTAATAAAGAGTATGTAAAAGAAAACATATTCTTTATTACATTTTAAAACAAATGTAAGGAGTTAAAAACATAGACCAGTTTTCAACATCCTCAGGTTCTCTATTCTTTTTACGTTTAATGGTTTACGTAGGCGCGAACGGTTATGCTTTACGTTCGACCAAAATAAACCGCCCTTTTTATTTTAATATCTCTCTTATTACATTTTTCACGTTTGATATTTTGCGTGGGCGTTTTTTTTTTCGTTTGTTGTTTTATGTCGGCGCGAAAGGTGCCTCCCTTCTAAAAGTTGACACCAACCGTAAATTCTTTTATGCAACAAAATAAAAAATAAAAACAATTCTACGCCTTACGTTTTTTAACGCACATTGTCGAATGTTTTTTTACGCGCGTTGTCTTTATGGAACGTAAATGTTTTTGTTTATTTTTTACACAGTGGTGTATTGCGTAAAGACGTTTTTTACGTTTGATGTTTTATGTTAGCGCGAAAGGTGCCTCTCTTTTAAAAAACTCACACCAACCGTCACTTTTTTACACAACAAAATTAAAAATAAAAAAAATATTTACGCGTTATGTTTTTTAACACGCGGTTTCGAATGCTTTTTTTACGCACGTTGTCCTTATCGAATGTAAATGTTTTTGTTTATTTTTTTTACATAATGGTGTATTGCGTAAGGACGTTTTTTTACGCACCTTTTTACATATGCAAAAACAGTTACATAAAAAACTTTTACATTTTAAATCGACATATCTACCATCGTCGTGCCACCACCATCTCCGTCACAGAACCGCCACCGTATACAAGAACATTTTTACATAGGCAAACATTTTCTAAAAAAACTTTTTAATGATATTAACTGTTGTTGTAGATATTATTATTTTATATTATTATTATTATTATTATTATTATTATTATCATTATTATTATTATTTAGGTTAATGGATCATAGATGTAACTTATGAAAAGAAGAAAGAGAAAGAAATGGTGTGACATCGGGAGTAAAAACTAAATTACCTTATTGATTTAATTTGAATATAAGTCATGTTTTAAAATTTTATTGGATGATAAAAGTTCTTATTATTCTTACAACTGGTAGTGGTTCTTCCTTGACCCGGATTCATATATATATATATATGAATGATCCGGTTCAAGAGAAAACAAGCCGAGTTGCGAGAACCATGAGAACTCCTCTCGTCCAATAACATATTTACATATCACCCATAATCAAATTAAATCAAAAAAATATTTTAGTCTTTTACTCACATCTCACGTATTTTCTCTCTATCTATCTCTCTATCTCTTCCTTTTAAAACTCAATCCCATGTTTCTTTTTTCTCTTTTCTTTCATTAACATCAGAACAATCTATCTTTCTCTCTCTCATATCTCTCTCATTATAGTGTGTGTAGGCTGGTGTTGGTTGTCTGGTGGAGTAATGTGTGGTGGCGGCTGAAGACAGTCGATGATGGAGGTTGTGTTAAAGGGAGGTGGTTGATGAAAATAGTGGCTGAAGACGGTGGTTGAAGACGATGGTTGAAGTGGTGGTTGTTTGGTAATACCTTGCCAGTTATTCAAGATCCATTTCCGACGACCAGAAAGAGTGGCGACTAGGGTTCTCGATTTAAGCGTTTTCTCGACCATATCAGGTGACGGCCATTGATAATAAAGGTTTACGATGACAACTGCTTCGATTTAAGGCATACAAGATACCAGATCCCGTTCACAAACGGGCCGCTCGTGTTAACTGTGTTCTTGTCACCAGTTTCTACTTCGCGGATGAACAAGAAGGAGGGTCGATTTAATTTTGGGTTCTGGTTCGGTCGCTACTTTGAAGGTGATTGTTTGTTGTTTTCTTTTCTACTTTTGTGATTGAAAAGGTAATAGGCTGGATTTTGTTGTCCAAAATGTTCAGACGTTGGGGTGGATTTGGTTGCATGGATGTTGAAGGTTCGGTGGGTTTTGGTGTTCAAAAAGTTTGGGTTTTCGTCGTTTAAAGGTTGCAAAGGGTAAAGGGTTTCATAAGTTTACTAGTTTCAAACCGAATATGTTTCGTCATGTTGTTGTTTTTGTCTTGAATTACATGTTTTCACATGGTGATTTTGTGCTTATTGCTACTTTTTTAATGGTTGGAAGCCAGGGGTTATGTATAAAATAGGGTTTTATATCTATTTGTTAGTTCCAATTTTGTGGAAATGTATTTATAAAATACTGTTTTGTAGAGTTTTAATGGATTAAAGTTTGTGAAAAAGGGTTTGTTTTGTACAAATTGTTCTTTGTAATGGTTCAAAGTTTGTGAAAAAAAAGTTTGTTTTGTTCAAATTGTTCTTTGTTTACGTCGATTTAAAAACATAAAATTCAAAGATGGTGGCAAAATTTCATTTAGTGAGTTAAGGTAAAATAGTTTTGTTGCTGAATTTTTTTATTACAACAGTGAAAATTTTTACGAGGTTTTTTGTGGTCATAATTTCTCATCTGTGTAAATTTTCAATAAAAATTTCATGTTTGTCTATTTTACATGTGTGGTTATGGTGTGTTTATAAAAGTAACTGATTTGTATTAATTTTTGGGAATTAATTTGTGCTTGTGTTTGTCTTTTTGTTATTTGTTTTTCAACCATTTTTTTTACGGGTTATGTTTTTTTTTTTTTTTGAACGAGCATGATTTGTAGGTGGAGGTGCAGGTGGCAAGAGGACGGCTGACCTAAGGTATACTCCAATATAGAAATTCTTGGTTTAACTAACATGCATTGTAATATCATTCATATTGCCCTTTTCATTTGACATTGTGTTGTACGTAAATTTCTTTTGACATTAGACACCTACATAAAAAAAACATTTACGTTTGAGTTTACATTTGACATTTAAAAAACGTTTATATTCGATACCGTACTAAAAAGATTTTTTAACATTCGATACCGTACGTAAAAAATTTTACGCCAACTTTTACACATATACAAACGTGTAAAAATTAGACGTAAAAAAATTACATCAGCTTTTACACGAGTAAAAACTACAAAGATATCAAATGTTTTTTTTAAATGTAAAAAACTAGTTATTTTGTATCAAACGTAAAAAGATATCAAACGTCGAAATATGTAAAACGTAACACAAAACTGAATTATTATTCATTTTACATCTGCTGTAAAAAAACATGTAAAAGAAACAAAACACATCTACGTGCGAGTTTACATTCGAATGTAAAAGTTTGAAAAATGTTTTTTACGTACTTTGAAAAATGTTTTTACGTACATTGTCGAATGTAAAAGTTTTTTTTGTGCACGGTGTCGTTACCATTTTTTCACGTACTACAAAAAATGTGTTTTACGCCTCTGATCGTCGTCGGCGTAAAAAACATTAAATGTAAAAGAAAATTGAAAAAAAAGGTTTACGGTAAAAAACTGGTTATTTTTCGTCGAACGTGAAAAGATATCAAACGTCGAAACATGTAAAACGGAATACAAAAGTGAATTATAATTCTTTTTACATCTGCTGTAAAAAACATGTAAAAGAAACAAAAAGCATCTACGTGCGGGTTTACATTCGAATGTAAAAGTTTGAAAAAATGTTATTTACGTACGTTTTAAAAATGTTTTTTACGTACGTTTGAAAAATATTTATTTTACGTACGTTGTCGAATGTAAAGGTTTTTTTGTGCATGGTGTCGAATTTCACATACGACAAAAAAATGTTTTTTATGCCTTTGATCTTCGGCGGCGAAAAAAACATTAAATGTAAAGGAATATTAAAAAAAAGGTTTACGGTAAAAAACTTGTTATTTTTTTGTCGAGCGTAAAAAGATACCAAATGACGAACCATGTAAAACGAAATATAAAAGTGAATTATAATTCTTTTTACATCTGCTGTAAAAAACATGTGTCGAATTACCATTTTTTACATACGACAAAAAATGGTTTTTTAACGCCTCTGATCGTCGGCCTAAGGTCCTATAAACGAAATCTATTTTTACAAACTTCTATAAAAAATGTTTATTTTACGTACGTTTGTAAAATGTTTTTACGTACAGGTGGTGAATATAAATAATTTATTACGTGTGGTGGAGAATGTAAACGCTCTGTTTTCTTTATTTATTTTTGCAGATGTTGGGGATTTTATGTGCAAAAGACGAGGATAACGAACAAGAAATGAAGGCGAGTTGGGTGTATTTTATTTTTCGGACATTTTTTGGTGATTTACGTTAGTGTAAATTTTATAGATGTGTTGGCAAGTGGCAATTGGAATTTTTTTTTGTAGAAAATGCAAATTTAGATGTCTCAATAAAAAAATTACATGCAATGTGTTATGCATTTTAAATATGAAAAATCTTGTATATTTTTTATTTATTTAAGTATATCTTGTTTTATTATATTTTAAATAAATCATTATATTGAGATTGAAAGAAAGTGAGTTGACATGAAAAAGGATTGATGTCTCAACACAAATCCCTAAACTACCCTTTTTATTTTTTTATTAACAAAAAGCTAATTCAATAAATCAAAATTAAAGATTTGATATAAGTCATTTATACATACAAGATCAATGGTTACGGTTCTCATAAATTGGTACAGCTCTCATTTTACCCAAACTCTCTCTATATATATATATGATCCATGTAAAATAAAACGGGTCTAAACTACACCGTGTGTTTATAAAACATTAAATAGATAGACGCCACTTGTCGAAAAAAAGGGAGAGCTTGTGTATGGATGACACAAACTAAACTACCCTTTTTATTTTTTTATTAACAAAAAGCTAATTCAATAAATCAAAATTAAAGATTTGATATAAGTCATTTATACATACAAGATCAATGGTTACGGTTCTCATAAATTGGTACAGCTCTCATTTTACCCAAACTCTCTATATATATATATATGATCCATGTAAAATAAAACGGGTCTAAACTACACCGTGTGTTTATAAAACATTAAATAGATAGACGCCACTTGTCGAAAAAAAGAGAGAGCTTGTGTATGGATGACACATAGGACTTATTAACCTTATTTTATTAGTATAGATAGAATAGATAGATAGAAAGTGCGGTCGTTTTTATTCTCTCTTTTCATAACCAATTTTAATCTTATCTTTGTGCAACCACATTTTACTTTTTTTGTAAACAATTCTGCAACCAAACTTGCAACCACAATCTGCTTTATTTTACAACATTAGTATTTGAACTTATTTTGTACATATATTGAAACTGAAATTACCACTAAATTTAAAATTTCAAACTTTATTTATCTCAACTAAAAATGGCGATGGACTTGCAACACAATCATGGTGGAATTCAGCAAAACTAAGGGGTGTCAAGGTTACCCTTAACTTTCTAGGCAAAGTGTAAAATTAGTGTATTTTTTATCTCTTTTTCGTTTTATGTATTGATACGTCTGAGTAAATATTAGAATACCCCTATCTTGTCACATCTCGACTCGTAGTGGATTGGTACATGGCATGACGATTGTCCATAGCTCATGAAAAATAACCATTGTTTTAATATTTAAAGCACAACCATTTAATTTGTCACATAACTTATAATATCCAAAATTGTTCATATATTATTCAAAAATACAACATAATACAAGATTTCAGTTTATTTTCTTAAGGCCCATGCTATGTGTCATTTTCTTCTGATCATCGGTTACCTGTATCACATTAGAAAAATATATTTTTGGTCAACAAAAATGTTAGTGAACAATTTCCTCATTTTACAAAATTTGTTTTATATTTATTTTAGGAAAAATACTTTTAACATGCTTTCAAGGTTAACATAAGGTTCAAGTACAATATCATCACAATTGTAACATGTATAGCATTTAACAAACATTCAATTAAGCATATGAAACAATAACCATATGAATTAACGACTAAACGAGACTCGATCCCCCAACAACAAATCTAAGATTGTGGCGATACTAGACTACAACCATGGCCGTGGAAACCTAGTCAGTCATAGATCCACTTGACGAGATAGCATGCAATAGACTAAGATGACATAGCATTTAAAACACATATAGACATCCATATATTAATACATTGAAATACAGCACACTAATGATAAAATAATTCAAGAGTTTATATAACATGATCCATATCAAAGTTTATAAAAATAAAAAGGGGAAATGGAAGAAATCACTCATGGATGGAAGAAATCACTCATGGATTGCGTTATGTTTATTTCTTTAAAATAACCGCACGGACTTGATGAAAAGTCAACGAAAAGATACTATCCTAGAAATATATTTAATATATAAAACACTAATCAACAAATAGCAAAAATAATATATAAAATAATTCTAGGGTTTAGGGTTTGAGTAATTAAATATTATATCCTAATCATAAATCATTATTTTAACAATTATTAAATAATATTTATAGTTTACACTAACTTTGCACATATCATCTTCACAATCTTTCTTAGGCTACTTAAGCAAAATCCACTTTTTAATGGATCCTTTCCTTTGATATACGTTTCATTAAAAAAAAGAGATATATATATATAGATATAATATATAAATAATTATTTTTAGATAGTTATTTCATAAATTAAAATTAGGCTTTAGTTATTATTAGTTTAAAACAAAAGTAATAGAGAATATAAAAATAAGGTTATGGGCTAAAATTGATCTTATATCTGATATTACAATTTAAAATTTTCATAACGAATTAGTTTTTTTATAAACTAAACAACCGAATCTTAGTATGTCCGGTTGATTTCGGTTAATTAAGTTAATACAAAACAAGTACGTCATGAAAAAGAACTAAACACATATGCGTACTCCTTTTTTTAAGTTAATAAACACGTTAAAAATCCATATTAGTATAACTGGTATAAATAAAAAACTTTAAAAAAAAATTTCACCGTTAATCAAAACTCTTATGCTCGTCTCAAATTGAACCATAATGTAGTGTTATGAAAAATAAAAAATAATTAACCGGAAATGTAGATGCATTTGAGAAATTAAATGAAAAGGTGGTTGCCTTGAAGGTAGTGCAATTATCAAGATACGGCAAGTGAGCGAAAAAAATATTTACCTACATTCACTATTCATCAAAGTTCTTTGTTAATAGTTTTGATAGTAGTTTGATAAGTATGATGTGTCAAATATCAAAAAAAAGCAAAACTTTGTTGTTTACATGTGAAGTCAAAAGAGCAAAACTTTGTTGTTTAAAATGTCTAAAGTCATAAAAATTCCTTTAGCCAATAAGTTGTAAAATTATATATATAATTAATATTTTCTACATGATAAGTCGAAAGTATAGAATTTACCTACATATATTATTTTATGATAAAAAAATACTAAATTTGCTAATTTACATAAAATTTCATTGGTTTATAATGTCCAGTAATCAAATTTTACATTTATCTCATTTTAACTAATTAAAAGGGTAAACTAAAAATATATAACCCTTAGATTTTATTATCAATAAACATATCATAAGATTTTCTATATCCTAAAGTTTCTATCAAACCTTTTAAAAACGTGACCATGAATATGAATATATAATTTTTATACTTTATGTAATTTCCCAATATATTTATATAATGAAAAAACCAAAATTTAAAATTTCTAAAACTTGTCACAAACTAATCTAACATGACAAGGATCATTTCCCTATGGTTAATTATAACAAAGCATGGGTCTAAGATCAAAAACCCTAAATTACAAGAACTAAGAACCCTAGTTTTCCTACAATTTCAATTTGTGTCGATGATGCCCTCTATCACAGAAATTGATGGAGGGGTTTTGTAGAGCACGAAAGTCTAATGAGAATGGGTTTTTGAATCACCTGAATTGATGCCCGATTGACGGAGGTATGAACCTTCAAAGTTTCAAGCCCTAACTTGATCTTGATCCAAATTCGCGAAATTGAGTAATGTCTTAGTCAAATTAGGGTGGGTAAACGTGTGTATTATCTCTAGAAATCGAGTGGTATCAACTTAAGTGTTTAAGGTACCAAATTTTTGACACATTCATCTTGAGTTTAAAGTGATCTTTAATGGTGGCTTTAAGATGATTTAATTGAGTTTTTATTCGTCTTGAACTATGAAGGATGTAGAATAACCAAGAGACATGAACAAATTCCATCACGATAACAAATCTCCAAAATGGTTTGGGATGGTTCGGTATTGCGCTAGTGGTTCTACGAAGGAGGAGAACAGATTGGTTTCAGATCATTCTTACGATTAAAACGGTTTCGTTATGTATCAGTTAGAGCGCGTGGCTCCGATGGTTAGGCTATTGCTTTGTTACCCCGGTGGCCCGGGTTCAAAACCAGGCCAGAGCGCCTTGGGGGGGGGGTTCCCTTTTTTTAAATTGTCACACCCTGTCTTTTGCGGAAGCGTGTGTGTGTGACTTGATCAGTTTTCATTGCATTCGATTATAACAAACAACTATAAGATAAAAACAACGATGTTCATCCATTCATAAGTTTAGAATATTACAACCCATATATGGTTTAAACTACCAACCATCACAAAAACTTAGTGTAATTTACAACCAACATAAGTTTTTAAAGTTCCATAAAGGACTTATTTAACAAAACTTTATATTTATGAGGCCGTGCATCCTATTTCTCATCAAGGATGAGATATATGGATCAAACCCTCCTAAAAGTGGATGACATCGATACTTGAAATTCAAAAGCTTGCTTGCTTGAAACGCCAGCACCAAGATCCGTCTAATTTCCTGAAATACATGTAAGTTGAAAACATCAACAAAAGTTGAGCGAGTTCATGTGTTTTGTGTATATGCGCATTAAATGAGTGTCAAAACATTTGAAAGTTCCAAAGTTGAATATAGGTATGTAAAACGTCTATGAACATGTTGATCATTAATGTTTTGCAATGACATTAATATGTGTGACGACATAGGAGGTACTTAACCCATGTAGGCAATTTAAGTGTCGAACCCTCGACAGTGGACACAACAGCACTCAAGTGGTCACCCATGGACCGTGAGTGGGGCTCGCCCGTACCCATTAGATCTAACCTTTGTTCCTTGGTCCTCAAAAGGATTAATGGCACCTTAGTTGCAACCAATGCTCACATGATCTAAGAGTTCATTCCATAGTCTAATCATACCTTTGTTAACATGTATTTCCCCCGAAAGTTATAAACCGAAAACATTAAGTAAAAAGAAGGACATGAACTCACAAGTTTGTGTCCTTAATCTCGTGTACTCACAGTAGATCTCCTCGAGCCGTACTACAACCTACACACGTGTTAGGTTTTATTAGATGTTTAGGTCGTGTAACGACTCTTAGTCTTATTTATTTATTTAAGACTTGTTTTGGAATATTGTTAAAATAATATATTTTCAACTTGTTTCATCATATGCTTTTCACATACAAATTCTTCAAGTATAGGTATACCTGTATTTGTGTATTTTGTATAATACTTGTAGTGTATGCGGTACGTATTTATGTGTATTGAATTACGTACTTCTTGTGTTTAATAAGTATTTTATACTTAATTTAAGTAATTTTCCCGATTATATCCATGTACAAATAAGTTGTCAACTTTATATTCTTAAAATATATATATTATTTTAAGAAGATTTTTATAGAAAAATTATCTATAAAATTTATTCGACAAAAATATGTATATCTCCATATATATCTTAAAAATAATATATTTTAAGATTACGGTTAAGAATATATATATTTTTAGTTTTTACCAAAAATAATATATGTTAGGGTTGTTCATGAAAATATATATATTTTCTCCCACTATAAAAATAATATATTTTCTCCTTTGACAAAATATGATATATTTTGTACTAGTTGTAAAATTTCATATTTCACCGTCTTTTCGGTTTTGAAAATACCGTTTATCACATTTGTCAAGTTGCTAATTTATTTCCGGAATATAGATATAGTCCAAATATTCATTGTCCGATTTGTCCATTATTTGGGTATAAATTATATATTCATTTTCTTGTAGTTTTGGGTAACATTTTCATGTTACAATTTTTAGTATTTTGGTATTGTGTATTATTTTCAAGTCCTTAGTTTTAATATAACTAATACAATCAATATACAAGTAGCACCTAATTTGTGACATCTAAATATATATTTTCCTAAATATATACTTAGCCATTTTTTTACCAAAAATCAACCTCCAATATTTGTAATTTTATAACAAAGTCTATGGCAACTTTTCATATTAAAACCAAGATCAAAAATTACTTGTAAACACTTGTTTAAATATATTTTTCTTAGTGTTTAATTTTTACAAAATTTTTTTCATAGTTTCCCTTTAAAAATGAAGGTTTCCATGCTTATTAGCATATCATTTTCTTTTAGAAATTCATCATCAATCATCAACAATTTACATTTAACTTACCATAAGCCATATTATGCATTTTTACAACATGATGTGAACTTGAAGTTTTATAAAATCTTGTAGTATTTTAACATGATGTTTAACATGTTCATCTAACACTAAAAACATGATTTTTATTTTATAAAAATCATTTTAACAAGATTTTTATTTTATAAAAATCATTTTACAAGATTTCCATCTTTACAACTTACAACTTGATTTTAAAAAAACCATTCTCCATGCATTTTTCATGTCACATACACATCCCTAGTTCTATTTAACCTTTTGAAACATGTTCACTTTCTTTTAAAACCAAGTCATGTTGAATCTTGATGTAGATTTTAGTTTCCTGAAATGTTCATCTTTGAAATCTCATATTTTTAAGGTTCACAACTTGTAGGACTCATCATCCTACATAAAATCATGTTCATCTTCAAGTTCACTTTTAACATTAAGGATGATCACTATGATTTCCTCAAGATCCATCCTTACACTTGCTAGATCATGTGTTTAATCATCATCTAGTAAGCTTCTTATGATGATCTACATCATAACACAAGAAATCAACCAACAAGTTTATTACATACACTTAAACATCTCTGATCTTCATGTTTTTAAGCTTTATGTTCATGTTCATCTTTATGTTTTGATGAGCTTCTTTAGATGACCAAGTTACATCTTCCTTTAACCACTAAAATTAGAAGTAAAAACAAGATCAAAGGAGCTTACTACTAGCACAAGAGCTAGGGAAGAACAAGATGCAAGATGAAGAAGAAAAGAAGCGGTTAATAGCTCCACAAGGTGGTCCTTCAAGTCTCCTTGCTTGCAACCTTCTTAAGTAGCCTTGATGCACCTTAGAACACCCTTAGATTACTTGGAAATGGATTGAAAATGCCGTGAGCAAGAGAGGGAGGAGGGGAAGGAGTAGTGATTTTTGTGTTAAGTGTTTTCATGTTCATGCTCATGTTCTTTTATCCTCCAACAATGTTTTAACCATAAGTCCATATGTCCCAAATCAAGATAACAAATCCACTAAACAAATCAAGAAAGATCATGGGTGTGGACCCATTTTGTAACCGTCCCATGGGGGTGTCTTAGTTTGATTTCAAGTTCAAGTTAGTTAATCTAGTTAGGTTTTAAGTGTTAAGTTAGGGGTTAATGTGTTTAGGGATTTTTAAGATGTAACATGATGTTTGATTATCATAACTAGCTTCTTGACATTAAAACAATGCTTCTAGCTAGATTTTGATGCTTCAGGTAGTGTCCGGTTATTCGTTTGGTTACCGGTTCGTTAAGGTGCTAAATAGCGCAGTTTAGTGTGCTTTGAGGTACCTTTAATGATGGTTTTTATTACCAACACTAAACAAGTTATTCTGGACCATTAAACCTCTTATATTCTAGTGTTAAATTGCGAATTTTACTGAATTCTGCAGTTTTAGTGTGTTTTGGGCACTTTCGGACACTTATGTCATCATTCGGAAGGCAGTTTTATGATTCCTACATTCCTACAGACCATTCTAGTGTAACCCTTGTTCCCGGGGCTCAATCTGTGTCTTGACACCATGTCTGTCTGAGTACTGAACTCCTGTCAGTACTTCTAGTTAGTCTGATAATTGTGCTAACTTTGTTTTGTGCACTAATTCAACCACACTAGGTTGCATGTAATAATGATAAGTAGTCATGCAATATGTAATGCACATGTACGTTCTTGAAAGAAATCAGGAAATCATTCATCTCATTGTTTGAGTCATGCACAGTCATTAAGACACAAATAATTGTTTATATTGTATGAAAATTAACTGAAAAGTGCCAATTGTCACATAAATATCCCTTTTCCTTTATTCAACAACTAACTTCCATAAATGGCATTTCACCCCTCCCCCCCAATTAACTTTCAAAATATGGCCAGCAAGCCCCTTCACTATTATAAATAACCAACCTAATTACATAAATAATAATTACTTGGTTATAAATAACAATTACCTTAGTTAGTTGCTTCACTCAGAGAATCTAACTTGGTTAGTTGTTCCCCTTTATAAAATTTTGATGGAACTAAGGAAACTAACCCATATTAATGTATATATATATATATATATATATATATTATATATATATATATAAAACTCTGTAACTAATTATTTTACTTTAAGTGATAACCAAATGCTAAAACTACAAGAATAATAAAAATTCGCATTTTTATAAAAATACTTCAGGTCCGGTTTACATTACAGGTTGGGTTTCGGGGATCCATTTTTGAAAGGATGTTACATATGTTCAAATTCTTTTTGGGGATACCCCTAAGTTTTTCCTTTGGATCAGCAACTATCACACGCTCATTTTTGGGTAGCTTGACCATTTCTGTTCGGTTGCCAATCTAGTGGCGATGTTGTGACTATCTTTATTGGTCACAAAATCTAATCGTTTTTTTCTATTTTTTAGCAGTGTACCTTGTTACAAATTAGTAGTTTGACCTCAAAAAAGTGGACTCTCTTGGTTGTTCCCTTGGTCCAATCTGTTTACATTAAGCTAACTCACAAATCGAGCCAGGTGACAAGTTTTTTAAAAAGTAGAGTGAATTGCAAGTTTTGTCCTTTATCTTTATATCACATTTTAGGCGGTGTCATGTGTCTTTAAAATTGATGAGTTTTGTAATTAATGTTTTAAAATGTTACACATTATACCCTTTAGCCCTAACCCGGTTTATTTTTTCAATTAAAGTTAAAGCTGGTCATATGAGTTGTACATGAGAGAAAATCAGTCATTTTGTCCACCCTTCCCATTTTCCTCTAATTTAAATAAAAAACTAGATTTACCACCCACCGCAATGCGACAAGGATTCACACCATATACATCATATTAAATAAAAGCCAACTGTTTGTTACATCTACCTTCTTTAGTCACATTGTTTGTCTATGTATCAAAGATGTACAAAACGTTTTTGTATAAACTTGTGAACAACTTAGCTTACCGACAACTAGTGTGTTATGTAAATAAGTGGTACAAAAGTAGTGGTTCTATGTAAGCTTCTTTCAGGCAATGGCTTAGGCAGCCTTTCGGCTACTGAGTCTTCATTATTTGCAGCCTTTCAAAAACCTTCCTACTGGTTAATCATTATTCATGCGCCTTTTTGGCGCTTTGGCTTGATTATCTAGGTAACAAACCTCAACATTACATTAGTCAAGTTGCATATCTAGCTGATATATAATAAAGATATTGTCCAAATCACTTTACAACTGATATATAAACAGAAAAATTGTATTGGTATCTAATTGATATATAAATATTAAAAAGGTAAATCATTAGAAAAGAGTATATTACAAAATTTGTCCTTTATGTTTACATAAAATTACAAAGTGTGACCTTAGTCTTTAAAGTTGACATGAATCATACTTAATGTTTGTAAAATCTTACACATTATGTCATTAACCCTAACTCAGTTATATTTAAGTGTTAAATTGGGTCATGTGCAAAGCGCATAAGGACAGGTTAGTCATTTCACTCTTTTATTTTTATTCACATTTACATTTTAAATGAATAAAAATACAAATATACAAAACACCCCCCCCCCCCCCCTCTCTGTCTCCAAACATTTTCTCTTTCAGCTCTCTTTGTCTCTCTCTCTCTAAAAATCTTGGTCTTCTTTACAAATGAAGAACCGTCTGCCATGGCCACCCCCACCATCTGAACCCATATCACGGTACCACCGCCCCCATCACCCAGTCTTCTTCCCCGGTGAAGCACCACCCCGCATGTAACGCCCGGTTTTTCATATTTCCATAATTAGAAAGCGTCCCTTGTACTCCCTTCATAATCGACTTTCGTTTTTTTTATTTGTAATTGAGACTATTGATCATAATGAGAACGAAACTATTTTAATCATGTTGGAGCATCATATTATCCAAAATTCTCGATTTGTTATTACACAATGACACTCGATACTCGTTAAACTAAACTAATTTAACTCGTTACGTATACGATTACTTGTTCATTATTTAAATCGAGTAATTAAATTAACTAATTAGATTAATTAAACTTTTTTTACAATTTAAAAAGTAAATTTCTTATATATATAATAATTTAGTAGATTAGGAAGTTTAATGGTGGAATGTTATAAAAATAATAAAGTTAAGGGTTTAATTGGTAATTTAATGATTTTAGAACTTACAGGGACCATTTATGTTCATAATTATAAGTAATATAATGCTTTTAATAAAAATAATAATATAACCAAAACCGGTGCCCGCGGGACTCGAACCCGGGTCTCCCGGTTCAACAAACAGCGCCTCAGCCACTCCACCACAAGCCTCTCATTGAACATATCCCAGCTCAAAATTTATTTAAACACTCGTTATCAGAGGCTGACCAGCACGAACCAGCCCCTCCAACTCGCAATTTGAGCGGGTTTTTGTGTTTGTTTTGAGTTTTAAACATGTTTTAACATTTAATACTTCACCAAACCCAACCCTAATCCTTCCCTATAAAAACCCATCATTCTCTAAGCCTTTTTACACTTTTCTAATCATCAAAATACTCTATAATTCTCCATAATCAAGTTAAAAGTTGAAAATTCGGGCAGAATTACTCTTCTTCACTAAAGTGGGTGTAACTCACTCGTTTCTTAACGAAAACACTCCATTCTTTTTCCCACTTGCTTGGTTTGACCTTGTGCACATCTCCATTGGTTTTCCATGGAAAATTAGGCCCTGGAATGTCACGAAAAAGGCTCCAAAGTGGACTGTTTTGATTTATATTCTTCAAACTTTTATAAAACTTGTTTAACTTGAGTTCAACTCATCTCAAACCTATGTCCTAATGCTTACAACACTATCTGTGGTTGGTTAGGCTTAAAAACAAGGTTGAGACATGTCAAATTAGAGGTTAAAGCATCACAAAATTTCTGTTTTCGACTAGGGTTTACACCCACAAGTAGTGTTCAAGTTAAGCTTGATGAATGTGTGATATTTGGACTAGCTTGGGCTATCTATAATTGAATCCACACACTACTTGATGATTTTCATAGCTTAGTTGTCTCATTTCTTTCCTTACTTGTAAGTTCATGACCCTCCTTGTGTCTAAGACACATGTGTAGTGGTGAATCCAAAGAGGTCTTAAGTGGATGGTAAATCCTCTCACCTTCTACTTGACTTATGTAAACTACAAAGAGATTCCTAAATGGATGGTTCAACCTCATACCTCATGCTTGACCTATATGACTTAATATACACTATATAATACTTATATATTATCAAAGTAACCGAACTCTTGATGATGAACAAGTGGTCAATTGTTAAAATAGTAGGTTACATCATCTAAAGACCATACACTTGTTACGATTCTAATGGATCTTTGAATCCATAAAAACATACCAAACCCTTAAGGTTCTATAGTGTCAAGAACAAGTGTTATGAGTACAAGATGATTACTTTCATAATAATTTCACGTTATTTTAATTTCGAATCCATAACCTTCCGTTAATTCCCAATACTCACATGCCTATGTTTCTTCGTGTAGAAGGACAAGGTGCTCGAAACTAATCCATCAACCAACAACATTCGCGGGATTTCAAGTGGGAAAGCTTACAAAACCGTGAGCATACTCGATCCCTTTTTTCCTTTTTACACTTTGGGTGCAACATGTACTTTATGCAAAATCGTACGACACTTAAACTATTTTAATCTCTATCCATGCTTAACGTGAGACTATGTGATGCTTGTTTAGACTTGTTATGCTAATGTAAACTATTTGTGTCCATATATGCTTCATTAACTTTGCTAGCCTACCTTAACAATTATAGCGCTATAGGGTTAACGCACCGCCCACGAAACTTGGGGTATTGTTAAGTTAAACATGTTAACCTCCGCTACTCTATTGGGATAGGCTATTTTAACGCGTTGGATTCTTGGGTTTGAACATATAGTACACCGTTTCGGCATGCTAGTAAACTTGCATATTATGGTTCATGTTGGATATGAGACTTTAAACAAATTTATTCTATATTATGCTACGTAACAAAACTTGTATGCTCGCCAACTTTTCGTTGATATATTTTAATACATATTGCAGGTTGATTGATGAGGTGATGTTACAAGATGAAACAAGATTTAGGTGGACTTAGATACACACCTAGATTAATTTATCTATTTTGATGTTATGTCGTTTTGAAACAATTGTTGACTATTATTTGGAATTTTTATATGACAATTTAGTCTTGAATGAAATTTGAATTTAATATATATTGTCACATAGCGTTATGAAGTTTTGAGCAATTTGTTCGTTTTATCCCGATGTTTCCGCCATCGGTTGGGGTGTGATACCGCACCACCACTGGTGACCAAGAACCCCATGTCCATCCCATTCTCTCTCTCTTCTTCTCTATGCGCAGATCTGAAAACAGATCTGAAATATAAAATGAAAATAGGTTGTTGATTTGCGGCACATACGATGCATCTCATGAGATATTGAATTAATGAGCTTCATAATTTAAAAAAAGAAACAGCAGGTCAAATTTTGGGGATATATTTTCGATGCAGCTTTTCGGTGAATTGGAGTGCACAATTTCCAAGGAGCAATTATCTTGACTATTTGTGTGAAGCTCAAAAGTTTTGTATTGTTAATTGTATTTGTGTTAATTTAAGGGTGTAGAAAGTGGGTAATGGTATGATGGTTGCAACGGTGGTAATGTGATGGATGAGTGGGAGAGGTTGATGGTGGCAGGTGGATGTGGTGGTTGATGGTGGAGGTTGCAGTTGGTGTTGAATGTGTCTGGAGAGAGAGAGAGAGATTGAAGAAACAGAAAGACTTGAATAAGTGAGCAAAATATATAAATTGTTTTATATAAAAGGAGTAAAAAGACTAATTTGCCATCACTTAGTCACATTTAATCATTAAAATTAACTGAGTTAGGGTTAAAGGTCATAACGTGTAAGATTTTACGAACATTAAGTATGATTTCTGTAACTTTAAAGACAAAGAACACACTTTGTAATATGATGTAAACATATAGAAAATAAACTTAAAAGGAAAAAAAGAATTCAATAAAAAAAAACTTTTAAAACTGAGCCACTTATCACCTAACAATATATTGATTTAGTTAAACAATGATAGTTGAACTCATCAGAATATTCAAATTTAGTTGCTTTTCATAACCAATTACATTCACCACACACCTCGTTTATGAGTTCATGATGCTATAAATATTAGAATGAATTCATAGACTAACTGTAGGTAAGGCCATACAGCTCAACTCGTACAGTATTGACATGGTACCCAACCACATCTAACCCGTCCACCTTATGGTAAAGTATATGTATCAAAGCTGTCTACTTTTGCTAAAAGTCTCTGTATCAACCGAGTACTGACACAAATCAAAATGTAACAATTCATCACAAATTAAGGTACTTTAGCACATGTTTATATAGTTAAATTACTTACAGGAAAGTGTGAACTGCTTAAGCAACGTTCAATTTGGTAAAATAAAGACACCATACATCTTTGAAACTCATGAAGCTGAGTTACTTTCAAAACTTCTTCAACCGTCGCAACCATGAAGCTGAGTTGCTTTCAAGACACCATCACCACTCGTCTGCCGCAACCAACCGTCGCCCCACCTCGTCAGCCGCCACCCATCCTCTTCACACTAACACCATCGACACCACACTTCGCCGTCACAACGTCACCAACGATTGTTTGAAGCCACACCCATCGCCACGCTGCTTAATCGAGCGCGTGTATGCGCGTTGTTGCTGACGGAACCAGGCTTCATTTTTTCTCTTCTTGTGTGTCTTTCTCTCACGGCACTCTTAACTAACGCAGGTATGGTTATGGAGAATTGAGGTGGTGCAGGTGGGTAGAATAAAAGATTGAGAGAAAAGATCATTTATATGCAGGTTGAGTGTAGGATGATGGACACATAACCACCCGTTTTAAAAAAGTCACGCGTCTCGTTAAAATATGCCGCTCATAATATTTCAAAGTAGATATATCAATTACAGTATATATAACCCTCGTTAAGAGAGAGTTCGGATGTGTGTATATATATGTGTGTGTATATATATAAACATATGTTTGTTAAATCAAATATGTTTGGCCAGAATTATTGGTTAAGTAACAAGTTTCACTTGTCGCTGGTTAATATTATTTGAAACCATAATAAAATACATTTTCACAGCGTGTTTCTTCATAACTTATTTCCGTGGTGTCACATCTTATGTTATAAAAATTGCCAAAATTTACTAACATGTTGTTACACGTAAATATGCGTGATTTTATGACCGTTCACAAAATGACATATAGTCGCCTAACATATAAATTCACATAATTTATATTTATCTAATTGTAGAGAGTGTCATTCTGATTGTTCACCAATGTTCGGGGACACACTCATGTGTGATTCAGTAATTCTCTGAATTATTGTTACGTGAATGTTTGTGTAATAATTGCCAAAACTTAATTAACCATAATAAAGTGTAATGCATGAATGAGTGTTTGAGATAACAATGTTTGTGTGAACCTGAAAATGTCGGGTGTCACATCAAATCGTCGAGCAAACTGGAAAAGTAGCTCAAGTTGCTGCAAAAATTTAAAAATGGTTACATACAGTCCAAGAATAGATGATTACCGATCTAGAAATCCAAACTCGTAATATACACTAATGAATAAAAATCGTTTTACTTGGATAGTATATAATCATACTGATGTGGCGTGTGCAAGCTTGTTCATAAGATTCACCCAGTTGGGGATAAACTCATCTACAAATCTTTCAGCATAAAAAAACATATTTTCCGTATACCATGTAACACAGAGCACTCCTTAAATGTATATATCAACCCCGAAACCCTAACTAATTGAAACAATGTTAAAAATTAATTGAACTAAAATATGTAAATAGTTACAGAATACCTTGTCCTTATGAGCATGAACAAATTGAATATGATTATGAGGTTTGCTTGCAACTTAAATGTGATCGACTCTTTTGAGCAAGTCGTTTAACATGCAACCGGAAACCGAGTAGCCACAATCTCGTCGAAACCTCACCCAAAAATCGGAAGGGTCGCCCGAGCTCTATTTTTTCCGGAATCCGCTTCTGCCATGTTTGAGCTCAATACAACTAGTAATAAAAATATAGCTACATATAAAAAATTCTAGTCGTTAGCATACAGAATCAATTCCATTAACCTACTGTTGAATCTGACAAACCAAAAACAACTATAAACCCCAAAAACATTAGTCACCAAACATGTTATTTCTAGATCTCAAATGACAGCCGATAAGCAATGTCACAACACTTGAAATTAAAAAAAAAACGACCAAAATGCACAATCAACACAGATTAAAACAACCAAAATGCTCTTCAAAAACACAATTTATCAAATCATCAGTCCAATGGTACCCAATTATCTAAATGCAACAACACATACAACCATAGAAACAAAAGTATCAAAATTGTATAACTCAAACGAAAATCAAAGTCAAGCATACATGTGAAACATTGAACTGACACCAATCGGAAATCAAGGTCTGATCAAATCAAATCAAGTATGCTTTGTAATTGAAGATTTAGAACTGAAAACAAACACAAAATCAGAGATACAAACCTATTGTAATCTAGAATTGTACCGAAACTCTGAACATTCTTGCCTCCTTAAATAATAAGAATTGAATGAAAGAATCAAGTTAGTGCTTGAAGCAACCAACAAAAAACCATAACCCTAATTTCTTCAATCAAGAAGTTGGAGAGATAAACTCGGTGTGCTAATCCATGTTGTTCCTCAATAAGACGATATACAAAATTTGCTGCATGAAATACTTAATGAAAAGTGAAAAATCAACAGGTGGAATGCAAATGTGACTAGAACAATCCGGTGGTGTATCCTGTGAATTTGACCGGAAAACGTACAATCGAGAGGAAGAGTTCGAGCGATTGATCGGAGATAGTGAGATGTAGGGTTTTTAGGGATTTAAAGATGATGAAATGTTTGTAGATGAATCGTTATGACCATCGTTTGATGTTGGCTTGGACAACATGTCGCTACCGCTGTGGGTTCACAACTGAAGACCGTGTCTTCCGATCAGTCATAAACCAATTAACCTAGGTAGCTAGGGTAAGTGGAGTATCAGTATCCACGAAGAGCATGTGGTCAGTATCACACTAATTGTTCGATTGTCTAAACTATTTACAAACAAGTTAACAAAATAATTATGAAGCTTGTTAATTTTCTTTATTTGTTTGTTTGGTTGAAAAAGGTGTCGGAGTGTACCGACAAATTGCTATTATCTAAGACAAATGTTTATTAACTAAGATTGCAAAACTTAAATAAGTGGTTGAAAACAATAATTTAAAAACAAGTTCCACACCCGGTTCGATAATTGCGAGACCTAGGGTTCCTACATGTTTTAACTTGATTCAGTTGCATATATGATTAACGAATTTAGTGTCACGTGGCTTAGGTGCCAAAAGCTATCAACGTTACAAGAACGGACGGTAGTGCACTTCTTTACCAAGAACATGTAAATCCTAACCTAAGATAAGGCATAATTGCACATAACCATTTCGCAAAGTCAAATTTTATCATCACTCGACAATTTACGAATTCGAAACAAATGCAAGACAATTATCAAAGGTTTCAAATACTAAACAACTTGTCACGAAATCAAATAAAAAATTTACAAATGTTTAAACCCCTAGGTCTGCGTGCAAAAGCCAAAAAGGCTGCCCCTTGAACCGTGCGTTGCCCCCTGCGCGAACTCGTAACTTCCGTTATATGTATTTTTTTTCACGGTTCCACGTAAATATCCCATCAAACCCTGCGTTTCTAATTTCTCTAATTGGTTTCATGGGCTGCCACTTTGTTATGTTAATTCCTTATTAGAGCACTTGCTGGCAAGCCCAATAATTCTTGATCCATGCTAATCCATTCGACACCAATTTGCAATCTGTGAGCAAACATTAATTCCATAAGTTCATGAATTATAATTATTATATTATTTTATTTTCTTAATAGTCTTGAAATAAAAACATTTAATTATTAAATATAATGGCAAACAGAATATTGATTTCAAATTTACGAAATGTTTTATAATTATAATATAATAACAACAATTACTTTTATTAATATAAAATTCATCAACCTACAAAATAATAAAAGCAATCAAAGTGGTATCTTTTGTACAACTATCGATGCATTTTTATTACAATTAGAATAAAACAGAGTGTATTTAAAATGTAGATCAACAACCACCACAACCGTTAGCGTGAGGAAATTCTCACATGCCTTTGCATCTCTCCCTTTATATATCTAGTAGGGTCCAAAGCGGTGGCGGGGCGCGTGTTAGAGACACACGTCAGGAGCAAATAAAATTACAAATCAAAAGGCTTAAAGTACAACAACTAGCTGCTTTGAACACTTGTATTGCACCATGTACAACCCCAAAAAATTACATGTTAATAATTCATTTTCATATTATTTAAATTAAAAACTCAACAACATCATCTTCGTCATTTCCACTTGCTCACCAAAATTCAAGAAACCCAATTGTCAACCAAATTCAAGAACTTTCTTTACAAAATGAAATGAGTTGGACTTGATAATTCATCTAGTAAATATTTTCTCAATTACTTTGCTGAGAGGGTTGCGAACTTTTGTAGTAGAAAAAATCTAGGAAATGAATGGGTTCATCAGTTCCAGCCTACTTCAAGTGCTACCCCATCCGCTGTTCACAACCATATCCGTCACCGTCGATTTTTCAGATGAGTACACCATCGACGCTTTAGTCGTTGCTGGAAGAAATGACTGATTTGCCCTTGTGGGCAACTCACATGACCATCTTTAATTGAAAAAATAAGATGGGTATGGCTAAAGGGCACAACGTGTAATATTTTAAAACATTAAGTACAAAACTCATCAATTTCAAAGATAAGGGATACCGTCTGAAATGTGATATAAAGATAAAGGACAATACTTATAATTCATTCTAAAAAGTATTAATTTGTTTCGAGTCACAATGGGTTCTAATCGAAATACGATTAAGTAGAAATGAGTCATTTTGAAATCAACGAGGCTCCCATGGATAATTATTACAAACCAAAAAGGATCTTCTAGAGCTAACATGATATTCATTTTAATTTATTTTTCTTGTTGGTTAGTCTCGTTAAATCTGCTCCTAAGTCTATATTGATATCTACAATATGACTAGGACCCTCGGCCACTTAAAAGAAAACACATTTTCAAATACCACTATCCTAATTGATATTTCTCAAAGTATTTGTTCAAGAATCAAGAGTCAAGAGACCGGGTAATGGATCGTCTAAAAGACTATGGAATGACTTACGTGTGGGTAACAAGCGTCTAGATTTTGCATGCATGTGGGCCACTTATCCCCTTTTGTTAGGCCCATACAAAATGGGCCAGAAGAGTAGTTATTATTAGAGTCAAAAGAAGTTGGACTTGAATGAGAATATGGCACTTGAACCTGCTCGATCGTTTAGTAAGTTATAAAAAAATGGAAATACAACAATAATGCATTAACAATAATTTTGGTTTAGTAAGTTATAAAAAATGGAAATACCACAAATGCATTAATTAATTAACAATAGTTTTGAAAATTTAAGGTTATCCATAAGTAATGACGGCATAGGCATTAGTTGGTTATTCTTTAATAAACGAGTGGTAGCATAGGAACCCGCGTAACCTTTAAATGTTGGGTTATAAATGGATCTTCGCGTCCAAATTATCTACCAGCCATCGATTGCTTGCCGTGTGCTACAGGCCCACTTCTATTATTCTTCTTAGTTTCGTATACCATTAATTAAGTAATTAGATTTTGAATTGTGATGTGTAATAAAACAGTTTCAATTTAGAAAAAAGATTGTAATAAAATATATATTTTACAAGTCAACTATTTATTATAATCTGTTTACTATCTATCAATTTATTTACATCTTGATTACAACTTGTTCACATCATTTCAACATATTTACAAATTACAATACGTTTGATTCGCTAGGTGTATTTTTTAAACACCTCTTAATTCTACACCAATGCGTACTCTCAACCTTAAGAAAATGAATATAACTCGACACCGACACACATTCATACCTCTACGTTTAGAAGCCCTTTGATACTCATTAAGATACATAGGTTACACAATTATGCTCGGGCACATGATTTTAAGTGTGCCTGGGTCAAAGCTAATATTTTTTGACATAAAAATATACGAGTCATGTTTTAATTCATTATATAAAGTGATCAACCGATGTATGAATAATTTTCAACAACAATACGTGTTATAATATTATAATTATGGAAACATGATCAGACTTAAAAACTAATAAACTAAAGAGTAAAATGTCCGTGTAGGCCCCGTGGTTTTGTAAAGTAACACATATAGTCCCAAACTTTTGGAAATTACACCGGTGCTCCATGTGGTTTACTTTTTTTTAACTCGGATGGTCCCTGGAGTGGATGGGGGTTAGTTTTCTCCGTTAAATCAATGTAAAATGACAAAATTACCGCTTGCTTTTGTTAAATATAAGAAAAAAAGAATTAATTATTTACAATATCAATTGGCCCCACAATTAATTAATAATTAGAGTAAACTTTCGTTTTGCTCCCTGTGGTTTGGTCATTTTAACGGTTTTGCCTCAATCGTTTAAAAATAGCCATTTTCCTCCAATAGTTTGCTATGTTTTCTCCATTTTGCTCATCGCCTTTAACTCCATCCAAATTGTGTACTAACTAAAAGGGTATTTTGGTAATTTTACATATAAATAAATATTTAATTCTTTTATTACTAAAACAATTAAATAAAAACTAAAGTTCATCATCATCATCACCATCCCAACATCTTTCATTTGTTTCTTCTTTTTTTCTCACCTCCATCTCTATTCAAATACCTTGCCACCACAGCCACCTCCTAGGACAACTACCGCAACCACCTTCTACAAACACCACCACAACCATCTTCTATGACCACCGGAACCATCCCCATTCGACCACCCCCGTCATAACCGTCCAGTCGCCACCACCTGCCAATCTGCCATCAGATCCAAACATTCACCACCATCAGACACGTCCCCACCTACCTGTTTTTCTCAGATCCAAACGGCGATTGAACTGAGATTAGCCCTAACCCTAGCCCAAACAACATACTTATCCCCAAATTTATACACACACACATGAGTTCAATCACAAACCCTAACCATATCTACTCTGAGCACTAATCTCAAATCATCGCAAACCCAGATGTAATGGAAGAGCGATGACCCTAAATCTGAGCCTTACACATGCATAATATGGTGGTCTGAGCTTTCAATCGAAGCCCTAAAAGACGCTGAACGGCGGCGGCAGACGGATTTCGAGGCGGAGCAGGTTAGTAGTGGTGAATGATGATATTGCCAGATTTGGTT
The DNA here is from genome assembly GCA_947069175.1 of Scalesia atractyloides. NCBI lineage: Eukaryota > Viridiplantae > Streptophyta > Magnoliopsida > Asterales > Asteraceae > Scalesia > Scalesia atractyloides. The sequence goes on from CAMTDV010000024.1 coordinate 26,253,152, forward strand.
TGAGACAGAACCCTAAGCACTCACAAGATCTAGTTTGAGATGGTTGTGTTCTTATTTTTTGTGCGTGTGTGAGAGATAGAAGGGGGGGAGGGGGAAGAGAGATAGCAGGTGGTGACAGTGGCTGTTGTGGTAGAAGGTGGTGGTTACTGATGGAACATGGGTGGTGGTATGGCTGATGATGGTGTTGGTAGTGATGGTTGCTGATGGGTGGTGGTGGTATTTTGGTTGCTGATGGAAGTTAACTCATATGTATATTATAATGATCTTCTAATTTAGGGTTGGTGGTGGTGGTCCAATGGAGCAGGCTCAAGGTGGTGGTCAGGTGGGGGCGGTGCACACGGTGGTGGTGAGGTGGTTGTTGGTGACGGAGAAGACAGAGAAAGGATAGAGAGAGAGAGATAATCAGATTGGATTTTGTTATGTATTTTATATAATGTAATCTTTATTTATATTTATTTATAGTGTTACTAAAATACCCTTAATTTTGTATTTAAAGTTACCAAAATACCCTTTCAGTTAGTACACAATTTGGATGGAGTTAAAGACAGGGAGCAAAATGGAGAAAACATAGCAAACTATTGGAGGAAAATGGCTATTTTTAAACGATTGGGGCAAAACCATTAAAGTGATCAAACCACAGGGAGCAAAACGGAAGTTTACTCTAATAATTATTAAACACAATATATAACACCCACCTCCACCTCTCTCTCTAAAATCTCTGCAGCTCTTCAAAACCACCACTACCACCACCATGCCACCATAAACCACCGGTCACCACCACCATAGCACATCTACCAAACACCACCAAGCAACAACTATAACAGCTACAATCAAAACACCACCGTCACCCATGCCACCATTACCCCACCACCTAAAAAGCCCCAATCTGCAAACCCTAAACCACCACCGTTGCACCACCTCCTTCCTGAACCCACCACTGCTGCACCACCTCCACCCTAAACCTACCACCGCTGCACCACCTCCACCCTAAACCCACTACCGCCGCAACACCTCTGCACCCTGAACCCCCGACCGCTGAGACGTTGGATGATATTAAGATGCTGGTGGAGAAGTTGTGGCAGATTTATAACGATGAGACGTTGGATTATTGGTGGATTTGTGGGAATTCGATGGGTGCTCAGTTGACCGCGGTGGATAAGCCGTCTCTAGTGGTTGCTAAGAGTGGCCAGCGTTACATCACAGCCCCGTCGGCTTCTTGATTTGGGATTAGTTTTGAGAAAGACATTAACCAAAATCAATAGTGGTTTTTATTTTGGTTTTAGTGAGGTGGCTTTCGGTAATTTGGTTAGCTTCTTGATTTTTTTCATCAAATTGGGGGTGGGTAGCAGTGGGGGCAGGTGGCTATGGTTGTGGTGGCAGGTTGTTTATAAGGGAGGGTAAATAAGGTGGGCCTCAGAGTTTTAATAATTTATATTTGCTTTTTATTTTTAAAGGTAGGGGTAAATAAGTAATTTCAGATGGACTTAACGAAGAAAACTAACTCCATCCACTCCAGGGACCATCCAAGTTAAAAAAGGTAAACCACAGGGAGCACCGGTGCAATTTCTAAAAGTTGGGGACTATAGGTGTTACTTTACAAAACCACAGGGACTATCCGGCCATTTTACTACACAAAACCATTTCACTTTGGCTATAGGGTGTGGTCATGACCCTCTACGTTAGCGTCATATTACCTACCTCTAATCACCATCTAAAACCACTAACCTAAGGTGTGGTCATGACCAAAACCACTATCGCATTTTTATTATAATTTATTTTTTTCTAAAGAGAATGGAAATGATTCTTGAAAAATGAAAAAGAGGACTATGATTTAATCCATGCGAACTATAATGTATCAGACAAAAGGGTGGTGTAACATTTCATTCATGTTTCTAATTCATGTTTCTACGTAACGAATCATGTTCTAACCATAACTCACGCTCTTCAACCTTATAATGATATACTTTTCAGAACGACATACCCACAAAAATTACTCGAGATTTTACATCATTTTCTTTAAATTACTAAAACACTGCCCAATCAGAACATCTTATTTCACTCACTCAACAAACGCTTTGTTAAATATATTATATATATTTTTTATCTGTCTATCTATCTATCTATCAAAAAGTAATAAAATAAAAAGTAAACTTTCGTTTTGCTCCCTGTGGTTTGGTCATTTTAACGGTTTTGCCTCAAACCTTTAAAAATAGTCATTTTCCTCAAATAGTTTGCTATTGTTTTTCCATTTTGCTCCATGCGGAGAGCAAAATGGAAAAACAGACAATTTAGATGGAGTTAGAGGCGATGAGCAAAATGGAAAAACCACATCAAAACTATTGGAGGAAAATGTCTATTTCTAAATGTTTGAGGCAAAACCGTTAAAGTGACCAAACCACAGGGAGCAAAACGGAAGTTTACTCTAAAATAATATTAGTTATTGAAATCACGAGATAATGATGTATGGCATTTCAGTAATTAAGATACAAAACAAGAGCAATCTTGTAAACTTTTCGACTATATTACATCAGCCCATTCTCCGCAGCCTCGGCGTTTTCCCATTTTGATTTTGTAGTGTTATTCTTCTCCAAGGTTCAAATTTAGCTTTAGCTGTGATTATACATACATACATCGATACACATATAGAGATGTGGCGGAGCGTGACACGTGGCCTTCGCATTCCCTCCCGCCGATCGATCTCCGGCAATAGATTATTCTCATCTCAATCGGTACAAATTTTGTCTTTCTTATGTCAATCGGTAGATGTTTAATCTTAACAGAAATTGTTATGCGGATTTAATCAATCAGTTATCGTTTTTCTTTGATTTGATTATGAAATTATGTTTACATTCTGTACAGGTTGATTTTATATGATCAAATTTGTTTAGGTTGCATGAATTTAGGTTTTTATGAGCTGTGTTGAGTTGTTTAAAGGTTAATTTATTGTATATGATGAAATTTGTTTAGGTTTTAATGAGTTGTTTAAAGATTAATTGTATATAACGAATTTATTTAGCTTTTTATATGAGTTGTGTTGTTGATTGAAGGTTAATTGTATATGATGGAATTTGTTTAGGCTGTATGAGTTTAGGTTTTTATGAGTTGTGATGACTGATGAGTTGTTTTGGATTGTTTTGTTTTGAATAGAATATGGGACGGTCATCGTATACGATTGTGGATCATTCGTATGATGCGGTAGTGGTTGGAGCAGGAGGTGCTGGACTTCGAGCTGCTATAGGGCTGTCTGAGCATGGGTTCAATACTGCTTGTATTACCAAGCTGTTTCCGACTCGTTCACACACTGTAGCTGCTCAGGTTTGTAATCTGTTGGTTGTTGGACTTTCATCCTTGTGTTTGATTTATGTTGCTGATTATAAGTTACAAGTTACGGATTTCGTTTATGTTATGATGATATAAGCATGAAATGTCTGGAACTTTAGTTAATTCCAAGAAACGAAATGGTACTTTTTAGGATTCGTATTTAGGAGTAGGATTAGAGGGTGTGTGACTTATCCTTTCTAATAAAATGACTAGCGGAAAAGTGCTAGCATTCCAACACTTGGCCTGTGATGAGAAGTTTAGCTGGGTAAAAAAACAACAGTTTGATGCTCAATAACATGAAACTAATAAAGGGTGGTGCAGAAAGTGAACAAAAAAGGTGAAGTATAGCTGGAAAACTGGTTGAGAGAGGCAAAAAGAGAGGAAGTTTGACTCGTTGTATGCTTCATTATCATGTCACAAGTTTCCTATGGTCTATGAGTCTATGTTATATGTATGTGTATATGTCACATTGTCACTTGATAACAAAACATACAATGTTCTTCCACCCAAACATGAAAAATTTTAAGTTTCAGGACAAGATCTCACAAATTATGTACTTATTAAGTGAATTCTGTGCCTAATTGCATTCCATTATGAGCTTTTAGTTGTGCTTGCCTTGATATACTAAGCTAGGCTATGAATCTTTATATGCATGCCTTCTTTTGTTTTTAATGTGCTTGTGATAAAAGCTTGCTTCCTTTTTAACGCTGCAGGGTGGAATTAATGCTGCTTTAGGGAATATGACCGAGGATGACTGGAGGTGGCACATGTATGACACAGTGAAGGGAAGCGACTGGTTAGGTATGTACTATGTAATATTCTAATATATGTTTGTATTACCTTTTGATACGCAACCAAATACACACACATGTTCAAACTTGTGTAGGTGACCAGGATGCTATACAATACATGTGTAGAGAAGCACCAAAAGCAGTAATCGAGCTCGAGAATTACGGACTACCGTTTTCTCGAACCGAAGAAGGAAAAATATATCAACGCGCATTTGGCGGTCAAAGTCTCGACTTTGGAAAAGGTTGGACATACTGTATTAATTCTATTATCATCCGCGCATACTATTTCAAAAAATTTGGCTGCCTTAACTTCTATTTATTACAATTGTAGGTGGGCAGGCATATCGATGTGCATGTGCTGCTGATAGAACCGGGCATGCTCTGTTGCATACCCTCTATGGTCAGGCCATGAAACATAATACGCAGTTTTTTGTTGAATATTTTGCTTTGGATCTAATCATGGGCAGTGATGGTACGTTTGAAACTATGTTCTCCGTCTTTTTTGTATTCCGTTACTTTATATTATCTCATTGTTTGTGGCTGTATTGTTGAATTTTTTAGGAAGTTGCCAAGGCGTTATTGCACTGAACATGGAAGATGGGACGTTGCATCGATTCCGTGCTTCTTCTACAATCCTTGCAACTGGGGTGAATATATTAATTATATTTTGTTTTCTTATTAATTTGTATTATATCTTTATCTTATTCTTTTTCGTTTTAATCCAGGGATATGGTAGAGCGTATTTCTCGGCAACTTCTGCTCACACTTGCACAGGAGATGGAAATGCAATGGTTGCTCGTGCAGGCCTTCCTCTTGAGGTATACTAAGTTTGGTTTTATCAATATATCATCCTCATGGTTTTTTCAAAAGAGTAAAATGCCATTTTCGTCCCTAGGGTTTGGTCAGTTTTGCGACTTTTGTCCAAAGTTTTGTTTTTCCGCATTTGGATCCAAAAGGTTTGAAATTTTGCCATCTTCATCCAGCTCGTTAACTCCAACCATTTTTCTCCATTAAGTTAGAGGTATTTCCATCTTTTTTGCTAACTTAAAGGGCAATTCGGTGTTTTTTCACTTTATGTAAAGAGACCGAATACTCCAGAAAAAGACTGAATTGCCCTTTAAGTTAACAAAAAATACAGAAATACCCCTGAATTAACGGAGAAAAATGAATGGAGTTAATGAGCCGGGTGAAAATGGCAAGATTTCAAACCTTTTGGGATCCGGATGTGGAAAAACAAACCTTTGAACGAAAGTCGCAAAACTAGCCAAATCTCAGGGGACGAAAATGGCGTTTTACTCTTCTCAAAAAGTAAAATTTGGTTGCATCAACATTTTGGGTCATTACTTATTACAGGATCTGGAGTTTGTACAATTTCATCCAACTGGTATATATGGTGCTGGTTGTCTCATTACTGAAGGTTGATTTCCTACTTCCCTTTGGCGTTATAGTGTTCATTATTAATGAGATAAAAAAATTGACATCTGATGATATTTTATTATTTTCCAATTATTGTATGCAATGCTTAGGATCCCGTGGTGAAGGTGGTATTTTAAGGAACAGTGAAGGGGAGAGATTTATGGAACGATATGCCCCAACAGCTAAAGATCTTGCATCAAGAGATGTTGTGTCGAGGTCCATGACAATGGAAATCCGAGAAGGTCGTGGTGTAGGTATGTTATTAACTCACCAAACTAAAATTAGTTATACAGTGCCACAGTGGTAAGGCCATGTTACGGTTTTGGTCCTCCGTCTTTGTTAACCGGTAACACGTTTGGTCTTTAGAGTGGATGAACGTTTGTTTTTGACGATTGAGTTTTCTAAAAGACTATTTTACCCTTAACTACAAAAAAAAAAAATCCTCATCAGAGCTTCCAGGTCTAGCAAGATGAAGAAGAGGGTGTTTGGGCTATTAATATTATTAGATTTCTGTTTTTTAAATAAAATGGTAAAATGGTATTTTTACACAAGTTTAACAGACTTATTAATGTCTTTGAAAAGGACCAAATGTGTTACTCGGAGTGAATAGGGGGGACCATAGTTTTAGTTTCTGAAAAGAAAGGACCAAACTCGTAATATGGTCTTACCACAAGACTATCCGTGTATTTACTACTAAAGTATTAATTAATATGTAATTTATATGCTTTTAACCATGATTGTTTTCAATAGGGCCCATGAAGGACCACATTTACCTTCACTTGAATCATCTACCACCAGAAGTTCTCAAGGAGAGGCTTCCCGGTATTTCCGAAACTGCCGCCATTTTTGCTGGCGTTGATGTTACAAAGCAACCAATTCCAGTTTTACCTACAGTTCATTATAACATGGGTGGTATCCCAACAAATTACCACGGAGAGGTAGACTCTCATATTGCTATATATATTCAATAAAGTCTTTAATCATATTCAGTTCACAAATTAGTAACGTAACAAAAATAACCCTGATGCAGGTGGTTACGATAAAAAGTGATGATCCTGATGCAGTTGTACCTGGACTCATGGCGGCTGGAGAGGCAGCATGTGCCTCTGTTCATGGTGCCAATCGGCTTGGTGCAAATTCTCTTCTTGACATTGTTGTTTTCGGCCGAGCCTGTGCAAATAGAGTTGCACAGATCCATAAGCCTGGTTAGTTTCTTTCTTTTTTTTTTCTACACGTATAATTGTTCTAGAATGTGGAATTAATTAACTACTCTACAGGGGAGAAGCAAAAGCCATTGGAAAAGGATGCAGGAGAGAAGACTCTTGCATGGTTAGACAAGATCAGAAATTCAAACGGATCACTTCCTACTTCTAAGATCAGATTAAACATGCAGCGTGTAATGCAAAACAATGCTGCTGTGTTTCGAACTCAGGAGACATTAGAAGAAGGTGTGTTTTTCATTCATAAAAGAGTAAAATGCCATTTTTGTCCCCGAGGTTTGGCCAGTTTTGCGACTTTTGTCCAAAGGTTTGTTTTTCCGCATCTGGATCCAAAAGGTTTGAAATCTTGCTATTTTCATCGCTCCATCCATTTTTCTCTGTTAAGTCAGGGGTATTTCTGTCTTTTTCGTTAACTCAAAGGGCAATTAAGTCTTTTTTACATAAAAAAGGACCGAATTACCCTTTAAGTTAACAAAAAAGACGGAAATACCCTGACTTAACGGAGAAAAATGGATGTAGTTAACGAGCCGGATGAAAATGGCAAGATGTCAAACCTTTTGGATTCAGATGCGGAAAAAAAAACCTTTGGACGAAAGTCGCAAAATTGGCCAAACCTCAGGGACGAAAATGGCATTTTACTCTTCATTGAATGTAATTGTTTGATTAAGGAACACGTTATTAATATTTCTTGAAGCATGTCTCAGATTCCTTCTTGTCAACAATGACTGTTTTGTAGGATGCAACCTGATTGACAAAGCATGGGAGAGCTACCACGATGTTAAGTTGAAGGATCGAAGCTTAATATGGTAAACTTGAATAATTATTATATACCAACACATTATACGTCTGCATTTCACAAATCTCTCTTCAAAGTTCTTAAAATTGAAGACAATTTTCAGGAACTCTGATTTGATAGAAACAATAGAGTTGGAAAACCTCTTGATCAATGCGTGTATCACCATGCATTCAGCTGAAGCTAGGAAAGAGAGTAGAGGAGCTCATGCTCGTGAAGACTTTTCGGTTAGTATTTAATATTTCAACCGTTATGAAACACGCTTTTTTCTCTTTAATAACCATATACAAATTCTGACTTTGCAGAAAAGAGATGATGAAAATTGGATGAAACACACACTTGGGTAACCGTCTCTTCTTTATGTCCATTCTTTTCAAAATGTGATCAAATGATTATGAAAAGTATATTAATACAATAATATTATAAATCTGCAGATACTGGGAGAATGAGAAGGTGCGACTAGATTACAGACCGGTGCACATGAACACTCTAGATGACGAGGTCGAGACTTTCCCTCCTAAGGCTCGCGTGTATTAGCGATCTGACAGTCATTTTAGTCATTGGTGATCGAGAAATGGCTTTTTGCTTGTTCCAAAAAGTTAGCAATAATTTACATCAACTGCTAAATTTTGTTAATAAATTGTTGCATTTGTTGAATTTTGGTGCAACGCCAAAGAAAACCTGCATATAAAGCCATTTAAAACATAAACTTTGTTGTTTTTATGTTGGAGAGTAGAGTAATGCCCTTTTGCTTTTGTTTGAAACCCTGCATTCAACTGTTTTTATATTGTCATCCATGTAATAAGATGTGTGTGTCGTATATTTTTGTTCTGATTTTTTTTAGAGCAGTAAAGGTTAGAAGATAATCCTGACATCACCTGAAACAAATAAACATATCGGTAAAATCTCACTCATAGAGTAGAGTCCGAGACGAGATGAGAGCAAACCAGAGGCGGTCCTGAGGATTCAGATGCTCTGGCCGAACTACAAAAAATATGGCCCTTACCCTTAGGCGTAAATTAATTTTTTTAAGCGACCATTAAAATTATAGCATAAGCATTGAAATTTGCAAAATGATGGTATTAGAATGAGTGTATGACATACACTGATAGGTTAATAGCTAATTGATGATTCATGAAGCTCTCATAGCATTGTTGATAACAAATTGGTGAATCAACGCTTTGCTTTGATACGTCAGAGTAAATCAAGAATCAACCAATCATATTTTTATATTTCTTTCACTCTAGACATGTTAGATACAAAAGAAAATCTTCTAAGTTTACTGGACGATCATTCGCATCTATATATAACCGGGAATTTTAAAACTTTTGTGCCCCCATAAAAAATGTTTCCCGGCCGAGATTGCCCCTCCTTAGAGCCCCCCTGGAGCAAACTATTACCTATATAGGAGATAGAGTAGGGTTCGAAGAAGGACATGACATAAATTGAAACATGAAACGAAAATAATAAAGCGTTATAATTGTGATATATTACTTGTTTTATTGTGTTTTGGTTCAGTTTGTCAACAAGTTTAAGCTAAGATTAAAAAGAATCTATTAGGTCAATATGTGAAGGTGTGTAACCCATCTACTACGACCTATTCAGAAACCTGTTTATAACTTGATACAGCTTAATAAGCCTTTGACATGTTTAGATAATGAGTCATACTAGCAGTATAAGCTGCCAACCCGACAAGATTTCCACGCCAGTCAACAATGAACTGAAAATGTTCGGATAAGATGTGTAGATTTTAATTAAAGAATGATCGAGTTTAAATAGAAACGATATTTGAAGAAAAGAACCCAAAACTGGGGGATGTGGGTTTCATACATTTGAGTTTAATATATGATGTGGCATGGTGTCATATGAAAACTATCCGTTTCTTTATTACTTTACATGTAGTAATACGACTTAAAAATATGTTTGGTAAATTTGCATATTTTATATAGTTTTTTAATAAAAATCTGATTTAGACGTTGTGCTTGGTAAATTTGCATATTTTGTATATTTTTTTAATAAACATCTGATGTAGACGTTATGCACGTAATACTGGTCCATCTCATTGCTATTATTATTTATTTTTATTAATACAAATAATAATTATCATATATGGGAAAAACAGATTTGCTGCATATTATTATTAACTTATTCTATGTTACGGCCCGTTGGCGTATAATAATGTGGAGAAAATCTCTGATGGATAAGAAGATGAGGATTAACGATCTGACCAGATTAAGATCATCACCGGTAAAATAGTCGTTTTTCCCACATCTTATATCGCGATCCGACCAGATTAAGATCATCGCTGAAAAAATAGTCGTTTTTCCCACATCTTATATCGCGTCATACTTTAATTGCAAACATCAGACCGAATGGGGACTGAGACCGATTATTTACATGAATCTTTGACTAGTCGGACCCAGATCGATAGCATGTGAAGTTAAGTACATAAACAAGTTTAATTTATTTTAAGTTGTATATAAAATAAATTTGGTTAAATATATAAAGCTAAGGTGAAACATATTGTAAAATAAGTATTGATTTATATTTCCTGATATTTGTAGTTTGAAGGTAATTTGGATTTTGGGTCTGTTTTAACGCATCCACATACCTCTTAACATGGGGTTAAAATCTATCGCTTGATATATTTGAAAACTTAACAAAGTGAAACTAACACGAAGCGAACTTAAGATTATCGATCGTCAGTTTGATGTATGCCAAAGATATTAGGATATAAAGGGTTTATGAATATACATCGCTTGGGCTTCTTCGGTTGGTTTTGGGGTTTTCTTGTTTTGGAAGTGACCGAAAACCTATGTAGCATGGGAATGGGTACGAGATTGGGGTACGGGGAACGGCAAAACTGAAAAATCCAAGATACGGGTACGGAAAAGGTACAACAAAAAAAAAATAAAAAATAAAAATATATTAAACAAAGTCCAAAATATATTAAACATAGTCCATATAATGTGGTACGATCTTAAACATTATGCTATTTTTATAAACTTAAAAGTTTAGGCACCATATGTAAACTAGTCAAGACAGAGGGGTTAAATGGAAAAAGAACTTTTAACTAAATTCTTCCTTAAAAGTTAGTGCTAAAGTGTAATAAAAGAAAACCATAGGGTGTAAAGTTACAAAAAGACAAAATTTATTAAAAACCGTACATACAAAAATGAGAGCGCCGCACCATTCTTCTCATCTTCTTCCCTGCTTTAACATACAGAAGTACTATTCCTGCGAGATTCTTTAGTGGGTGTTTGTGTTTCCTTTTTAAAAGTCCTTTTAGGGCTAAAAGGACTTTTGAAAAGACCTTTTCCATCCAAACACTATCCAAAAGTCATGAGAAGGAGAAAAGGAATCCCAAACATTATTCTTTTGGAGTCTTTTTTGTCTTCAAAAAGGAGAAAAGAAGTAAAAAATTCTGACTTCTTGATTTTGAAAAGTCCTTCTTAGAAGGAGAAGGAGAAAAAGTAACACAAACACCCCCATAATCTCAGAATGACCAGAGCTGCAGTTTCTCCGGCAAAATATTCCGGCAACAATGGATACGTTTGGTTTCCGTTCCCGAAACGTCTGGTTGCCGTCCCCCGATTTCTGGATACGTTTTGGAAACGTCCCTAGCCGTCCCCGTGGCGTTTCCGTCCCCAAACCGTCCCCGGGACGGATACTAGAGGCTCATAGCCGTCTCCGTGCTTCATAGCCGAAAACCATAACACATAAAAGCTAATAACCAAGAACTAGATCATCTAAAACAATTCCGTCATGTCATGCGTTGGTTCTGGTTCGGGCCGCAGGTTTGGTCCGCCTGCACTAGATTTAGCTGGCTATCTCAAAGTTGGTAATCTTTAAGGTACATAATTTAAGGTGATATTATGAGTCGAGTTAGAGGAAGAATCATATATTCAAAACTAAAGTGTGCATAAGATGTTTTCTAAAAATCAAGCTGATGAGATATATGTTGATGATTGTTAGATGTTTTCTAAAAATCAAGCTGATGAGATATACGTTGATGATTGTCATATGATAAGCAACCAATAAACTTAACTAGTGAAATAAGTGTGAATAATGAGTAAGTAAAGAATAACATATTTAATGTCATTACTGAAATACAATAGTATAATTGTGTAATGATTTTTTAACAAGCAAATGTTACTTAGAATCTATTAATAATCCTCAATTACACTAATAATCCTAAACTATTATCTCACTCAGTACACGTATATATGTGTGTATTGTTAACTTTTAGTAAATTGACATTTTAGTCTGTATGTTTCGGCCAAAATGTCACTCTAATTCAAATAGTTTGTTTTCTTCTCTGGGTCCCTGACGTTTGTAATTTTTTTTGTCATTTTCATCCATGCACTAACTTCGTCTAAAAAACTCAGTTAACTTAAGGGTATTTTGGTTAATTTACCTATTTGTTTCATGAGTAAACTACAATTTGCCTGTTAGAAACTGAGTTTCTTTGTTTGTAAACAAGTATTGATTATCACAATAATATTCACAATCTAGGAGTCATCGACAACGATTGTTTTTCATTAGTCATCACAGATTCAAATGTTTTACAACTCAATTGACTCTACAGACCCCCCAGTTGATCACACAAACAAATCAGTTCGTACAAGAGAAAATGTAAATGTGTGTTATAAATAGATCACTAACAGGTGTGATCTATTTATACAAGTACGAAAGCTCTGTTCAGTTATCAGCTGACGTCACCCAGATAGCGACATCTGACATTCCTAATAGAAAAGATTCTCGGATGTTTGCAAACATCTGCGCAAATCTTAGGTGGAAACAGGTGATATTTTAGAAGGTAAATTAACGCCCCAAATGGTGAAAGAATCATCGTATGCCCCAGAAGATAGACTGTTACGAACCATACTTGGCATGCAGGTATATACTTCAAAAGAAACTTGTCTAAAACAACCTATAGGCGGTAGGGATCGGGTTATTGATGTGAGATGGGTCCAGAGTTCTAAGACAGATGAGACCGAGAAAACAGAAAGTATTCGTGTATATATTTTACATAAACGTGAAATAAAAGTAGGTGATAAAGTAGCTGGAAGACATGGAAATAAGGGTATCATTTCAAAAATTATACCTTGACACGATATGCCTTATTTGCAAGATGGAAGACCTGTTGATATGGTCTTCAATCCATTAGGAGTACCTTCGCGAATGAATGTAGGACAAATATTTGAATCTTCGCTTGGGTTAGCGGGGGATTTACTAGACAGACATTATCGAATAGCGCGTTTTGATGAGAGATATGAACAAGAAGCTTCGAGAAAACTAGTGTTTTCTGAGTTATATGAAGCCAGTAAGCAAACAACGAATCTATGATATTTGAACCCGAGTAGCTTCTGATCTAGGCTATACTGAACCCTGATGATGTTACATTGAGAAACCAATGTCTAAACTATGCTCTATTGTAGTTGTCCAAACATCTGTTTGGCCTAACAGATGTTTGGTCTTCTTCATCAGACCTATGCTTGATTAGGGCTTTGGTCTTCAATAGATGCTAGCCTTCAATAGTTGCTGGTACTCTTGAATAGCGGTTCCAAGTCTTCATCAGATGTTAGCCATGCACTTAAACATATGTTCTGAATAGGTATTCAAGATTCACTATCTTTGGGGAGAGACTGGTTCAATCTTTTTCTTGATCAGTGGATCATGCTTTGGCTTTTGGATATTCATCTGTTCTTTTATAGGTCCAACAATCTTCCTCTAAAACATATGACGCCAAAATAGATATTTATTGGATCAACTTTTATTCCTCTTCTTCAACATATCTTTGACTTGAGTTTTGAAATTCTTCTCAAATCTTTCAGACAGTGAATCATCAGCATCCTTTCGAGTGGAAGATCTAGTAGATCTTTCAGATATTAAATTTTCAAGCTCATAATGTTGTTCATTGAAATCTTTTGCACTTCCCCATTTTCCTTGACTATTGTCAATTCGTGGCTGGCTTTGTCTGAGGACCAGTTTAGGATTTTAAAGATAATGGGGTTTACCGGGAGTGATGCTATTAGAAGAGGTGAGGGAATTTGCATTCCCATGACTTCACCTATTGGATCAGCTTGATTGGTATCAGGAAGTTCATACATTAACATGTTTTTGATCCCTTCCTTCATGATATCTTCTTCAAATCTTTTTACATCCTCTGCTGACATGTCTTTTTTGCTTCTTGAGATGGCTTGTTACCAATGAAGAGACTTGACTAGCAGATGGAAGTTTAGATTTGATAGCCTTTGAACTGATAGGTAATTCCTCATAATTTGGTTTTTTAGGGACTGAGGGATCTTTGGCTCTTAAAGCTTCAAGCTATTTGTAAGTTGCCCTGATTGTTGGCTCATCCCACTTAGCCATTGATTGCATAGTGTCATATTTGGCACCTACCATCTCTCCCTTTATTCTTGTAAGTTCAACTGCTTTAATTCCAACAAGTTTTCTACCTGTAGCCCAGTTGGGAAGAGTGGGCTTGATATCTGGATTTAGATTCGTCATCTCAATTCTGGCTATTTCTTACAGAAGGGCCTCAACAAACCATCCAGTGAATTAAGCTTTCGAAGCTCTGTAGAGCTTATTCTTCATGATGAAGTCCAGATAGTCTTCCCTTAATTCCCTTTTCAGGTTAGGGTTGCTAACCATGAGAGGCCTTTTTACTGACTTCTTTAGCAAAATCTCCAAGTCTGTTCACTTAATTGAACTTTGCAGACATGATTTGCTATGCCTCTTTATCACTCTTTCCCTTACTTCTGATAGCAGCAATATTTTCAGCCTGTTTAATCTTTAACTCAAGGTACTCTTGTACATTGTTAGGATTTTTATATTGTTTGAGGGAAGGAAAGGTCACTTTGTTTATGTTAGTTGTGGAGTAGAAGGACTCTATCTCTTTTGAGACATGTCTTAACTCCAATGAGTCAAGAATGTTGGTGGAAGTGTGGTAGGTGATTGAATGGTAAGTGCAGTAGTAATGGTAGTGAAGATGTGAGATGTAGTGGTGTTGGTAGTTGTATGGATAGGAGATGCATCAGGATTTTCTTCATCATCTTCATGGGTAATGAACTTAGTTTTCCTAGTTCTTGTTGGTAATTTTTTTTGGTGGTGGTTGTGGGGGCAATGATGTGGTTTTTCTTTTGAGAAGTTATTTGGGGGACTTGGATGGTAATGGCGAAGGTGGTGTTTGAGTAGTTGTAACCTCTGTGGAACAATGGTGATTTGAGTAGTGGAGGTGGGAACAATGGTTTAAGTTGTGATAGATGTTGCCGCAGTGCTTTGACTAACCTCTGTTGGAACCTCTATTGAAGAACCGTGGTTGTCTTGTATTTCTTTTCTTTTGATGATATCCTGTGCTGTTAGCTGCAAATTAGCTTCCCTAGTATCACTTCTTTTCTGCTTCTCAATTTCTTTATCAACTTCTTCTTTTCTAGCCCTTTTGAGTGCATCAATGTCAAGCTTTTTGCCAGCCTTTTTGACTAAGGGTGGGAGCTTCCTCATGTAGTCTTCTTCCTCCCCCCTTTTTGGCATCATCATATTTTCGGAGAGTGAGAGCTTGACCAGTTTTTTTCAAAGATAAAGTATTTAATGGCTTAACTTCTGCCTAGTATCTTGATATATGGCATCCACTGTGTGTCTGACAAGCTCTACCTGGATGGTATATCTTTCTTCTGCAGCTTGCTTTTGAAGATTTAGGTAAGGTTGAACATGTGGAGTTTTTGAGTAGGATTTGCATCATGTTCTTGATCTCCCCAACAAATGTTTCTAAGTTGGTGACCCTCTCCGTCAATTCTTGTTAGTTTAATCATCACTTGATTTAACAAGACCATATGAATTCCCACCAGAAGTGGTTAAGCTTGGTTTTATACCAAAACCCCTTGTTTTTGGTACTAGGGACTTCCACCTGATGTAGAGACTATTGCCTCAACAGTTGTTGCCTTCAAGGGGGTCTTAGTGATGTAACCACTGTCCAACTGTAAGACTGTAGTCTCAACAATTGTAATAGCTGCCCTACTTGAAATACTAGCATGTATCTCTTTGGATACAGGAGGTGTAGCCTCCTCTTCTTGTTGGATAACAATGATCCCTGAGCTTGCCCTATTCACTAATTAGAGTGAACTTTCTTTGATTTGTTATTGAGAGGAACTAGGTATATGCAAGTCAAATGTATCAATTGCATCAAGCATTTTTTGTAAGGGTGAGTGGACTAATGATGTAGGTGGTGGTGATGAAAAAGAAGCAGCCCTGGGAGAGGGGCTTGAAAAGAGGTAATAAAGTGATATATCTTGTAAATGCACTTTTGTGATAGTTGGATTTCCATTTGTATAAGTTTAGGGTCTATGTTGGTAAAACTTGTAATTGTTTAAGTATCTAGTAGTTGTCCTAGTTTATACTTAGCATATGTTTAGTTCGAGTTTGTTGCTATGACTAGAATGTCTGGGTTATGCTATATACTTCGGGAGACACTTAGTGGGATTCCGGGTTTGTGTGTGCTTTTGGCCTAGGGCCTTGGTTTGTTCTTTTGTTAGTCCGGAACATGTGTGTTCCGGATCTATCTTGTATTTATGCCAGTTAAATTAATGACAATATTAGTTAAATTAATGAGAAGACTGAAGATTCTTTTGTGGAAAGTTTCTATTGCAAGCAAACCCTAATCATTGTGTGTCGGCTACTGTTGTGACAACCCACAAATTCCGTTTAATATTTTAACCTAACCACAGTCAATTTAGGCACACATTTATAGCACTGCATTTAACTAGGATTAGTTAAATGAGTCTACTTTGGTAATTCGGGAATTACCGTAGCTCACACTTGATAACTCTCAAACATTGTCGATTAACGCGAATAATAATTATAAACATATGCTTTATATGAAACTTATGTGCTGCATGACAAATACGTGAACTATATGCTTTAATTGTAAATTGCATGGTATTATAGGGTTTTTGTGTAAAGTTATTTTATTAGGGGGTGTCTAGAGTTTTTGTGAAACTCTAATAAACTAATCAAAACCCTAGAATTTCCATAACTTCTCTGTACGACATTCCTATTACTCTTTAACCATCTCTAATCCTTCTTCAATCATTCTTGGCTACACAAGTTCACACATCAATCGTTGATCTTTCCAATCCTCCTAGAATCATCTCTATATCCATCTAAGGTATGTGCTTGTGTTATATTGATAACTTGTTCTTTTGATTCATACAATCCCTAGATGATCCAAACAATTGATTGTGTGTGATTGATTATGACAATGAATACGTTATGTTAGCCATGCACTTGAACATATGTTCTGAATAGGTGTTCAAGATTCACTATCTTTGGAGAGAGACTGGTTCAATCTTTTTCTTATTTCTTGTTCTTAAAGATACTTGTTTATTTGTTTCAATGATTATGATTGGCTAGATTTACTTACTACCTAGATTGGATGATTGGTTTGTAAAGTTTTGATTTTTATTATGGATAATTAGTTATTTATGGATTATTTGCGAAAGTAGTCGACTCGGTTATTATTTTGATGTATATGCATGCTTAAAAGTGTTGAATATTGTTTATTGCTTCGTGTGAGTCTTGGTGGATGTCTTTCACGAAATAGGTTCATGCTAGATTGTGATTTTATATTATAATCTTTGAGGTTAATTGGCTAAAACACCTTAGAAGCAGTAATCAGTAATTAAATAAGTTTAAGTGTTCTACTAACTTCAATAGTTGTGAGGTGTCGAGGTTACTGTTAGGTCTAAGTCATTAAATTTCTAGGTAGGAGCTTCGTGAGGAGTCTGAAGTAGTTGCCTTAGTGACCGTTGTCTAACAAGTCTAAACAAGAACCCGAGTCTATCCTAGGTTTATAGCATGTGAGGGAGTAAATCGGATTAGGATACGTTCGTGAATCACTTAGAGAGCCTGTGAGGGAGTCTAGACCAACCGGTGTTCGTAACAACCTTTAGAGTGCCATAAGTGTCTTCCTGAGAAGGGTCAGGGGTCTTGTTCGGTATTTCGACCGGTTTAATATTAGAAGATCGAGGTTCCATAATAACTAATATCCTAATAATATCATTACCAATGCAAACCAGGATTCCAGTTTAGGTAGTTGTTTCCACCATCTGAGTAAAAACCGAGTTTAGTTCGTGCTTAATTAATTTAGTTAATTAGTTTTAATTAATTTGAAATTCTTAGGATACTTAGAAACTCCCCCCAACAAATATAAAAATGGTTAGTGTCGTGTCCGTGTCAGTCTAGGTCCAGATAGAGTCATTAGCGTAGTTAAATAGAGTCTCAGGGGTTCAATATCCGGACTTACCTAGCTTTACTAGAGTCGGTCGGTTCACTTGTCGGTTAGTAGTTTAATCGAGTTTAGAGAGTCTAGAGTACTACTTTGAGTCTAGATTTAGGTTAATTTTAGTTATTTTTATTAAACTACTTTTAGCACATCAAGTTTTTGGCGCCGTTGTCGGGGACTCTTTGGGAATTGCGTTGATTACTTTGTTTGGACTTAATTGACATTATACGTACTATTTGTTTGTTTGAGTCGTAGGAGTCTAAATAGTAGTAGTGTCTTTTATATTTTTGTCGAGTCAATTTTTAGAGTCTTGTTACCTGTTCGTTTTCGGTTTTGCAATGAATGCCCCATACACGTTCTCAAGGACCGCCGCCGAAGCCGCCAACGGACAAGTCTTCTTTCTCCTATTCTACACCAAAGGTTAGTACATCTTCTTCTTCATCTTCTGCCCTTTCTGACTCTACCCTTCCATCTAAACCACCAAGCCTTGACTTCACACCGAAGTCGTGACCCCATAATTCCCCACCACTTTCCTGTCCTCCGAGTCCACCACCCGTTGTCCAAATGGCCAACAATCAAACCGTACACCAACGCTCCACCGCCGGTTTTTTCCGGTGCAAACTCACCCATCAACAATGACAAATCTTGGCAAATCCCGTCCTACGTCACGACCACTATCACCAACTCGTGCCAATTTCACGGTCGTGATGACGAGGATGCACAGCTCACATTAACCGCCTCACCCGCCTCTGCTACACTTTCAACCTTGAAGGTGCCGTGAATGACGCTCGTTTCCTTCAAGTTTTCCCATTTTCTCTAGCATGAATGATGCCACTTGGCTTGATTCACAGCCACCTAACACTTTCACCACCTGGGCAGGCCTTCGTGATGCTTTCCTTGCTAAATACTTTCCATCTGCCAAGGCATCTCACCTTCGTGATCACATCTGTTCATTCTGGATGGATCCGAACGAGCCCTACCACCTAGCCTGGGAAAGATTCCAAACCTTGCTATCCAGTTGCTCTCAAAACGGTTTATCGGATTGGGAACTTGCAGAGAAATTCTACAACGGTCTCACTCCCGAGACTCGAGCCCAATTTGACACTTCAGCAGGAGGCCACCTCATGGGCAAGAAATCAGTGGCCGAATGCAATAAACTTTTCGAGAATTTCGCACATTCTGATATCCATCATCGCGCTACCACCAGGACTTCCACTCATGTGTCTAGTACTCCCTCGGTCGGCCGAGGAGTACACCAAGTTAGTTTGGAAACAACAGTAGCCGCTGCTCTAGAAAGTTTTAAGAGAGTGGTGAGCAAAGAGATCCAAGAGTTGAAGGCGAAGGTAGATAGGTGTGAGGTTTGTTGAGGAGGTCAGATACAGCAGATTGTCCAACACTTACTACTGAGCAAGTTGATTTCATCACGGGTCAAATCCGAGGCCCAATGAACCCTTTTAATAACAACTCAAACTAGAGTTCAAATTGGCGTAGTAACAACACTTTCCGTTCTTCCGGTAACCCTTGGTTTCCAAACAGGTTTAACTCAAAATGGGGGGCAGGGTTGATTCTATAGTGGGGGTTCAAACAATCAAGGTCATATTCTGGTGGGGGTTCACAGGGTCAGTTTAGTTCAGGGGTCCAATAGGCAATATCCTGGTGGGGGGTCAACCAGTCAAGGTTCAAACAACCAAGACTTAGGTAGTGGTTTAGATGAGATTAAATCCATGCTTTCACAATTTCTAGTTAAAGACCAAACCACACAAAGAACCCTAGAGGAACATGCCACGCTTCTTAAAAACCCATTCCAACTTTTTGGATCTTCAAAGGCAAGTTGGGACATCTCACGTCAGTTGCAAGAGAGACCACCGGGTCAATTCTCGGGCAACACCCAAACGAACCTGTCTGCCCAAGCCAAAGCCATTCAACCCGTAGTGGTAAAACCCTAGGAGGGGTAGTTAAACCAAAGAGAGTGGAGGAAGAAGAAGAGGAGCCTGTAGATGAAGAGATTGAGATGGAATCTCCCGGTAAAGTGCACACTAGGTTAATCCCGGCAAGTGCCACACACACCGAAGAGTCACAAGTCGAGAGGAGCATAGAAAAACGACCCGTAGAGGTTAGGCACCCACAAATCATCGATCTTTCACGCGTCCCATATCCTGCATGCCTTGAAAATAAAAAAAATATACTAAAGAGTACGGGCAGTTTCTCGACATGTTCACACAATTGAAAATAAATCTTCCGTTTATCGAAGCCTTTAATCCATGCCCAAATATGCAAAATTCTTAAGGATCTTCTTAAATGCAAAGATAGGTTAGGAGAGATTTCTAACATCCCTTTGAATGGGGTGGTGTTCCGCCGTTGTCCTCAACAAGGTCCCAGAAAAGTTGACGGATCCGGGCCTTTTCATCATCCCATGTCTCTTCGGTAGCGACACTGGGTGTAGATCCTTAGCCAATTTAGGTGAAATTATAAACCTCATGCCCTATTCATTGTATGAGAGATTAGGACTAGGAAAGTTGTCACCCACTCATATGTCCCTATCCTTAGCCGATCGGTCAGTCAAATATCCTCGTGGCATAGTCGAAAATCTCTTAGTTTAGGTCGATAGTTCGTCTTTCCCGTAGACTTTGTCATCCTTGATATGGAAGCTGATGAGAGAGTTCCTATCATTTTAGGACGTCCATTCTTATGTACCGAAAAGGACATCATTGATGTCTTTGACGGGAAAATCACTCTTCAAGTCGGTGGGAAAAGGTCACATTTGAGGTAGCCCGCTCCATGCAACACCCTAGTGGTTCCAACGATTATATTGGTCCATGTCACGCGGTCTATTTCATCGAATCATTCTTATCATGCGTTGACTAGTGTTTCGATTTCATTAGCCGATTTGGTAGGAGATAGGGTAGTTGAAGAAACTGAGGAGGTTGTCGAAGATAGTGAAGATGAGGAGAGGACCGACTAGGTCCCCGAAGTGTTAGAGTTGAGTGAAGTTAAGGAAGATAGGGAGAGAGTTCCTATAGAGACACTCGCACCCTTAGAGCTCAAGGTCCTTCCATCGCATTTAGAGTATGCTTTTCTAGTTGAGGGGTCCAACTTACCCGTCATTATTTCATCTAAATTGGCAGAGGAAGAGAAATCTAGGTAGTTAGAAGTCTTGAGGGTAAATAAGGAGGCCATTCCATGGAGGCTTTCGGATATCAAGGGATAAGTCCCGCCTATGGTACCCACCGGCTACTAATGGAAGATGAATATAAGCCGGTGGTGAAACCTCAACGGCGCCTTAATCTGAACATGCAAGAGGTAGTTAAGAAAGAAGTCCTTAATTAGATGCCAGGGGTGATCTACCCCATTTCCGACTCTCCATGGTTAGTCCAACCCAAGTTGTTCCAAATAAGGGCGGGATGACGGTAGTTATGAATGAGAAGAATGAACTTATCCCATCTCGTACCATTACCAGATGGCGTGTGTGCATCGACTACCAAAAGTTGAACGAAGCCACCCAGAAAGATCACTTCCCTCTACCGTTCATTGACCAAATGTTGGAGCGTCTAGCGGGTCAACAATTCTACTGTTTTCTCGATGGATTTTCGGGTTATTTTCAGATCCCCATCGCACCGGAGGATCAAGATAAAACGATATTTACATGCCCTTACGGCAAATATGCGTACCGACACATACCATTCGGGTTGTGTAACGCTCGGCTACCTTCCAGCGATGCATGGTTGCCATATTCCAAGACATGCTTGAGACTTTTACGGAAGTTTTCATGGATGACTTCTCGGTTTATGGTGTCACTTTTGATTAGTGTCTTCTCAATCTAGATAGGATGTTGAAGAGGTGTGTTGAGACCAACTTGATGCTAAATTGGGAGAAGTGTCACTTTATGGTGACGGAGGGGATAGTGTTAGGCCACAAGATATCTAGAGAGGGGATTGAAGTGGATATGGCCAAGATAGACACAATTGATAGGTTGCCACCACCCACAAGTGTGAAATCCGTTTGTAGTTTTCTTGGTCATGCGGTCTTCTATAGGCGTTTCATTAAAGATTTTTCTAAGATCACCCGCCCCATGATCCAACTCCTTGAAAAGGACGTACCTTTTGTCTTTGACGAGGAGTGCCTCAAAGCCTTCGACTTTTTGAAGGAAAAGCTTGTTAATGCCCCCATCCTTGTTTCTCCCAACTAGAGCTTGCCCTTTGAGCCCATGAGCGATGTGAGTGACTATGCCGTAGGTGTGGTATTGGGCCAAAGAATCGATAAGCATTTTCATTCGATCTACTACGCGAGCAAAACTCTAAATGATGCTCAAGAGAACTATACCACCACGGAAAAGGAACTCTTAGCCATAGTGTTCGCGTTTGATAAGTTCCGTTCATACCTCGTGCTTTCCAAGACCATCGTCTTTACTGATCACTCTGCGTTGCGTTTTCTCTTTCAAAAGAAAGAAGCTAAACCCCGTCTTATTCGATGGATTCTTTTGCTCTCCGAGTTCGATATAGAGATTAGGGATAAAAAAGGAGCGGTGAATGTAGCGCCGATCATTTGTCACGATTAGAGGATCCCAAGAGAGAGGAGATTTGTGAGGAGGCGATAGGAGATAAATTCCCTTAGGAATCCATAGATTTTGTAGCAGCCGAAAAGAGGCTATGCTATGGTTTTCGGACTTAGCAAATTATTTTTTGTATGGAGCCATAGTGAAAGGTATGACCACCCAACAAAAGAAAAAGTTCTTTAGGGATGCGAGAAAGTACATATGGGATGACCTATATCTCTTTAGGATAGGAGGAGATAGAATCCTTAGGAGATGTGTGCTAAAAGAAGAAGGTTTAGGGATGACCGCATATCACCCCCAACGAGCGGTCAAGTTGAAAATGTCAATCGAGGAGTCAAGCGAATCCTAGAGAAAACCGTAGGAAAAAGTAGAAAAGACTGGTCCAAGAAGTTAGACGATGCATAGTGGGCATTCCGGACCGCCTACAAGACACCATTAGGAACCACACAATTTATGATCGTCTACGAAAAAACGTGTCATCTCCCGGTCGAATTAGAACATCGTGCGTTGTGGGCTCTTAAGACCGTAAACCTAGATTTAACTGAAGATGCTTGGAAAAGATTCTTTCAAATTCACGAGTTAGAGGAGCTTAGGGATGCAGCATACGCTAGATCGTGGAGCGTTAAAGAGAAAACAAAAGCGTTGCATGATAGCAGGTTAAAGGGTTTGAAGGAATTCAAAGTGGGAGAAAGTGCTCTTATACAACTCCTAGTTGAAACTCTTTGTAGGAAAGTTGAATTTGAAGTGGACGGGACCGTATGTTGTGAATGATGTCTTCCCTTATGGTATGATCGAGTTGATAAACGAGGCCAATGGAGCAAAATGGAAAGTGAATGGCCATCGTTTGAAGCATTATCTAGGGGGACCCATAGAATTAAACGAGGAGGAGGTAACTCCTCTCGAATTTCCACCTGGACCGTCCGAATAGAGTCTTGAGTGAGTTATCCAGTGTAGAGTTTGTAGCGTTTGTATCGAGTCGTGTTTGAGTCTTTTCGTAGCTAACGGTAGTTTTTGTAGTTGTTCGACTTTGTTTTTTGTGTTTTTGAGTCTTTTGCAGGAATTCATTACCGAAGAGGAGCGAGAATTGAAAAGAAAACAGAGTTCCAGAGATGTCAGATGAAGGAAGTAGCAGTGCAGCCGAGGCTAAAAGGCGAAGAGGGTCGGTAGCACGACGAAGAGGGTCGGTAGCACGACGAAGTGGGGAGCCCGCCCAACAGCAGCCCCAACCGGACCCTCGGCGTAGACGTATTAGATACGAGGGTCCGGAACAGATACCTTAAGCCCGAATTCCGCGATTAAGGGAACATCCAATTCTATAGTTCCAGATCAATTCTAAAGAGTGGAAATAGCTGCACAAAATAATCACTACAGAGATTTTTGAGCACAGGACAATAGATTGGGACTGGTTGGGTATGATGGGTGCCAGAGAAAGGGTTGAGCAATTATTGACAGGTAAGGTAAGAGCTATGGTTGATTGTCACTAGACACAGAATGAGGAGTTGGTACTAGAGTTTCATTCTACTTATCAACACAAGGAAGGTGCTTTTGCTGAGGACGATGCTGTGTCGTTCAGTTTAGGGAGGATGGTACATGAGATGTTGATGTGCGCAAAATGTAACATATAAATTACATCAAACAAGGCATAAAATCAACCATTTTTCGGTACTAATGTTGGAAAAACCATGTCTTTTTGTTTACTTTTAAATTACAGGATCAAAGGAGCTTAAATGAACAAAAGGATAATATGAACAACAAAAACCAACACAAATGAAATGAAGAAGGATTGATGCAACTTGCCAAACCCAATACACATCCAAAGCAACAAAAATAGAGAAGACAGAAGCATTGGCACGGGGCCAAGCCCAATGAAGATTCTTTGCAGATGAAGACAAACAGAAAGGACAAACAACACGGGGCCGTGCCAAGCCAACACGGGCCATGGTCAACTCTAATATTCGCAGAATCTTGATAATACAGCACGTAAACTGACCATGGGGCCATGCTCTGTCACCACGGGGCGTGTTGGTATACGAAACTAACATCTGCAGTTAATGAAGGGAGAGAAAAAGTCCACCACGGGGCCATGGCCACCATCTATTTCCAGCTATAAATAGAGGTGCTTGGCTTTGGAGAAAGGCATCCATTGGCAAACCACTTCTCTTACACTTGTCATCAGTCCACCACCACTACAACACCAACACTCACCACTATCATCCATCTTTCATCTTTTAGAGTGTATAGTAGTCTCAGGATCCAAGATTGATAGTAAGAGTTCTTGCAAAACAAAGGCCATGCTTGGCTAAATCTCTTACATCACTTGGTGAATACGAATCTTTTGTGTTTTACTTTGTAGGATCGTGTTCCTCCGATAGCAACGGTACCTAAGTTATATCTAGTCCATATTTACGGAACTAATATGAAATAGCGACGAATAAACAAGATTATCAGTTTAATAGTCAATTCATTAACTGTTCAAATGTACATTCAAGATCCAAATTGACAAGAGCTCCGCCGTCAACTTCGCAAAAACTGTTACAATGAACCTAGACGACTATATATAGATGATCAAGTTCGCACCAAAACACTTAGGTCAACTTCGCACGAAGTGTTACTTCGTGCGAACTTGCTTTTAACAACACTAGTTCGTGCGAACTTGACTCTCAACACTATTAAATAATACAAAATCTAACATATTCATACCCTATTCAAACAGACTTGATCTAAGACTTAGACATTAGACATCGTGCACCAACAGACTCCCCCTTGGATAGTGTCATAGTCTTGATCAGTCTTCAAACTCTTCAACATTTTCCGAAGAAATTATTGTAGGGCATTTTCCTTCTTTCTTATTTAGGGATCAATGTTTAATCTGTAGGCGGTGCCCATTTCATGAATTGAAATCGTTGAAGTCTCGCCTCTCTTCCCATTTTGTGCATCCTTTCCAAACGCTTTTCCTCTTTCAGAAATTCTTCCCTTTCAAGTTCTCGCCATCTTGATTCCCACATGTGCCCGGAGTTAATACCATGTGCATAACATACATTGATCACTCCTTGGTATTGTTTAGCTTGAACTTCTTCACGTTTATCGTAACATATTTTGTTGAAGAACAAACACTTCACATCCTCCTTTGAACAATTTACTATACACATCGGGTCTAGTATCCTTATAGTCCTCCATAATCCCCAAATCCTTCGTCTTTCAATACATTCAGGATCTTTCTCTTTAGTGATATCCCAATTTTCATCAGCTCGTAATACTATCACTGCTTCGCACGTATCAGGATCCGTCTGCCACCACAAGAAGTATGGATGAAAGTCTGTTCAATTGGTTTCAGTGGCATGTTCTTCATAGCCCTTGGTCTTTTCATTACCAATGTAACATCCTTTTTGTTAGTAACTTTATCAATCTTTACTCTTCGCTTCGGAATGAAAGGTTTCCATAGTTCAAAACCACGTGATGCTTCAAACTTTATGACTTTCCATAACCTTTGATCATTGAATTTCATTTGAAAACTTATGTTCCTTGTCTGTACCAATTCTTCAACATCCCAGAAAGGTAACGTCTTGATGTCGTTTAAATGTTTTGAAGTATTGTACACCAAATTCTCTTTTTATAGCGTAAACATCAAGCTCCCTGATCCATCCCTAACTCAGAATATCTCCAAGTGACTTGTCTTTATCACGAGTAAAGAATGCAAGTGGTCGTTTAAACTTTCTCTCTTTAGGCATCTCTTTGAACCATGATTTCTTTGCTTCAGCAATCTGTTCTTTAGGATAACGTTTAGGAATATTGCCATCCTTGACCACTTCATCAATCTTCTGCTTTAGTAGCTCCACATCTATCTGGTTCATGATTTCATCAATCGTTGGAAAACTGTCAGTACTAATACCAGAATACTTTTCAACCTCATCATCAGAAGCATCTTCGAAAATAACACGATCATAGTCATCAGCTTCTGGTACACGCTTGCAAACATAATCTTTCATCTCAAAGGTGCTAATGTTCACCAAATCTTCTTCAAAATCAAACTCGAAAGAATCAACAAAAACCTCAAACATCTTTGCTAGTTCTTCTTTCGTGAAAGTTATGAACAATTTCTCCCTCTTCAATATTTGGATCAACCATAATCATCAGGGGCTGTCGATCAGGAACAACTGTAAATGGTAACACTGTGAAGATTTTTTGACCTGTCTGCTCCCCCTTACCTTGAACATCCTCAACATTGACTTCATCATTAAGCACAGAGTCATAATCAAAGTCGTCATGAAGCTTTGCAGTTTCAACTCTAACACCAACACCACCCAGACCATCATCATCATCATTACCATAATCTGAATCATCGTCTTTATCGTCAGCAGGATCATCAACATTATCATCATCTTTCATTTCCTCATCTTCATCGTTATCAGCTTCATTTTCAGCTCTTTCAGCTCGAGAACGTCTTAATTCAGCAATTCTTTGAAGAATAGGATTGTCAACAATATCAATCACTTTACCAACAATAACTAATCCTCGTTCAAGATTTTCTTCAATCACAGGCTCTTCAACAGTATTTGAACTTTCTGTTACAATAGTTTCTTTCTCAATTCCTTTGCCTTTGCCCTGTGTTGCCATCTCTTTTTCTGCTCGCTCTTTTTCATCTTGCACTTCCAATCGATTGTATTCAACGATGAAATCTATACCAAGATTGTTGTCTAGAACATGTTGTAGCATACTGAATCTTTTGTTATTTAGGGCCTCTTCTATCTCGAGCTCTGCAATTAGCTTCCTCAGCCTTTCATTATCTGAACCAAGGCTATCAATAACTGCTTTCATGTAATCTCGATCGTTCTCCAGAAATTTAACCCTGTTCTCCATTATTTCTTTCTCGGTCTCATTCTGCTTAAATTTGAACTTCAAGAGCTTTAATCCTTCTTTCCAACTCTTGAACTTTTGACTCGTTAAACATATCAAGTACTTCATCAAAATAAATTTCTGTATCAACACCGCCAGTAGTGAAAGGAATATCTCCAAAAGCATTCTTGAAATAACTTTCTTGTCGTTGACCAGAAGTTTGACTTTGAGGAGTAATGCTGCTTGGATGAAGCCTTTGGCGTTGCTTTCTTAGTGTTGATTGTTGTTGTGGAGAGATTGGTTGTGTAGTAGCAGTAGGCTCTTGTGGAGTTGTTGTGGTACTTGTACAGACGCTGTTGGTGGTTCTTGAATTTCAGAAGTTTGTGGTGGTTTATCTTGGACTTGTGATGCTTGCGAAGGTGTAACTTTCTTTCTTTGACTAACGTATCTCCTTTTAGGTAGAACTCTTCGTTTTGTACTTGGAGATCTCGTTGTTTTCTTTCCTTCATCGGCTCACACGCTTGGATTTCTTTTTCGGCATGTCTTCTTCAGACTCTTCCTCAGCAGATGGTTCATATAAACCTTCACCATGTTTCTTTAATGTCTTTTCTTCCTCCTCTTTCTCATATTTTTTCTGACGAATATCTGCAGAATCTTCAGATGATTCATCGTCTTTGTCGGAAGTAGAGAGATAACAACATCACGATCTCCACCAGCAGTTTCAATCTCAACATCTTGACTTTCTACATTTACTGCTGCACTCGAACCTGCAACATTCTAATCATTCTCGGTTTCATTCTCAGGTCCATCAATCAACATCGTTTCAACTTTCTTCGAAGCTCTTTTGCCCTTTTTATTCTCTAGTTCATCCTTGATGTACCAGTAGCTTCGTTTAGCCACAAATCCTTTTAACTGTTCTG
This sequence comes from Scalesia atractyloides, assembly GCA_947069175.1. NCBI lineage: Eukaryota > Viridiplantae > Streptophyta > Magnoliopsida > Asterales > Asteraceae > Scalesia > Scalesia atractyloides. The sequence continues at coordinate 26,281,280 of CAMTDV010000024.1, forward strand.
CTTCAGTACTCTTATTACCGCTACCTTCTTTCCTCCATTTGTTATCCAGTGGCGAAACATAATCATCTTTTACAATCGCGCCAAACATAGGTTTAGCAACTGGAGCAGCTTCTTGACGTTGATATGTTTTGAGCTTCTTCAACGTGTCTTTGTCCATGTGATGCAAATAAAGCATATCATTTGAATCTTTCTTGATATCTTTGAATTTATCATTAATCAGCATCTGGATGAATCGTGGATATAACAGAATCTAGTCTTTGCCAATGTTCTTCGACATATGCTCAAATAAAACGTGAGAGTAGTTGAATTTCTTGTTTAAGATCAATGCTATCGCCATGCACATCATATAATCTTGCATATCATCTAGGCCTGTTCTTCTATGACTGAATGCGTGAATCATAGCGTGTAAGAAGAATTTGTATGGCAGCCCTAAACCTCCTTTCTTGAATGATGAAGCATTAACATGACCTCGATAGCCCATTCGATAAAAACATCCCTTAACCATTCGTTCATTAAAGCCTGTGGGATCAGCGGCATCATCGTTGAATTCCATAACCCTTCGAATATCAGCTTCTGTCACTATAATCGCTTTATCTTCATCACCAACATGAACAACAGATGTAATTACTTTATCCTTCTCGTTGTATTCAGTAGAGTTCCAGAAAAATGTAACATGAGATCTGTATACTAAGTGTTTGTCGGTGATTGCCTTAGTAACAAGTAAACGCCCCATGAACTCTAAGATCTCAGAAAACGGTGCAAGGCTTGGATATAACGTCTTATCCAAAGAAACACAAGTATTATGGAACTTTGAGAATGGAAGCTACACAATTTGCTACACAACAAAAAACAACAAGCACTTAGAAAATTTTCAACAAATTTGACACATATAACCTTAACTTCGAACGAACTTGCATTTCAAAAACATTTTTGACCAAGTTCAACATAACTTCGCACCAACTGTTACATCAATTTAATCTTTCATTTAAAGATCAACTTCGCAAGAACTGTGGCATCAATTTAATCTTTTTTAATTTGCAACTTCGCACGAAGTGGTCAAAAACAATTTTGAACACACCATGACCAAGTTCGCATGAACTTGGTCATCTTCCCCATTTTAAACCTGCAAACTTTGTACATGTTCTATGTTCAAATAGATGGTTCACTAAGGTGTTTATGATGTCGATTATGAATTTCATTCAATTAATTTCACTAAACAAACCCTAGATCTAACAATTTTATCAATTTTAAGTCCGATTTTATCCTATTCAAAGGATTTGTCCAATAAAAATACCCCAGCCATTGAGATAGGTGTGCCAATCACGTAAATCAAGTGATAATTTGGGTAGAGTAACAATACTTTTCTTGCAAAAACAAGTTCGCTCTGAAGTACTCACTCTCTCAACACAGTTCTGGTAATGATCAACTTCGCACGAAGTCTCTTATATATACTATGACAGACAGACTTCGCCCGAACTTGACACAAATGTTCATGTTGGAACTTCGTCCGAACTTGACAGATTATTCAATCAGAACTCATGTATAACTTCGCACGAAGTTGTGTTAAAAATCAAACACATCTAATACGTAACTTTGTACGAACTTGTACAAAATATTTTTCAAATTTTCAAACTTTTTCAAATTTTACACTTTAAACCCCCTGAAGTTTAACACTTTTCCTAGTTTTGAAAATCCACTCGGTTGACCAAGTCCAAGTCAATGACCTTGGTTAACCAATTTGTCTACCGAGTCCAAGTTAATGACCCCGGTTCGACCCGCTATGAACAAACTGCTGTTTTTGTCATTGTAAGTTTCAAATAATGAACTTTTAATCGTTCTGAACATTCTTGATTTTACAGATTAGCTCCCAACCCATTGTCATCAGGATTACCAACTTCTAGCACCTTTCCAGAGTTTAAAGATCAGCTTTCCATCATTGGCTGTTGAAAACAAGATAGAAACAAAATCTTTTTGATTTTTAGAAAGTTTATGCTAAAACACACTGAAAATCTTTTTGGGTTTAGATCTAAAATCAAATGAATCTATGTACAAAAATATTTACAAACATATTTTTGTGAATTCGTGTCTAAGGATCATATCAGTTGTTTGAGACATATCATTAGTACCGTTGATCTTTTGATGACTTCAAGTTTTAAACAAATTTACCTAGATTGTCGATATGTTTGTCCACTTAAACTTCGACACATTTTTCAACTGTTCCAAGAATGTTATCTATAAGTAAGAAACTTGACTTAACTATGGTTCCCATCTCAGAATATACTCCCATATCAAGATTCCCTAGATTTCATCTTACATGTGAGTATAGTGTAATTGATATGTGTATCTGGGTTGTGCGAGGCCTTGAGAGCTCAGGTTAATACCACCGTATCGACAAAGAGATGAAGGCTCGACTTTAAGGTGTTGTTCCAATTATGGAATCTTTTGGCTGCAATTGATTAGATCTTATGATTCTTTTCAATTTGCTGTAGTTTAGGGGTTTTTAGAAAAAGCATTATAGAAGTTCTAGGCCATTGCTTACGCAAAATCAGAAGAACTTGTATAATACCCCAGATATCAATCATCTATAGAGACCTCGTATCTCAGAATCAGGCAATCTCTTAAACGAAATTTCAGAGTACTAAGTCCATATATCCGAGAGATGTTAATCCACAAGCTAAGTAGTTGTAAAATTTAGTTTATATCCCGGAAACAATCTACTGATCGTGTAAAGTCTATCGACACGTCCACAGTAAGACTTGTTTAAACCTTTTAAACTTTACAAATCTTTAGCATACTGTGATAGTCCACTGATGTACTATCATTTCCTTTGTGACACAAAATTCTTTTTGTCTTTTTTATGTTTTTGTACATTTTTGCTTTTTATATGTTTTTGTATTTTCTTGTTTCATTTCTCCCCCGAAAATCAAAAAAATATTTTTGTATTTTAGTTTTTAAAGAAATCTAATCCTAAAAGATAACAAACCAATGAGGATAACGAGAACTCGTCGTCTGATCCATATTCAACCTCTGCTTCTGTGTCTGTCAAAACATTTTTTATACCGTTAAGCCTCATTAAGTATTTAAACCTTGTTAAGCTAAATTGTTTGGTATAAAAATTAGCTTTTTGTTCATCGGTGTGGATTTTTTTAATTCGTACCAATCTTTTTTTGTAGTAATCACGAATAAAGTGGTACCGAATCTCGATATGTTTTGTTCGAGAGTGATGAACTGGATTTTTCGTTATGTCGATTGCTGCCTTATTGTCTACATATAAAGGAGTGTCAAGAAATTGTAATCCATAGTCTCTCATCTACTGTTGGATCCACAGAAGTTGTGAACAACAGCCGGAAGCTGAGATGTACTCAGCCTCACAAGTAGAGAAAGCGACTGTGGTTTGTTTCTTGCATTGCCAAGTTATAAGTCGTGTTCCAAAGAACTGGCAACCGGCCATCGTAGACTTTGCGTTTAATTTGTCAACACCGAAATCAGAATCAGCATATCCCGTCAGATCGAAGTTGTCATTCTTTGGGTACCACAAGCCGGTGCTTGGACATCCCTTCAGGTATCTGAAAATCCGCTTCACGATCTGCATATGAGATATTCTGGGACTGGACTGATATCGTGCACAAAGGCAGGTAGGATACATGATATCTGGGCGCGATGCCGTCAGATACATCAATGAACCTATCATCGACCTGTAAAGAGTCTTATCAACTTTGGTTCCAAGCTCATCTACGCAGATTCCATGGTTGAGTGCCAGTGGTGTTGATAACGGCTTCGTGCTATCCATCTCAAACTTTTTCAGAATGTCATGAACATACTTGGTTTGGTGAATAAAGATACCATCCGGCAATTGATCAACCTGCAATCCCAGAAAGAATTTCATTTCGCCCATCGAGCTCATTTCGAACTTTTTCTTCATGATAGATTCGAATTCTTTGTAGAGATCGTCGTTCGTTGAACAAAAGATAATGTCATCCACGTATATTTGTACGATCAACAGATGATTTCCAACTTCTCTCGTAAACAAAGTACTATCCACTGTGCCTCTGATAAAACCATTGCCGACTAGGTGCTGGGATAACGTCTCGTACCAGGCTCTTGGGGCCTGATGCAACCCATACAAAGCTTTATCCAGGAGAAATGCTTTCTTCTTTTTCAGTGGATCGACAAACCCTGGTGGTTGGCCGACATACACTTGTTCCCTCAGTTTACTGTAGAGAAAAGCTGATTTAACATCAAGCTGGTACACTTTAAATCCTTTCCAAGATGCGAACGCCAAGAAAATGCGGATAGACTCTAATCTCGCAACTGGTGCATACACTTCTGTGTAATCAATTCCTTCTTGTTGATGAAATCCTTTTGACAACAAGTCGAGCTTTGTTTCGCACAATTACTCCTCGATCATCACGCTTGCACTTGAAGACCCATTTAGTATCAATCGCCTTTTGATTCGCCGGTAGGTCAACAAGTTTCCATACACCCAATTTCTTGAATTGTAGTAACTCCTCTTTCATAGTAAGTACCCAATTTTCATCACCCAGTGCTTTAGTTACTGATTTTGGTTCTATTTGAGATATGAAGCAGCGATATGAGCAAAATTCTTGAATTGGAGCCACCTTCGTGTAGAAACAGCTTAGCGCTTTATTGATCTGACTTCTTGTTCTGACTCCAGCTTGTAATTCTCTAATTATAGTGTCAGATGGATGGTAAGAATAAGATCTCGGCATTACTTCTTTAGACACATCAACTGTACTCTCCAGATTGTTAACATTCAGATCAACCACTAATTCAACAGGAGGATTGCTTGACGATGCTTCATTTCTAGAACTTGGGCCCGCAGACTGATTTAACATGCTAGTAATCTGCTCAGATTCCTCATCAGAACTGGATTCTCCATCTTGATCAAAAGTCAGAGCTTCATTAGAATCAGAATCATGCGCTTGTGAAAGATTGGGTTCTTCAGTAACATTCACTGGTTCTGTGGTAGTTGTCACTGGTTCATCTGGAACATTACTTTGACCTTCACCAGAAGAAGATGTACCAACAGGTGGTTGAGTAACCACTATCGGTCTTGAAACTTGTTCTTGGTTAGCAGATTGATGCAAGTAATATAGAATAACAATTTCTTCATCAGTTGGCTCTTCTGGAAGATCGAAAGATTTCCATAAACTGTCATAGTTGAATCCAAGCATCACATACCTTTTGTGTTGGCATTGTATACCTTCGGTAGTCGACATGTTGAACGAGAACCACGTGCTTCATGCTTGGGAGATATACTCGTCTGAGTTGACTCGCATAACCAACAAAGAATCCCTCTAATGATTTTGCACTGAATTTCCCGTCAGGATCAATGAGTGTGCAGGGAGATCTAAACGGTTTTAAATACTCCAAATTAGGTTTCCTTTGGTTTAGAAGTTCGAAACATGTCTTCTTGGTAGGTTTAACAGTTAAGACTCTGTTCAATGTATAACAAGCAGATGCAACAGCTACACTCCAGAAACTAACAGGAAGTTTAGAATCAGCAAGCATGGTCCTTGCCGTTTCAATGAGCGTACGGTTCTTCCTCTCAGCTACTCCATTTTGTTTTGGAGTATAAGGAGCACTGAATTCATGTAGAATTCCTTTCTCGTTGCAAAACTCCGTCATGCGGTTATTCTTGAATTCTGTACCATTGTCACTTTGAATTCTTCTGATTGGTAAGTGGTACAGATTTTCAAGCTTTCGGAAAAGTATCATTAGATTCTGAAATGTCTCATCTTTTCGTTCTTGAAAGAATACCCATGAAAATCTAGAGTAATCGTTTGTAACCACAAAACAATATAGATCTCCAGAAATACTTTTGACATTTACCGGTCCAAAGAGATCCATATGAAGACGTTCTAGTGGAAGCTTTATGGAGTTTAGAAGCTTTTTTGGATGAGACTTTTTGATTTGCTTTCCTTTCTTGCAACTTAAGCAATTGTCGTTCATGTGAAAGCTTTTCAGATTAAATCCTTCCACCAAGTTGTTGTGAACTAGAAAATTCATCTTTCGTAAATGAATGTGACCCATTTTTCTATGCCATAAGATCGATTCTTTTTCTGTGGCCTTTGTGACAAAACATTGTACCGACTTTGATGTAGTTGTTGCAATGCCCATATCAAGCACAAGAATCCATTCTTCTGAAATCTTGAAACCCGGCTTTAATATCATGCATTCCTTGTCGTTGAAATGAGTGGTAAACTTTTTGTCACAAATCTGGGAGATACTTAGAAGATTATTCTCCAGTTCAGCAATGTAGTTGACCTTATCAAAAGATACCACGCCATTCGACAATTTTCCTTCTCCAATGATTCTTCCGCCTTGATTTCCAGCAAATCCAACGTAGCCTCCATTGATAGCTTTGATGTCGTATAATAAGGCTTGCATCCCCGTCATGTGTCGAGAAGCTCCGCTGTCCATAATCCACTTTGATAAGATAGACCTTGGAAGCCTCTGCACATGTAAAAGTGATTACTTAAAAAGGGAAACCCAAGCCTTGTCGGTCTTGGGTGGATTTGGGATATCAAAAGTTGGAATTTTTACTTCTTTCTTTGGAACCCACTGATCAGTCTTTGTTTGATTGTAATCTTTGTTTCAACTGATCCAGTTGGTTTGACATTTTCAGATGATGATGAATTCTTTCTCGGAATCCAGGATTGTGATTTCATTCTTGCTTTTTTAACATAAAACTTTGAATCTTTGTTTTCTGCTTGTTTCTAAGATTCGCCCTTTTCAAAGTTAGAAAACTTTTCAGTTTTAGATTTCTCTTCATGTTTAGATTCATTGTTTCTTTTCAAGATTTAACAACCTCTGGTTTCTTTGATTTTTCATCATTTGAAATTGTGTTTCTTCGATGATCAGACTTTGATTTGGACATTTTCTTGCAATGTGACCTACTTCATTGCATTTGAAACATGTACGAATATCAACAGATTTCTCACTAGTAGATTTTACTACACTTGTGGATTTAGTCTATTCTCGAAGCTCTTTTTCTTTCTTAAATTCATCATTCGTTTGCTTCCAAATCGAATTCTCTTCACAAACAGGATCAGTTCCAAAAACAAATTTCATGTTTTTCCTTTTATATTCGTGATTTGTTGACCTTTTCTTATCATTCTCTTTTGATTCAAAACCCAAACCCCCTCTCCTGTTTTCAGGAAAATCACCACCATTTTTTCGGTAGTTGTTATAAACTTTCTTGGATTTTGAATAAAATTTCTTCTCATTTTTATCAAGGTCTTCTGATGCAATTTGAACAAGTTTGAATAATTTGTCAATCGATTCTTCTTTCACATTCTGAATCGAGAAACTCTCGTCAAAGTATAGTCTATCAGAATCCTTAACTTTGTATAAAACAACGTTTGGATCATCACTTAGGCTATTCTCCGAAAGAGTACTTTCTTCATTTTCAGATTGTGAACTCTCTGAACTATTCAAACTCGAATTGGCGCTTTCAAAGCTGCCATCATCAGAATCACTTTCCAATACCTTCTCAACCACATTTTTAACAAGTGCTTCGCTGTCATCTTTTGATTATGTGTAGATTACATCAATATTCTCAGGCAGCTCATTGTTCATTTCAGATATGAATTTTAAATTGAGCTCCTTCTCCATTCATTCTACTTTCTTTCGACAATAGCTTTCACATAATGGAGGTGGAACATTTCTATAGTCTACACATTTCTTACCTTTTATCTTTTTATCATTTTCTTCCGATGGAATTGTTGGAAGAATATGATCGATGACATACGCATTTGTTATGTAACTAAGCAACAATTGGTTTACTCTTTCAGTTTCAATTTTCATTTCTTGTATATCATGTCTGAGTTCAGTAATGTTATTAATGTAAACGTTAATAGCACCTTGTTTATCCAACAAAGTTGCTTTTAACATTCTGATAAAATCAGCTTGTTCCAAATTTGCTTGCTCACAAATGCTATAAGTTCCTTTCATTTTATCGTAAGCCTCTTTCATCGTTTGATAATAAAATTTAAAATGATCATTATGAGTTTTTAGTTCATTTATGATTAACAATTTCTCAGCATATTGCTCACATGGTTTAGTACATGCAGTGCAAGGCTTTTCAACCTCCACAATTTGCACTTTGATAACCTCCTTTTCGATTACCTTGACTTCTACCTCGGGACCTACCTCTTTTAAGTTTGCCACTAATGCTTTGTCTGCAATCTTGGTGAGGTTCTCGGCATTCATCTCTTGGGTAACATCAATAATCTCTTCGACTTCAGCCTTTTCGGCTTCCACTGGTTGTTCCTGCACATTAGAATCAAAACAATCTACATAACTAGTCTGCAAGTTAGTTGGAAGGTATTTCTTCATTGCCTCATGATAGATCTGTTCTTCTTCTGATCTTTGCAAATATTCTCCCAAGATTGCTTCTTCCAAAGCCGCTTCACCAACCACTTTTTTCTGGCTCTTGTATGATCTCAGCCAACAACGCTACACTTGCATTACCTGAAATGTATTTATTCTAGTCAAAGCCCTCATCTTCTTGTGAAACTACTAAGGCTTTGTCTATTGTTTTTGAAGAACCATCTTCGATTTGCACCCTTCTTGTTTGAGAAGATGGTTTGAAATGCATTGCCTTTTTGTAGTAATCGTTGTTATTTCCGAACAGACTTTGGTTGCCGCTTGCTTCTCTATTTGTGCATTCTCGTTTAAAGTGACCATTTTCTCTGCATTTGAAGCATGTCACCTTGGATTTGTCGAAGCCCAGCTTGTTTCCAGAATCTCCGATATTTCTACCGGTTAGCGCAACATACCTTGTAGCTCTTCGAATTATTGATGCAAGACACCACTTAATATCCATCAGTTCCAATTCTTCGTCATCACTCTGATCATAATCCTCTGCGGTCATCTTCGGATTTCTGATTCTACCCGCGATCAGGCTTTCATAGGATTCAAGAACCGTAGCAAGTAATGCCATATGTTGTTTGGCAGTCTGCTCAGAAAACACGTTCTTCAAATTTACTGCAATGTTGCATTGTACAACATTTGGTTCAGAACTTGGTTGATTTGATTGATTTGTTTGATTTTGGAACGGAGAATTTGAGCTTGAACTTGAATAAGATGTGTTTGAAGTATTCGGGCTAGGAAATGATTGAGCATTTTGTTGATTTTGGAAAGAATTTCCAGAAGCATTGGTATTTGCACTAAACACGGTTTGTATCTTGGGACTTTGGATATCAGGAACTCCATTTTTGTAATACAATCCGACATCTTGTGCAACTTGAATGCTTTTAGATCTTGCAATCTTCTTTAATTCCATCTCGTGTCCTTCCAGTTTCTCTATGAATTCAGCCAAACTGTAATTACTGTAATTACTTCCATTCTTGAGCACCATAAGATAAGTAGACCGCTCCCCCTCTGGTAGTGCATCAGCTAACTTATCCACCCATTCTTCATTCGTTTTTTGAATATCGTGTCTCTTTAGTTGAACATACAAATGACAATATCATTCAATCAACTGTTTTATAGTTTCTCCTTTCATCATTGTGAATATCTCGAACCCCTTCTTGAGTAAAGCCATCTTGCTTTTCCTCATCTCAGTGCTCCCATAATATTTCGCTCGCAACGCATTCCATAAAGTCTGTGAATGGTTGTCATGCTGAAGCAGTACCAAGATATCCTCTTTGTTTGACTGCAACAAGAAGCTCATCATTTATTCTCATACACATATTTATCCTTTTCTTTAGGAGAAAATTTTGCCATAGAAATCTCACCTCCAAGTTCATTCACTGGCCACTTGTACTTTGTTCCGATTGATAGCCAGCAAAAGAAATGTTTTGCTTGAACCCAATTCTCAAACTTTTCTTTCCAGCTCTCATACTCGTCCAGATTTAGTAGCTTTGGCGGTTTCACAGCAGTACCCATCTCATTTTCTAGATTTATTTGATTAACCGTTACTGCTTGAGCCGGTGAAGTTGCAAAAGCATTATGGAATTTAGAATCCATTTTGACAAACTAAGAATTTTTACCTGAAACACGCTCGAAAATATGGAAATTTGATTAGTTCACAAACAACTTCGTACGAACTTGGAATGTCCAACTTTGTGCGCAGTGTAACAAAACACTTCTCAAATCTTTAAGCATAACTTCGTGCGAAGTCAACAAAAATCAGCTTTTAATTACTGAAGGTCAACTTCGTGCGAAGTTGATGAAAACTAATTTCAATAATTTAGGCAACTTCGTGCGAAGTTGTAAAAGATCAATTTTAACAGTTTGATAACAACTTTGTGCGAAGTTGAGTTATCTCACTTCGGACATAATGGTTCCAAAATCTTGATTTTATGCAATTTTCGACATGAATTCGTTTGTTTTAGATCTAAAAGTCTATCCTTATGTGATTTAACATGACATATTCAGGATTTAGCTCATTTTAAGCATGATTTCATTAAAAAGGTGAAAAATGAAAGAAATGAGTAGAAGAAGATGAAATCTTGTGTAGATGATCAACAAATCAGGCCCCCATGGCTCTGATACCACTTGTAGGACCGTGTTCCTCCGATAGCAACGGTACCTAAGTTGTATCTAGTCCATATTTGCGGAATAATATGAAATAGCGACAAATACACAAGATTATCAGTTTAATAGTCAATTCATTAACTGTTCAAATGTACATTCAAGATCCAAATTGACAAGAGCTCCCCCGTCAACTTCACAAAAACTGTTACAATGAAAGAACCTAGGCGACTATATATAGATGATCAAGTTCGCACCAAAACACCTAGGTCAACTTCGCACGAAGTGTTACTTCGTGCGAACTTGCCTATAACAACACTAGTTCGTGAGAACTTGACTCTTAACACTATTAAATAATACAAAATCTAACATATTCAAACCCTATTCAAACAGACTTGATCTAAGACTTAGACATTAGACATCGTGCACCAACAACTTTTGATTTCCAATTTTGGCAACTTTTTATTTGGGTATGTATTAGTGACTTTAATAACTAGTTTTTATATTGAAAGTGAACTCTTGTTAAACATTTCTTTATGTCTTGTTGATTGATTGATTCATTCGTTCGTGTCTTTACGGTCTATATAAAGCGCGTTAACACATGGAAGAGGGTTAGAAGGGTGTTTGGGTAAAGTTCTTGTCTCGTTCATTGTATAGATCCTGCGAGGACTTGGTTCAAGCCTATTAGGACTTCCCTTGAGGCAGATAATATCAAATCGAGGGAAGTAAGAATGGCTTGAACCCCTTATAAATAAACTTGTTGAGATTGAACCCTTGCAAAGGAACAAATGATATAGAGCTAAAACTACATCAGAGGATTGATCCAGAATAACAGAGTTTTACAACCTCTGATGCAAACCACTGATCCAGTTAATACTGCATAACAAGATCTGCTGAATACAAGCTCTGCTGTGGAACCTCTGATGAAGACTAACAGGATAGGATTATCAGTGTTTCTTTTATATTAATGTAACACTGTTCTGTAATAGCAGTGGTAAGCTTAATCAGTGTTTAGAGTTAATTAGTTTATTGTTAGTTGTCACTATCAACCTTGACATCAGCAAAGATGCTCAGAGGTTTGACTTGTAGTATAAATAGAACAATACATTATACTGTTCCATTATCTATTAAAGATCATTTACGCATTTCCTTCCAATCATCTTTCTTACATTCTATACTAACAAACTATTATTGGGCCGAGGGGGAGTTTGTGATTCACATGCAAAACTTATAATTTTGAAAGCATGATGATCAAAGCAATCTTCTATTAGTTGTGATACAAAGTTTTATTCCGCTGCGATTCACTCTGTTTAATCTTCATTCATTAAACCATTTTCCAAACAATCACAACTAATTCAAACTCAGATCCTAATAATTGGTATCAGAGCTTGGTCAATCAAAATTTGATTTAGCTATCAATTTGATTTGAAAGGTCTGCTCTCCCTGCTAATTAGTTTGTTTGTTTTCATTGGAAAACAGAATTTAATTACCTTCAAAGTTTTTTAAACAAAATCTGTTTAAAACATTCAGAATGTCTCAAAACACATAGGATTCCAACAACACTGGATCCATGTTTAAACCTCCGATGCTTGTCTGGAACGTGTATTACATATGGAAACGTCAGATGGGTCATATTATTGCTCAGCAAAACACCGGTTGCTGGAGGTCCGGTGTATTTGGACCACATGTTCCTATGGTTCTAAGTGTAGAGGACCCCGCAAAACAACTGCCAAAAAGTCATGAAAACTACTCTGAGCAAGATTTCCAGAAAATTGAGTTAGATGCTAAGGCTTTTAGCATTGTTGCTTCAGCCTTGCCTAATGAAATCTATGCTGGCCTGTTGCACTGCAACAATGCAAAGGAGTTATGGGAGTATTGAAAGAGCAATTCGGTGGGACTGAGGAAGTAATTGAAAACAATAGAGAAGTCTTAAATCAACAATATGAAACTTTTTGTCATGTCAAAGGAGAGTCTCTAACCCAACAGTTCGAGCGATTTAGTTGTTTCATAAGTGAGCTTAAGCTAGTGAACGTTGAACTTCCTAATTCGATTGTCAATAGTCGTTTCCTCAGATCGTTACCAGAAAAGTGGGACACATAGCTTTTGTGACACGAACATCTGTCGGGTTTACAGAAATGAATCTTACACAACTTCATGGTAGACTCCTCACATATGAGAGAGTGTTGAACCAGAAAAAGAAGTTACAAGAGTCTGGCAAAATGGCTGATGACTATGCTTTTGGTAGCACAACTCTTTTAGGCCAAGAAGAGGGTTCTGGCAATGGTAAGGATTAGAGGTAAGATCATTTTATTGATATAACTCCCGGAGGAAACTTCAACTCTGATTCTTACTCACCCAACTATGCTTTTGCTGCTAGTGGGGAAAGCCAAACCTCTGATAACTTATAATGATCTTCAACACTTTGAACCTTCTGATTTAGAAGAAATGGACATTTTGCAACAACTGGCTCTATTAAGTGTTAGAGCTAGTAAATTTTACAAGAGAACTGGTAGAAAATTCCCAGGGTTACATGTGGGTTAAAAGTTGGGCTGGATAAATAAAAATATCAAGTGCTATAAGGTAATAGACTAGGACACTTTGGTAGGGAATGCAAATCTCAAACATCTGGACCTATTGAGACACACCCTAGCTCTAGACCTCAACACACACAAAGCACTGCTCATTATTCCCAATATACCCCTGCTCCTCAAATGCAAAGCACTGCTCATTTTGCACACCCTACTGCCACTGTTCCTGTGCACTATGTTCAAACCACTGTTCCATAGATTCAGTATGTTCAAGCACCATCTCCTCAAGTGCATGTGCAACTGCACCTCATGCCACTCAAGTTACTCAAACCACTGCTCCGGCAGAGGTTAACCAGCAAAGCTTTTTCACACAAGGTTTTGTTGATTGGAGTAGCTTGCCTGAGGAATTCACTAATGAAAACTTTGCTCTAGTAGCCAAAATGATTTCGAAAATGACTTTTGCTTTATGGCTCTAGACACAATAGTTGAAGGTGATGAATCTGTGGAAGAAGTTTCTAAATCTGATGTGTCTGAAGTTCATGATGAAACAGTGGTTACAAAAGAGAATGTTGATGAAGATGTGAAATCTCTGTTTGATCCATGGGATACCAGTGTGTCTGAAGGTGATTGTGACTTTCCATGATGGTTGCTGCTAAGGTATCACCTCAGATCCTTAAAGATTTATGTTCAGAGAAATGCATAATTACTTTTGCTGACATAAAAAAGGTGAATGAAAATCTTAGAAACAAAATTTTAGAAGATGAGTTAAATTTTGAAAAACTCTCAAAAGAGTTGAAAACAAAATTGATTAACAAAGATTCTGAAATCAGCAGTCTAAAACATGAGGCAAGCATCACCAAAGATTAACTCCAAACTATGATAGAAAAATATCAAGTTTGAAAAAAGGAGTTGGAATCTACCCAAATCACTTGTGAAAAGTGGGTAGAATCTTGTAAAGGTTATGAGGTCATGCTTGAAAACCAGATCAAAAGTAACATAAAATTTGGCATAGGTTTTAGGAAAAATGACAAAGTTTCTGAAAATGTTACCGTAAATGAGTATGGGGTGGTTGAAGTTGTCCCAACAAATTTGGCAGGTGAAGAGATTAAAGTCATTGATAAAAATGGAAACAAAATCATTTTAGAAAAACATGAGGGATTCTCAACTTTTGAGGAAGTTGAGAAATATCAATTTAAACCCACATGGTCCGATGAGTGTGACATTCTCGAAAATTTCAAGCCAATGGATTTTTCAACCATTGATGGTCTCAAAGCACCAAAAGCAAGAGTAATTCCCATTAAAGATCTTCCAGCAGATGTTACATCATCTGTTGAAAAGAAGTTTTAGAATGGAAAGAAGAAAGAAAAGGTTAAAAATCTGTTTTGTGATTTTTGTGAGAAAAGAAATCATGTCACTCAAAATTGTTTTCTTTTAAAAGCATACGATATCAACAAAACAAGTATAATACCTAATTCTTCAAAATGCATCATCTGTGGGAAAGCAAACCACAAAAATCAAGAGTGTGGTTACCTTCAAACCTTTGACATCAAGGTAAAAGAAATTTAATCAAAAGCTTTTGAGAATCAAAGTTCAAGCTCTGTTAGAAATAAATCTAAGCAGACCTTTGAACCTGTTGAAACATCTGCTACCAATGCACTGAACAAAACCTCTGTTCCTAGAGAGGTACAAGTGACAGATGCACCAACTGCAAAGAGGTATCCAAGGGGATATGGCCAACCTATTTATCAAAAGGTTCCTCTTAGTTATGAGGGTTACAAAAAACCCTCAAAGCCAAGAGTCAATAGGAATCCTCATGGTTACCAACATCTGACAGGAAATGGTCCACAAAAGTAGTTACAAAGACCAAATCAAACCACTGTCCATTTTCCCGAATTTGAGATTGGACAATCTGTGACTCTATCCAAAGCCATTTTGGCTTTGGAGACCCACCTAAACTAATTGTTTACTAATGTGCAGGGAGCTTCTACTTGCCGTGATAGTTTATGGTATGTAGATAGTGGAGGCTCCAGGCACATGACAGGATGTAGAGCCCTTCTCAAAGATTTCATGGCACATGGAGGGGGTGATATATCCTTTGGTAACAATTCAAAAGGGAAGGTGTTGGGGTCAGGGACTGTTCAGGCTGGGAAACTAAAATTTGAGCATGTTCATCTCATTGATAATCTAAAATTCAACTTATTGAGTGTCTCACAAATGAGTGACAAAGGATATGGATCCTTCTTTACGAAGAAAACATGTCAAATTGTAGGACCAGAAGTTATTAAAAAGATTGATCAAATCATTGCTGAGAGTAAAGCACAACTTGTTGCTCATAGGAGTGGCAATGTGTATGTGGTGGATATGTTGAAGGATAATCCAATGTCCAATGCATGCATGTTCTCAGTTGCTTCTAGCAAAGAGGCAGAGTTATGGCATAGAGGACTTGGACAGACAAATTTGAAAACTATCACCACTCTCTCAAAACAAAATATTGTCAGAGGATTGCCTTCAAAACAATTCACTTGTGAAGAACATTGTGTATCCTGTTTAAAAGGAAAACAACATAAAAGTTCTTACAAGTCAATTGAAGAGTCCAAAACAACCCAGTGCTTGCAATTGCGCACATGGAAATGTTTGGCCCTGTAATAATCATGAGTCTCAAAAAGAAAAGATACTGTCTTGTCATTGTAGATGATTTTTCAAGGTTCACATGGACATTTTTCATGCACTATAAAGATGAAACTGCTGGCATTTTGCAAAATTTTGTTAAATAAGTTGTAAAGCAATTTTACCTTCCAGTAAAAAAATTTAGAAGTGACAATGGGACAAAGTTTAGGAATAAGGAGTTAGATGCTTTCTATGAGTCAAAAGGAATTGTTAGGCAGTATAGCATCCCAAGGACTCCAGAACAAAATAAGGTGGTTGAAAGGAAAACATGACTTTAATTGAATCTGCAAGAACAACGCTTGCATACTTAGGTTTACCCCTGTCTTTTTGGCAGAAGCTGTAAACACTGCTTGCTATGTGCATAACAGAGTTTTGATCAATCCAAGACATCAAAAGACTGCCTATGAATTATTTATAAAATCAAACCTCTGATCTCATATTTCAAAGTTTTTGGCTGCCCATGCTTCATTTTAAATTTAAAAGATTCAATTTCAAAGTTTACAGCCAAAGAAGATTGTGGTTATTTCCTGGGATACTCAACCACTGCTAAAGCCTACAGAGTTATTAACTCTAGGACCAAGTGTGTTGAAGAAACTGTGAATGTAAAGTTCAATGAACTTTCTTCATTGAAAATCCCAGCAAATCCTGCTGAACTGTTTGATCTAGATAAATTTACATTTGAAGATGTGTCTATCAAGACTAACCATGTAGGTATAGCACAATCATCTCATCAAGATCATGGATACGACAGTGTGCTTCCACAATTCAATGTTAATCCATCCATCAGAGGAGCAGATGTTAATAACAGCTGTTAAAACTCTGCCACTACTGGCTCAACAGTTATTGATCCACAAACCTCTGCCAATTCACAAAATCAAACCACTGGTGATAAAAGTCCATACCCTATGAACAAAAATCAACAAAATCATGCATCCATTCCTCCTATACCTCTACCACCATTCAAAACAGATGTTAGTTCTTCAAAATTACCAACAGATGTTAGCTCAGATGATTCCCATCTGCAGCCTTCACCTCAAAATGCAATCATTCCATAAAAGGGAGATCTTATCTTCCATTAAAGGCATCCATCTGATCAAGTTATTGGCAACATCAATGAGGGAGTGCTCACAAGAAGCCAATCCCAAAACTTTGTCTTTTTGCTGGCTTTTTATAACTCACACAACCTGTCAAGTACCAAGAGGCACTAAAAGACAATAGTTGGGTAGAAACCATGCAAGAAGAGCTCCTATAATTCAAAAGACAACAAGTATGGGAACTTGTACGACTGCCAAAGGATGTATGTCCAATTGGCACAAAGTGGGTTTTCAAAATCAAAATTGATGAATGGGGTTATGTTGTCAAGAACAAAGCAAGGCTCATGGTTCAAGGCTATAGACAAGAAGAAGGCATTGACTATGATGAAACTTTTGCTCCTGTAGCAAGGTTAGAAGCCATCAGATTGTTTTTAGCTTTTGCTGCCAACCACAACATCAAAGTGTTTCAAATGGATAGCAAAAGTGCATTCTTATATGGGAAGATCAAAGAAGAGGTATATGTTTGTCCACCTCCTGGATTTGAAGATGCATTTTATCGTGATCATGTCTACAAGCTCAACAAAGCTTTGTATGGCCTGAAGCAAGCACCCAGAGCCTGGTATGAAACTCTTTCCACTTTTCTCTTATCCATTGGTTTCACGAGAGGTAAAATTGATAAAACCTTATTTTTAAAATGGAGAGGAAAAGACTTGATGCTTGTCTAAATTTATGTGGATGACTGTGATACCCATGACAAAACCAGGTACACCTTAATTGGTCCTAAACTTAAAGCAGGATTACAAGAATAATTGCGCGTAAAAGTTGTAAACTTACATGACTTGTGTGCTATACTGAACAATTGTTTTCATGTCTCAGAGGAATCCGAGAGCACGTCATGGTTAACATGAAACTATTGAGGACCAACGATGCGAGGTTGGCGTCCTTAGCCTTGAACAACGTGTTAAACGGAGACTGGACGTTTAACAGTGCATCAAACCTTTGACGTTGATTATTAGGTTATCGGTAGCATCATTTAAGATTTAGAGTTCCAGAAACAACTTAGTTTTGTGCCATAGACTTTGACATAAGGTTTGAAGCTAATCGAAGCCCGGGCACGCAAAACAAAGCAGCTTCCCGGTTAGGGAAACACCTTCGTTTCGGGCATAACATAAGGCAACCAAATATGCAAGGAACGATCGATCAAGCTTAAAAACACTTAAACTACCCTAATAAGAGACTTTTATGATGAAAACGTAACTGGGTTCGGATTTCGAGACGGTTATACATGATTTTTAAAACTGAGTCTTTTGACACTAAGAACGCGAAAAACGGAGCTCGTTTCGCAAACCGAGAACGCGTACGGTACCTGAAAACGAACCTAAACGCAAAACCAAAGATAAACATCATCTTTTCGCGCGTGTTACGAAGCACGAGGTGCCCCACATGGACCCCCCTTTTATATTCATTTCTATTATTTTTTTCTTTTAGTTCTCATTTATCCTTCCAAAAATACACCATTTCCTCACAAGATCTGCCATAAACATCATCTTCCTGACTTACCAAAATCGAAGGTATATTAGATGTTTCATAAGGTTTTGATCATTAATTCTTGATTAAACACGATTTATAACCGAAAAACCCTTTATAATCAATGATTTTTGAAGGTTTAAACAAGTTTATGGGCTGACTAAGAACACCTTGGGAATTCCCTGTGTTATGTGGCAGCCATGATCACAAACCTTTGGGTTTTGATACCCTAATCAACACCTATTCGACAAAAATCGCATAACTGTTCGATTAACCGAAAAACAATGAAATAAGGCTTGATTGATCTAAGTTCTAGCATATTTGGATTGTACTTGATGTGTAGGTACTGAATATAGCTCCTACATCCTTCTGGACTCAAGAAAAACGTGCGGAAACGAAGCTTGCGCTAGGTTATATCGCCCGAAAACCGAATCTAGAGTAGGTAGATTATTGTTTTGACTATAACTTGGTCTGTGATACTTGGATTGAGCTGATATTTAGTATGGTGATGTAGGGTATTGTCAGGAAGGTCCACGTAAAAGTTTATAATTTTTGGAATTTTCTACAATATTTGGTGAAGTTTTGATTGTTTTACGGAAAGAATTTCGTAAAAAATTATCAAAAGAATTCAATAAATCACCAAATGTTATAGAGACACTAAGAAACATATGGGGAATGTTCTGGGAGAATTTGGAGTCGATTGGGTGAGGTTTGATTTGGGTTAAAAATCCGCGTTTTTGCGAATTTTTGGTAGCCGGGAACGCACTGAAACGAAATCGGAAAAATCTCAAATTTTTGTGAGAAGTTCCTGGACATGTAAAAGATGTTCTGGAGTTTTTTGGGAATTTTTGGACCAATGGTGATAATTAATATTAATTATTTGATTAAATATTGTTTTATAAATAATTTATTTAAATAAAGAAAAGCCAAAATAAATTCCCAAATTTTTTCCTATAATCTACAGTTTTTTACTCACTATTATAAAATTTACATATTTTTATTCAAAATTATCGATTAAATGGGAATTTAGGGTATTAAAAATGGGTTATTTTAAATTAATTTCAACAGTTTACCGTATAACGAACCTGCCAGAACCGGGAACTGACCCAACCCGACAAATACTATAATTGGAACTCCGGGAGTATTCCGGGAGAATCCTGGGCAAATTGGACACTAGGGGTGTGACCTAAGACAATTCGGGAAAATCCCGACGGTGAAAATGGAAACTCAATTTTGGGCAACATAGACTCCCCAAACACTCAAACTCCCTTGTTGAAAAGTTAATCATCATAAATAACAACGTGTTGGAACTATTGGTATTCCCGTACCATTATCCGAGCACGTTAAACTACTGACTTTGGCTGCCACGCGAAATGGTGCCCGGAAGCCAAACTGAAAACTAATACTACCCTGACCTCCATCACCATACAAGTGGCCTATAGACTCAAGCTGGAGTGAAACTCCTGACCGAATCGAAGTTATAACCATTACCAACTTAGATACTGACTCGAGTCCATACTTGCATATGTGTTATTAAAGCTGATCCAGTCGCTTGATCACTTGTGTGTTGAGACTACTACGTACACTATGAGTTTTCACTTCCCCGCTTTTGAATTCTTTTACTGTTTTCTGGGGACTTGCATGTTAAAAACTGTGTTGATTACACCCAATTGGGAGTGAGTTTCACTTCCCCACTTTTGAATGGTTTTACTGTTTTCTAGGGACTTGCATGTTAAAAACTGTATTGAATACACCAATTTGGGAGTGAGTTTTACTCTCCCACTGGTAAACTGTTTCACTGTTTTCTGGAATGACTTGCATGTTACGAAACTGTGTTAATTGCACCAACTTGTGAGATGTGAATTATCTAACACACGAACTACCTCCCTCTACAAGTGATTAGCATAAGCCGTGGGCAGTGGATAGTACTATTGGTCTAACAAACCCAGTTGCTCCAGGCAGTGTCTAGGTGACACTGTGTGACGGTGACTAGGCAACTGCACACATCCTGAATTCAGTTATGTTGTTAGACATAACTGCAGGGGAACATTGAACTTTATATGACTTAGTGCTGGGATGACGTGCCTGTCTTGACACGGCCCAGTGGGGAAGTGTCTGCAGTGACACGACCCGGTGCATGATGTGTCTGTCTGACACCGAGTGACTATGACAGGTCAAGGTTTCACTTGTGTCCTCGTGTAATTCCATCCGTGACTATAACTGTGACCAGTGCAATTAAACGTGTTAATACATATGGTTCCACAATAACTAAACCAGTGGAACTCACGCAGCGTTTAGCTGACCCTATTCAAAACTAACATGCATTTTAGGTAAAGCGCATCAAGAGTAAGGAATGTGCGTGTGGATGGCTTGGGTAGTAAACTGTAGCAGAATAAGAGCTGTCGTAGCTCGTAGTACCATACTTGAACTGTGGTGTGTAATATGATGCTATTAGTATGTTGTAACCGAGGTTCCCTTTTTATGCGATATCATGTTTTTAAATTAACGGGAACTACCATGTGTCTGCCGCACCCTGCAATTATCTTCCGCTGCGAGTCTGGGTGTGACAATGACATCATCTTTGGATCCACATGCACTGCCATGTGTGAAGAGTTTAGGCAGCTCATGGCAACAGAGTTTGAAATGAGTGCAATGGGTGAGCTCCAATGTTTTCTTGGTCTTCAAGTAAAACAATTGCACAATGGTACATTCATTCATCAAAGTAAGTATGTCAAAGAACTACTCACAAAATTTGATATGAATGATTGTAAACCATGTAGCACACCCATGGCAACCTCAAAGCTTGTTGTTGATGACAAGGATGACTTGCTTGATCAAACTCTTTACAGAAGCATGATTGGGTCTTTATTGTACCTAACAGCTTCTAGGCCAGACATTATCTTTGCACATGTGTTTGTGCCAGATCCCAGTCAGCACCTAGAAAGTCTAATCCTATTGCTGTGAAGAGGATATTCAGATACATAAAAGGTGTTCCCATACTTGGTATCTGGTATCCTACTAATGGAAACATTGAGCTTTCAGGTTACTCAGACATTGATTTTGCTGGTTGCCACACCACAAGGAAGTCCACATCAGGAGGAGTTCAGTTTCTAGGTGATTGCCTAGTGTTATGGCAAAGCAAAAAGCAAGTTACAATATCCACATCCACTGCTGAGGCAGAATACATTGCTGCTGCAAGTTGCACTGCTCAACTCTTGTTCTTCAAAACCAATTGCTGGATTTTGGTGTAACTGCCTTAAAGACTCCTCTCAAGTTAGATAGTCAAGCAGCTGAAGACATCATTAAAAATCCAATGTCCCACTCCACAACAAAGCACATTGACATCAAACATCACTTTGTGAGAGATTGCTATGAAAAAGGTTTGATTTCTCTGCATCTTGTTCGAACTAAAGATCAACTAGCAGATGTTCTAACAAAAGTATTAGATACATCCACCTTTGAAAGTTGGATCTCTAGGATTGGCATGCTAAACATGGAATAAAAACATTTTTATGTGTTCGATGTGTAAATAGCAATAAAAGGTTTTCAGAAAATAAAAAATCCATCCTTAAAAATAGTTTAAAATTGTTGTTTTCAATAAATCTCAAAAGTCTGTTCATAACCACTGCTTTTCTTAAAACCACTGATTGGCTTGAGAATCTATCCACTGACAAAAGGGTATCCTCTCGTTGGTCAAACCATTGTGTTAACTTTATCCACTGATAGCTTTCCACTAATAGTGTAAAACCAAAACACTGTTCCCATCCACTGCTGACACACAACAATGGTTCTCCATAACACCTGTCTTCCATTCATTATTAAAGGATACACGTGGACAGATGTTAGCCGTCAGATCTTTGCCACGTCATCACTCACCTTTTCACCTTATAAAACCCTGTTTTATCCCAATCAGAGGTTTTCACTCTGTCTTATCGAATTCAAAATTCTAAAAGTGGTTTTCTCCTCAAATCTTCTTCTTCGCAATTTTTTTTCTTTCCTCACCCAAATCCTTCTTTATGACATTCATCATTAAAACACACCACAATTACACACCAATTCTTGAAGAAACTGACCCAAATAGACAGTATCATGCTATGATCGAAGTCTTAAAAGAGTCAAAATACAAGGATATCATGGAAATCAAAGCCCCAAGATACATTACGACAGTTTTGGGCAAATGCTGAGGTCCATTCAACAAAGAAGAAACCTTATGTATTGTTTCCACTATGGGCAAAACACTGTTTCAAATAAGCCCAGCTTCCATTTCAGAGGTTTTTGGTTTGAATGACCTAGATCATCCTACATCTTTCCCAATCCCTGACTTGCATAATGAATTCATTGAAATAGGGTATGAAGGTCAACTGACAGGTAAAACCATCTATAAACCTAAATTTCTTGTTGAAATGAAGTTTTTCTTCGATACTTTGTTGACATGTATGTCAGCCAAGACAACTACTTTTAATGAAATACCGTTAAACATGCAATACTTGGGATATGCAATTTGACCAATTCCGATTTTAACTTTTCTCAAGTATTGTTCAATGACTTGGTGACAAACATTGGAAACATTAAAAAGGACAAAACTTTTCTAATGCATCTAAGATTTTTAAGTGTTTACATTCAAAACAAGGTTGGTGATGCTGATACTAAACAAGGTGTTGTGACTTCTCATGGTAGCCTTACACATGAAACTTTTACACGCATCACCAACCAATCAAAAGTTTTAGAAACACAAGTAGAGGGTATTGCGCAAATTAGATGCACAAACATCACAGGCTCAACCCACTGCTACTGAGCCCACTGCTACTAAGCCCACTGCTCCTGGTGATTAAAGTACTACAACCAGTGGTTTGGAAACCACACCAGCCATCACCAAAAAGAAAACTACAAAATCCAAAAAGCCCACCAAACCCAAAAACAAAAAGGGTCCTCTGGAAGATGAGATCCCAGAGATTAACCCAGTGACAGCACCAAAGTCACTTGAAACCACTACTGCTACTTCCTCACAACATATGGTAGAAAGATCTCAACCTATAAGCCTATCTCCTCTTGAATCGTCACAACATGATCAAGTCGTAAGCACAGGGACACCTCATTATGAAGCTCTAGATCCACTTGGTTCTATCTTCCACAGCCCCTCTCCCAGGGCAATGTCGTTTTCTACACCACAACCTTCACCTACAATATTCCACCAACAATTTTACCTCTATTGAATGCAATAGAAATGGATCAAACAAATATCAGTTCCTCTCAATCACACATCATAGAGAGTTTTCCTCTACATGTGACTGAGTCTGATACTCATGTCTTTGCTATCCCATCAACAGCTGAGGAGGCTACATCCCTTGGGTTACAAGTAACCCTTGGTGAATTTTCAAGTGGAGCAATCACTACAATTGCAGAACTTCCTGTTTCTCAATTCGACAGTGGTTTCATCATTAAGACTCCCTTGAAGGCAACAACTATTGAGGCTACTAAGGTAACCTCTATATTAGTTGGAGGTCTGCAGAACCAAGAAAAAGAGGCATCTGGTTTCGAGGATATGGGATTTACTTCCATTGAGAATCTAGATACAACCACCACTGGTGGGAGTTCAGATGATCCTATTAAATTAGGTGATGAGCTAAGATATAAAGAATTGAAGGGAGAGTATCAAACATTGAAACCTCTATTGCTGACATAAAAAATATGATGCAACAGATGTTAGAAACCTCAAAAAGTCAATCTTCTGCATCAAACACTAGTGAGCTATGGCAACAACGGTATCCTCTGCTTCAACTACAAAGACAACATGCTGATCTCGAACATGAACAACACATGCAGCTGTTTAGAAATATGGTTGATGCAAGATATCAGGACACACTTGTAGACATCAAAGTCATAAAAGCTCATCTTCTTCAAACCACTGGCACTTCTCCTCCTACAGTTGTCTTTGTTGAAACAACTGATGCCAAAAATGGGGGGGGGGGAGATAAAGAGGGGTTAAAATTGAAGCCGGATCCTAAAGCCAAACCGGTAATGGAAGTACCTAAGCCAGATGGTACCAAGAAAATTGATGAGACTCTCAACCTCTTTGCTGATGAAAAGCAAAAGAGAAAAGAGAGGTTGGAAACAAAAGGTGCAAACATATTTCAAAAAGAAAAGGCTACTCAGATGGAAAAGGAAGACCTTGCTACTTCGAAACAAAGAAGAAAGTCAACCAGAAAGGTTAGACAACCAATATCCACCCCTTCCAAAACCACTGATCAATCAATCAGCACATCAAAACCATCATCACCACCAGAAATTCATCAAATCCTGAACCAGGAGATGTTGTGACACCTGTTGTGTCAATAATTGTTGATACAGCAGTGGTTACAACATATGTTACCTTAACCACTGCCATGATCACTTTCCTAACCACCACTCACCAAATATCTACTCCTACTAGAATTCCCAATCAACCATCACCACCGCCCAAACTCACTTTTAAAAGAAGGAAGAAGACAAATGTGATAGATGATGACAATATCTTTCCTTCACCACTTCCACTATCATCAAAACCAATGACCTCAACCTCAGTATCTCCTCCAATCTCAACATCATCTCAAACCACTGTGAAACCGCCTGCATTCCTTCCTCTTACCACTCAATTTCCTCTTGATCTACGTGTTGTTAGGGAAGAGATCAAATCCATTTATTCTGAAGAGGATCCAGAAAATAGAAACTTCCCATCCTTGCAAGGATATCCAAAGACTAAGAATATTGATGAATATCTTAAATTGAAGGCCATTCAAGCAGAGGATATAACCAAGAGGGATACAAAGGGAAGGTGTGATAGAGAAGTACAAAACTTCATGCACTATCAGCTTAGTAAAGTCAGAAGACTTGAAGATTTCTCCAAAGAATTGTGCAAGAGGCTATCAGAAAGAGATGATGATAGTCTAAGGAGAGACTACATAGATCATATCAGGGAGAATAAACAATACAAGGCGACAAGAGCACAATTCAAAGACTGGTATGTGAGTGATCTTAAAGAAGAAGTAGAAAGAATGCAAGAGATGCTGAAAGATCCAAACAACAAGCCCATTCCTCCAGACTGGAATAAATTCAAGAAGAATGTGCCTGACAAAGCCTTGAAGCTCAAAAGGGTGAAAGAAGAGCTGGTTGCTGCAAACTATGGTATAAAAAGGTGTTAGTGCACGATGTATATTGTCTATGTCTTGGATCGAGTCTTAGTGATTAGGGTTTAATATATTAATCTTTAAGTTTAAGTTTGTATGTTGGAGGACCAGTTCACACGAAGTATGTCATGTAATATGGCTAGTTTACTTTTTAATGAATTCACGGTTAAAATGGACTGAATTTTCAATATGTCATGTAAAATCACATAATGATAAACCCTTGAAAGTTTCAAACCTAAAATCAAACGAATTCATCTCGAAAATTGCAAAAAATCACATTTTGGAGAACATTTATGTGCGAATTAAAGACCTGTAATTCGTACGAATTACAAGTCCAAATATTTTCAAAGTTGAACACTCTAGTTTGTACGAACTAAGACTCCTAATTTGTATAAATTAGACCTTGTAACTGATAATTTTCAAGTTTGAACGTGTTTCAGATATTTTCAGCATATCAAAATGGATTCTGAGTTTTATAATGCGTTTGCAACCAGTGCTGCAAAAACAACAAACGCAGTTGCTCAAATGAACCTCGAAAATGAGATGGGAACGACTGTAAAACCCCTGAAACTAATGAATCTCGAAGACTACGAGAGTTGGAGAGAAAAAATCGAGAAGTGGGTTCAGGCGAATCATTTCAATTGCTGGCTTGCGATCAGAACCAAGTATTCTTTGCCAAGAGATGAGCACAACTTAGTGAAAATTCCTAAGAACTTTACTCTGGAAGAGAAAGATAATTTTGTCAATGAAAAGAAAATGATGAGTTTGTTACTGCAATCGATCAAAGAAGACACCCTGATGCTGTCACAATATGATAATCACTCACAAACTTTGTGGAACGCTTTGCGTATGAAATATCACAGGAGCACAGAGATGAGGAAGAGTAAAAAGGCGTTACTGAGAAAGGAGTTTGATATATTCGGTCTGATGAAAGGAGAATCAATGAAACAATTGATTGAACGCTACTGTCACTTGGTGTTTCAAATGAAGAGACACGGAATTCTCAAAACCGATGAAGAACTGGTTGACAAACTGGCAGACGCTTTGCCAGAAGGTGAATGAATGGTCAACATATCTGATGGTGTTGAAGAACGGGATCGAGTATAGTGGGTACAACTTACCAACATTCATTGAAAAACTCAAAGGTCATGAGATGGAACTTCAGAAGATAGTAAGATCTAAAAGTGCACAAGTGGTACAAGATGTCAGTTTGTACTACAAAGCTGGGTCTACTGAAACTCAAAGCCCGAAAATACAAACCGCTTTCAGTGTAAATACTTCTAGAAGTTCAAAGTCTAGTCAATCAAGTTTTCAAGCATTTCCAAGTTTCAATCCGAATACACCTTAGACACCTCAGACATCACATGATACAAATCCGTTTCATAATCAATCAAACCAATCCAGTAATGCAAGTTCAAACCCGAATGTCATTAAATACAACATTGCTGTTAATCTAAAAAATGCTCAAAATTTCAACGAGCAAACAACAAAGCAACATATGGCATTACTTGCAACTGTCTTAGAGTCCTATGAAAGTTTGGTCGCTGGTAGGATCGGTAATCTAGAAATGACAGCTGAAGATTACTATCAAATCGATCAAGAAGAACTGGAGTTGATGGACATAAGATGGTGTATGGCTTCTATTATCCGAAGAGCAACCAGATTCATGGAATTAACTGGAAGAGATATCGGAGATGGAAAGAGTAAATTGGGGTTTGATAAGTCGAAGGTCACCTGCTTTAAATGCAAAGAAAAAGGTCACTTTAAAAGAGAATGTCCAAATCGTGAGGTAAGCGGTAATCAAAATCCTTTTGGGAACAACAATGATTACTATCAAAGAGCTATTTACCATCGACCTTCTCCTCAAACAAGAGTCGTTCAAATTGAAGACGAACCATCACCATCAAGAGAAAAGGCTTTGGTAGTAGCACAGGAAGATGAAGGATTTAACTGGAACAAATATTTTTCCAAGAATGAAAGCTTAGCTTTACTGGCTGAAATCATTGAAGAGCCAGAATCTGAAATGGAAGATTCAAGTGATGTTTTCGATGAAGAAGAATATTTGGAAGATGCATTATTAGGGGAATATCTTCAATGCACTGAAGAGGAAAATATTTTACACAATGCATTAAAAATTATAATTCCACCTAATTTGATGCCTTCTTTTGCAGGATTCTTTAGTACCAGATGTCATGGACAGATAGCGGAGACAGTGAAACTGGAAACTAAAGAAGTAATTGATGTGGAAAAGGAGATGACAACTGAAAATTTGACTGAAATTGCTAACAAAGCAATGATGGCAAATTTGAAAGAGGAAGAGTCTGATCCAAAAGATAAAATGGATAAAAATAAGAATTCAGAAGAAAAGGAAATGGTTAAAGTGCAAATTGTCGAGGTTGAGAAACTGTGCACAAAATGCCTTAAACCATGTGAA
Organism: Scalesia atractyloides; assembly: GCA_947069175.1. NCBI lineage: Eukaryota > Viridiplantae > Streptophyta > Magnoliopsida > Asterales > Asteraceae > Scalesia > Scalesia atractyloides. Next base: position 26,309,136 of record CAMTDV010000024.1, read on the forward strand.
AAATGTTTTGAAAAAGGATGAAATAATCAAAGATCTTAACAAACATAATGACAATTTCAGATATGATTATAGAACAATGAAAGAATCATATGATAAAATGAAAAGAACATATAAAATGGTTGAGCAAGCAAATCTTGAACAAAGTAAAATGATGGATATTTAAAAGCTACTTTAATGGAAAAACAAACGGCTATTAACATTCATATAAACAAGATTGCTGAACTTAAAATGGAAGTTGAAACAGAAAAAATTGAGACTGAAAGAGTAAACAAACTCTTAATCAGTTATTCGAAGAGTTCTTATGTCATTGATCATATTCTTCCTACTGTAAAGATAGGAGGATGGTAAAGTTGATAAGAAAAGTGTGGATTATAGATATGTTCCTCCACCTTTGAGGCTAAAGTTATGTGAAGAAGAAACCTGAGGGAATGGAGGAGGCGCTCAACTTGAAAGTTAAACTGAGACAAAAGATGAGCGGCCTGAGAAAATTGATATAATCTACACTAAAACTGAAAACGACACTGAAACTGAAATTGTAAAAAACGTGGTTGAAAAGGTTTTGGAAAACGATTCTGATGATTCAAATTTTGAAAGTGATGAGTCAAGCTTAAATAGTTCAGAATCTGATTCACAATCTGAAAATGAAGATAAAGTTTCTTCAGAAGATAGTTTAAGTGATGATCCTAACGTTGTTTTATACAAAGTTAAGGATTCTGATAAACTATACTTTGATGAGACTTTTCTGATCCAGAATGTGAAAGAAGATCACATTGATAAACTTTTCAAACAGGTAGAAATAAAATCAGAATATCTTGATAAAAATCTGACAAAGTTTTATTCAAAATCCAAAAAGATTTTCAACAATTATCGAAGGAAAGGTGGGGATTTTCCTGTGACATGAAGGGAAGGGTTGGGTTTTGAAACAAAGAAAAATAACAAAAAGCGTCCAAATCAGAATTATAACAACAAGAAAATGGAATTTGTTTTTGGAAGTAACACGGTTGTTGAAAAGGAAATCATTGGTAAACAATCAAATGATGAATTAAGAAAGAGAAAGAACTCCGTGAACAGAAGTTGGATTCATCTGCTAGATCTGATAACAGAAGATGTTTTAAATGCAACGAAGTTGGGCATATCGCACGACGTTGTTCGCAAAAGAATCCAAGATCTGCTTGTGGTGAAGAAAATTCACAGAAGATATAAATAAGAAATCACCAGATTTTGCACCGACAAAAATTTTGGAAAGGGAAACTGAAACTGAGAAACCAGTCAATGATTTTGTACCTAAAAATGATACTGGTGATTCGTCGGTTAAAGTTGAAAAGAAAGAATAAAATATTATCCTAAAAAGGAAAATTTGAATCAACAAAGATTGGTGGTTAGCGCAAAATCATCTTCTATGAATTTCAGACAAGCTGATTCGACCAAAGGAAAGGAAAAGGTTGAACATGTAAGCACGAGTGAGAGTGTAAAACTTGAGAAAGTTGAAAAACCGGTAAAGACTGACAGTGCAAAAGATTTTCCTAAACTCACAAAGATAAAAAAAAAGAAAGTCAATTTTAGAAAAGAGATTGTTGATGAGTATTTTGATGGTGAGGATGAATATGCTTTTGAGAGTGATTACGAAGATGTTTATCCAACCCCCTAGACCAAAAAGGCTTGGGTTTCTCTCTTTAACTAGATTCTTTATCGTGTGTGAAGGGGCTTCCACGGTCGATTCTTTCTAAATGGATCATGGACAGTGGAGCTTCCAGACACATGACCGGAATGCTAGCTTTACTTTATGATGTCAAATCTATCAAAGGTGGATATGTGGGTTTTGCGGGAAATCAAGGCTGGTCGGATTATCGGTGAAGGAAAGTTGTCAAATGGAGTATTATCTTTCGATAGAGTGAACTATATTGCAGAGTTAGAAAACAACTTGTTGAGTATCTCTCAGATATGTGATAAGAAGTTTACCACACATTTCAATGACAAAGAGTGCATGATCTTGAAACCACGATTTAAGATTCCAGAAGAGTGGATTTTGATGAGAGCTCCAAGAGAAAACGATTTATACGTTCTTGATATGAGAGTTGCCACTACAACATCAAAATCTACACAATGTTTTGTTACTAAAGCTACAGAAAAGGAATCAGTGTATGGCATAGAAAGATGGGTCACATACATTTAAGAAAGATGAATTTTTTGGTTCACATCCACTTAGCTGATGGGGTAAATCTGAAAAGTTTTCATCTGAATGATGAGTGTGTTAGTTGCAAGAAAGGAAAGCAACACAAGAAATCTCATCCGAAAGAGCTGTTAAATTCAATCAAGCTACCTTTAGAGCATTTACACATGGATCTCTTCGGACCAGTTAATGTGAAGCATTTCCGCAGATCTATACTGCTTGGTGGTTACGGATGATTATTCAAGTTTTTCGTGGGTATTCTTTCAAGAGAGCAAGGATGAAACCTTCCAAAATCTGATGATTCTCTTCCGAAAGCTTGAGAATTTATATCATTTACCCATTCGAAGAATCAGAAGCGACAACAGAACAAAATTTAAGAACATCCAAATGCTCGAGTTTTGCAACGATAAAGGCATTCTTCACGAATTCAGCACCCCCATACTCCTCAACAAAATGGAGTAGCTGAACGTAAGAATCGCACACTTATTGAAACGGCAAGAACGATGCTGGCTGATTCTAAATTGCCTGTGAGTTTCTGGAGTGAGGCTGTTGCTTCGGCATGTTATACCTTGAACCGGGTATTAACTGTTAAACTATTTAAGAAGACATGCTTCAAACTTCTCAATCAAAGAAAACCTAACTTGGAGTTTCTTGAACCTTTCGGATCTCCTTGTACGGTAATTGATCCTGGTGGCAAATTTGGAGCGAAGTCGCTAGAAGGTTTCTTTGTTGGATATGCAAGTCCACTACGGCATGTATATTTGCCAAGTTTGAATCAAGTGGTTCTTGCACAACATGTTGATTGTCGAAGATATACATTGGCAACGCAAAAACCTGGAGATTCTTGGATGTTTAATTACGACAATTTGTGGAATTCTTTTGAATTGCCAGAAGAACCAAATGAAGAGGAATTTGCATTGTTATATCAAATGCAACAAGCAGCAAATCAAGAACAAGTCTCACGACCGATAGTGGTAACTCAACCACCTATTGGTATGTCAAATTCTGAAGATGTTCAAACAAATGTTCCTGAAGAACCAGCAACTGCAACAATTTCAAATTCATCTGATCCCATTCTTTCTCCAACAAATGAGTCTGATTCTGATTCTACACCAACTTATGATCAAGATGGTGATTCAAGTTTTGATGAGGAATCTGAGCAGATCACAAGTTTATTAAACCATTCAGCTGGTACTAGTTCAAGAAATGAAGCATCCACAAGTAGTAGTGTTGCTGATTCTGTGGCTAAACAGAATATTACTAATCTGGAGAACGAAGTGGCTGTTTCTAACGAAGTGGTTCCAAGAAATCTATCATATCATCCTTCAGACAACATAATTGGTGAACTGTGTGTAGGAGTAAAAACGCGAAATCAAATTAACAAAGCACTTAGTTGTTTCTATACTAAAGTTGCTCCTGTTCAGGAATATTGTTTTTTTCGCTGTTTTATCTCGCAGGTTGAACCAAAGCATTGGAAGGAAGCAATTGCTCATGAAAACTGGGTCAACGCTATGCAGGAGGAACCGCAACAATTCGAGAAGTTAGGCATTTGGAAGCTTGTGGATCCTCCAGGAAATCAAAAGGCAATTGATACTAAATGGGTCTTTAAGTGCAAGCGTGATGCTCGAGGAGTAATGGTACGCAACAAAGCTCGGCTCGTTGTCAAAGGTTTTCATCAACAAGAAGGAATCGATTACACAGAAGTGTATGCTCCGGTTGCAAGACTGGAAGCAATCCGAATTTTCTTGGCGTTTGCGTCATGGAAGGGCTTCAAGGTATATCAGCTAGATGTAAATCACCTTTCTCTACAGAAAAGTGAAGGAGCTTGTGTATGTCGAACAACCATCGGGGTTTGTCGATCAACAAAACAAAGACAAGGTATATTTGTTGGATAAAGCACTTTACGGGTTGCATCAGGCCCCGAGAGCCTGGTACTCAGCACCTGTTAAGAAACGGCTTTACAAGAGGTACTGTGGATAACACACTCTTCATCAGAGAAGTTGGTGGACATTTGCTGATTGTATAGATATATGTGGACGACATAATCTTTAGTTCTACAAATGATGATTTATGTAAAGAGTTCGAGGATATCATGAAGAAAAAATTCGAGATGAGTTCGATGGGAGAGATGAAGTTCTTTCTAGGACTACAGGTTGATCAACTACCCGATGGTATTTTCATTCATCAAACTAAATACATTCATGATATTTTGCAGAAGTTTGAGATGACAAGTTCTAAACCGATATCAACACCATTGGCGATCAATCATGGTCTCTGCCCTGATGAACATGGAACCAAAGTGGATGAAATGTTGTATCGGTCGATGATAGGGTTACTAAGTGGATGACTTGTCAGGCTGAGTACATTTCGGCTTCCAGTTGTTGTTTACAGCTCTTGTGGATACAACAGCAGATGAGAGACTTTGGTTTGCAATTTCTTGACACACCGCTGTATGTAGCTAACAAGGCAGCAATCGACATTACAAAAAATCATGTTCAACATTCTAAAACGGAACATATTGAAATGCGATATCACTTTATCCGTGATTGTCACGAGAAAAAGTTTATTCGAATCAAAAAAATCCACACTGATGAACAAAAGGCAGATTTTTATACCAAAGCTTTTACACGAATAAGATTTAAATATCTTATGAGATTAAACGGTATGAAAACCTTTCGTCAGATGGGGATGATGTTGAATATGGGTCTGACGATGAGTTCTCGTAATCCTCATTGGTTAGTCACTTTATTTTAGTTAGATTTTGTTTCTGTCTTAAAAATCAAAAATCCAAAAATATGTTTTTGATTTTAGGGGGAGAAATTTGGAGAAAATACAAAAACATATAAAATTAAAAAAGTACAAAAACATGAAAAAAGGCAAAAAGAGTTTTGTGTAAACGAGGAAATGATAGTGCATCAGTGGACTATCACAATATACTAAAGAATTGAAGTGTTTAAAAGGTTGAGAAAACGAATCTCATTGTGGATGTGTCAGTAAGCTTTGCACGTTCAGTAGATTGTTTCTGTGATATAAACCTAAATTTACAACTTCTTAACTTGTGGGTCAACATCTCTCGGATATATGGACTTGGTACTCTGAAATTTCGTTTGAGAGATTGCCTTATTATGAGATACTAGGTCTTTATAGATAATTGATATCTGGAGTATTATACAAGTTCTTCTGATTTTGCATAAGCAATGGCCTAGAACTTATATAATACTTTTGCTTAAAAACTCCTAAACTGCAGCTTATTGAAAGTATCGAAAGATCTAATCTATTGCAGTTAAAAGATTCCATATTGGAACACCACTTTAAAGTCGAGCCTTCATCTCTTTGTCGGTACAGTGGTACTAACCTGAGCTCTCAAGGTCTCGCACAACCCAGATACAGGTATTAGTTAAGCTATACTCACCTGTAAGATGAAATCTAGGGAATCTTATGTAACACCCCGACTGCGTAAAAACAACAAACCACGACAGAAACGTCGGGGAGTCATGTTAACGGATTGTTACAACAACACATGGTATTTGAAGTTTCGTTTAATTGAATTATAATAAGATTACATTGTTATATTGTCTTGAGATTACACAACTAAACAAACATAGTTATCGTCTTGCTTGTTTTTAAGGCACTAAAGTCTACGTCCATTCCCACATGAGCATGCATCAGTAGCATCAAACGTTGTTCCCTGAAACATATGTGAAAAACGAGCCAGCATAAAAGAATGACGACAAGTGCATAGGTTTTATGAGTGTGTCAAATTCATGGCCTTGAATATGTATTACAATACCTCGTTAGACTACTAGAGGCGTTAATTGAAAACCTTGTTATCGAAAAGTATTTGGTATTGCAATGATAACTAACCAACCTAAAACAAGTTAGTTATAGTTTATAAAAGACTTGTAGCCATAAATCTTGACCAAAACATTTGTTTCCTAAATCCGAGTAGGAAGTCTTGAAATAATTTGTATGGTTTATATCTTTAATTGAAATCGTTGCGTGTCATCGTTTGAAAACATTTGTTCAAGTGATGCAAATAACGCCACAAATGTAATACGTTAAAAGCACTTATATATAGGAAATACCAGCGGCGTATCCACCATGCTTTTATCACATTACACACGTACGGTTATCTAAATCACTTACCATAAACCAATCGTCCAATCTTCTTTGTTATAAACCAAATCGTCATTTGCCATAAACCAATCGTCATTGTCATAAATAAATCGTCATTGTCATAAACCAATCGTTAATGACATAAATAAATCGTCCTTGTTTTAATTGTGAAAACTTTTGGTCATTTTGTTGAATACATTCAAGCCTTTGTTGACTCGTCTATACCACTAAAGGGTATCTTTAAATTGCAATAACAAACTACCAAAGGGTTTGTTAAAGTAAATACTTTCGGTCGTTCCCCAAACTACCCACCAAATTCTAGTGAATAGCCTAGTAACGGGATTGTCAGTCCTATGGTACCGTAACTTACTACTGGTCGGCTTGGCCAAAGTTAATGAATGTTATTCTTGTCCTCAATACAACGCACCAACAAGTTCGTTCAAATTATTGAAATCGTCTCGTTTATATAAACCATAGCATTTGTAACTTGAAAACTTGAAAATAAAGTAGCACATATGAATCACCCCAAAATATTTGCAATATGTAAAAAGAGGGGAGCTATGTACTCAATTGGGATTGCTATTGTAACTTTGAATCAATGATCAAACAAGCTCAAAAGTCCGAGAAATCAAGCGTGACCTAAATTCGGATAATTGTATAGACATAGGGACAAAATCGGAAGATTGGATAGAACGAGATCTTGTAAACCAAATGAGTGATGGAACTCATATAAAATGGTTTAACAAAGTCTACATTCTGATTTGAAAAGGTTCCTAAGTGCTTTTTACCTGTTATGACCAGTTAAGCTAGTTTAAACCACTTTGACGCGTCATTTGCGTAAACGCGTGATCGGATGCATAGATATGTGTTATGATAATTCTTTAATGCTTAAACATGTTTGAAAATGTTATTTGATCAGATTACATGTCAAAATTTAGGTTACATATGCTTATAGTTGATTTATTTACAAAAAGGGCATTTTGGTCATTATTGAAGATAATAACAACTAATTATCATAACACTAACCAAATGATATGACCATAAGGTATAACCTCAAAGTGTTATTCCCTATATAACTATGGTCACAATTATGAATTTGGTTGGGTTCAAAGATTAACCAAACGGGTCGGATTCGAAAGTCAAAGCGGTGGTCAAAACTGCTCGACAAACGATCCTAAACAAGCACTAAACTAAAAGTGACGAGTTAGACATGTTTTGACATGTCTAACTAAGTTATAAAAGTGTTTTGGTATCAAAACAAGCTGTTTTGGTACCCCTAAAATAGTTCCGTAGTATAATGCGCATTTATCGCATTATTGACCGAAACTTTGACTCGCCACAAAGACTAGTAAACGTGGTAATCAGTAGTCATGATCACTAAGGACCATAAACATCATGATCACAATCACGTTGCAAAGTTCAATTGAACTTTGTTTTGACCAGTTCATGGTCATAATTGAAAGTCAAACAGAAAGTCAAACAGTTTGATTTTTAGTTCAAATATGCTAAAAGAATTGAACAAGATCTGAAAGAATTACAAACACTCTAAGAGAGCCCTAGAACTTAGAAGATGATCTCCAAATGGTTGCTACTTCAGATGAGAGCAAGGATGAAGGTTGCAGAAAGTTCAAGTGGCTAAAACCCGTTGCTATTTATAGTTGATTTAGAGTTATAGGATCAAAACATGTGTCCATGAGTCATCAAAGGTTTGGATTAGTGTCATAACACATGTTAGATGCAGGAGAAAGGGTGACAAGTTTCTTTGCATAGTCATCTAGAGAGTTAACCAGCTGCTGCCAACTTTTGATGTGTTGGAGCACCCTTATGGACTGTAGGGCTTACGGTCCGTAAGCAGGGGTGCTGGGCACAAATTAGAAAATGGCAGAACAAGCCCCTTCATACGTTTCGTCGCGTTTTGGCACTTCTAACACCCGTTAACCTGATTTTTAAGCTCCATAAGGACGATAAAGCATAGGGAACTTGAAATATGTCCAAAAATGTCCCGGTTGTCGGTTTGTTGGTCGTACGGTTGTGGTTTTCGGTTAATTACGATGAAAATCGTAACTAACGCGTGTATGACCGTAAATGTGTAACAAAAGATATTTTTACATTCAAATCATTAAAATACAAGATTTTAATGATTAAAATTTTTTTTGGATGTGCATACATGTCCCGGATTAAGAATTACGCGTAACGGCATAGTTTCGCAGAAATTACAAAATAGCCCCTGAAGTTACATAAGCATGTTTTTGCCATACCGATGCCCTCAAAACTTATTTTTAAGCTATGATAAGGGTATTTAGGGTATGTTTGCTTATGAACTTGTTCCGGAGTGCGCATTGCTACGAAAATCGATAGACTTTCGTAATTGTTCGTAAATAGTCCCTGTGATCAAATAGGCTTGTTTTTGACATACCAAACCCTTCAAAACTTATTTCAAAGTTATGCAAAGGATATTTAGGGTATGTTATACTTGTGTCATTGTTCCGGAGTATACGTCGTGTTAATTGATTATGTTTACGTAACTGTTTGCGATTTCACTTCCCCAGAAGTCGTTCGAGAGTTTGTTATTGTGCAAAAATCGAATATGTGCAATTGTCATGCTAAAAATACAAAAATCATAAATAAAACATAAAATTCATTGATTGATAACTCGTTTTGAATTGTTACATGATCGAATCACCACAAATATCACATCTTAATACGGGAGTATATTCTGAGATGGGAAACACAGTTAGGTCAAGTTCTTAATTCTAACTAACATATCTCAGAACAATTGAAAATGTGTTGAAGTTTAAAAGGAAAAACATACTGACAATCTAAGTGAATTGGTTTTTGAAACTTAAAGTCTTATAAAGGTCAACGGTACTGGTGATTTGTCTAAAAAAACACGAATTCACAAAAATGTCTGTAAATATGTTTGTACATAGTACTTTACATTTCATTTTCATAAGATCCCAAAAAGATTTTCGGTGTGTTTTAGCATAAACTTTGGAAAAATCAAAAAGATTTTATTTCTATCTTAGTTTCGACTACCAATGATAGAAAGCGGATCTTCAAAGTCCAAAGAAGGAATGTGCTAATGAAAATCTTGACGCAACGGGCTGGGAGCTAATGAAAAAATGATGAGAAGCTTTGAATGATTGAAAAAAAGTTCATTAATTTGGAACTTTAAAACTATCAAAAATTTCAGTTTGATCATAAAGCGTCAAACCAAGGTCATAAAGTTGGAGTTGGCTGACAAATCGATTAACCAGGGTTATTAACTTGGACTTCGTCAACTGAGTGGATTTCTAAAACTGATAACTGATAAAACAAGTGGGTTAAAATTGTAAAATTTGAAAAAGTTTGAAACTAAATTGTCCCACTTCGTACGAATTAGAGGATTAGGTCTAGAACCTAATTCGTATGGATTAGAACATGATATTGGGTATACAAGCTAATTCAGACGAACCACATAACTGCTTGTGTGTTCTGATTAGAACATGATATTGGGTGCGAATTAGCAAATTTGCGAAATTTAAGCTGTAATACTTCCTGATTTTTATTGTTTAAGTTGATTAGCACAACTTATACAATGGCACAAGTATAAATGATCGACTGGACCATGAATTTTGATGTTTTGAACTGTCGGACATGAAAATGTTAGATCTGATAGGTTTTAAATGGTTAAAACTTGAAATTAAACTTGTTAAATCATTAATCGACATATATAACACTTGATTGAACCATCAATTTTAGGATTTGAACACGTTTGATGTTGCAAGCGATTGGGGGAAGACGATGTGGTTTGTACGAACTAAAGGTTCAAAGTTTCAAAATTATTTAAGTCTAGTTCGTACGAAGTAGGGGAAAAAGAAAACAAAAAAGTTGATTAATGTATTAATTCGTGCGAATTAGAGGTTTGTTTGTTTGTTCTGAGACTGTTTTGGCTTAATTCGTACGAAGTACCTCTTTAACGTCAAAAGTTCTGAAAAATTGGTTAAATGTTTATTTTAGTTGTTTTTATGCAGTTGGGTATTCGAAGTTCCATAACACAAGTTGTGTATTAGACAAGGAAAGATTTCCAGGATTGGCACCATTAGAGTTTATGGGACGTCTGCTAGTAACGAAAGCTATCGCTCACATGTTACATTTTTTGGACGTCGGCATCGTATAGTGAAGCTGAAAAGACGATTACATTTGCAGTCAGATTTAAGAATGAGGACCATGAAATCAAGATTACTTAAGAAGATGTTCGTAGGTGTTTTTATAATTGAACGACAAATATTCATATCCCATAGGTTTCTATGAATGTATGGTTAAAGGATGTTTCTACAGGATGGGATATCGAGGGTATGTCAACGCTACAACATTCAAGAAGGGTGCTCTCGGACGTCCATACAAGTTTTTCTTACATTCATTGTTACACACAATGAGTAATCGCAAAGTATGTTTTGATGATATGCAAGATTACATGATGTGCATGGCTACAACATTGATTTTGAACAAACCATTCAATTACTCACATGTCATATTCAATTTCATGTCAAAGAATACTGGAGCTGACAAGTTTTTGCTATATCCAAGATTCGTTCAGATGTTGACTGGTGAAAAGTTTGAAGATCTTGAAAAGAAAGATAGCGATGTGTTATATCTACATCACATGGATGACGAAACTTTGAGGAAACTGAACATTTATCTTAGGCAAGAAAATGAACCGATTCCAAAGCCTATGTTTGGGGCTATTCTTAAAAGTGATTATGTTGCACCACCTGATGGCAAGTGGAGGAAAGCTGGTAGTGGTGATGAAAGTGATGAAATAAAGAGTTTGGAAGGGTTCAAAGAAACAGAGAAGTTACTAGTACATCAAACCTGAGCCTGAGAAGAAGAAATGAAAGAGATCTTCAAAGAAAGCTGAGACATTATTAGTTGATGAGCCAGAAGATGTGTTAATGTTGAAGAAACTCCTGAGGCGAGTACTGTTGCAAATGTTGAAACACAGAATATGGAGACTAAAAATGTTGAAGATTAGAACATTGAAACAGAAGATCATGGTGTCATTAGTGCTACATCAGACAAAGAAGATTCTGAAGATCCTATTGATGTTAGAGAAAGACAGATTAGGGAGGAGTTGGAGCAAGAAAGGTTAAAGAAACAGGATGATGATATGTATGAGCCTTCTAAACATGAATCTGAAGAAGAAAGGCAAAAAAGAAAACAAGACGTGTTAAGCAGAAAGCTGGAGATACAAAGAAGTCTACAGGATCGCCTGTTGCTGTAGCAAGGCGTAGATACTTGAGGAAATCAAAGCCTGTGACTGAAACAACATCTACTGCACCACCAACGTCACCAATTCATGTTACCACATCTTCTACTCATGTCCAAACACCACCAACAACTGCACAACCTATAAATCCACAACAACAAACAACTCCAAAGCAAGCAACAACAAGCTCAGTTCCAAAGCAGAGAACTCCTCAAATTCAAACTTCTGATTGTGAACGTGAACGTGATTTTCATGAAGCTTTTGGGGATATTCCTCTTCCTCCACAAAATTTTTCTCAAAGTATGAATGCAGATGAATTTGATGATATGTTCAACGAATCCAAGCTTGTTGAGTTGGAGAACAGGATCAAAGAGTTAGAAAAACAGGTGAAAGCAAATGAAGCAGAGAAAGAAGTATTAGAAGGTCGAATGAAATTCATTGAAAATGATCGAGAATACATGAAAACTGTGATCGAAAGCTTAACCACTGACAATGAAAGGCTGAGAAAAGTGGTGAATGATTTGGAGAATGAACGAGCAGTGAGCAACAAGAGGTTTGATATGCTTTAGAAAGTATTAGCAAACAACTTGGAATAGATTTTTCCGCTGAGTATGATCGTTTGGAAGTACAAGAAGCGAAACAAAGAGTTACTGAACGTGAAAAACAAGTTGCTGCTGAATCAGAAGCTCAGGGAAGGGGTAAAAGTGTTATTGAAGGAACTGCTGAACCTATTGTTGAAGAAGTTGCAGAAAGAGGTTTAGTTGAAGTGAGTCAGGTCGTTGATATCATTGATAATCCTATTCTTCAGAGAATCGCAGAAATCAGACGTCAAAGGGCTGAGAGAGGTGTAACTGAAGAAAGAGAAGGACGAAGATGAAGATAAAAATGATAACGACAAAAAAGATGACGATAATAAAGATGATTCTGAGAAGAAAGATGATAATGATGATGGTCAGGATGGTATTGGTCTTACAGTTGAATCTGCAAAGTTACATGACGAGTTTGGTTATGATTCTATTTTGAACGATGAAGTAAATGCTGAGGATGTTCAAACTCAGGGGGAGCAAATAGGGCCAACTACAACTGAAGCATCAGGAATCTTCACAGCTAATCCTGTAATAGCTGTTCCTGATAGCTACAAGCCAATGATGCTCATGTTAGAACATAACGTTGAAGAAGGTGAATTTGTTCATAATTATTCAAAGGAAGAACTTGCTAAGCTGTTAGAGGTTGAAGAAAGGATCGGTTGATTTTGATTTCGAAGAAAAGTTGGTGAACATTAGTACTTTTGAGCCAAATAGCTATGTCTATAAGCAAGTTCTGGAAGCAGATGATTATGATCGCGTTATTATTAAAGATGCTTCGGACGATGAAGTTGAAAAGTATTCTGGAGCAGAAACTGATAGTGTTCCAGCGTTTGAAGAAATTATGAGTCAGGTTGATCTAGAGTTACTCAAAAGAACGATTGATGAAGTTGTCAAAGACGGAAGTATTCCGAAATGTTTGTCAAAATAGGAGATAGCTGAAGCTAAAAAATCTTGGTTTAAAGAGATGCTGAAAGAAAGAAAGTTTAAACGTCCGTTGGCATTCTTTACACGAGATAAAGACAAATAACTTGGTGATATTCTAAGCTGGGGTTGGATTAGAGAGCTGAATGTATATGCTATCAAGAGAGAGTTTGGTGTTCAATACTTCCGATATCTGAATGATCTGAAGAGTTTACCATTCTGGGATGTAGAAGAATTGGTACAGACAAAGAATATCAGCTATCAAATGAAGTTTAATGATGAACGTTTATGGAAGGCTATTAAGTTTGAAGCGATGCATGGTTTCAACTACTGGAAACCATTTATTCCTAAACGCAGAGTGTAGATCAACAAGGTGATGAAAGAGAAAGATGTTATATTGGTGATGAAAAGGCCTAAAGTCATGAAGAATATGCCTTTAAAACCAATCGACCAAGATTTCCATCCATACTTCTTATGGTGGCAAATAGACCCTGAAACATGTGAAGCCGTGATCGTGCTTAGAGCTGAAGATAATTGGGATATTTCTAAAGAAGTATCTCCTGAACTGATTGATCGTAGAAGGATTTGGGGTTTGTGGAGGACAATAAGAATACTAGACCTGATGTGGCTAGTAAATTGTTCGAAAGAAGACGTTAATTGCTTGTTCTTTAACAAGATATGTTATGATAAACGCGAAGAGACTCAAGCGAAGCAATACTAAGGTGTAATCAATGTTTGCTACGCATATGGTATTTATTCTGGTCATATGTGGGAGTCTAGATGGCGTAAGCTTAAAAGAGAAGAGTTTTTGAAAGAAGATAAACGCTTGGAAGAGATACACGAAAAAGGGAGAGAGGCACCTCTTAGAAGATTTCAGTTCATGAAATGGGCACCTCCTACGGATCAAATGCCCATTCCATCACAAGAAAGACGTAGGAAGCCTTACAAGAATTTCTTCGGGCGAGGATGAAGATTTTGAAGACTGATCAAGACGACGACAACATTCAAGGGGGAGTCTGTTAGGTGCACAATGTATATTGTCTATATCTTGGATCAAGTCTAAGATTAAGGTTTAATGTATTAATGTTTAAGTTTAAGTTTGTATGTTGGATGACTAGTTCGCACGAAGTATGCCATGTAATATGGCTAGTTCATATGAATTAGTATTTCGTATGAACTAGACCATAAGGTGTTTGGTGTGAACTTGATCCTCTATTAATAGCAGTCTTGGTTTTTCATTTGTAACAGTTTTGCAATCTTGATGGCGGAGCTTTGTCAGTTTGGGATCTCGAATGTACAACTTTGACAATTAATAAAGTGACGTTTAAACTGAATATCTTGTGTATATTGTCACTAATTCACATAATTTCCGGATACATGGATTAGATACAAACTTAGGCATCTTTGCTAAGGAATTCAACGGTCCTACAAAAGGTAGATTACCAGGTGGTCAGAGGTTAAGGTAGTGGATACCTACAGAAAGTTGGAAGAGCTGAGAAAAAGAGATCCATCAATGCCTAGAAAACCATACTACTCAGCAGAGGTTATTGTTCAAAAGACTTAGCCTTATCAAAAATCCTCATCAACATCTGCTCCTTCCACCCTTGCCTTAAATTAAATAAAGAGGCAAAAGCAGATGACTGAGGAGGATAAGAGATGGTTTGAACATGACTTCATCAAAGAGGGCATCAAGAACCAAGCCCAGTTTCATACTGATGATGCAAGTGATATGCTAATAGAGACACTATCAAAGATTGCTAATCAAGTGCAACCACCAATCTTAACAATAAGTCAGCATCCTAGAAAGCCATCTGATCCAAAAATTCTAAAGTGGAATGTCAACAAAGACACCCACGAATTGACTCTGCTCAAATCAAATGGCGATGCTACCAAGATAAAAAACGAGGATGCATATGGGCTCTGTGCAGAAGACCTCCTAGACCTAATGAACCTGGAGCTCGAAAAGGATGCTGATGATATTGAGTCTCTTAACTTTGAATTGCAGTTCAAAGGTCAAATAAGAGAATTCATGTTGAGAAATAAAGATAAAATAAATGTGTTTTGGCATCATCTGTTCTAGGTGGAGATTGTTTTGAACCCTTGCAAAGGAACAGATGATATAGAGCAAAACTACATCAGAGGACTGATCCAGAATAACAGAGTTTTACAACCTCTGATGCAAACCACTGATCTAGTTAATACTGCATTACAATATCTGCTAAATACAAGCTCTGCTGTGGAACCTCTGATGAAGACTAACAGTGGATAGGATCAACAATGTTTCTTTTATATTAATATAACAGTGTTCTGTAATAGCAGTGGTTATCTTAATCAATGTTTAGAGTTAGTTAGTTTATTGCTAGCTGTCACTATCAACCCTGACATCAGCAAAGATGCTCAGAGGTTTGACTTGTAATATAAACAGAACAGTAGATTGTACTGTTCCATTATCTATTAAAAGATCATTTACGCATTTCCTTCCAATCATCTTTCTTACATTCTGGACTAACAAACTATCATTGGGCTGAGGGGGAGTTTGTGATTCACATGTAAAACTTATAAGTTTGAAAGCATGATGATCAAAGCAATCTTCCATTAGTCGTGATACAATGTTTTATTCCGCTGTAGTTCACTATGTTTTATCTTCATTCATTAAACCATTTTTTCCAAACAATCACAACTAATTCAAACTCAGATCATAATAAAACTACTATTAAAACTTTATCCGGCCTTGTGGGACTGTATCCCTGTTGACTCAGACTAATATGGCCGAGGTTAACGTTGCCTGGAAGGGGGCCTACCATATTTTGCAGTAATAAATTACTTAATTATCTTTCAATATTTCGACCTTGCGGGACTGTATCCCTGCTGACTCAGACCAATAGGTTGAGGGTAACACTGCTTAGAAGAGGGCCTACTGCTATAAAACTAAAGATAATCTCTTAAAAAGCCCAAAGTGCGGAAATCATCAATAGAAATATAAAAGAGGAGTCGGAACCAAGTGATTCTTTCTTGCCTATTTGTTTTTTCTTTTTATTTATTTTATCTTTCAAAACTTTTATCAAAATTTGATTAGATTAGACGTTAACAATAAGCCGGTACTAAAAGCTCTTGTGTCCTTAGATGACCTTGGTATCTTACCATCACTATACTACGTCCACGATGGGTGCACTTACCCTAACTGTGTAGAGTGGTAGTATTATATCGTGTTTTATAAATGTAAAGCTTGATTTATGTGTAAAAGTGCTTAAAATATAACTAAAAATATAACCACACTCGACCACGTCAAATGTCCATCCCGCAATTTGCTATAGTTACTGGTTTTTATATAGAGGAGGAGGTGGTAACTCCAGAATTTCTGAAAGGGATGAGAGGTGTGTTTATGACTCCGAGGGAGTTGTGTTATGATAGTAGGGAGTTGGCTAGGTTTTGGGTTACTATTGATGATCGTCCGTTCGCCAAGACGAATTTCATATCATCTGCCAGAGACCCGATTTATAAGTATGTTGTGAAGGTTTTTTCTACCACTCTAGTTGGTAGGATATCTGAGAGGAGTCTAAACTGGTTTCCTTAGTGATAGTTTTCTAACAAGTTAAACTGAAATTCCAAACTTATCCTAGGTTTATAACCCGTGAAGGAGTGAATCATATTAGGGTACTTTTGTAAACCTAGATAACCTGTGAAGGAGTCTTGTAACTGGTAATCATAACAACCTATTAGAGTTTGATAAGTGTCTCTTTGAGAAGGGTCGAGGGTCTTGTTCGGTATCTTGGTAAGTTTAGAATATTAAGATCCTGATTCCATAATAATTAATAAACATAATAAAGTCATTACTATAAGTCTATAATAAATCAGGAATCCAGTCTAGGCAGTCGTTTCCATAAATTGAGTAAAACCCTAGTTAATTCGTGTTCATTTATTTTAGTTAGTTAATTAATTTACTTTGCAATTTAGGATATTTAGAAATGCCCCCCATTTATATAAAAATGGTTAGTGTAATGTCCATGTCAGTCTAGGTCTAGATAGAGTCTAGTTAACGTAATTATAGAGTCTCGTGTGTTTGATACTCGGACTTACTTTAGCTTTACTACATTGATTGGTACACTTTCCGGTTGTGTGGTTTAGGTTTAGATCGAGTCTAAGTTTATAAATTAAAGCTTAGAGTGTCTAATTTAGGTTAATTTAGTTTATTTTTATTTGACCACATTTGGCACATCAAGTTTTTGGCGTCGTTGCCGAACAAGGCGAACTGTATAGATCTGTTTATTCTCATGTGTTTGGTTGAGGGTAGGAACATGAATATGGCGAGTGTGTTGGCATGGTCTTTTAATCGTGCGCGTAGAGGAGGTCACCAGCTAGCTTTAGACATGGGTCCGTACATCACCAAGTTAGCTGAGAATGTAGGTGTCTTTGCTAAGTACAACACGGAGAATTTGACCATAGGTCCCGGTTGATGATGTTATGCAGGGTATTTATCCGACACAAAGACAGAGACCCTGTCAGAAGTAGGAGATCCCAGCATCGCAGTACCCTAGGCACCAACCACCACCAGATCCGCTCACCTTAGCTTCATTATATGATCAGATGGATCAGGGTTTTGGTAGGATAGACTACAGGCAGGATAGGCAGGATAACGCGCTGAGGTATATGATGGGTCACATGAGCCTGAATGTTCCAGATTTCTTCCAGCCGTATGTAGAGCAGTGGCGGTTTCCGATGCCAGGTTAATTTGATCCTAGTGGCGAGGGTGGTTCAGGACAGTAGGGTGGTCATGGGTCAGGTCAGTATGTTATGTGGATCCGACGTCGGATATTTGATATTTGAGCAGAGTGAAGAAGACAGTGACAAGGACGATGACTATCGTGGGGACGGATGAAGCAGCTGGAGCTTAATGGAGTATGTTTTACTTTATTTTCTTTTTATGATGTTTTTATCCTTATCTGGTCTGTACTTATATTTTGAATACTTTTAACTGGTTTGGCAGGGTCGGGTTGGTTGTGTTGGTTGACAGTTTCAGACACTTTTATCTATCTATGTTATTTATTTTAGTATGTTTATGCTGATTTGATAGGTATGGTGTAGTTTTACCGCTTCTATTCGCTTAATGGAGTATGTTTTACTTTATTTTCTTTTTATGATGTTTTTATCCTTATCTGGTCTGTACTTATATTTTGAATACTTTTAACTGGTTTAGCAGGGTCGGGTTGGTTGTGTTGGTTGACAGTTTCAGACACTTTTATCCATCTATGTTATTTATTTTAGTATGTTTATGCTGATTTGATAGGTATGGTGTAGTTTTACCACTTCTATTCGCGTGTGAGGATTTAGGAATTGTTTGTTGAGCGTGTTCAGATTGAAGGGCATATGTGGAATTGACTGGCACATTGCCAGTCTCGCATATCAGCTAAGTCGTTTCACTTGTGTATTTTGTATTTTTTATTTAGTTTTCATTTTTAGTAGTAGTTTATTTAGTTTAGAGTTGTGTTTTCATCCTTGCATTAGGGACAATGCAAATTTTAAGTGTGGGGATGGGACACTTGAGTCATAGAGTCGTAGTTGTTAGTTTAGTTAGTTGAGTCATAAAATTTGAAAAAATGAAAAAAGTGAGTAAAATCCAAAATCCAAAAAAATAGAAAAAAAGTAGAAAATGTCCTTGTTTAAGAAGTTTTGCAAGTAAATACGGAAAATGATAGAAAAGTCGAGCATATTCGGGTTTCAAATATTAATAATATGAGTAAGTTAAACTCGTATCTAGCTTGGGATGTGTGAGTAGGCCCGATTCGACTTCTAGGTTCCTTTGATATTAAAATACCTTAATTGTTAGTCTATGAATGCGTTCTCATCTAGGAGAAGTAGATAGCCGAAACCGCCAATAATAGTATATGAAATACCGTTATAAGCTAAAATCGGTAGAATTTTTTATCATGAAAAAAATATATAATAAATTGAGCTAGATTGAATAAAAAGACGAGGCTTATGTAATCTCTATTGGGGATGGTGACTCTGATTTAGATTGCCTCTAGGTTAAGTTAAATAAAAATGAAAAATTACCGAAGCTCACGTTGTCGCTCTCGGGGATGGTGACTCTGGTTGAGAAAGCCTCTGGGTTAGGTTTGCAAAGTCTAGTGCTCAAAAGAAAAAAAAAGTGAATAAAATTGATGTTAAATTCTCTCGATTTTGGGTTAGTTTGTATTAGGTTTGGACCTTTATAGGTCATTTAGGCATGCCATAGGCCATGTGGGCCAGGCAAGCCCATAGGCAAGCCCATGAGGGGCATGCCCTTACCCTAGAGTATATAAGGTAGCTTGTGTCATTTCTAGGGTTAGACTTTTGGGTTTTCTCTAAAGAGCCCCCATCTTGTACCAGACGGTTTTGCTTATTCAAATAATAGAATCATGTGCAAGGTGTTAAAGTTGATTCGTATTGTTCTTTCATCTTTTCGTTTTTCTTGGATCATCACCAAGTTTGGATTCCGCCCATCCTTGATGACCGTGTGATGTCATTGTTAGATCCGGATTTTCAGGACTTACAATTGGTATCAGAGCCTACTAAATCTGTTTCTAGGTTCAGATCTGATATCACACTGATATTGTTTGGTTTCTACTAAAAAACGAGCATCGGGAATCATCTCTAATGCATCTCTGTTCATCTTTAATGCATCTCTGATCATCTCTACTGCATCTCGCATCATCTCAAATGCATCTCTGATCATCTCTAATGCATCTCTGATCATCTCTAGTGCACCTCAGATCATCTCTAATGCATCTCTGATCATCTCTAGTGCATCTCTTATCATCTCTAGTGCATTTCGGATCATCACTAATGCATCTCTGATCCTCTCTAATGCATCTCTGATCATCTCTAATGCATATCTGATCATCTCTAATGCGTCTTTGATCATCTCTAGTGCATCTCGGATCATCTCTAATGCATCTTTGATCATCTCTAATGCATCTCTGATCATCTCTAGTGCATCTTGGATCATCTCAATTGCATCTCTGATCATCTCTAGTGCATCTTGGATCATCTCAATTGCATCTCTGATCATCTCTAGTGCATCTCGTATCATCTCTAATGCATCTCTGATCATCTCTAATGCATCTCTGATCATCTCTAGCGCATCTTGGATTATCTCTCATGCATCTCTCATCATCTCTAGTGCATCTCGGATTATCTCTAATGCATCTCTGATCATCTCAAACCATCTTGGATAAATCACTGTTCCTAGGTCGAGTACTGTTCCGAATTCGAACACTGTTTCGAGTTACTGTTCCGAGTTGACCCCTCATTCCGGATAGGACACTGTTTCGAGTAAAAAAAGGTTTAGAACATTATATATCATTGGATACGTATCGTCGAGGCAAGTCTAACGGTATAATTTGATAAAAACAGTTTTCAGACATTTTTAACTTTTTTATCGATACGTTTCGGTTACCGAAGATGTCTACAGCCCAAGCTCCAACTCAATATCCGAACGTGATGGACGAGATTTTCTCTGGAAATGGTGCTGAAAGGTTGCGGGATCAAATGAAGAAAATCTAAATGAGTTCATAGGGAACTACAATGTTGATCCTGTTGCTGACTATGTGATGCGTTTGCTTAAATGGGAGGCAAATAGAGGAAAAATAAGGAATCAGCTAATACCTTTTTGGGTGATGACAGAGACTCCTTTATTTCTTGGCTATGGGATCATTTACAATCAAACCCAGATCATTACGAATAATCAACAGAATCAAATCCAGAAGAAGTGGCCAAATAGAAACCACAAGCCGAGCAAGCAGCAATCAGTAGCCTAACACCCCAAACCCAAACTCCAGCCCAAACTCAGACTGATGAACCAAGATCGCTCATTGACTCAGTCAACTGCATTTTGGGCACTTAACCTTGTAGGAATAAGGTTGCACAGCTCAAGGCACTCAACTCTAAAATGGTTAATGATTATAACAGTGCCATGACTAAGTGCATCAACCTTAGACAAAGCAACAAGCTACTTCCTGATAAGGTTGAGGCACAAAAAAAGAATATAGCATAGCTTCGCTTGGATCTCAATCAACCACAATGTTGGGTCCATGATTACAAACACAAACTAAATGTGAAAAACATGGAACTTGAGTCTGTGAGAGTTGAGCTAGAGCTCCTGACTGGAAAGTATCAACAAAACAAAGTAAATATAAAGAAGTTTGATACTTCCAGTAAGGTAGTTCAAGACATGTGCAATGTGCAGCTTGCATACAAAAATAACAAGGGGAAGGGTTTGCAATTTAATCAGGTTGCCCCACAGTATAATCACAACTACACGACAATGCTTGAAACCGAGGAAGAAATTGAAAGAGCATGGCATATGGTGTACGAAAAACCCAGTGATTATACGTTAGACACACGGGAACCGTCTGGTGCTGCTGACTCTTCTAACGATTCAGCTAAAGTGTTTGGTCTTTCATTTGATAAACCAGGACTCTCTGATTCTATCAAAGCTGACGAAGAGAGAGCTGACGTGAACAAGGCTTCCAGTGCAAAAACTGAACAATCTGAACCTTCTACTTGTGATGAAAATGTTTAGAGCAAGCCAAAGGAGAATAAATGAGCAAATCGGAGACGAGGAAAGAAAAGGTCTAAACATCAAAGACAATCTTGCTCTCCGAGATCCTCAACAGGCAGCAATAGCCCTCAAAAGGCTTGTGATGTGAAGAATGCCTTTGTTAAGCCAGGTCAGTAACGGCAAGTGTGAAAAATATGCTTTTAACCCTGCTGACAAAGCTTTTGGGAAGGCAGGTGAGATTTATGAAAAGATTTACAGTCTCAGCAACACAAGAATAAACAAAAGAAATCTCCACCGCAGAAGGCCCTAGCAAACGACAAGTATAGACATCCAAACTCATCTTCGTCTTCAAGAAATGTGCAAGGAAATCAAGCACAAAAGGGACCAATTCATCTTTCAGGGCCTGCAAGAGCTACAGATACTGATCAGAATGCCTTATACGTGAAGGGACAAACATGCTTCAATAGCGGCATTCCTGGTCACATTGCTCGGAACTGCGCAAATAGTCTCCCTGTTTTGTATTATGCTCAAAATCAGAAGGTTACACCAAAGGATAACAACCATTCTAAGCCGATGAAGGTCTTATCACCTAAGGCAATGAAGAATGTGAATCCCAAGGTTAAACCATCTGATGGGGATTGGAATGCTGTTAAAGCTAAAAGAAAACAAGCTTTGAAACCTAAACAAGTTGTGAAAAATAACAAGGTTGAAAACCCAACTGCTTTGCCAAAGGCATCTAAGAAATTAGAAACACCTAAACAAGTTTGGAAAGAAAAACAAAAGGCAGCAACATCTCCAATCCTTGAAACGAAAGGGGACTTGTGTTTAAAAGAAGTGTCTTATTTTATGCTTTAGGGAAATCTAGGACCACGAGGGCCTGGGTCCCACTATCTTACTAATCTCCTTAGTTTTCAGGGACAACCCAAGAGGAGTTGTTGACAATCTCTGGAATGTTGATAGCGGTTGTTCCAGGGACATATTGGATAACATCTCACTATAGCAAAAAGTTCATATTTTTTACAAGTGATATGTTTCCTTTGGAGGAAATGAGGTAAGATAAGATCAATGAAAATGTACAATTTAAATTCCGTGCTTTAATTTTGATATTGATTAGTCTACAATCTACTGACGGAACGTTTAAGCAAAAACAATAAAAATATTTTCCTTTTCTTTCGTTTATATCTTTGTATATATGTCTTCATTGTTAAGTAAATTTGCACATAAAGCGTGATGCACAAATTTAGAGGGGGGGGGGGGGGAGGGAGAACATATGTACATATGCATTGTTTGAGGGGGAGAAAATGAGAAAAATACAAAAACATTTGAAAAACAGAAAACGACAAAAACATTTGAAAAACAAGAAAAATCCAAAAAAATTGAAAAACTGAAAAATATCCAAAAAGATTTTTATTGCATCATTGGGAAATAAAATGAATATTCATGCTAAAGGGAGTGACTTACACATGTAAGGTGTCATAGCTAAAAAGACTAGGATCTAATATGATATGTCGATAGTCTTGACGCTCAAAGTGATAAAAGATACTAAGTGATACGAACATAACGAACTATGTATCTTGTGGGTAACATACCATTGGTGTATGATTTTATGGTCTTAAATCCTACGTTGATAGATAGCCAACGTCTGAGGTTTTGGGTCTTTATGTTGGTGAGTCATCCAGGATATCAGGGTTGTCCTTCTGTTGCATCCAGATCTATGCAGACCTAGGCACACTCAAGATATCTTAAAAGAGCTAAAAGAGGCCAAAAACCTTAAAGGAAGAAAATCTCACTGTGAGAAAATTCTATGAGCTTTTAAAGCTAAATACGTACCGAATAAGGTATTTGCCTAACCCTCTTCAGATTTTATTGGTTACTATGCTGTATGAAAGTACTGACCTATTCACCAATAGTCAGACGTTGTAAAAGATAAAGGATGAACTCAGTATACTCACCTGCTACGATGAACTGTTGTGCTTACCTTGATCACGGGGGTATATCATGGTATGGGACACATGGATATTATAGTATAATATTACCTTAGGAGTATCACGATGTTGAAAAATGAAAGTTGAGCATTAAAGTTTAAGTGGACAAACATATCGGCAATCGCATAGACCAGTCTGAATAAGTTCACATTGGAAAGTGTTCCTTGGTCCGCCTGAAAACGATTTTGATACCATTGCAATTGTATAGTTAGTTGTAGCTGTTGAGTTAGTTTATTTGCGTTTCTGTTTTTATTCACATAGATTTAAAAATTAAAAAAAATAGAAAATCTAAAATCTAAAAAATAGTGTCTTGCTTTTAGAAAATCAAAAATCCAAAAATAGAGTGCTTTATTTGTTTTATTAATTTTTTTATTATTAACCGTTCTTGAAGATTTGACTGATCATCAAAAGATAAAGAAATTTGAATCAGTACTTGGATGTACCAAGTGTTCACATGGTACTTTCCTCTGCTGCATAGAAATGTTTGCTTATGTATTTTTGAGAAAATTGAGAACTTGATTTCAATGAAGAACAGAGTTGCTGAAAATTGAGATGTTGTTAGTTGCTGACAAAGCATGAAGCATCACAACAGCCAGATGTGAGTCAGAAGAACCAGATACGAGTCATCGTCTGACAATTACAGTACATTTAAAGAAGTACTTGTGAACCTGCCTGCTTGAAATAGTAAGATTGAAGAAGAAAAGAGCTGCCAATATTCCTCCTCTCGCATTCTTTTCGACAAAGACATTTCAAGAAAAGCTGATCGAGATCCTGATATGAAGCTAACCACAAGAGCTGAAGAAAATGACCCAGTGCTGAGAGTTCATTGAAGTGTGGGGTCCTAGAAGTGTGAGACTGACTTCCACAACACTTAAAGCATAGCGACAACCATAGAATCCGTTGAAGACGTTGCTGAATTTATGCTATGAAGACAATTTGATGTATCAGTCTGGGGGGATTGTTAGGTCCTAAAAGTGTGAGACTGACGCATCAAATTAACACAACAGACTATGGTTGCGAGCTGGGATTAATTTGGGTTAGTTTGTATTAGGTTTGGACCTTTAAAGGTCATTTGGGCATGCCATAGGCCATTGGGCTAGTCAAGACCATATGCAAGCCCATGAGGGGCATGCCCTTACCCTAGAGTATATAAGGTAGCTTATTCCATTTATAGGGCTAGACTTTTGGGATTTCTCTAAAGAGCCCCCATCTTGTACCAGACAGTTTTGCTTGTTAAAGTAATAGAATCGTGTGCAAGGTGTTAAGTTAATTTGTAGTGTTCTTTCATCTTTTCGGTTTTCTTGGATCATCACCAAGTTTAGATTCTGCCATCCTTGGTGACCCTGTGATATCGTTGTTAGATCCGAATTTTCGGGACATACAGACTATGATTTCGTTTGCATAGTTCTTTTTGGGGACCAAAAAAGAGTAAGTGTGGGGATATTTGATATATTGTAAAATACATTGATTTATCATATATAGTTTGTACGAATTTTGTATTCGTTTTTTTGTTTTTAGGTAGATATAGTTTCTATTTATCGTTTGTCTTTTTACAGGTCCCGAGTGCTGATAAGTGAAGAAAATGGTTAAAAATCAGTTGGAAACTAGGTAACAGCAAGGTTGGGTCAAGTCGTAGCTGAACAGGAACGTAAAACGAGGAATTCTGAGAAAATGACCCCGTCGCGCTATGCGACCTCTAAGGAGAAAGAGCTACACATAATGTCTAGGGCTATAATATGGATGGTGGATTTTGTACACGCTGCGTTGCGTGTAGGTGGAGGATTATACCCTTCGCGTAAAGCGACGAGGTGTTAGTTCGTGGCAGAGTTGTTCTTGGTGCTGGATTCTTTGCTGAACTCATATAAATACATCATAAACGCATAATTCAAACGTAGTTACGAATTAGCAGCAACTTGGGCGAAAGTTTGGTGAAATTTGGAGCGTTTTCGAGTTCTTGAAGCAATCGGTTAAAGATTTGAAGCATAGGAAAGCATATGCGTTGTGTTTAACCATTCAAGTTTCGTATTTTCTTTGTTTCTTGTT
This sequence comes from Scalesia atractyloides, assembly GCA_947069175.1. Lineage (NCBI taxonomy): Eukaryota > Viridiplantae > Streptophyta > Magnoliopsida > Asterales > Asteraceae > Scalesia > Scalesia atractyloides. The sequence goes on from CAMTDV010000024.1 coordinate 26,334,745, forward strand.
TTCGAACCATGTTTCTTGTTCTTAAAAATACTTGTTTATTTGTTTCAATGACTATGATTGGCTAGATTTACTTACTACCTAGATTGGATTATTGGTTTGTAAAGTTCTGATTTTTATTATAGATCGTTAGTTATTTATGGACTATTTGTGAAAGTAGTCGACTCGGTTATTGTTTTGAAGTATATGCATGCTTAAAAGTGTCAATTATTTCATTGCTTCGTGTGAGTCTTGGTGGATGTCTTTCACGGAATAAGTTCATGCTAGATTGTGATTTTATATTATAATCTTTGAGATTAATTGGCCAATACACCTTAGAAGTAGTAATTGGTAATTAAATAAGTTTAAGTGTTCTTCTAACTTCAATAGATGTGAGGCGCGAGGTTACTGTTAGGTCTTAGTCATTAAACTGCTATGTAGGAGCTTCGTAAGGAGTCTGAACTAGTTGCCTTAGTGACCGTTGTCTAACAAGTCTAAACAAGAACCCGAGTCTATCCTAGGTTTATAGCCTGTGAGGGAGTAAATCGGATTAGGATACGTTCGTGAACCACTTAGATAGCCTGTTAGGGAATCCAGACCATCCGGTGTTCATAACAACCTTTAGTGTGCCATAAGTGTCTTCCTAAGAAGGGTCGCGAGGCTTGTTTGGTATTTCGACAGGTTTAGTATTAGAAGATCCTGGTTCCATAATAACGAGTATCCTAATAATATCATTACCAATGCAAACCAGGATTCCAGTCTAGGTAGTTGTTTCTACCATCTGAGTAAAACCGAGTTTAGTTCATGCTTAATTAATTTAGCTAATTAGTTTTAATTAATTTGAAATCCTTAGGATATTTAGAACCCCCCCCCCAACAAATATAAAAATGTTTAGTGTCGTGTATGTGTCGGTCTAGGTCCAGATAGAGTCATTAGCGTAGTTAAATATAGTCTCATGGGTTCGATATTCGGACTTACTTAGCTTTATTAGAGTCGATCGGTTCACTTGCCAGTTAGTAGTTTAGTCGAGTTTAGAGAGTCTAGAGTATTACTTTGAGTCTAGATTTAGGTTAGCACATCAACGGCTAAACGACTTCATTTTCTTTGTTTAGTAGACAAAATCTACTTTACCCCTCGTACCAACGAGATCTTGCAATTACAGTCCCGGAAAGCCTTAGAATTAAAACCTCGTTCCCAATCTACTAGGATCTGAACCATCTGAACTGCTGGTACCACCAATATCGTCACTAGTGTCGACTAAATTATTCTTGTGCCGTGCGATTTCCGCAACCCTATGTCCTTCCATAAGAACTTTAGTTCGGCTTAATCCGTAAGATGTGGATCAGCTAGCCCTTTTTGGTGTAGACCTTCTTTTCGGTGTCATGTTCTTTTTAATACACAATACTAAAAGAATCTAGACATATATTTGGATAAATATAGTCTACCATGCGCCTACGAATTAAGGATGCAATCGGTCATGGAAACTTCAAGATCACATTGTTTATACATGCCGGAAATATAATAACATGAATATCCGCAACCAAAGTGCGTAGTACCTCATGCATGTGTTGTCCTTATGCCTAAGAGGGATAACAATTCGTTGAGGAGGAAAAACCAAACGGTCGATTCCATCCTTACAGTATGTATTCCATACTCCATGGACTTCGGTCGTCCAAAGTAGGGAAAACCCTTCGCTGCACTTGCCCGTGTGACTAATATAGTAATAACGCTTGAGCTTCACGAGCTCCAATAAGACCATTAGAATCTCCATGGATGTCGAATAGAATGGAATGAGGGAGTTGCAGCATGGCTCATGCCATACCATCCCTTGGGTAAGACAAATATCAAGCGACAAAGTTTATTGTAACCATTTCCAAGAAATAAGAGAAGGTGCCATAGACGCCAAAGAACTAACCCACGTACGAGATTTCTAGAATGTTGAGGAAAATTCCTCCCTAGGTGGCTAACCAGTTTTGTTTGTTGAGATGACTAGTCTCAACCGACAAGTGATATAGATCGAATGTTAGGTGCGAACAAATACATGTGGTCTTCATGTATCGTAGGGTGTTATAGTAACCACCCTAGTTAGTGTTCTAAGAATGGAAAAATTGAATCTTAAGTAACAACTTAAGAATTTTTGAACAAATAGTGATCATTAGCTTGACCCGTAGAGTCCACTAGATTCCCATGCACTGCAAGTTGTTATCACATGGGACCCCATGATAATAAATTGCCTTGCATGGTCACCCTAAGGTTCTCTCGTTCAAGACAGACAATCAGTCAGCGAGGGGGCATTACTGCCTACTTTTAACACAGAAGGGACCTTCGTGATGTTCCACACGTCAACGTCCGTTGTCATTACTTGCGAAATGTCACGGCATTAGATGGAATAGAATTAGTTAGACTCCGTAACAATAACATCTGAAGGGGCACCTTCAAGATGAGTACTTCATCTTCCTTGTCTAGACAAGATTTTCATCAATCATGATTCGTATGAGTCACAAGGACCTCGTCCCACTAATAGAGTTGTTGTCCAAGGCTACCACCCCCACCTCGTCGTCACTACCAAAGTCTGGCATCTTCGCATCCGATGGAAAAACAACCATCCTCTACGGAATTAAGCTTAGGGTCTCACTTAGGAACCACGCCCGCCATAAGCTTCGCAATAGACGCGAGGTCAATATTCTCATCATGTGAGTCAAGAATAACAATAGAATTCGAAGTCGAAGGTATTTCGTTCTTGGCAAAGTATTCCGTACAACACATATAAATAAATTATATATATATAAACACATAAAATCCCATCTAACCAGGATTTTTTATCTTGTATAAGCTGAACTTTTAAACTGTTAATAATGCATAGATTGATAATGTAATGTGCCTATAAAACATAGTCTGCTAATGTAATGTTTCTTTAACACATAATCTGATAATGTAATGTGTCTATTTATCATAGGCTTCACCCATGAAAAAGTCCTTGTTGTTTTGAAATGAGTTTGGGTAGTGGACCTTGCGTTAGTTTATGCGATGAAAACTCTTTGTTTTTGTAAAATCGTTTTCGTGAAAGGATCCTAGTAATTGTAGTCTAGACTCGAGAAGTAATCCTGGTTCACTACAATCGAAGCTCTGATACCAATATGCCACACCGGCTCATAGGCGAAAGCGTTGCATACTATGCAAGTAACAATCTATATGAATAAAATATGTATGATGTTCATCCATTCATCAACAAGAAATAGTTTACAAGTCGTAAGTTGTTCTCAAAACACATCACAAGTTATATTGTTTCATAAAAAGACTTGTACAAAATAAAGTTTTAACAGATCGAGGTTTTGCATTCCATCTTTCGCACAAGGGCGGGAGATGTGAACAAAATCTTCCCAAAAAAATACATCGCTTTCTTGACATGTGTGTTCTTGTTACATGAAATGCAAGTCCACTAGTTGCCTGAAATACATGTAAGTTTGAAAAGTCAACATAATGTTGGTGAATTCATGCGTTTGAGTTCGTATCAAATGAATCTTCAAAACATTTGAAAGTTATTGTATCGAAAACCAGTATGTAAAAGTGTGGTATGTAAAGCGTCAATGAAATTGTTGATCTTTAATGTTTTGCAAGGACATTAATATGTGTGCCGACATAGGAAACACTCAACCCTTGACAATTTAGTGCTGATTAACCTCGATTGTGACACCAAAGCACTTCATGCGGCTACAGGCCCGTGAGTGGGGCTCGCTAGTACCCAATAGATCCATCCATCTCGTTCCTCGGTCAGTATGTGATTAATGGTGCTTAAGTTCCACCCTATTCGCACATGCTCTCTTTGTTTCATTTCTTAGCTTAATCATACCATCGAAACATGTGTTTCCCCCCAATAGTTGTAAATCGAAAAGCGTTTAAAAGAAAAGGGGGACATGAACTCACAGTTTTGCGTCCCTAAGAAATGCGCTAGCGAAGCGTGTATCCAAATACGTAGTGCAACCTACAAATGTTCTAATTCATTAGACCCTTAGGTCTTTATTAGATCGTGTACACGTTGCTCATCTTGAATATCGTTGGTTTGTATTTGTTGTTTATTTGGAAACCCTTGTTTGTTTTAGTACGTTGGCATTTGATTTGTATGTTCGTAGAATATATATATATATATATATATATATATATATATATATATATATATATATATATTTGTTCCATGTTGTGTATGAAATAGCCTCGCCTTTCATGAGTCTTCGTGCCTCGCACGAGTAGGAATGAGCCTAGCCCATATGCGTCTCCGTGTCTCGTATGGTGTAAGTGGGCCTAGCCTATATACTCTTCGTGTCTCACAGTGTAAGTGGCCTAGCCCATATGTGTCTTCGTGTCTCGCACGGTGTGAGTGAGCCTATCCCATATGCGTCTCGCATGGTGTAAGTGGGTCTAGCCCATATGTGTCTATTTTTTAACATCGTATTCGTGTTGATGTACATGTATGTTATCTATTGTATGTGTAAACTTCATCAAGTGTATTTGTGTACATTACTATGTACCTACGTATTTTTACGTATACATATACCATGTATATACTTTACTGGTATATTTTATTGTTGGTATTTGTGTCATATTTATATGTATATTTGTACATGTACATTTCTTGTAATCTTTCAATTTCACTAAGTGTTTTATTGTACGTATTTTATATGTATGAGTATACTTATATACATATGTATTTCACTTAGTGATTATTTGTATTATACTTTCTGGAATTTGAGAGTGTTGAAAATTTATATTTCCAAGTGTCTAAAAATATATTAGTTTTAGAGTTCGTCGTTATAATCGTTAATATATATTTTCGTGAAGAAAATGCCCAAGGGCCTTCGGTAAGATGCACAAGTTCCTCGTCGTGACGATATGGCGATTGTTGTTAGTGACGGTATATTTAATTTATTACCGAACTTTTATTATGTATTTAGTGTCGGTTTAGGATATATATATATATATAAACATATAAACACTTATATTATATCCCTAATCATATTCGGACAATGGACAAAATCAGACAAATGAACAAACTAACACACACACACATATATAATATATAGGGGAATGATCCACTAAAAAGTAGATTTTGCCTAAGTAGCCTAAGAAGGATTGTGATGATGACATGTGGCACTCAATGTAAATAGGAAGGAAGGGCATTTTGGTACTAAAGCATTTTGGTCCTTATAAGTAGGAGTATGAAAATGACATGTGACACTCCTTTAGTTTTCTGAAAAATACACAAAGAAATCTAGTACAAAAATATTAGCACAAAAATATAGCCCAAAAAATCTAGTACAAAAAATATAGCACAAAAAATATAGCATAAAAAAATCCAACACAAAAAATTCAGAAAAAAAAATATCAACAAAAAAAAATCTAGTATACAAATCTAGCACAACAAATTTCAATACAAAAAATATAACACAAAAATGTAGAGCACACAAAATGTTATACAACATAGAAATACAACACATTTTTGTGGGATTTTTATCGACATATTTTTATATAGCAATATGGTACTCATATTAAAGATAAATAATGTGGTGAAATTTTTATGAAAAAATAATGTCGTATAAAAAAGTTATGAACATATAAAAAATGGGGTTGTAATGGGCATGTGACATGCATGTGGAGAGAGAAAGTCAATAAATAGTATTTTCCCAAGATACCCTTCCACCTCTCTTTTTCCTACATTTTCATCTTAACCATTGACTTGAAAAGTGAATGGTTAAGATTTCTTCTCATCTTACTAAGGCAAAATCAACTTTTTATTTGATCTTACCCTTTATATATATATATATATATATATATATATATATACATATATATATATATATACATATATATATATATATATATATATAAGTATGATAACCTTCCAATTATCCAATTTTTGAGGGTATATGTGTATCCATATGTAAGTGTCCATATGCATTGTTATACTTGTCTAAATTCAAGTATTTGGGGGGTTTTCAAGTTTTGTATATGTGTATTTAGTTAACAACTCCCTAACTTCTAAATACATACACATAAGTGCACAGATGTATACATTCACATAGGATGGATTTGTCGAAGTTTATATATATATATATATATATATATATATATTAGTTCAATAACTTATAAAATAACGATAAGTGGTTAGTTTAACTTTTCATCAAAGTTTGCCTAATCATGATTAAAGTTGCTAATCTCGTTTAATTAAGTTATTCACTTGTTAAATCATACATTAATCATGATTAGGATTTTAGAAAATTTTACCTAGATTCCCCTATACTATGAGCGTTTTCCACGTTTTTAAAACGTATTTTTAACCAACTTTCAACCCAATTATCATCGTTACCACTAGTCAAATTTCCAAACCACACTTTTCATGTATAATCACATAAACACATATTCATTATCCATGAACTTTCTTATATATTTATCAAGACATCTTAAAAATAGCATTACTCTACATGTTCATCATCCAGTTTATGAACATCACATAAACTTGTTTATGTTATATTTTTAAGATTATCACCTTAAATCATGTTCTTAGCTTCTTGATAAATGTATATTCTTCAAGAATCATTTCCAAGACTATTGATTAAGTTCATGAACGTAGGTTCGTTTTGCAGATCGACATTAACGTTTTCGGAGATAGCTAAACCTAAGTCAGATGTGCGGAATCCATCAGAAATAGGTAGAAACACAAAATTTCACAATTTACAGGGTTTTCTATTAACTTCATGGTCCTGGTAAAATTTAGACAACGCTTTGCCTCCTAGTTGACCAACACGTTATCTGACACAATGACCACACGAACTTATTTATAGACATTGTAGTTCGTGCGGACTTGGACCACAAACTTGGTACGAAGTGAGACATCACCTTCATACGAGATGACTAAACTACCTTCGTACGAAGTGAATGTTTACCTTCGTACAAAGTGAACATTACACATATAAATCTAATCAACATTAAAGCCCATATTACATCAAGACGTAGGCAACAAACATATGCATCAAAAGTCTTGTAACAACCCGACGTTCCGATTGTCCATGGTTTTACCGTTTACCCGTTTTGTAACCACTTTGTACTCCGAGATTCTATTATAAAAGGGTTAACGATGTTTTAAACGTATTTAATCTCGCTTAATTATTGCATTTAAACCCTTAATACTCGAACGCTCAGCACAACGCAAACTTAACGAAGTTATATATATGTTATTATGTGTGCTTATGTGTATGTACGTTTTGTGCTCACTTAAACGCTCGCTCGCTTAACTCGATTTATCACATTAATACACAACACAACGCTTAATGCCTCGCTAAAACACTTAACGTACTCGAAATAACTAATACAAACAAAAACACCAGACGAACAGCCGACGCGCGAACTGGAAACGACTCGCACAAAGCAGACCAGTTCATACGAACTAGCCACTTCGTAGAACTGGGTACTTAGTACGAGGTGTCCAATTCGCACAGAAATACCCAACTCGCACGAGTTGCTTTCCTACCCTCCTTTCTCCTCCCCTATAAATACCACACTCACTCCCCTTGCTGCCACTTCGCACAGACCATCCTCTACCCACTTTTCTCTATTTTCCAAGTAAGTAACAACTCTTTTCACACAGACCACAACGATTTACACGAGATTATCTACGATTTCATCCAAACTTATTCTGTTTATGAAAACCTTCATCTTTTACATAAAACTTTCTGTTTTACCTTGGATTCACGCTTAAACGAGTATATTGGGTTTAGCTTTGGCTTCCCAAGTTAGAAATCTTGTTATTTCAAACTACCAAGTGTTCAATCCTAGGAAACTGTTTTAAACTTGATTTTTGTACTAAAACGGACCAAAACTGACATATGTTTCGTTCACTAGATAGTGGGATGAAGCGGTGTCGAAACCGTCATGAAAAGGACTAAAATTACATCCGTTTCAGGTGAAAACTCAGTCCCGAATGCACGAAGACGAAAGAGAGTCACTCATGCAAACTGGACTGGCTCGTACGAACGGCCTAATTCGTACGAACCAGTCCAAGTTCCCACAAGAGACGAACTCGCTCAAAAGACCTCTCTGGCTTTAGGTTTGATCAGTAAGTTAAGGCTGGAGGGATGAACACTCAATTTCCCGAAAACGACACGAAAAACACTCGATTTTGTACATGAAACAGGCCAACTCGCACAAAGCCCAACTCGTACGAACTGGCACAGCTCGTACCAACTGGCATAACTCATACGAACTGGCAAAGCTCGTACCAACTGGCCCAGTTCGTATGAAACCCAACTCGTACGAACTGCATGTTCCCCGCACGAATCTTCGTTTCGACCGTTTCAGCACTATAGAAGACTGACGCACTTCTGTTCCCGCATGCAGGCTGATCTGGTGCTCTCGCCGCTCCATCCTGCTCGTGTTTAACTGTTTAAACACGCACAATGAGTATACTTGACCCCTTTTCGCTTTAACGTACTTTTTGGGTGTTATATACATTCTCAATAAAACAAACACTTCACACGACGCTTGAAACACAAACCGCTCTCGCATGTCTATACGTGAAACGTTGAATTGTTATGTGTTATGTTTACGCTTGATGACTCGCATACCACCCTTAACATGATAGCGCTATAGGTTGACCCGCATCCCGTAGGTTCGGGGGTTGTTAAGGTTCGCTTTACTTTACTTGTTTACGTACGTGGACACTTTGGTGAACACGTGACGTGCATCTCACACGAGGTCTAATTGGTTAGCTTGTATCGATGCTGATAGCTTACATCTTCACTTAGTCTACGTTTATACATGCTGGCTTTGCAAAACGCTTTTATTACTGTTACTTATGCCAAAATTGTGTACTCACCTTTACATGTTTGTATTGACTTTTATCTTAACGTATGTAACAGGTTGATGGATCATATGCTGGAAATGAATTAGGCTCTAGATACACACCTAATTTAGTTATGTTTTTGTTATGTTGCTTGAGACAATTTGTATTTTATTTTTAGATGATTGTATGGATTTTGTGTAGTAATTTTGGAATTTGAACTTAATTAATTATTGTCACGAAAATAGTCGTTATGGATCCTCTCGAGCAATCTCGTCGCTTAGTACCACATCCCGATGTTTCCACCATCGGTTGGGGTGTGATAGATTGGTATCAGAGCCATAACTATAGGGAATTAGGGTTAATTGCATGATTAGTCCTAGTCTATAGTAGGAACCTATTTGCCTACTCGTTATTTATGTGCTTAAAATGTTATTCTCGCTATCTAGCTTTCTCGACTATAATTTTGGTCTTTAAAAACTATACAAAGTCTTTCCTAAGACTTTCTACACAATACATGGAGCTACGAAGACACTCGTATAACACAAACGAGTGATTGTGTCGAGATTAGGTGTGAAAACCAAGAACTCTCTATAAGATCACTCACCCCGTGTATTATTTACCGCACGAGTTTCTTTCTTTAAGTTAGGAGTGATATCCATATCTCAATAGAAATCTCCATTTCTATCCAGTGGAACTCCCGATTCATTCGGTAGAACAACGACAATTAAGGTACGAAGTTGTTAAGCTAGGGGTCAAATCCGCATCTTGATGACTAGTTGCACTCTTCGATTTTAAATCTCACCAAAGTCTCGATTATTTCGATGACTCGGGGCGCGTAGCAACTATAAGGATAAATGTCGCCAGCTGCATCTCGGCAAGAGCATTTGTCTATTAGGCCAAAACGTGTGCTCGGGCTCAAAGGAATAGTCGAATCACTTTGGGTAGTCGGTGTCTCAAAACCCAAGACGCTCTGTTGACTTTAAAGCTTACAATTGCCGCTTTTACGCATCATCGAATTTTATTGTGTTTATGTGTTTTAAATTTGTGAATTTTAAACTTTTACGCTTCAACAATTTCCGTGTTTATCACTTCTCGCTTTACATGATGCATGCACAACTCACACAACTTCCGCAATCTAAAACGCAAAATAATCACGAACAAACTAAACGCACAACTCTCTTATGCGCATGCCCTCATACGCTATATTACTCGCTTATGTTACGCTATATTACGCACATCTAATACGCGCTACTCATGATTGAATGAAGGTTGACACGTGCAAAACATGTGTTTAAGTGAATTATGTGAATACGTGGAAAATATGTGATTAAGTGCTTATGTGATTATGTATTTGTGTGACTACTTGATTTTAGTGCCTTATAAGAATAATAATAATAAAATACGTTGTATAAAATGCAAAACTTTTAAACAAAACCCGTTATAATCGAATCTCATCTTATCTCCCCATGTAGATGGCAACCATGGGATCTCACACTCGCAGGACCATCCAGGAAACAACGCCGACAAACGAATCGCCTCTCTCATGGCCAAGGAAATGGCCAAGGTGATCCCTCAGATTGTCAGTGAGATTCACGCTGTCAGCATCAACTCATCCGTGGATTCTAAGAACGATGCGCCAAAAAATTCGTTCAACTTTAAACAGTTCAAAGCCTGCGGTCCTATGACTTTTATAGGCGAAGATGGTCCTAGCAAAATGTTCCAGTGGATTGACTCAATTGAGGTCACTTTCCACCAGAGCGGATGTCCGGAGAACCTCCGCACCATTAACGCTACCGGTGTATTTCAGTCAAGGGCACTTGACTAGTGGACCGCTGAGCGCAACAGGCGCGAAATGATGCAGCTTATGGACTCGCATGGGAGCAACTGAGAGAGCTCATGATGAAGGAATTTTTTCCTCCCGATGAGGTTCAAAAGTTGGAAAATGAGTTATGGAACATCAAACAGGTTGGTGGTGATAACGCAGGCCTCATCGCCCGATTCAAGCAGCTAAGTATCATCTGTCCAAGTCAAGTTGATACGACAGAGAAAGTTATTAAGAAAAACATCAGCGCTCTCCCAGATTGTGTCGCTGACTTTGTTCATGCAGCGAAATCGACAACTATTGAGGAAACTTATCAGCTCGCTGCAGAAATCAATGATAAGCGAGTCATGGCTGGAACTTTCAAAGTCCCGACCAACAGCGTTAACCAAGCTACTGTTGTGTAATCACTTTGTACTCCGATATTCTATTAAAAACCCGACGGTCCGATTCTCTCTAATTAACCGTTTACCTCGTTTTGTAACCACTTTGTACTCTGAGATTCTATTATAAAAGGGTTAACGATGTTTTAAACGCATTTAATCTCGCTTAATTATCGCATTTAGACGCTTCATACTCGAACGCTCAGCACAACGCAAACTTAACGCAGTTATATATATGTTATTATGTGTGCTTATGTGTATGTACGTTTTGTGCTCGCTGAAGCGCTCACATCGCTCGCTTAGGCGCTCACTCGCTCGCTTGCTTAACTCGATTTATCGCACTAATACACAACACAACGCTTAATGCCTCACTAAAACGCTCAACGTACTTGAACTAACTAATACAAATGGAAACACCAAACGAACAACCGACGTGCGAACTAGAAACGACTCGCACAAAGCAGACTAATTCGTACGAACTAGGCACTTCGTATGAGGTGTCCGATTTGCACAGAAACACCAAACTCGCACGAGTTGCTTTCCTACCCTTTTTTCTCCTCTTCTATAAATACTACACTCACTCCCACACACTCTCCTTGCTGCGACTTCGCACAGACCATCATCTACCCACTTTTCTCTGTTTTCTAAGTATGTAACAACTTTTTTCACACAAACCACAACGATTTCCATAAAGATTTACACGAGATTATCTCCAATTTCATCCAAACTTATTCTGTTTATGTAAGCCTTCATCTTTTACATAAAACTTTTTGTTTTACCTCCGATTCATGCTTAAACGAGTACATAGGGCTTAGCTTTAACTTCCCAAGTTAGAAATCTTGTTATTTCACACTCACCAAGTGTTCAATCCTAGGAAACTATTTTAAACTTGATTTTTATACTAAAACGGACCAAAACCGACATATGTTTCGTTCACTAGATAATGGGATGAAGCGGTGTCAAAACCATCATGAAAAGGACTCGAAATTACATCCGTATCAGGTGAAAACTCAATCCCGGACGCACGAAGACGAAAGACAGTCACTCGTGCGAGCTGAACTGGCTCGTACGAACTGGCTAGTTCGTACGTACTAGTCCAAGTTCCCACAAGAGAATAACTCGCACCAAAGACCTCTTCAACTTTAGGTTTGATCAGTAGCTTAAGGCTTGAGGGATGAACACTCGATTTCCCGAAGATTGAAGCGAAAAACACTCGATTTTGACACGAAACAGGCCAATTCGCACAAAGCCCAACTCCTACGAACTAGCCGAGTTCGTATGAAACCTAACCCGTACGAACTGCCTGTTCCCCCGCATGAATCTCCGTTTCGACCGTTTTAGCACTATGGAAGACTGATGTACTTCTGTTCCCGCATGTAGGCTGATCCGGCACTCTCCCCGCTCTATCCCGCTCATGTTTAACTGTTTAAACATGCACTGTGGATATACTTGACCCCCTTTTTTCTTTAACGCACTTTAAACGCAAACCCCTCTCGCATGTCTATACGTGAAATGCTGAATTGTTGTGTGCTAGGTTTACGCTTGATGAATCGCATACCACCCTTAACATGATAGCGCTATAGGTTGACCTGCCACCCGTAGGTTCGGGGGTTGTTAAGGTTCGCTTTACTTTACTTGTTTACGTACATGGACACTTCGGTGGACATGTGACGCACATCTCACACGCGGTCTAATTGGTTTGTTTGTATCAATGCCGATAGCTTAGATGTTCACTTAGTCTACGTATATACATGCTGGTTCTATGAAACGCTTTTATTACTATTACTTATGCCAAACTTGTGTACTCACCTTTACATGATTTTATTGACTTTTGTTTTAACGTATGTAACAAGTTGATGGATCGTATGCTGGAAATGAATTAGGCTCTAGATACACGCCAAATTAAGTTATGTTTTTGTTATGTTGCTTGAGACAATTTGTATTTTATTTTTAGATAATTGTATGGATTTTGTGTAGTTCTTTTTGGAATTTGAACTTAATTAATTATTGTCGCGAAAATAGTCGTTATGGATCCTCTCGAGCAATCTCGTCGCTTAGTGCCATATCCCCATGTTTTCGCCATCGGTTGGGGTGTGACAAGTCTCCCCTTGGATGTTGCCGAAGTCTTGATCTTTAGACTTGATTTATTTTCCAGAGTCTTCAAAACTTGATCTCGAGATTTCTTAGCTATGGATATATATATATATGTATATATATATATTAACAAACTCCCCTTGGACATAGATCAGATATCTCTAATACTCAGTTTTGACATGATCTGGAAATATCTTCATAATCACAAACTCCCCCTTAAATCATACTTTGAATCTTTAAACATTGACGAGAATGTACACACTCACATATCTTCACACAAACAATTTCTATACAATATCGTTTTTTCCGGAACACATTCAACATTATTTAGATATAATGGAAGATTTTTGAAAGAAAATCTTTTTGACTTTTTAATTTTGAATGCGAAAATGTAAACATATACTAAAATGTAATATTTACAATTTATATCTTTGTGAGAAAACGTGCTAGAGGATCATAACAGTTTTACTGAGTCAGATGCACCGTTGTTCTAAGAAACACTCAATTTAAACAATTCACATGGATTGTGGGTATTGTTTATCCACTTAAACTCAACCTAAAACCTTTCGTAATGTTTACCAATATGGTAAGGTACATTAATTTGCACTAAGTTCTTAACGACCCCACAATGTCAGTATATCCCCTCATCATGTAGTACATTAACTCAAGTAATGCCTTTAAATTTTCATCATCTGTGATATGTGTGAAAACAGCGCAAAATGTCTAAACATTAACAATCAGGTCGATCTTTCGATACGCAGAGAAAGTCCAATGTTAAAACAAAATAAGAAATAAAAACAAGTTGAAATTGTTTAGATCTTCACCACCAGTTCGATATTCTCATATAGACATAGGTGATCCAAGACTTAAATGAAACACCAAGTAAAATAAAGCATATACGTTCAGGCACTAACATCCAGTTCGATACTTTTGTATACGTAGAGGATGTGCAATGCTTAATCAAAATAAAGAAATAAAACAAGTTTAAATCTTTTTGAATAAATGAAAACACAATCACAGTGATTTTTTTAGTAAGTTGTGAAAGTTCACAAACTAACCGGTTTTTATGCTTTTCAGCATTCAAAAATTACCAAGTAGGTACACAGTCAAGAAGGACAAAACTATGTACTATGCTTTCAACCGCGTTTCCCACTAGAACTAGGTTTATTCTTTTAAGTTTGTATCATTTTCGCAAAACTACTAGTCTAGCTAAGTATATCGACATATCTTTAGTGAGATTGTTTAACCATTTTAAACAATACATATATTTAGCATGCATTAATAATCCACTGATGTACTATCATTTCCTCTTTTACACAAGTAATCTCATTTTTTATTTTTTAAATGTTTTCGACATTTTGAGATTTTCTATTGTTTTTTGGCTTTTTGAAAATTTTTTATCTATTCGAAATGATGTTTTTCGATTATACAGAAATTTTTGATTTTTTCAATTTTAAAAATGCTCCCCCTAAAATTGAAAACGACTTTTCGAAATCGAAAATAAAAATCTTCCATTTTAACCAAACAACGAATATTTACGAATGTGAACAGAGACTATTATTTTGTTTGTGTGGGCATTATAAATATTTAAACTCCATTTCTTCAAACTTTACACGAACAACTACTGCTTCTGAATAAACGTTTCTTTGAAGCCTGGTTATCCTACACATGCAAATGAGCTTTAATCAGTTTTGAATTGGAACCAATCCATACAGTATTTAGGTTGTCTAAATTCATCAACACATGAAACCACCATCCATTCACAATCTCTTTTATCATCAAACAGTTTGATAGATATTTTATTAGAAAATCTAACTTGCCTTTTAGCAACTGTTTGATGAACTACTTTCTTCTCTATTGTTCTTTCTTCTGTCCTCATATTTGTATCTAATGAATTCGTTTTACTCGGTTCATCATCACTCTTTATAGAGTAAAACGATTCTTCAGAACTGGTATCTAAATTATTTGTATTATCCGAGGACAAAATCTTCTTCAACTATTCTCTAATTTTCTTCCTCTTTTTCCTTAATCTATCTTTCTGCCCTTGCGATAGCTTAAATTTTTGTTCTTTGGGCTTTTCTTCTGTTTTTTCAGTTTTCTTCTTCTCTTTATCATTTTTTTAAATAATTTGTGAGATTTATCCAGGGATTCTCTCTTTAAACTCAATGGACAAACTTTGGCAATATGACCTTTGATTTGACAGTTATATCATCTTCTCGTATCAAATCTCTGCTTTTAACAATTTACAGCAATGCATCCACTGATTCCACAGTTGAAACACACCCTGTTATCGCACCACTCCTCTCTACCAAACCATACACTCAAGTTATAACACTGATTTGATGTGTGATGGTTTTCTTTCCATCTTCTTTTGTTATCTTGATTTGTCTTTAAAGCATTGTGGTCAGACCGGCACCACTTATTTTCAATTTTTTGTGATTTTTGTTTTTTAAATTTTTGTGTTTTTTGTTTCCAAATTTTTGTGATTTTGATGATAATGAATGGATGATTGAACTGATGATTTGTTATTATTATTTTGAAAACTTTTAGAATTTTTTACATTTTGTTTTTGTTCCCCATGTTGCTTACAAGATTTTTGTGTTGAACATTCCTCTTTTTTCAGCAAATTATAGAACAGTTTCTTGAAAATTCTCTTTTAGTTGTAAAAATATTTCTTTTTTTATCATTTTCATCATCAGTGTCATTATCACAATTCTCAATTATGACATCGTCATAATTTGTGACATATGATCGGTTTTGAAACCATATGATATTGCATTAAAGACGATGTAACAAAACCTTTCAATTTATTTTCTAAATCACCAATTTTATCTTATTAACCTCAACATCGTTTTCAAGTTGAGTTATTTCCTCAAGATGAGAATTTATTATGATTTGGTTTTCAAAATTATTATCATTCAAAACTAGTTTTTCATTTTCTAAAATTTTTATTTGATTTTTAAAATATTTTTCAATTTGTAATTTTTCATGTTCTAAACTTTTTATTTTGTTTTGAAACTCTTTTTCATTTTCTTTTAAAATTTTATTTTGTAATGTCAAACTCTCCAAATTATTCAAGAGTTTGACATTATTTGTCCGATAATATGTCAATTTTTCATCATAATTTGGGAAGATTGATTTAGAACTTGAAGCCTCATTTGTAGATGTACTTGAATTTTTAGCTTCACAGTTCTTCGTCATTATTTTTCTTCTTTCCAATTCTAACCTCTTATATTTTTTCTCTTCAACTCTTGGTATCTTCGATCTCATCTCATCAATGAAATTATACCCGTCGACATATTTATAATCAAATTCACTTTTAAATTTCTTCAACTCTTCAACACAATCTAAAGATAAAGATTCTATCAATTCTTTTTTATGTTTTGGGGTTTTATACACATCAAATTTGTCCATTTCTAAAAGTAATTTTCTATATATTTCAAATCCTTCTTTTATTAGTTCATCTTCTTTGATTTTAAAATTTTCAAATCTATCTTTTATAGCCACTAGATTTTTGCGCTTTTCAACAGCCACATTCATTATTTTAACAACATTTGTCAACATTTTGAAAACATTCGGTGCGAATCAAATTCCTTTGTGAAAAGGTAATTAATTCGTACAGACATACTTATCCTTGTGCGGACAAAGAAAATTCAAACGAATGTATACACCCTCGTGCGAACTAAACTTTCAAACAATCTAAAAATTAAGTTTGTGCGAAGGTACAAGTCAAAATTTTCAAAAACAAGTTAGATTTACCTTTGTGCGAAGATAAAGTCTACCTTCGTCCGAGATAGTTATCTTCGTGCGAAGATAAAACGAGTTTTTCACGTTTTTTAAAAACTGATTTTTTTACAATCCTTAAAAAATTCAGTCCTTTTTAATCGTTAAATTTATGAGAAACAAAGAAAATTGAGTAGAAAGAATGTTTTTCAAATCAAATCTTGTAGTTTCAGTAGATATCAGCCTCTAGCTCTGATACCACTTATAGGTCTGTTTTGTAGATCGACGTTAACGTTTTCGGAGATATCTAAACCTAAGTCAGGTGTGTAGAATCCATCATAAATAAGTAGAAACATAAGATTTCACAATTTTCAAGGTTTTCTATTAACTTTACAGTCCTGGTACAATTTTGACCGCGCTTCGCCTCCTAGTTGACCAACACGTTATCTGACACAATGACCACACGAACCTATTTATAGACATTGTAGTTCTTGCGGACTTGTACCACTAACTTCGTACGAATTGAGACATCACCTTCGTACAAAGTGAATGTTTACCGTCCTATGAAAAGAACATTACAAACATAAATCTTATCAACAATAAAGCCCATATTACATCAAGACGTAGGCAACAAACATATGTATCAACAATGAACTTCAAAGATGGTGATCTTGCTAGATCTAAACATCTTAATGTTTAGATCACATTTTTAAGTATAATCATGCAAGATCATCAATCTAAACAAACTACACTACACTAAACATCAAGATCAATACATAAAGCACATAATTATGTAAGATTATTATGTTAAATTTTAGGGTTTTAAGTATTTGTTTAATGAGCTTCAAGATGATAAATGTGTACTTCTATAATCTATTAGATATAAGAAGCATAAATGTGAGTTTAGATGATCTTACCACTAGCACAAGGCTAGGGATGATCTACAAGACAAAGAAAACTAGAAGATCTTGAAGCTCCAATCGTGAGAAATAAGCTCCTAGTGCACTTCACAAGCTTGGAACCACTTTAGATCTTCATTAGATGCATGTACGATGCTTGTAATGTGGTTAGATGATTGGAAAAAAAAAAGTGAGTGTGTGTATTGTTTATGTGAATTGTAGGTAGACGGAGGAAGATGAGGGAGTTGGTTTGTTTTGGAAAGTGTAAGAAATAAGGGGAAGTGATGAGGAAAGTTGTTATAACATTTCAAATCTTCCACAAGTCAAGATACAATCTCATAATCTAGTTGTAGGAAGTGCTTGTGGGACCCACTTTGGGGGGGGGGGTACAGTGTAATTTAGTTATTATAACATGTGGTAATATGTTAGGTTAGATATTTAGGTCATTAACATGGTTCTTGCATCATTAGTGTGGTAATGATGTTTAAGGTGTTAAGGTTGTCTTAACTAGTTCACTAGACTAGTTAATTTGGTGTTAGGATATATATTTTAGCCAGTTTCGTTATCGGGTCTTAGCGGCTAAAATATGGAAGGTGTTCGAAGATACCGTTAATTGTCACACCCTAAAATTTCACATGCGGGGTTCTACTGCGAGGCACGTGACAAACCAGGATCCTAGCCATTAGTCATATTGAACGACCACTATATGAGTTAAAATATTTTTCCTGTTTGTTCATTCATGAGAAAATACGGTTTATACAAATGAGTAGCGGAAGCGTAAATAATTACAAATCTAAAATAGCTAATGTAATTAAAATTGATTCTAAAAGTTTGGTGAAATGTAATTAAAATTGATTCTAAAAGTTTGGTGAAATCAATGCAACTCCGAAATGCATCCTAGTCCTAATGTGTGCTACCTTAGCAACCTGAGAAAGGCATGCAAGAACAAGTGTCAACACATAATGATGAGTGAGTTCACCAGTTTTAAGTTACAGATATAAAGTAAGTTGTTTCTCAAGCGTTTTCCACTGTTTCAAACCGGAACAGTAAGTTGCAGCGTTTAGTAGTTACTTGTTATATTTGTAGGTAGCTAACCTAAGTCATGTCACATAAGTGTTCGATCCGAAGCTGACGTTGTTGCCCCTGTTGTGCCAGGTCTATCACCAACCATGGCTAAGTGTTAGGCAAATTCTACACCCGTGACCATCAACGTTCGGTCTAGCTGGTGCGACCAACTCGAGTGGGGCTTGTCGGGCCAAGCAGTACTACTAAAAATTCCCTCGCTATAATCCAATACTAACGACATCGTAAGTTTTAAGGGGACTGACATGTGATATAATGCTACTTTGTGACCATAACTAATATAACAAAAACTCTAACAGTTGTGTCGTTACCTTGCCGTAACATTAAGACATTACTTTACCATACTGTAGTGCATGCTTCCCCTGTGTTTTAAAAACATTTAAAAGAGTAGGGGCCATGAACTCACCTTAAGGTGCTTGTTATATCCAAAAGTTCCATGTGTCAAAGATACAAACTAGCATAGCATGTAAATATTCACCAAGTCATCCCTAATAAATTTTAACACACCATAAGTAACAATACTATAGTAAAGTTGTTCCACGTGTGATCGAGCTCTATCGATTTGCTAATGGCATGACCCGTTGGTACGGTTATTACCGTGATGCAAACAGTAATCTTGGATTCGTTTAATCCCATAAATGAGCTAAGCCTTAAGATCATGTTCTGGTAAGCGTATTTATATAGGTATGTATATATAGATATATTAAACGTATGACACACATAACCAAAGAATAAGTCAAGGACCCACTTGCATATCACTTATAGTTGCTAAAATAAATATTCATTTCATTTGATTTAGATAATATGGTAATAACCCAAATAATATTATCTATTATAATATTATCATTATGTTCGAATCTCATTTAAGTGTACGTTCGAAATAAACATAGGCAAGTATATTTATTTTTATAAAAACATCCCATATATGTTAAAAGCCAAGTTTAATTTAAGAACCTGCTTCGTGAGTCGCTAGCATCCTTCAACATATTTATACATTTGCAAAATTTCAAACGTTGTTCCTTTCGGTCGGTTACGTTTTTAATAAAATTGTTTACAAAATAAGTAATCTTACAGGGACCTTAGTCGCAACCCCGGTCACGCACGACGAAACCCGAGACAAAAAAAACTTGGACCTCTCAGGCGCCATGCGCTAGAAACCCTGTCATCTCCCGCGACGCGCGGGAGAGTGCAAGGACACGTGGCTCCGTTTCGCGACACGTGTCCAACCTACCTTAGACCGGTGGCAATCTAGGCCTAGCTGACCTCCCCCCGCGCCACGCGAGAGATTCCCTGTCTCCCCGCGCGACGCACGGGAGAGTCAAATTTCGGGAATATAAAGGCCGGCCTGGACGAGTTCAAATCGCTCAGTTCGATCGAAACTCGACGTCTCTTTCTCTCTCGAAGCTCCGTTTAAATACCGAGCCCCCCTAAACCCCTAAACCTGTGAAGCTCTGCTCCGTTGTATCTTAACCCCTGATCCCTAATTCGTCACCCTACCCTATTGATTTAGGACTCACCAACGCATGTCGAGGCTCTGCCTGACTAAGTCCGTTGGGGTTCTGTCTCGGGTAATATGGCCACCCTACCCGATTAATTTAGGACCCATCAACGCATGTCGAGGCTCTACCTGACTAAGTCCGTTGGGGTCTGTCCCGTGTAGTACGGTCACCCTACCCAATTGATTTAGGACCCACCAACGCATGTCGAGGCTCTGCCTGACTAAGTCCGTTGGGGTTCTGTCTCGTGTTGTGTGGCTAAAGTGACTTGGGTAATTTTACTAACACGTGATGCATTGTATTATCATTAGGAACTCAGAATTTGCACCTGGAAGCTTTAAGTTAAAAATCCTAAAGCTACAGGCGAGTAC
This sequence comes from Scalesia atractyloides, assembly GCA_947069175.1. Lineage (NCBI taxonomy): Eukaryota > Viridiplantae > Streptophyta > Magnoliopsida > Asterales > Asteraceae > Scalesia > Scalesia atractyloides. The sequence goes on from CAMTDV010000024.1 coordinate 26,355,422, forward strand.
ATAGTTCCCCTTTTTTCTTTAATCTTTGGGGTGATTCATATGTGTTAACTATCTTTCAAAACATACTTACCACTTATGGTTCTTGTGAATACATAATTCCCCTCTTTTACGTTTCCAAATGATTGGAGGTGAATTATATATTTCCACATTAACAAAACTTATTTACATATGATTTATATACATAACATGCTTTACATTGTACAAAACTTGATGGTACGTTGAATATGACAATGATACATTCATTAACTTTGATCATGCCGACCGGTAGTATGTTATGGTACCATAGGATTGACAACCCCATTCCCTCTTCCTAGGTTTGTTTGGAAGTTTCCTCTGGGAATGATAGAAACTGTGCAACACATTTGACAGACCTTTATATATAAAGGTTTGTCCGACAGTCAACAAGGCTTGAATGTATTCGCCAACAAACCACACTTGTTTTATACAAAAAGGCAAATTATTTTATATACATAACAAGACATTTTGTTTACACAAAACATTTGATTGGTTCATACAATGTCACCAATGGTTTCTAAGTAAACCATACATTGTTTCTCTTAAATCAAATCATTTCTCATACGACCTTACAAAAGAAACATTTTTGTCAAAGATTCATGGCTATAAAGATTTATTTAAAATAACAACTGTTGAAGTTGATTAAACATCATTCAATATTCAAAATCCATGAGTCGTGACAAAACTTATGTTACTCGCCAGCATTCAATGTTGACTTTATTTTCACATATGTTTTAGGTACTAATGCATGATCAAGTATGCTACACATAGGATGGACATTGGCCTTAGCTTGATTAAAAATAAAATAGTTGATGTATTTTGTTTCGAATTCTCAAAGACGATGTAATGTATAAGTTCAATAAAACCAAACTTTATTTACCATGTGTTTGAATCAATTTGTAACGTGACCCCCCGACTTTCCGCCGCGGGTTGTTTTTATTTCGCGGTCGGGGTGTTACAGGTTGGTATCAGAGCCATGGTTATAGGGAATTAGGTTATTAGTAACACTTTTGACCTAGACTATAACTTTCCTAGGACCCTAACGCAAGTTATCTTGCGTTTAGATTTTAAATACAATACCATCACCTATCCTTAGGTGATTACAAAACATACAAAATCTCACATTCATTCTTAAAAGTCAAGATTTCCCAAAATTTTACAAGAAATCATCATCTATCCTTAGATGATTTGTTTTTAGGTTTTTAAAGCCTTAAATGTTTTCAAAATCTCGTCAAAATTTGTCTTAATAATGTGAACACATGCAATCTGGAAGGGTGGATGCCTGTACCCTGAGTTTTCTATCTAAGGTTAGAGTGTTCATACAAATCCACTTAATCGGACCAGTCACTCTTACCTGGGAATTCTTGGGGTGAGTGTCCACTTATAGGCTAAAGCATGTCTTTGCAATACATTATAAAGACTCATTTACTTTGACTAGTCACCGTGTCGTTTATTCATTTTAAGTAACGAATAAATGGATACACTCCTTATGCTTCGTTGATATTTTAATATTTCTTTTTAACCCTCCTTTATCAATCTCACTCGTTTCCTCTCATATTTCATTTTCTTTTAGAAAGTCTCCTCGTCGCGACACTACTCAAAACCCCGAAATGGCAGCTATGATAGCTCAACAAATGGCTGCGATACTTCTAAACCTTGTGACCCAACTCAATCAACTCAACAATAACAATAACAACAATGTACCGTGTAATTTCAAACAGTTCAATTCGGCTAAACCACCCAAGTTCTGTGGGTCTGAAGGAGCTACTGGGCTCCTACAATGGTTTGAAAGCATTGAGAACACTTTTCGCCATTGTCAATGTCCCAATGAGCGAAGTAGAGTTTGCTTCAAGCGTATTCCAGAAAAGAGCGCTCACATGGTGGAATGGGATCATGAGAGATCGAGGTGCGGATATAGCCATGTCACAAACTTTGAGAGAACTTAAAGCTCTTATGATGAAAGAGTTCTGCCCACGCAATGAAATAAGGGCACTTGGGAATGAATTCCACGATCTCAAGCAAGATAGTGGCGAGAATCGTGCCTACATAGATCGCTACGAGGAATTAAGCCTACTATGTCCCACTATGGTCACTCCCTTGGATAAGGCCATTGAGAAATACATTGATGGCTTACCTGATCCCGTTCAAGACATCGTTACTGGTAGCCATCCAGCCACCGTTACGGAAGCTATTGAACTAGCTGCAACTTTAACCGATTCTCAAGTCAAGAAAGGGAAACTTTTCCGCAAAGGTGACAAGAAACAATCTGCTAAGAATACCCCAGAGAAACCAAAAGAAACCAAAACCGAACCTCCCAAAAACTCAAGGAAGCGGAAGGCTTCCAAGAATTTTACTGTTGTTACGCCAACCAACCAAGTTACCCCCAACCAACCAGCTCAACCTCCTGCTAAAAACAATATGTTGGTATTGCACCCTTGTGCAACCGATGTAACCGTCATCACCAACATCATTTACCATGTCGCCAATGTACCCTCTGTGGGCGATTTAGTCACTTGGCCAACGTTTGTCGTTTCGCACCTACCCTGAACCAAACTGTTCCAAATCCTGTTCAAAATCAAGCAGTACCTAACCGCCCTCATTTCCCACCTGGATCCTGCTATAATTGTAGTGATCTTACTCACTACCAAAACAATCGCCCGAAACTTGTTAATGCTAATCCAACTCGTGGACACGCATTTAACCTGAATGCTAATGAGGCTCGTGCTGACAATAACGTTGTTAACAGTACGTTCCTTGTTAATAGTCATCCTACTTCTATTCTTTTTGATTCAGGTGCCGATAAAAGTTTTGTATCCATAGCATTTGAACCTTTTCTTTTGATGCCCGGAACTAAGCTAGGAAAAACCCTTTAACGGTAGAAATAGCTAACGACAAACCCCTTTTACTTGATTCCATTATTTTCAATTGTCAACTAAACCTCAATAACCATCTTTTTCCCATTGACCTCACGCCAATGCAACTTGGGAGTTTTGACGTCGTAATCAGAATGGACTGGTTAACAAAACACCATGCTGAAGTAATTTGTTTCGATAAAATTGTTCGTATACCTCTTCCATCTGGCGAAATCTTAGAAATTCATGGAGAGGAACTTTCTGGTAAACTCAAATTCATGACGTGTACCCAAGCCCAGAAACACCTACGAAAGAACTATGTAGCCTTCTTGGCGCATATCATGGAAAAAAAGACAAGAGCAATACTATTCAAGACATCCCCATTGTTCGGGATTTTCCCGAGGTATTTCCGGAAGATCTACCTGGTTTACCTCTGGTACGCCAAGTGGAATTTCGCATCTATCTTATACCTGGTGCTAACCCAATTGCCAAATCCCCTTACCGTCTTGCACAATCTGAAATGCAAGAATTGTCGAAACAACTCCAAGAGCTTCTAGACAAAGGTTTCATTCGTTCGAGTTTTTCACCTTGGGGCGCTCCTGTGCTTTTTGTGAAAAAGAAGGACGGATCCTTTCACATGTGCATCGATTATCGTGAGCTCAACAAACTCACGATTAAAAATCGATATCCCCTACCTCGTATTGATGATCTTTTTGATCAACTACAAGGTGCTACCTGTTTTTCAAAGATCGACCTCCGTTCAGGGTATCATCAACTTCGTGTACAAGAAGAAGATATTCCCAAAACTGCTTTTCGAACCCGATACCGCCATTATGAGTTCACTATCATGCCTTTTGGATTAACAAATGCCTTGCCGTTTTCATGGACTTAATGAATAGGGTTTGTAAACCATATTTAGATAAGTTCATCATTGTTTTTATCGATGACATCTTGATTTATTCGAAATCTCGAGCTGACCACGAATATCACCTCCGTCTAACGATGGAGCTTCTAAAGAAGGAACAACTTTATGCCAAATTCTCCAAGTGTGAATTTTGGCTAAATGAAGTTCAATTCTTAGGTCACATTGTCAATGGACAAGGCATACGCCAAAATCACAGCGATCAAGGATTGGAGTACACCTACTACTCCTACCGAAGTTCGTTCTTTTCTTGGTCTAGTCGGTTACTCTCGTCGTTTTATCGCAAACTTTTCCAAGATTGCGGTTCCACTCACTTATTTAACTCAAAAGAATTAACCATTTGAATGGGGACCTAAACAATAGGAAGCTTTCCAAACCTTGAAACAAAAGCTTTGTGATGCTCTTATTCTATCCTTACCCGATGGAAATAACGACTTTGTCGTACATTGTGATGCCTCAAATCTAGGCCTTGGTTGTGTTCTCATGCAAAGAGACAAAGTCATAGCATATGCATCAAGGCAATTGAAAATTCACAAAAATAACTACACAACTCATGATCTTGAGTTAGGTGCCGTTATTTTCGCTCTCAAAATTTGGAGACATTACCTCTATGGCACTAAATGTGTGGTTTTCATTGACCACAAAAGTCTCCAACACATTTTCAATCAAAAGGAACTAAACATGAGACAACGACGTTGGGTCGAACTTCTGAACGACTATGATTGTGAAATTCGTTACCATCCTGGTAAGGCGAATGTTGTAGCAGACGTACTTAGTCACAAGGAACAAGTCAAACTTCATTGTGTTCGTATCCAATCAGATATCCACTCTCGAATTTTTCAAGCCCAATGTACTTGCGTAACCCAAAGCTTGATGAATAATGAACTACCTCATAATCTTGAGCTTCAGCTTGAAACTAAATATGATGGGTTACTCTATTTCTTGAATCGTATATGGATTCCAACCAAGATAATCTTAGTACCTTACTGATGGACGAAGCACACAAGTCACGTTATTCTATCCATCCTGGTACGGACAAAATGTACATGGATCTTCGTACCCAGTATTTGTGGTCGGGTATGAAGAAGGATATAGCTTTGTACGTGTCCAAATGCCTTACTTGTCTTAAAGTCAAGGCAGAACATCAACGTCCCTCCGGTTTGCTCGAACAACCAGAAGTTCCCGTATGGAAATGGGAGAACATCGCTATGGATCTCATCACCCAGTTACCATGCACTTCTAGAGGCCATGATGCCATTTTTGGTAATCATTGACCGTCTGACTAAGTCAACACACTTTTTGCTAATTCGTGAGGATTTCCCTGCTGACAAACTTGCTAAAACCTATATTGACGAGATCGTATCTCGTCACGGTGTTCCTTTGAACATCATTTCAGACCATGATGCTCGTTTCTCCTCCCGTTTCTGGAAGACCATACAATCTGCCATGGGAACCAAATTAAATCTAAGCACTGCGTATCATCCTCAAACGGATGGACAAACCGAAAGGACAATCCAAACACTGGAGGATATGCTTAGAGCTAGTGTGATTGACTTTCGTGGTAGTTGGGATTCGCATCTACCTTTGATCGAATTCTCCTATAACAACAGTTATCACTCCAGCATCAACATGGCTCCATTCGAAGCTCTTTATGGTCGAAAATGTCATTCACCTGTCTGTTGGAATGAAGTTAGTGAAGCTCAAATCACCAGACCTAAACTCATTCAAGAAACAATAGACAAAATCATGAAATCCGCAATAACCTGTTGACAGCAAGAAGTCGTCAAAAGAGTTATGCTGACAAACGACGCAAACCTCTGGAATTCCAAATGGGTGGCTGTGTTCTTCTCAAGGTATCCCCTTGGAAGGGTATGGTCAGATTTGGAAAGAAAGGTAAACTAGCTCCTCGATATGTGGGACCTTTTAAGATCATTGAAAAGATCAGAAAGGTAGCCTACAAATTTGAACTACCTCCTGAACTTGGAAATGTTCATCCAACTTTTCACGTGTCCAACTTAAAAAAGTGTTTAGCCGATGAAAACCTACACATCCCTCTTGATGAAATTTGTATTGATGATACTATGCATTTCATCGAGAAACCTATGGAAATTATGGACCGTGAAGTCAAGAAACTCAAGCGTAGTCGAATTCCAATTGTTAAAGTTCGCTGGGAATCCAAACGTGGCCCAGAATTTACCTGGGAACGAGAGGATCAAATGAAAGCGAAATATCCACATCTTTTCCCTCAATTCTCCTCCAATTAAATTTCGGGACGAAATTTCCCGAAGTAGGAGAGACTGTAACATTTACAAAATTTCAACAGTTGTTCCTTTCGATCGGTTACGTTTTTAATAAATTTTTTTACAAAATAAGTAATCTTATAGGGACCTTAGTCGCAACCCCGGTCACGCACGACGAAACCCGACACGAAAAAAACATGGACCTCTCAGGCGCCATGCGCCAGAAACCCTGTCATCTCCCGCGACGTGCGGGAGAGTGCCAGGACACGTGGCTCCGTTTCGCGACACGTGTCCAACCTACCTTAGACTGGTGGCAATCTAGGCCTATCTGACCTCCCCTGCGCCACGCGAGAGATTCCATGTTTCCCAGCGCGACGCGCGGGAGAGTCAAATTTCGGGTATATAAAGGCCGGCCTGGGACGAGTTCAAATCGCTCAGTTCGATCGAAAATCGACGTCTCTTTCTCTCTTGAAGCTCTGTTTAAATACCAAGCCCCCCCTAAACCCCTAAACCTACGAAGGGTCTGCTCCGTTGTAAGTATCTTAACCCCTGATCCCTAATTCGCCACCCTACCCGATTGATTTAGGACCCACCAACGCATGTCGAGGCTCTGCCTGACTAAGTCCGTTGGGGTTCTGTCTCGGGTAATATGGCCACCGTACCCGATTGATTTAGGACCCATCAACGCATGTCGAGGCTCTGCCTGACTAAGTCCGTTGGGGTTCTGTCTCGTGTAGTATCGTCACCCTACCCAATTGATTTAGGACCCACCAACGCATGTCGAGGCTCTGCCTGACTAAGTCCATTGGGGTTCTGTCTCGTGTTGTGTGGCTAAAGTGACTTGAGTAATTTTACTAACACGTGATGCGTTGTATTATTATTAGGAACTCAGAATTTGCACCAGGAAGCTTTAAGTTAAAAATCCTAAAGCTATAGGCGAGTACATAGTTCCCCTTTTTTCTTTAATCTTTGGGGTGATTCATACGTGTTAACTATCTTTCAAAAACATACTTACCACTTATGGTTCTTGTGAATACATAATTCCCCTCTTTTACGTTTCAAATGATTGGAGGTGAATTATATATTTCCACATTAACAAAACTTATTTACATATGATTTATATACACAACATGCTTTACATTGTACAAACTTGATGGTACGTTGAATATGACAATGATACATTCATTAACTTTGATCACCCGACCGGTAGTATGTTATGGTACCATAGGATTGACAACCCCATTCCCGCTTCCTAGTTTGTTTGAAAGTTTCCTCTGGGAATTAAAGAAACTGTGCAACACATTTGAGACACCTTTATTTATAAAGGTTTGTCCGACAGTCAACAAGGCTTGAATGTATTTGCCAACAAACCACACTTGTTTTATACAAAAAGGCAAATTGTTTTATATACATAACAAGACATGTTGTTTACACAAAACATTTGATTGGTTCATACAATGTCACCAATGGTTTCTAAGTAAACCATACATTGTTTCTCTTAAATCAAATCATTTCTCATACGACCTTACAAAAGAAACATTTTTGTCAAAGATTCATGGCTACAAAGATTTATTTAAAATAACAACTGTTGAAGTTGATTAAACATCATTCAATATTCAAAATCCATGAGTCGTGACAAAACTTATGTTACTCGCCAGCATTCAATGTTGACTTTATTTTCACATATGTTTCAGGTACTAATGCATGATCAAGTATGCTACACATAGGATGGACGCTGGCCTTAGCTTGATTAAAAATAAAATAGTTGTTGTATTTTGTTTCGAATTCTCAAAGACGATGTAATTTATAAGTTCAATAAAACCAAACTTTATTTACCATGTGTTTGAATCAATTTGTAACGTGACCCCTGACGTTTCCGTGCGGGTTATTTTTATTTCGCAGTCGGGGTGTTACACGATGTGTTTGCATTTTGTTTTAGACACTAATAGTTATATTATAGTTTTTTTAATGAAAATCAAGTAGAGTTTCCCCTGCTTTTAGACCAACCCGACAACACAAGTCGTCACCATCATCCAAAAAACAAGTGTCCGGATAATAACAATGTATATACACCAAAACCATTGTGTCCAAATAATTATATCAATTGTCGAAAGGCTAAAAATGATTATCTTGGTTCAAGTTTATATATATAAATATAGTCTACACACAAATTCAAATGTTCCATGATAACATATCTACTATTCAACAAATTTGCTAATAGGGTGGGGTCGGGTTCTAGAGCTCGATTGTGCTACACACGTTAAACATTAATTAAACCAATAGTTATACACAAATATACCTCCCCGAACACATTCGTTAACTGACTCACACACGCCTTTAATTACACGTTCCAGAACTAATCGTTGACCGCAGTTGGCCGTTGTCGACTGAGCTTGACCTGTTGACCCAAACCCGTCCCCCACACCATCCATAATAACCTGATCTAACAATTCAACCAAACCCAGCCCTAAACATCGTTCTCTGCTGCTGCTCGTTGACCGGAGCGTCAATCCGACGCTGACAGCCGTCACCGCCACCTGTAACGTCATCAACGCACCTCAATGCCGTGGGTCTAAGAAAATCGGAATTAAAGAAGCGAGAGGTGCACTTACCGGAACCCAAGATCATCGTAGAACCTATCCTTTCGAGCCACTGTTGTTGTAAATAACCACCGCCTCTCGAACCACCTTAAACCACCACTCAACCGCTTCCACCCACACTCCTTTCCATCAGCCAAACACCAGACCCAAATCGCCTCTAATCGCCCTATATGCTGCTGCCATCGATGTTAAGGTCTCTCGCCGGATAACGGCGCGCCGCCACGAGACCGCCGGTACTCAGGTCTGCTGTGGGTAAGTGTGGCCGGCCGGTGGTCACCATCCGGCTCTTTCTCTCCCTCTCTCACCCGTGACCACCTATCTCTCTCACTCGAATCCTTTATGTTTGTATGTGTGTTTTAGAGAAAAAGAAGGTGGGGGCTAGGGTTTGAAGGAGATGAGGAAATGGGGAGGTGAAGATGATAAGTTGTTTAAATAGTTAGGGTTTGGTGTAGGTGGGTTGGGTTTATAACAGGTGCACGAACCCGTTAGACATCACGAGTCTTGTTAAATATATGGTGTAAGTTCTAAATAAAATCACCGAGTAGTCAGATATATATAGTAACCGGTTTAAAACGAGTACCTGGAATAAATACTAAAATGTTTAAATACTAAGTCAATACTGCTTGACTAGAATTATCTGTGAAACAACATGTTCTATGCACAGTAGGTTATTGTTATTTATAAATAATAATAATAATAATAATAATATTAGAAATAATAATAATAATAATAATAATAATGATAATAATAATAATAATAATAATAATAATAATAATAATAATAATAATAATAATAATAATAATATAATAATAATACTATAATAATAATAATAATAATAATAATATGCTACTTTAGGATATATACCCTTTTCTAATAATTAAAGTCCAATGTATGAGTTGTCACATTCTCCCAATGTTACAGAAATTTGGTAAACTCTCACACACACGCCTTTAATTACAGGTTTCAGAACTAATCGTTGACCGCAGTTGGCCGTTGTCGACTGAGCTTGACCTGCTGACCCAAACCCGTCCCCCACACCATCCATAATAACCTGATCTAACAACTCAACCAAACCCAGACCTAAACATCGTTCTCTGCTGCTGCTCGTTGACCGGAGCGTCAATTCGACACCGACAGCCGTCACCGCCACCTGTAACGCCATCAACTCACCGCAATGCCGTGGATCTAAGAAAATCAGAATTAAAGAAGCGAGAGGTGCACTTACCGGAACCCAAGATCATCGCAGAACCTATCCTTTCGAGCCATTGTTGTTGTATATAACCATCGCCGCCGCCGTCTCGAACCACCTGAAACCACCACTCAACTGCTTCCACCCACACTCCTTACCATCAGCCAAACACCATACCCAAATCGCCTCTAATCGCCCTATATGCTGCAGCCATTGATGTTAAGGTCTCTTGCTAGAAAACGGCGTGCCGCCATGAGACCGTCGGTACTCAGGTCTGCTGTGGGTAAGTGTGGCCGGCCGGTGGTCACCATCCGGCTCTTCCTCTCCCTCTCTCACTCCTGTGACCACCTATCTCTCTCTCTCGAATCCTTTATGTTTATGTGTGTGTTTTAGAGAAAAGGAAGGTGGGGGCTAGGGTTTGAAGGAGATGAGGAAATGAGGAGGTGAAGATGATAAGTTGTTTAAATAGTTAGGGTTTGGTGTAGGTGGGTTGGGTTTATAACAGGTGCACGAACCCGTTAGACATAACGAGTCTTGTTAAATATATGGTGTAAGTTCTAAATAAAATCACCGAGTAGTCAGATATATATTAACCAGTTTAAAACGAGTACCTGGAATAAATACTAAAATGTTTTAAATACTAAGTCAATACCGCTTGACTAGAATTATCAGTTAAACAACATGTTCTATGCATAGTACGTTATTGTTATTTATAAATAATAATAATAATAATAATAATAATAATAATAATAATAATAATAATAATAATAATAATAATAATAATAATAATAATAATATGATACTTTAGGGTATATACCCTTTTCTCATAATTAAAGTCTAATGTACGAGTTGTCACATTAATAATACCTTGAACAAATATTTGATATCCTCGAGATCGTTTAAGATAATTCGCTTTATCTAATAGCCTTGTCAGTGCTGCGGAATGCTGAAAAATGCTGAGGAGTGCTGAATTTAATAGTTTATTATTGAGATCAGACAATTTATGTGTTTGGGCACTTTTCTAGAAAGTATAGGTATTATTGCAAGTGATACCCCTAATTAGGGTTTTTTGTTTTTATGATGATATGCTTTCATATCATCCGTTAGTCGTTTCAGGGTGTTTCTAAACTCTCCTGGCATAAATAGTGTGTTCAGGTGAACAGTGTTTTTCAGCATTGTTTGTCAATGTATTAGGATATAGTTGTTTGTTTTCCTGACATGGCCAATCGGCAATATAAATTGTAAGGTTTTATCATGTCCTATCACTGCTAGACTTTGTACGACTCAATAATTCATAAAATAAGTCAAAGGAACTCAATAAAGTTGTATATAATGATTAAGTTGTACAGAATTATCATGAAATTTTGTCAGTTGTCACATTCTACACACCACGTGTTAGTGTTTGAGCGAGATCCGTGATCGAGAGAGGAATAGGTTAGTGTTTGACCGAGATCTGTGATCGAGAGAGGAATAGGTTAGTGTTTGAGCGAGATCTATGATCGAAAGAGGAATAGGTTAGTGTTTGAGCGAGATCTATGATCGAGAGAGGAATAGGTGGCCTTACAAGTGGTATCATAGCAGGCTCTGTATAGAGAGTGCTCATACTACTGTAGGTTTTGGTTTTTAAGGTTTAGAGTAAGAAAAATTGATCTTGTTTGTGTTTGGTGATTGTTTGCTGAGATTTTGTGTATTACATCATTTGTGATTGAGTTTATTGATTATTCATGATAGATTTTGACTACGATAGTGTTTTTAGGTTAGATTACAAAGGTTTGAAGAACTTGCTGGGTTTTTGAAAGCTGGTAAAATTTTCAGGGTTTGATCTTGCAATGTTTTGTCTGGTTTATTGTTTTTGTTTGTGTTTCCGGAATATTATTTGATCTTGTGTGAAGTCACACTTGGGAGATATCCGGAAGCATGTTACCAATTGTTCCGGGTTACCCATGTCCGGGATTCTGGTTATATTGGTATTCCGGATTTTTGGCCACATTATACGTGTCCAGATTATTGATAGTTAAAGGTTTCCGGAGTTTGGGTGATTCAACATTTTCCGGTTTATATTGGTAGTAAGATGTTTCCAGATTAGTGGTTATTTTGGATTTCCTGTTTATTGTTTATTATAAGACTCCGAGGTATGAAGCTTTGTTGACTTCGGGTTACTAAAGGTGTCTTGTTTCCGGGTTAGAGTTACTTGTAGTCTATTCCGAGTTACTTTGTCTGAGATTGTGTGTTTAATCATGTTATTGATACAGGTTTCTCAACTCTGATAATCTTCGGACTATTTGCTCCGAATTTCCAAGTTAACATACTGTTCCGAAATTTTTGGACTTATAAATTTTACCAAAGAAAACCTATTGTTCAAACCTACTGTTTAATAAGGTGATTGATCCAGGTCTCTTTGTTGACTTCTATTACTACCCAGTAACGCCCTACGCTGTGTAATACGAGACATGTACATTGTCTGCCATTCTATAGCTTCTGTACTTCGATATATACTCCAAAGTCCATTCGGTACTAGCATCGCGCAATCATCCGTCAACTTAACCATGATGAAATGGCCTCCTTCCACATAAGAAATCGATAAAACATAATGGTTCGGGTAAACATCGGACCATCGAACATGGGTAAGTAAGTTTGACAAACACTATTTCTTAAATGATGAAAAATACACCAAATTTCTGAGCCACCAACAATCCCGTGTAGGGCAACAACATCGAGCATGCCTTTGGTGCAGGTTCCACATTCAACCAATTTTTAATCGATACACTGCATTGTAACATCCCTGATCGAAACGGTTGAGAAAAGGCCACCACCGTTTTTGTTAATGAACATCTCAACGAATGAACCACTTCCACTCATTCTGCTCCAACCCTAAACCCAGAGCTACGGATCGAAATCCTCAGTTACCATCCTTAAAACGATCGATCGTGTGTTTGTACCTGTAATTGGCAACCACATAGTGGAAAATCTTTATAAGGGAAAATGTTTGTATGTAAGGACGTACGTATATATGTATGCATGTGTGTGTATGTATGTATGTATGTATGTATGTATGTATGTATTGGAATAGTATTTTTAGCTTTAGTATTCTTTGAATGACTACGTTGCACAACTGGCTTTTGAGTGTCCTCGTTCCTCTGTGATTGGGTTTGGGTGTCTTTGCATCACGCAACCTTCTCATTCCTTTGTTTTGCTTTCATAGTTGGGCGCCCCCGAGTATCCTGTTGTACCTCAGGAGGTTGATGGTCAGTCATACTTGGATTCACCATGACTTTTATCTTCGATAACATACTTTTTAACACTATCGGCGGTTTCGCCTGTGGTTGTTGTGTAACTCTATCCATTTCCGCCTGAAGATTACAATCATCTTGATTAAGTTTTTCTGTCGAAAAATCAAGTTTTGTCCAGAATTTGTCTATCGCGGTAAGAGGAATTTTGCAATCTGTATTTCAAAAATCATAGTTAAAACACCAAGTATAATGATGATTATATATTGTATGGGTTGAAATATAATGTATGTAATGTATATTATAATTTATAATAGTTGTTATATTATATATGAAGTATAATAAGCGGTCGAAGCCTGTTTTTTACCTGTATTTTCCTACCACTCCATTTGACAAACACATGGCAACCCATAACCCGTAAAAAGCTGGTAGCCACAAGTCCCCCTTGTTGTCTGCAACGCACGTAGATTTTTCCTCTCGGCAAGCAACAACTCTAACGCTTTTTGGGAAATATTACCGCGTAGGTTATCAAAAAAATGGTATGATGTGGTCCCCCATTTGCACGGACTGGCTATCCTGAAAACTAAATTTTATTTTTATGCATTGTGACTCTACAACTTTGTCAACAAGCCACACAAGTCTATGGAGCGAGTTGTTTGGCCCCTTAAGGTATCTCTTAAACATAGCAAGCTAGCTTTAAACTTTGTTGATTGTATGTTGACCAAAGTTAGGGCTTGTGTTAGTTCAGGCTGAAACAAACCTTTCTTTATTCTCTTTCAGCTAGACATTATACAAATAGTCCAAAACTTCTGAAAATATAATATAGCGATTTGTAATGTTTGTATATATGTACGCATGAATACGTAAACTAATATAATATGTACCTTATCGATCGTCGTCAGTCAGTAGCATATAGAGCCGCTCAAAGTTATAATTGTATAGCGTCGGAGTGGGAGAACTACACAATGGAGACCAAGAAAGCTTAAATATTTTTCAGTCTTCATCTATAAATTTTGCCCGACAGTTTTTTAGAATATTTTGTGAGATGTGCCACTTACGTAGCAATTTGGAAGCTTTTGGGAATACTTTATCGCAAGCATTCATCAAAGCTCGATCCCTATCTGTTACTATACATGTGGCTCCATACAGTTTACCAACAATTCTTTGAGCCTCTGCAGGACCCATAAGAAGTTGTCCTATTTTTTTCTTCAAAGAAAAACGCATGAGCCACACAAAACGACTTTGGGGTCGATGTCACACCTACCACTTGAATAAACGGAAGGTTTTACTCATTTGTTTTGTAGGTAGCATCAGTCATGAACACATGTGGGAATGCACGCAACATTTTGTACGAGAACCGATGAACGGAAAAAACTCCTCAACCACATTTGTCGAGGGATTCACCCTGGTGAAATAAACGTACCTTTCTTCTTGCAACATGTTCTCCAGTATATACATTGGAGTTCGCCGTACATTTTGAGTCTAATCATTTTTTATCATGTTTTCTACGTCTCGTAGAATGCACACACTGTGTGGAGTTCGATCGACGAACCTTCGCCTTTTGTTATCGTTCCTTGGGTCACAATGACGTAACCTTTCGCAACTTCTCTTTTGTAAACCCAATTCTTGAACTTTTCAAGTGACCTAAATATCTAAAACAGCGACACATTAGAATTATGTATGTTGGTTAAATAAAATAGAAATATTACATGACAAACCCACTTGTATTATATTATATTATATTATATTATATTATATTAAATTATATTATATTATATTATATTATATTATATTATATTATATTATATTATATTATATTATATTATATTATATTATATTATATTATATTATATTATATTATATTATATTATATTATATTATATTATATTATATTATATTATATTATATTATATTATATTATATTATATAATATATGTCATAAATAAATTACTAAATTAAATATTTGGTTGGGTTGGGGTTTGTATGAAATTTCGAGTCGGGTTAAGGTCGGGTTTTTATGAAATTTTGGGTAGGGTCGGGTATTATGAAAATTAGGGTGTTTTGGGTTTGAATGAAATTTCGGGTCAGGTTTGTATGAAATTTCAGGCCGGGTTTGTATAAATTTTGGGTTAGGTCGAGTCGGGTTTGTATACAACCTAATACAATGTCATACCAAATAAATATTATGTATAACGAATAACATGTATACAAAATCAATTTTTTTCTCTCTAAAACTATATAAACATTATATATAACGATTAAGTGACGGTTATGTCAAACCTTTTCTGATTTTTTCTGGTCATTAGCACCTTCCTCATTGCACCTTTGTCGCCATCACCACCTTCGTATTCGTCGTGATCACATTCCTCGGAGTGCGTAATGCCTTACTCGACTTCGTTATCAGTTTCCTCGAAGTCCTTAGCACCTTCATCGTACTCTTTCTTGTGTTGTTTTTTCGTATATCACATCTTATATAGCAGCACACTCATGTCATCACAAAGAAGCACAGACACAACCTCCTCCTCACCTTGATCAACGTCGGATAACCAAATGCTTTTGGAGACATATGACTGGTTCGAATCTTCGCCAAAAACATAACCAATGCCCCATGACGACATCTTTATGTTTCATGGTTTGATCAGACTGTTTTATTTGTGAATTTTCATCATTTGAATCATTATTTTGTGAATTTTCAACACTTAAATGAAATGGTTCCCATATGCTTGGATTAATGACATTTTTTCGAATAGTATGTCGCGTATAGGTCAATGAGCTCATACAGGGGTTACCTTTTCAGAATTTTCAATATGAACTCGCTACATTGTCGGTGTTTATACCTTAAAATCCTCGCACATCGTACTTGTATGTCGCTAATAGGGCAATGAGAAGTGTATAGGGTTTAATGCTTCAACTACCACCATCTTATTTGCCGCTCATAAGGCAATGGGAGGCGTATAGATTCACTTTTTCTGACGCATTTAATGCATTGAACCCCTATACTCCACTTATAGCTCTATATGCTGTTGCTGGGGGATGTGTGCCTAATTTTGGGGGATGCACCAATACCCTAACCCATTAATATTACAAGCTCAGAGTCGTTCTCAGTTCTTCACTTCTTGTACATTGTTTAGTTTTAATATATATTCATGCATGCCAACAAATGTGAAAAATTTTATATTACAACCCCCAAATTAAATTTTTTTGTTGTCCCATAAGATAACTCTTATACTTTCTTTAGGTAACTATAGATTTTTAGAACACCTATGTATAAGATCTTGGGCTTAAGTCTTACAAGAACATAAATTCGTCCTTAAAAAAAACTATAGTCCCAATAACGTAGGAAATTACTTAACTTGGCTAGTTTTCGGGTCACACAAAGTGTGTTGTTTTGGTTTGGCAACGGATCTCAACAACATATATGTTGGAAATTTTGTGAAAAAAGCATTTATTACGAATATAGGAAATGTAATTTTCTTATATTTGGACTGTAACTAAATATAAGAAACTGAGGGGAGTTTATATATTTCTTTATGGGTTTATGTTCTATGTTGGAAGAGCTTCGCAACAAGCTAAACCCCGTCCAAAACGAAGCTCAGATAAATGAGATATCGATGCTCAAAGATTGGTGTTTGGACATTGAATGCTCAAATAGAAGAGAAACTTGGAGGAAAGATGAAACTTAAAGTGTTATTTAAGTAGAGACACCCATTCCTTACTATTTCATGGAAGCACACACACTAGTGTACTCGTGAAGGGTGTGGAGCAACGTGGCGCTTTGGTGGGCAACGCCGTGAGCCGCTTGAGAGCCGCCTTTGTATTTTTGACCACGCGCGCGTGGCTCAGAACAAAGGCTGCAAGGACCAGGTGGCAGATGACGTAGCACGAAGGGTGGCGCACGGGTACACGACAGTGGCGCATGACCAGGGAGTGTCTAGGTCAGCGAGCGCGGAGTCTTGAGTGAGTGCCTTGGTGGCGCGCACGTGGCACACCTGTGGGTTTGTATACAACCTAATACAATGTCATACCAAATAAATATTTGTATAACGAATAACATGTCTACAAAATCAATTTTTTTTCTCTCTAAAACTATATAAACATTATATATAACGATTAAGTGACGGTTATGTCAAACCTATTCTGGTTTTTTCTGGTCATTAGCACCTTCCTCATTGCACCTTTGTCGCCATCACCACCTTCGTATTCGTCGTGATCACATTCCTCGAAGTGCATAATGCCTTACTCGACTTCGTTATCAGTTTCCTCGAAGTCCTTAGCACCTTCATCGTACTCTTTCTTGTGTTGTTTTTTCGTATATCACATCTTATATAGATTTTGAACCCGGTTCTAATCAGGCAACACGAGCAGCACACTCATGTCATCACAAAGAAGCACAGACACAACCTCCTCCTCACCTTGATCAACGTCGGATAACCAAATGCTTTTGGAGACATATGACTGGTTCGAATCTTCGCCAAAAACATAACCAATGCCCCATGACGACATCTTTATGTTTCATGGTTTGATCAGACTGTTTTATTTGTGAATTTTCATCATTTGAATCACTATTTTGTGAATTTTCAACACTTAAATGAAATGGTTCCCATATGCTTGGATTAATGACATTTTTTCGAATAGTATGTCGCGTATAGGTCAATGAGCTCATACAGGGGTTACCTTTTCAGAATTTTCAATATGAACTCGCTGCATTGTCAGTGTTTATACCTTAAAATCCTCGCACATCGTACTTGTATGTCGCTAATAGGGCAATGAGAAGTGTATAGGGTTTAATGCTTCAATTACCACCATCTTATATGCCGCTCATATGGCAATGGGAGGCGTATAGATTCACTTTTTCTGACGCATTTAATGCATTGAACCCCTATACTCCACTTATAGCTCTATATGCTGTTGCTGGGGGGATGTGTGCCTAATTTTGGGGGATGCACCAATACCCTAACCCATTAATATTACAAGCTCAGAGTCGTTCTCAGTTCTTCACTTCTTGTACATTGTTTATTTTTAATATCTATTCATGCATGCCAACAAATGTGAAAAATTTTATATTACAATCCCCAAATTAAATTTTTTTGTTGTCCCATAAGATAACTCTTATACTTTTTTAGGTAACTATAGCTTTTTAGAACACCTATGTATAAGATCTTGGGCTTAAGTCTTACAAGAACATAAATTCGTCGTTAAAAAAAACTATAGTCCCAATAACGTAGGAAATTACTTAACTTGGCTAGTTTTCGGGTCACACAAAGTGTGTTGTTTTGGTTTGGCAACGGATCTCAACAACATATGTGTTGGAAATTTTGTGAAAAAAGCATTTATTACGAATATAGGAAATGTAATTTTCTTATATTTGGACTGTAACTAAATATAAGAAACTGAGGGGAGTTTATATATTTCTTTATGGGTTTATGTTCTATGTTGGAAGAGCTTCGCAACAAGCTAAACTCCGTCCAAAACGAAGCTAAGATAAATGAGATATCGATGCTCAAAGATTGGTGTTTGGACATTGAATGCTCAAATAGAAGAGAAACTAGCACCTTGTCCCACATAGGAGGAAAGATGAAACTTAAAGTGTTATTTAAGTAGAGACACCCATTCCTTACTATTTCATGGAAGCACACACACTAGTGTACTCGTGAAGGGTGCGGAGCAACGTGGCGCTTTGGTGGGCAACGCCGCGAGCCGCTTGAGAGCCGCCTTTGTATTTTTGACCACGCGCGCGTGGCTCAGAACAAAGGCTGCAAGGACCAGGTGGCAGATGACGTAGCACGAAAGGTGGCGCACGGGTACACGACAGTGGCGCATGACCATGGAGTGTCTAGGTCAGCGAGCGCGGAGTCTTGAGTGAGTGCCTTGGTGGCGCGCACGTGGCACACCTGTAGGTTCGCGCATGAAAGTGAGCCAAAAGGGCGCACACGCATTAGCTTGTCTGTCCTGCGCACGGGCGCGATAGAAGCTTTCTAGACTTTAATGACAGAGCAGTTTCGCTACAGCATTTGAAACTGACGAGTCAGCGATTTTGGCTGAGAATTAAATGACGAATTAAAGTGCATTAAATACATTTAATGCAATTTAATTATCTCGTGCAATTCATTTTTCCTGTTTCATCTCAGATGCTGTATAAATACAGAATCACATCCACTACAGATATACAACAGCAACACCAACAATATATGAAAATTTCTCTTTGCAGATTTCTGATCCTGCTCATACTTGTTTCAAGGTAATATTTGGGTCCTTGAGCCAGCTCCAGTAGTACACACTACTCCGACTGTTGTACCCTAGGAAACAAAACGAGTCCTCTTGGGAGACTCGGAATTTGTTTTAAGGGTCTTGTGTTAAACACAACCCTCAGCCAAAACGACTTTTTTCTTATCTTCGTTCTTGTAATTCATTTATTTCAGTGTAACTGTATCATTATTTTCTACTTTCTTTAATTTTATATATTGTAATCATTTAATAAATTGTTTTATTTTATTTATATGTGAACGGTTCCTATAACTTGTACATCTCATAATTTCACATATAATAGACCTCAGTCCATTATGCTTGAAGAATATTCAGCTAGGAACACACATCTACATTTCTAAATCACAAATTAATGTAAAGCGGAAACCATAAAAGTAACAAGATAGTTTCTCACAGAAAGTCGATCGATTTCTAAATGGAAAATACAATACATGAGGAGCCCTTTTATATGGATTTTCTAAATTTGAAATTACATGATAGGTTGTCAAATTTTTGAAATTACAAACCTATTAAAATAAATTAAAATTCACACCATAAATAAAAACAAAAATTATGCTAATCATTTATTAACACGTTATTAGCTAAAAAAGATAGGTTTCCAAGATATACGATATTGAGGGAAATTCTTGATTAACGAACTAGGAATCCTAAATCAAGGAATTTGAGCCTGACAACTGGACCTAACCACCTATGGTGATTTTCCATGTGATCCGGCTCGTCAAGAACTTTCTATCGCTTGCTCATGGGCCCCGTAACTCTAATCATACCCCAAGTTACGCTCATTTAAAATTTAGGTATTTTCTATCATGTTTCCCCTTATCTAACTAAATGGTGTATGTAAGAATGAGTAAGCTTTTGAATTTCTTCCTTATCAATCATCCCAAATTCATAATTTTGGTTATATATTAGCCAAACCATTATCTAGCCTAAAATCAGTATCAAGAGTTGTAAGCACATTTTGACATGTAGTTAAAACTACACAATAAAGTTACTAAATTTGGCAATACCGGGTTTAGCATAATAAGTTGACCTTTAGATTAGAAATTATATAAAAATGTATGTTTTGATATACCCAGATGTGAACACAACTTTACACCATGATTAGCACTTCTTGGCCGTCTTTTATCACGCTTATGTCAATTGGTACCTAAAACAAAATTCACTAGATTGACCAATCCTCAATTAGTTAATTTGATTTTACTTGTGGCTATACCCTTAGTTCTATATTAGTTTGATTTTACTTGTGGATGGATATACCCTTAGTTTTATATGCATGTCTAAAGCTATGGGGTATGAAACAGTGAGAGCGTGGAACACCGCACCGGTCATGTCGTGGTTACGGTGTGGTGCAGGGGTGGAACCAATATATTGTAAGCCATAGCACGGGCTACGGCTGAAGTCTGTATGCGTAATGTATTTTTTTTATTTTATTCGGTTTTATACAAAGGATACCCCTAACAAACTCAAACTTTTAAAATAAGGGAACCCGATTGAAACAATGACCCAATTGATTAGATAAGCCCAACTGATTAGAGTAGCCCAAAAAAAACACAAAATACATATGGGGGCATTCTTTCTGATCGTCGCTCAGGTTCTGGAAGAAAACCAAACGTTGCTGGTCAACCTTTACGCATTGGTCTCCTGTTTTGCTGCTGCCAATGACACTAGTTCGATAAAAAAATCCACAATCATGTTGTTTGCTGCTGCGATAACAATGGTTCTGGCCGTTCCGCCCCTGCGGTGCAGTTTTGCTGCTGAAATCGGAAGGAAATCACTCACTTGGTAAGTGATAACTTGTTATACAGTTTAATTTTATGCAAAAAAAAATGTTAGGATACTCCTGATTTAATGGGTTAATTCCGCCACTAACGTAGTGTTAATGGCATGGGTCATGTTGCACTTTCAAATTATAATTCTTCCCAAACAGTCAAAACTAAGATATTTTTTTATGTCCGCATTACTTAATCTCCTAATATATTAAACGGCCTTTGTATAAAAAATATCCAATCATCCTTAAAACCATTCAACCAATTTCAATCCCCATAAAGAAATGGCCGGTAAGAGCATTCACATGTACATCAAATTCTATGATAGAGCCCAATAGATAGTAGTTATAAGAGGTTGTGAATATATATAGTAATTATAAGAGGTTGTGAATGAAGAAGAGATATAATTCATCTATAAATATAAAAAAATGTCCCCTATAATTTTATTAATATTTTTAGAAAGTAGTTGTGTATAGAGAAGAGAGAAAAGGTGATGATAAAGATATAGAAAAATTATTATTTAATTGAAATGAGAGAAAAATAATGATTTTTAGTATAATTATAAAGATAAAGATGATGGATAGAACATGAATGCTCTAACAACACATATACCTGACGTGAATGCTCTAAAACGCAAATCTCAGAGACTATTTTGACAGTTTACTCACAAAGCTACTATGATTTTGTTTCCAAACATAATCTGATAGTAATTATTAATCTGTAAATAATTATAAGAGTTTAAATAGTAGTTTGATAGCAACCCCACTTTGAATGAGTGATATTTTTTTTATGAAGTTGTTGACATGCATATATGAATAAAAAATAAATAAAATATGCATAAATGAATTTCATGTCATCACATTATTAAACACAAATGTCTCATTAACTAGCGCTTGACCTTGCTTATCTAAGATGCCCAACCAACCTAGTGGTTATGTGTTTAAATCTTAAAAAGGGTCACCTCGGCATGTTACATCGATGCTTATGATATACCGGGTGACTAAAATGAGCCATAAAATCTGCTTTTAATTAGTCAAATAATGTAAACTAGCTACAATGTCTAACGAAATAAATAATAATAGAACATTGGTAATTATGACATTTGCCCTATAAAAATTATTTTGCTTAAAACCCTAATTCCGCATATGTGGCAATTATTAAAACTTTCCTATCTCCTATACATGGGCGAAACTTTTAAGGGGCGGGAGAGGCGGCCGACCCCCAAACTTTTCGCTCAGTAGTGGAGAGTATGTAGTTTTCGTGTAGAAAATTTTGGGTATATACGTTTTCGATCCCCTGATTTTATAGAAATTTTTAGGTTTAATGACTTCCGTCCCCTCAGTTGTAAATCTCACGCTTTGCCAATGCTCCTATACACTAAGATAACTATTAATGCATTGTGTTCACATAAGGATTGTAGGTCCTTCAAAGACCTTGTATAACCCATCCTTTCATTTCTTCATCTATTAAGATCCTGAAGGAAAAAAAGAGTAAGTTTTAAGAATATTTTTCAGAACTATATGTACAAAAAAATTGATATTAAAGTAATTTAAACGTCTATACATTACTTTAATTCATTAAGTAGTTTTTTTTTCGATAAAAGCTTTTGACTTAATATATACTCAAACAATACCGATACCAATGAACCACAAAAATAAAATAAAATAAAGAGAAAAATCATTTTAAAAGACAGAGTTTAAATTTGAAGCATTTTAAAGCCAAGTTTGGAGATGACATAGTCCTTAATTACATGATATAGAATGCAATTGATCAATGGAACTAGTGCTCACATGAGATCTTCAAGGGGCCTTCATCTCCATGCATGAGGGACATAGCAGCGCTGATCACTGATGTCCGTGTGGACGAACACCATCCGGGGAGGGGGAGGTTCCAGGTAGGGTCGCACACGTAGACATGGGGGGGGGGGGGTGGATGTTATGTGAGCTCCTAGATGCTCTAAGCTACGTTCAAGGTTTTGTGGAAAAAAGGAGCCTCAGGCCTAAGTTTTGTTAATCTTTAATTTTTTTTACTTAAATAAATAATATTATTTTAAATTCAGAAAACTTACCAAGTTACATCAAAACAGAAGGTAGCCGGGCAACAAGCTGCGCCGCCAATCCTTTCTGAATTGCAAACCCTAACCTTCCAAATACAAACCCTTGCCCCCTTGGGGTTGAACAATTGCTGTAGACGACCCGTTGAACCCTCGTCAAGAAGTGGATAGCTTCTGGCGCTAGGGAGCCAAAAGTATCAAAGGCAAAAAGGACAAAGACATGCTGGTTCTTTGCGCAAGCTTTAGCGTGCTTATCCACTTTCTTTGATTCTGCCTTTCTTGCCGCTTGTCCAGCTACAAACCCGTTTTCCCTTAAACCAACCAAAGGGGAAACCCCCGTGAGGTCTACACAAGCATGTTTCCCCCCAGCCCAGACAAAGACGAGCAGATCCGCTGGTCGCATAGTAGATCTTCCTTCCATAGGGTCCGTGAGGAAATTCATAGGGGTCTGTTTCTTAGCCGAAATCCCAGCTCTTCTTAAGATGTCCCACAAAGCATCACGCACCCAGTCGTGCCGATGTTTGAACCCAGGGAGCTCTTTACAGTGAACTGCATGCTCCCCGTATTCATCCATACAAGCTTTACGACATATCGGGTAAGTTTCATCTTCCGGGTACATAGGGATCATCAACCGGTATTTGAGAATGACTCTATATTCTACTGCAGACATACATTGTCCCAACCCCTCAATTGGTATAACGGTCAAAAATTCCTGAGCATGGAGACCTTTCAGGCACTCAAACACCGCCTTCTGGCGGGATGACAAATTAAAAGCTTCTCCCAGGCTTTAAGCGATTTTGCTAAACAGAGCATGCGTCAAAGTTTTTTGTGGCTTCGAGGGGGCGGTGTCCTTATTAGAAAAACCACCAATATCCAATCTGGGAGAGACACATTTAAGCGTTCAAGCGCCTGCTGATAGTCCGGGTCAAGCCCGACGACCTCACAATTTCGAAGGATATATCCCTGTAGTTCCCAAGACTGAGCTCTAGACGCCACAAAGGCATAAGCCCCAACATCTCAAGCTGAGAAGAGGCACAAACCACCTAGACGCATTGGCAAAGATGCCAGACGCCACTGGAGGTCACCAAAAGAAGGGGCCGCCACCCACTACTATGTCTTCTATAGCCTCTCTAAGGCCATCATCAAACCGAGATACCGCATCCTCCATAAAATGCGATTGACAAGTCCGCAACCCAAAAAGTAACTTAGCGACCCCCATGCACGACCTTAGCATAAGGAGTTCACATTGGGGATCTCTCAGGCAGGGTAAGAGTTTCATGAGGTCAACCGCCCTCGAGGCTCGCCGCCCTGCCAACTCCTCAATAAAGCTAGGATCCCGACTAACAACTCCACCAAGGAGCTTAATCCCCTTCTCTGCTCTACCGATCCCTCTCGGGAAAAGCCCATCTTGAACTTTCCGCCCGTCGCATGTCGGCCAAAAAACCTCTGCTTTCTTAATGTTGAGATAAAGCCCTAGAGATGGCCCCTCCTCGTTGATGATGTCTAAGGCCTTAGCAACCTCAGAGGCGTTGCTGATAATCGTCCCATCATCCAAGTACCAAGCATGAAACGGGAGTTTACAGCCGTCCTGAACCCGGAGAATAAGCGGATGTAAGGCAAGGGCAAAGAGAAGGGGCCCCAAGGGATCTCCTTGTTGAACTCCGGTAGTAGCCTCAATACACTCGTTACCAACATACAACCTAGCAGGATGGGCGTAAAGAAATTGGACCCACCGATAGATTGACGGGCAACCCTGATGAACCTCGTGCAGAAAAGCTTGCGGTCGACCGTGTTGAAAGCATTGGAAAAATGTACAGTAAGCATGGCTAAGGAACCATCTGCATGAAATGAGTTGAGAAACTTGTTTGCACTGTGAAGCACCGCATATGCCCCATTTGGCACCCCCACCCCAAATTGATAGTCACCCAAGTACTGGGTCATTTCTTTCCCGACCTTCTTCATCGCCACCTTTGAAACCAACCTTCGCCAAATACCCCCACAGCAATAGATCGAATTCCTTTATCAGGCTTCAATAAGGGGGTGAGGGGGGCCGATGCAACAAACTCAGCAAGCACCTTAGGGCAGGATCCCCCAAGCCATAAGTTAACAACTTCAGTAATGCTCGTAAGCAAACCTGAGGAAGTCACCGAGCCCTCGCCACCAATAGCATCTAGCAGGTGTTGGGCCCGTATCCCGTCTCTGCCACATGACGTCCCTTTAGGAAAGGATCGAATACATTTGAGTACACACTCCCCATCAACAACAAGAGTGGGTTGGGCCAAAGGGTTGGAAGGCAAGGACGGGGGCGGCACCACTGGGTGTTTATCAATAAGAGCTTTCAATATCGAATCACCTAGAGGGGCAACTCCACTAGAGCATAGGACCTTAATAGCAGCTGTGAAATGTCCATCCCTGACTTTCCGAAGACATTGCTTAATATTAGGGTTCCTTTCTTTGTCTTCCTCTCTCCTGCATTCTCCCCTTGAAGCCCCGTCTCCCCACGCTATCCAATAGGGAAGAGACCAAATCATCAAACCCAGACCTATCTTTCCAAATTGTAAGCGCGTGTAAAATGTTACTACACTGTAGAGATTTCCTGTTCCCTGACCTTCGCTCTTGTCTGGATAATGGTCTAACCACCCGCAAGGTGCAACACGGTAGTAAAAACAATTGGACCCAATTGTCAACCGATCCTGGCGACGCTACCACTTTACACAAAGCACCTGTTAGAAACTGAGAAACAACAGCCGGCAACTTGGGGGAATGCTTTTAACAGTCTGAATAGGGAGGGAGAAAACACGCTCGAGTAGGTTAACATCACCCCCGAGCCCTGCTGGGTGACGTGGGTTTGTGTCAACCACCACTTGACATGTTTCCGGATCCCAACAATGAAATCTTCAACATCCCCCGAGATCATGGCAAACGACACGACCTCATTATCATGCTTGCATCCCCTACTGAGTGCATGCATCACCATGCACTTTCCACATAACCATTTATCCCCTTCCCTAAGAACTTCCGCAACATCCAAAAAAGGTCCAAGTCCTTGGAGATAGCCTCCTTCAAAGATAGCTTTTGGTTTTCTGTCTTGAGGTGTGTGCTTTGCATGTGTTCAAGTAGGCGGAAAAAACCCACAGACCCCGGTTTGCCATCTTTACATTCGTGGAAAAATTTGAAAGGGCAGGTCCTTAAACCACTAGCAGAGCCCTGCATAGGGCCCACTGACTCAACGTTCCGACCCCCTTTCGTAGGAGCCATGCGCGTATGTTAATTGCCACCGAAGAAAAAACACACTAACAGTACACCAAACTCGAGATGAGTTGTTGCGGGTAGAAAACCAGTAAAATTCTATACAAGACGAAGGAGGGCAGCAACCGCGGGTTGCCCACCCTCTAAATGGTACCCCACATAACCCCTTACCCCATGGCGGATAGTTAAAGATTATCACAATCGAATCTGAATTACAAGATCGAATCGCCTTAACCAATTCCCACTTCACAAGAGTGCTAAAGAAACAAGTTTTTTAAAAACTTCACTTCATTAAGGCATTTGATCAAACACCTGGTGGGTCGACTTTTCTTTCACAAAAGAACACTCGTACTGTTGAGGAAAATCACCATCATCCATCTGGCTATTGATGAGCAATTTTGCTGCCTTGTGTCGACTTTTAGAGGATGAGCGTTGAAAGCAGTAAATTCTGCTCCAATCAATTTCTGGATTTCGTTGCGTTTCCGTAATTTTGAGCGGAAATTCTGTATCCGGAGAGTATGAATCGAAATCAAGTGCGAGAGAGAAGAATCGGAAGTGGTGGTGAATGGTTATCTTTAATTGTTTTTATAATTGGCATTATGCTTTTTTTTTATTCCTAGTAATGTCTCGCTTGACAATTGAATACAAGATGGTTTTACACGATCATAATCATTCAACCAATTTATAGTCAACAGAGCGATCAGTTTTCATGGTGACTATTTCTTTAAGAAAAAAAAAACCTTGTATGACAAGTAGTAATAAAACAAATTCAGGATTTGGTTGTTTGATATATTTGAGAGTATCAAACTTGTTGATTTACTTCGATTTACTTGGATAGTAAGAACAAACATATGAATTTAGTAACGTTAAATTAATAAGAAATGTTATAATTCTCTTGGGCCACAAGCATTAGGGTCGTCTTATTATGATTACGACTTTGATATTTAGCTAAATAAATTTCTCAAATATTTACTGAAATATGTAAATTTGATTGAAACGTTGATAACTCATGCTATGCCTTTTTCGATGCATACGTTCATATCTAAAGAGACCGAAAATGAGTGGTTGTTTTGATTTGTTAAACATTAATTGTTGTCTTCCACTTGCAGCAACCTTTGACTCTCAATAGGTTTTAAAGTGAAGTTTGGATTTTAATATTTTTATATTTTATATTTACGCCTTTGTTCGATTTAGAGGATTATTTTATACGTTTTAAATTCTGAGGAATATGATCTAGATTCAGTTATCATCTATTTATATCAACTAGCAAAATTCTCTCGCACTGTACGCCGGGAATTAAGTCCCCATCGATTCGTTTCGATTGGTAACGACCAATATAATACAGACATTCAGTGTACCAACCGAAAAAGAAAACCAAAAAAATATAAGATTATTCCATGACTAAAACGATATCTACACATAAAGAACACATTGCGTCTAGTAAGATTCAATCCGAGCTACAACATAGAAAAATGTATGTTAAAATGTTTTTACATTTGATATAGATTCAGTTATAAAAGCAAATTAGGAAAGCAACAAATACCAGGAGTTGTCACTAGGAGCAAACCTATAGTGTTAGAAGGGGTAACCTCCGTGCCCCTTGATGGTCCGACGATAGTGTAAATGTTGGTAAAATTTGACGTTTTTTTAATTTCGTTATCCAAAACATGTGGAACTAACAATAATAACACATTTCCCTCTATTTCTTTATTGCCTAGCTGGTTAAAAAAAATCAAATTTACCCCTAATAGGACTCGAACCAAGGACAGCATTATAAGTATGGGGGCGCAACCAACTAAGCTGCTTGGGTTGTGTTAAAAGTTTGGCGCAATATTACTTAGGGTGGTGTAAACTTAACCGACCAATGTGTGCTATGATTGTGAAAAAGATTAGGTATGTCGTATATACTTACATTATTACACATAACATGATTTTAAAAGACGACGGAAACGCGATAGCATTGGTACACATTCTGGATCCTCCAGTGAGCTTGTTTTCGATGATACTCTTTGTAACGAGCTCATTGATAAATATACGCATTATAGATGCCTTCCTATTGGGAGCTGGAACTAATCTCCGCTGCTTGGAAGCTTTAGATGTGGATCGTTGATGAGTAGCTGCGCCAATCTTGGATACATCACCCATGTGGTTTTGTCAACGTTGTCGACCATGGTGTAGAATTTTAGCCCGGAGATGTTGAACGGTTCATTAGACCACAACTTCAGTGTGAAAGGCTCAACGAGAATACATGTAGTATATATCTCCATTCTTTAGTCAGCCCGTTTCTCTTGATCTCGTTTCTTCCTCCGAAGTCTCCAACATAGTTCATTCCCATGAATCCTTCTAGAATTTCTTCCTTTTTCATCCTCAGCGGATCTTTGGGATTGTCTCCAAGACTCAAGACACGTCTTGTCCTCTCCTCAGTTATAATTACTTCCTTGTTTCGAACTTTGCAGTAATTGTTTTCACTCTGTCTATTGTCTTTACTTTGGCCATCGTCCAAAATTCTTCAATGTGAACGTTGTAAATTGTTGGATTTGCTTGAATCGCGTAGCTGATCCTGCTTGTTGATGGCCAATCCATAACATCTTTGAATTCTTGTTCAGGTGGTACTAGCGTTATAAGTTGGTTGTGCTTTCGTGTTCCATCCCACCCTAACGGTTCTTGCATTCTGATAGCTCTTTAAATCAATCCACTACAGAATTCTTAACGACAATTAGTTCTTTGTGTGTTTATGGATATGGTTTTAGAGAAGATAATAAGGTTTTAACAAAAATGATATGTTATATACTTTTCAAAAATCACCGCCTAGCGTATTTATAAATACGTTGGGTTCTTATTTATGCCGCCCTGATTTCAAATTTATGTATACCTTTGATTTTTGAAACTTTACAAAACATACGTTAAATACGCTTGAAAATTTCTAATTTTCTCGAAAAGCGTGCCTTATTTTACAACCGAGGGATCCTTTTTCACTATTTCTTTTTGTTTGACGCTTCTTGACTTTCCTACAAAAGATCATACCAGTAACACTTGTCAGTTTCTTATATTATTTTTGTTTTTGACTAATCGAGGCACAAGAAAAAACTGTCAGTATGTTTGTCCCTTTTAATCCATGCATCCTTCTTTCAACATGCTTCCGGTGAGAATTTATCATGTTATGGTAATATTGACAAAAAGATCAATGGACCCCACTCAAGCTAGGATAGTATAATACTATACCTGTGAGTCCCACATCAGGACATACCCCCGCGATCAAGGTATGCGCAAAGCTTCCTCATAACGGGTGAATATATTGATTTCATTCGTTTAAAAGATACAAAGTCAGGACATTAGTGAACAGGTATGCACTTTCGTACAATCAAAGCGACCAATGTTGATCTGACTAGGATTAGGCAGATACCTGATTGTGGTACGATTACTTTTGAATAACTTGTTTAGGTGAGCTTCTTTATTTGCAGGATTTTTGGCCTCTTTGGCTCTTTTTGAAGATATCATAATCGTGTCTAGGTCTGCATATATCTGGATGCAACAGAAGAGCGACGATGATATCCTCTAATGATTAAATAATTTAAAGACCCGGAATCTTAGACTTTGGAAATATATCAACGCAAGATTTAAGACCATTAAGCCATATGTCGCAACGTGTTACCCACAAGACGCACAATATTGTGGGTATCCAGAATTTTTGTGTGATCTTTTATCTTTGTCGCCTAATCGCAGTTTACTTGATGGTGTTGTTGATTCTACTAAAACGTCATTGCTTGGTACCCCGATTCTCCTTGCTTTTCTGTTTCAAAGGTAGATAAAGTATTAGCAGTTTTCTATCATTTCTTTGATAGACATGGGTCAAGAAGGGATCAATTTTGACTTTCTTGTTTTTGATGATTTATATTTCTTTCTTTTTAATTTTCTAAGTTTCTTTCCCCCCAAAATTTTTATTTCCATATGTCTAGTGACCGAAAAGTATATATAATATTCACAACTTGTTTTTGATGGGCACGACTTTAAGAGATATGTTTATTATAGAAAACCTTTTTTTAAAAAGAAATATAAGATAGAGTATATACAGACGGTGATGCAGACAAAGTTTATTTTCATTCAAGGAAATTGATCGTTTCCAACCAGGTTAGCAACTAGTTGAAACGAGTTTTATCGAAGGCCTTTGTAAAGATGTTGGTTTTCTATTACGAGGAACTCCAGACTTGAGAAAGATACATTCTGCATCGTTGAATAGAAATTATATTCCTTTGTCACAAACTTGTGATACGCTCGTAAGATTGTATCACAATTTTGAAACATAGATAATATCTTCTAGAGTAATTGCATCTTAAACGACATCTCCAAGTCCAACTATCTTTCCTTCCTTTTCATCTCCCGCAAACAATACAAATTCACCATCGATAAATCTAAAGTTCTTGAGAAGATCCTTCAAACCCATCATGTGCCTTGAGTGTCCACTGTCTACATGCCAAATGTATTTCATTAATGTCCAAAACCATTTTTGTATTTTATTATGTTATACAACAACAACAACAAGAAAATATATACATGTTAGTTGACGATAGGAACCCAAAATTGTTTCATTTTTAATTTATCATGATTTTCTTTTATAATATCTTCTTTTCTTTTCCATAAACAAGTTGTTTTAACAAATTTCTAACGGATTTCTTAAAGTTGTCGAATTATTCTGTAATATTTTTAGTGAAATTTTGATTTGGTTTAGAAAACTTCTTGTTTTTGCATTGTTTCGCAATGTGTCCTAAATGACCATAGCGAAAGCATTTGCTGCAAGTATCTTTTTCTTCTTAGTGGTTGAAGCGTTGGAAGATGATGTATATGATGAGAGTCTTGAGTTGTATGATATGTTGTCCGATGATGTAGTCAAACTTGAACTTTTAATTTTCTTCATTTTTTTTGTCAACACGACTCACATCCTCTATACACTCTTCATCATCTTCACTATATTCTGAGATGTTGGATCTTAAATCTTCACTTGAGCTTTCTTCACTCTTCTCTGAAGTTGTCACACATAAGTTTTCGCTGCTGCCTTCTTCTCTTGAATCCTTGTCTCAGTCTGACGTACCTGTATGAGATGGAACAAATTCTGGAATTTCCTCAGTGAGGAACTTTTTAAATTTTTTTTTAATTCTGGAACAAATACAGGAGGTTCACGCACAACATTATCCTCACAGAAAGTAGAGTATAAATCAAAGCATTCAACCACTACATTTTCATGGTCTTGGATCAAAGGTTTAGGCTTAGGCCTCATACCGTCATCCTGAATAGTTAGAGAATTATTACATTCACCCTGAATAAAATTTTTGTTTGATTTGTCATAGTTCTAGGCGAACCAGTTAACGGTGGTGTAACTGTCGCTTGAATACCCTATTCCTATTTTCTTACCACCACAATCATCATCGCACACATCCTCCTCATGCTCAATCACATCTGCATTGCTTTCAAAATCGTTAATATTTTTATCATTTTCAAGAATGTTATTTTGAGCAACAAAATCATTTTTATTGATTAAATCACTATCAGGATGAGGAGTGGCATGGGTACATAGTTTTTGATGTGTGAAGGATGAAAGATTTTTCTTTCATTTCGAAATTTATCTTTGTACCCAATGTCGTTCTTGACATATGTCGGTTGTTGGCAATTTTTATATCAACTAGTGCCTTTTTACTTGCGTTCCATTTATCAATTATGATTTGCATTTGTTGTTCTCATTCTTAGATTTCTCTAATTTTTTAGTTATGTTATTTATGAGAAAATTTTTCCGAAAACAAATTCTTTTAAAGTTTGCATTTTAGTTAAAGTTGAATTCAACTTTCTCTGATATGCTACTTCATTTTGTTTTAGTTCTTTGTTGAATTGCAAAACCTTTTCTTTTTCTCTGATTAGTTCACTGTTGATAGATTTCTAATGAGCCATGACATTGAAAGATGGTTGTGAGCATAGCTTGACTTTGAACTCACAAGAAATGTTGTTTACCAAGCCCTTTTCCTCCTTTTCTTTGCTTGATTCCACTTTCATGGCTGCTTCGGGAACATGCTCTTTCTTTTTCTCACCACTGCTGCCACTTGCTTGAACCTTCTTCTTTTGCTCGGGTTTTCCAACTTCTTCCTTTCCTTTGTCAGCTTCAGGCTTGGTTGTGTTGGATATGCTCTTCAACCCTCTGTCCAAAGATTCATCTCCCTTAGGAATACCTGCATTTTTGTTGCAAAGAAAGTTTGACAGAAGTGGAGCGGATCCAGTTGAAATATTTGCCATAAGAGCCCAGTTAACGTTAGTCTTTGCTTCAGCGAACTCCTTAGCCCAATCATAATCTTCTATGACCAAAGCTTTCGCAGTGTTGGTTGCAGCATTCTCACTTCCTTCAATAGAAATCGGCCTTCTCATTAGGGCAACATCAATGTTCTCATTCTTGAGAAGTGGAAAATCACTTTTGAAGTGCCCGAGGTTCTTGCAGTTGTAGCAACGAAGCTTAGATTTGTCGAAACCAGCTTTCCCCAGTGACAACCTTTTTTCCCGTTTTGTCTTGAAATTTCTCCAGCCTTAGAGTAATCATTGCCATTTGCCACTTCAAGTCCATTTCCTCCATATCGTCTGGATCTACTTGATTTCAGCGGTAAAAACTTTTCTTTTTTAGCTCTCCAGCAATAAGCGCTTCATAGTTGCTCAGAAAGGTGTTAAACAGAGCAACATGTTTAGTAGAGATCTTGAGAGCTTAAGCATCACCGACCATAGTACATTTCTCACTAGACCGTGGAGCCTTTGTAGAGTTTGAGAATGCATTGTTAAAGTTCGATGTATTTGCAGCTTGTGAGCTTGAACCGCCAGAGGTTATTGGGGCAAGAAATGCCATGTTCTTGGGAGCAACAACAGAGTGGACGGATTTCAGAGAGTATCCAACTTGGTTCATTTCTCTTTTTATGTGATATCCATTTCAAAAGAATTTAGGGTGTTGATCAGATCTGATAGCGTGGTTGGATTCTGATTGTTCAAGAAGTCTTGTTTGATGATCATACATTGCAAGCTCCATCCTTTTGGAAGTGAGTCCAAAATCTTCTTGATTGCAGCACGGTTAGTAACAGGGTTTCCAGCCTTCTTCATTTTCGTCATCATGTTTAAGAATCTACTGATGTGATCTGACAGACTTTCTCCACGAATACTTCCAAACATGTCGTATTCTTTCTGCACCATGTCTCTCTTGTTCTGAATCATTTCTTTGTTGCCCTCATAGTAGTCAATTAAGGCCAACCAGAGTTCATGTGCAGTAGTGTATTCCCAAACATGTTGCAATCATCAGTTGATAAGGCCATTGTCAGAGCAGCGTGAGCCCGACGGTTACGTTGGATCAATGCCTTGTCTTCTTCAGTGTAGGTCGACGGATCATAATTGATTACACGAATGCCGTTATTGACTGCCATCGGGACATGGGGTCCAACAGTAATGGAGATCCATTGAGTATAGTCTGTATACTCAAGGAACGATTTGATTCGGTTTTTCCAACACCCAAAGTCGGTGGATCCCTTCAATTTTGGAGAACGAGTTGCGGTTCCGGTTTCTAGTTCAGCTTGAGGAATCAGACTAGTTAATTAATCGACATTTTGATTTGATTTCAGTTTCAAATAGTTAACAACATGTTAAATACGCAGTTTTTAGTGATACTGAGCACAATTACGCAGCAAATACACAGTTTAATGGTGCTGGGCACAATTTGTAACACCCCAAAAATATAAAAGAAAAATTTTATATATATATATATGTATGCATATATAAACATGAGTCGGTCATAACCAAGGGTAACATAACTAGGAATAATTAACCTAGTTAATTATTCGTTTGAAAACAATAAAGAAACATGAATTAGTAAACCTTTTTATAAAAGGTGGAACTAAAGGGACTAAAAGGAGCAAGTTATGAAAGTTGTTTTAACTAAAACAAATAAAAAAAACCAAAAACACACACGATTTATCCAGGAGAACAAAGGGGGTTCTCTTCAAAATCCTAACTCACTAAAAATCCACCAAAATCAAAGAGAAATCGAGCTAGAAATCGGGGCTTTTACTAAATTCGTGATCACCCAAGCTAGGGAATCACAAAGTATGTCGAATTTTATCATTTGGTGATATGTTGAAATTTTGATTAACATTCATGAACGAAATTCTGGTATGAATAATGAATGTTATAGTGAAATTGATATGAGTACAAGTCTAGGAACAAGCCCTAGATGTAAACTTGTTAATTTAGTGCCATGAATTAGTGTTTCGGCTAACTAATCATATAGGTGCTAAGTGGGTGTTATGATAATAGAATGAACACTCGAATTAGAGTGTTAAATATATATGAAATTTGAAGATATGATGCGAGTTCTAGATGTAGTTTATGAACACTAGACATGAGGGTGTGATTTTGATGTTAAAATTTGGTTTAAAAGTTAATCATAAACTTGATAAAAGATGCCTAAAAATCTAGCCCACATGATGCTCATTAAAATGTCTAAGTGAAATCGTGTTGTCTACTAGTTTGTATGTAGAACTTGATTAAACTAGGTATTCGGATGAACGCCTAGAAATATGATGAAATGGGTTTCGCTTATAGGTGAAAACCCTTAGATCTTGAATAATGAAAGAATAAAGTATATTTGATAACTGAGAACTAGGCTAACTTGGTGTTAATATTAACATGAACTTGGATTAGAAGGTAGTTAAAACGGTGGCGTAAAAAGTATAACGCCTACCGGAAAATTTATGAAATGTCTAAATGAGTTATTGAAGTCAATTGTGCATATCATATGATTAAAGGTAGTTGACTTTTGAAAGTCAAACAAACCAATGATAAGGTCGAATAATAATTTCGACATAAAATCCGTAAGATGAAATAGCCGTAATTAATGATGACTAATCTAACCGTCTTACAAATTATGATGATAGTTTGACGCTTGACAAGCTAGGTGGAGGCTTGGAAAGGAAGCGGGTCAAACGAACCAAGTTTGAAGGAAAAGCATATTTAGGAATGCAAGGTAAGTAAAGCTTACACCCTTTTGTAAGATACGTATTTATTTTATAGATTATAAATACGACCAAGGTTATATCCGAAACATGGTTTCCGACACAAAATGATACGGGTCGGAATAAATAAAATGATAAAACCATGATTAATGGTAAAAAGGGGCGAAATGGTAAATTGGTCATGATAAGACATATATAAAATGAGTTTTGAATGGCTACTTTATAATGTAAGCCTAAACGAATATTAAGGGTAAAACAATGATTTAGTCACGTGTAGACGGGTAAAAGTTGAAGTTTAAACGACACCATATGGCACAAGCCATGTTGGGTTAAAGCGTAAGAAACGGATTTAAGAGATATACCATATGGTGAGAAATCCGGAATGGGTTAAATAAGGAAATGGTAAATAAATACCATTCAAATATAAGTGCAACATGTTTGGTCGTTAAGTTTGAACCGGTGATGGTAACGTTAACACCATTCGACAAATAACAACTAATAAGTGCTTGTCGAGTCTAATGCTCACAGGGTTAAACGGCTTATGAATTCACGTTGCTACGAATTAGCAAATTATTAAGGCAAGGCATTAAAACGGTCAATACCTTGACCCGAGCCAGGTATGTGTAAATAAGATTATAGTTAAACATGCGATTTTGGTCAAATATCTTATTGAAAGTCCTTGTCGTAAAAGGAGAGACTAAAGTTGACCAAAATGCCCTCGATTAGAAATAAGAATTATGATCAAGTAAATCTTTGACAAATGTAAAAGTTAAAAGCATAAGCCTTTTTGGGTCAAACGCCTAAAAATGAGTCTTTTTCGTAAAATGACTAACTGAAGGGTTGAACTCGGAATAAATAGTTCATTATATTAAATCCATCACAAATATAGTTGTGGTGGAAGATAAGTAGATTTCTTAATGTGGAAATGGGAAGTGTGAAAATAAAGAGCTAAATTTAAACTTAAATGTTTAATTCCTCTAAACGGGTCAAAATAAATCATGGGCATAGCTTGGGTATTGGCCGTGTAATTCATAAAAGTTATGATCACGAGTTAAAGATTTTGAGTTAATAAGTAGTCCATGGCCTTGTGATGAGTTAGAAACAAGTTTGTTTAATAAATCATGAAACATGTCAAAAATTTAATAAAATTTTAAGCTGAGGGCTTAAAATCTAGAAAATTGTTAATTCAGATGTCGGGTTTGACTCCACATGATGGGAAATCAAATTACGATCACATAGAAAGAGACGGTTCGTAAAACAGCTAAAAATTTGGAAAGTTATGACTAATTACGTAAACAATGGTAAGGCTGGGAAAAAATGCAGCCCATCTTAAGAAATTTATGTCGAAACAGCTTCTCGCGCCCCGCGACGGGATTAATAAACTCGGTTGCGGCACACGAGGGTGATTTCTGATTTGGTCGCGGCCCGCGACGGCTTTTAAGGCCGAAAAGAAAAAGAATTTTTTTTTGTTGTTTGCCTGTTTTTGGCTTACGAACATGTTTAAATGTATTATAAACTCTCATAACTAACCCATTTCATGGTTTATGAAATGTCGGTATATTTTGAAGTTCCGAATGACGATCAAGCTCAAGGAAGAACCGAACACAATCATGATACAAGCTTCCGCATGATGATTCGTCGTCATTTTAAACGACGAACGTATAAATATAACGTTGAAATGTTTTAAATTCTTAAATGTTTCAACAAACCCGCATTTTTTTCAAAAAGTATGTGTAATCGTAAATACAAATTTACATTCGAAACCAATATGAAAATTGTTAAATAGAAGTATGGGTTTTACACAATTACGTGGTAGTTACGCAACCTAGTAAGATCTTGAAGTTTGAAAGACAATTAAGCAGTGAAAACAAATGCGCTGGTTGTGTGACCTGGTTTCTTAGACCGGCGTAAAAAATAAATATGCAGACAACACTGATCAGAATAAATATGCAGACACCGTGATAAAATCACAAGAGATTTGTATCACTGACCTCGAAGTCTCCTTCGATAATTACACAATAAGAACAAATACGTGGTATTCAAAAAATACGAGGTATTCAACAAAAATGCGGTATTCAACAAATACGCAGGTTTATTAACGCTTTCTTCAATAAGTACGCCCAGACATGTTTTAAACACGAACAAAAACCCTCTAATCACTCCAAAACAGCCCAAAACCATGGTATTTTGTATCAAATGAACCAAAAACAAACCCAAACACTAATTAACAACCTTTTCATTAAACACTCCAAATCAAGACATTTTTACCAAAAACCCTTGAAAAACCTTGAAATTTT
Source organism: Scalesia atractyloides (assembly GCA_947069175.1). Classification (NCBI taxonomy): domain Eukaryota; kingdom Viridiplantae; phylum Streptophyta; class Magnoliopsida; order Asterales; family Asteraceae; genus Scalesia; species Scalesia atractyloides. The sequence continues at coordinate 26,393,116 of CAMTDV010000024.1, forward strand.
GAAAAACCTTCTAAACTTTGAAAATCCTAACAAATACCAATCAATCAAGAGCAAAAGGGCTCTGATACCAAATTGTGAGTCCCAAATTAGTTGCGGATCACTACGATAGTGATTGATAAACACACAAACACCTATTGATTAGGTGTTTGAGAGATAAAAGTAAGGAAAAGAAAGTAGAAGATGGAGAATCTTGAATAAATGTGAATCAAACAATGTTGATATAGAATTCCATAAGGTATAACACAATCAAGAGCCTGGATACATGGATTAAGCACATAAATCAGAAGAACAAAACTTGAATAAAACACCAAGAGACACCTAGTCCAAGAAATTTGGAATGCTAGGTTGTGGGCTGATTGTATTTATACTACGGCTATCCTGCGTAAGTATAATTACGCAGGAATATTTGTTATGTCGCTTCTGATGGTTCCATATTACAAAAGTTAAAATTTCAACCCCCAAGACTATTAGACTATTACAAAAGACCTTAAACTATTAAACTCGAATACCAACGGTCTCAACATGTTCTAACACGTTGGATCAGGATTGATGTTATGATTTTGAGCTAATGGCGTGCTGGTGGTTGAAGATTTTGTCATCTTGAACTTTTCTAGTATACCATTGACATATTTTGTTTGATGAATGAATATTCCTGAAGATAACTGATCAACTTGTAACCCCAAAAAAAATTCATTTCGCCCATTTAACTCATTTCAAACTTTTGTCGCATCACGACCTCAAATTCCTTGCAAAGCGTATCGTTCGTAGATCCGAAGATAATATCGTCCATATAAATCTGTACGGTCAACAACTCTTCCTCTGACAGAGTTTTTATCAAGCAAGTGTTTGGACAATGTCTCGTACCGTGCACGCGAGGCCTGATGTAGACCAAAGAACGCTTTTGTACGCTTCATATTTCTATACTTTCCTTATTTTGAAAGTGTGTTTGTATTTCTATATATGGAAACTTGTAACCGTATTGTATTCATATTTCATTTCCAATCTTGTAATCCGAGGCTTTGATCATAAAGAAATTTATTTTATATATATACGTGTTACATACTTAAGTTATACGCAATCAATCATTGAATAAAAGTTTACGCAAACCGAGACTCGAAATACTTGGAAATATTAATCATACATGCATCACATTTATACCATACCTTGATATGCTTTGAATACTTAAAAACAAGATAAAATTCAAGTTTATGCCATGAAATAACCTAAAAATCAAGTGCAGGGGCCAAAAGTGAACAAAAAAAAACAATTTTTTAAAACCCTCTCCCTCATGCCAAGCGCTAGACACACATGTTCTTGGCGCTGGCGCGGGGGAGTTCTATCCGTAGCCAACTATTTTCAGCTCACGGGTTGGTCCATTTTTGCCACCTTTTTCACCTTCAATCACCTTCTTACTCATTTAACTCTAACCCTAATCAACCCCATTATAAATAGGAGCCTCCATACACTCCTAAACACTTTCCAAACACCAAGTCCACTCTCAAATTCTCTAAGTCTCTCAAGAATTTCTGATTTTGGACAGAATATCTTTGAAGTTCAAAGTGAGTTCTAACTCGCGTCTACTACTTATTCTTTGAGTTTTCTTGCTTCAAAACACTTGGACAACATCAAGGTTTGTTACCAATGTTCACTAAGGTGTAACAAGGTGGTACAACTCCGATTTTGATGTCCAAAGTGAGTTTAATTTTCTGCTTTCACTAAACCATTAAATATATTCATCTTTTAGTTCATTTCTTGTGAAGAACTTGTGCCTACTTTCTCCTCAATCAAACCCATGATTGTGGGGCTTGTGTGTGGTTGTTCTCCATCAAGTATAAGGTCCAAGAACCTCTAAAATTTTTGTTTTGATAAGGTTCCAAGTTACCTTCAAGTGTGTGACCAACCAAGCTCACCATTATTCATATGGTTAGTCTTGCATGTGTCTAAATGAGTGAACCATGGAAGCTTGTGCTTTCCAAACTTGTTCCACTACCTCACTTGTTGTTTCTTTGTTTATATCCTTCCAAGTGGCTTCCAAGACTCAAAGTAACACAACCCCGCCGCTCCTCCAACATTTGCCATGATGGGTATGGAACACCCGGGTTGATCTTACTTGGCTACTTGATGAACTAGATAGTTGTATCTTTATTTTGATTCATGACCAACCGGGTTATCAACTATGTTGATAACCTTGTGCTTTGGTGAATTCATACAATGAGGTTTAATGGATGTTAGTCATCCTACCCCCATGCTTGACTTACACGATTTACATGATATTATATGATGGACTTATACTATATAATATAAAATATATATTTAGCCGAAATCATGGTACTAACCAATTATGTTTAGATGTTTGAACTTAGGCTATACTATCTTGTTCTTTATTCCTCGTTTGTGATTCTAATGGGAACGTTAGGACCCATGAAAATTTAGTGTCCAAACGAGTATTTAGACAAGATATATTTTCGTGTACATATATACTTTTAATACTTAATTCCGAATCCAAACTCCCCATAAACTCCGAATGCTCATACACCTTCGTTTCCCCAATGTAGGGTAACTTCGGTGTTCCACTGTCAACACTCGTCAAAATCTCAGTTAATTGAAAAGCTTTGCAAAACTGTGAGTGTACATGACCCTTTTTTACTTTTCGTCACTTTGGTTTCAACACGTATACATTATCAAACTCACACAATCACATACTTTATACTTAAAACACGAACAAACAATCCAATATACATGCTTGATACGTGATAACTACAACTCATACATGCTAGAAACTTATTTGTTTTACACTTGTCATTAACTTCGTACAAGCCCCCCTTAACATGTATAGCACTATAGGATTAACGCATTGCCCGTATTCTTGAGGTCATGTTAAGTTAAACAAAATAGTCTTATCGTTCCTACGATAAGATTACGCTAGCGGGAATCTTTGGGTTGACAATTATAAGTTGCATGCTAGTATTGTTATGTTAGTTTTAGTTTATGATTATGCCATGTGGATTTGTTTAAAACGTTTATACTTATGCTAGTAATCAAAGTTGTATGCTCGTCAATGCTTTATGTGTTGACATGTACATTAATACGTATTGCTGGAAATTGATGCTGATGATGTTGAACGAAATCTAGTAGGATGACTAGAATCCCATTTAAATTTAGTACTTGTTATTGTATTTTCTTTCTTTGTTCAACTTTTCGTATTTGTTTCAGAACAATGTATTCTCCGTTTAGCAATGAAATAAAATTTTGATTATTAAATACATGTCACAAATAGTCGTTATGAAGTCTCTTGCAATCTATTTTGTTGGCCCCGATGTTTCCGCCATCAGTTGGAGTGTGACAGCTTTATCCAGAAGATAAAACTTATCTTTTGTTACACAGATCCACAAACCCGGTGTTTGTCCTACGTGTATCTCCTCTTTCACTTTCCCATATATGAATGCAGACTTCACATCCAGTTGATATACTTTGAAACCTTTCCAAGAAGCGAAAGCTAAGAATATTCTAATAGCTTGAGTCTCGCAACTAGAGCATAGACTACCGTGAAATCAACACCTTCTTGCTGACAAAAGCCCTAACAACTAACCTAGCTTTGTTGCGATCTATCACCCCTCTATCATCCTTTTTACACTTACACACCCACTTTGTGTTAATCTTTTAATGATTATTGGGCAAATCAGTCAATTTCCAAACACCTAATTTCTCAAACTGTTGTAGCTCTTCCTGCGTAGCATTTACCCAGCTTTCTTCAGTCAGTGCTTCCTTATAATGCTTCGGCTTAATATGAGAAATAAAACATTGATGAGAGAACCGATTTTACAATGGTGCCACTTGGGTATAGAAACAACTCAAACCCTGGTAGATCTGATTCCTTGTTTTTACCCCACTTTGTAATTCACCGATAATGTTTTCAGAAGGATGATACGACAAATTTCTTGGCGTGACTTTATTAGAAACAACTTCCTCTATCTCGAAATACTGATTAACGTCATTCTATAAGACATTCAACGTAGAACCTTGAACACCAGAATTTTGTTGTTGAGCCTTTAGTTCAAAATTAATTTCCTTAACGGATGACGGACCACCATCATCGTCATACGTTGCTTCTGGTTCAGAATCATCATCTGATTGATCGAAGGTCAGAATCACATCATTTATAACTGGCGTTTCTTAATTACTAATTCCTGGTTCACTCTGACTGTTTGATCCTGTTTCTGCAACCACCTCTCCAGACTGTTGTGACGTAATTACTATAGGTCTTGGAATTTGATCTTGAGAGAAAGCTTGTTGATGTTGAAACAATAAAGCAAGCTCCTCTTCATTAGCGGGTAAGTTGAATGACTTCCAAAGACTCTCATACTCAAACATCCAGTCCTCTCCAGGTTTCTGAGTTGGAGCGGTGTATTTTTGACAGTCTACGTGCTGAGCTTGCACTATGTGGTAATGCTCATAAGATACACACGTCTTAATGGACTTGCATATACCACAAAGAAACCCTCTAGTGATTTCACCCCAAATTTACCATGAAGTGCAACCCAAATAGTTCTAACCATTGAAGATTGGGTTTTCGCTCGTTCAATAACTCTAAGCATGTTTTTTTCGTACTTTATAACAGTTAGCACACAATTTAAGGTGTAACATGCAGATGTTACCGCTTCATTCTAGAAACTAATAGGTAGCTTGGAGTCGGCTAACATGGTACGTGCTGTCTCGATCAAGGTACGATTCTTCCTCTCAGCTACTCCATTTTGCTTTGGAGTGTATGGTGCGCAAAATGGATGGAGAATCCATATCTTGTTGCACTACTCTAACATTCGGTTGTTTTTTTACTATGTTTTGTATTCTTCTGATAGGCAAATGGTACATGTTCTCCAACTTTTTAAACAAGATCATCAGCGAATCACACGTTTCGTCTTTAGATCCCAAGAACATTACCAAGAGAAGTGTGAAAAGTCATCTGTCACGACTAAGCAGTATAGATCTCCAGTAAAACTTTTCACGTTAACCGGCCCAAAGAAATCCATATGCAACCTCTCAAGCGGTAATTGGATGGAATTCAACAAATTGTTTGGGTGCGACTTCTTGTGTTGTTTACCATTCTTGCAACTAACACAATCATAAGTCATGTTGAAATTCTTTACATTAAGACCTTCAACCAAGTAGTTGTGAACCAGGTAGTTCATCTTACGTAAACGAATGTGTCCCATCTTTCGATGCCACAAGATAGATTCCTTCTCAGTAACTTTTGTATTGAAGTATTATATAGTCTTTGTAGTCGTGGTTGTTGTGCACATATCTAGAACATAAAGATTGTTTTCTCTATGTGCACGCATTAAGATCCACTCCTCTCGTATCATAAACCCGGGCTTCAAGATTATACATTATCGGTTCGTGAAAAGAACGGTAAACTTCTTGTCACAGGTTTGAGAAATAGATAACAAGTTGTTTTCTAACTCCAAAATGTAATTCACTTTGATGAACAAAATTGTTCCGTTTCCAAGAGTACCTTCACCAATTATTCTACCTCCATGATTTCCTGCAAATCCAACATACCCTCCTCGAATTGGTCGTACATCATAGAGTAAGGCAAGCATCCCGGTCATGTGCCTCGAGGCTCCACTGTCAATAATCCATTTAGAGAACTTAGGGAACCCCTTCACTTGCACAGGCCAATCATTTAAATAGGGAGACCACAACCTTTACGGTCTTGGGTGCATTTTCAATTACATCACTAACCAATTCCACTTTAGCCTCAATTTTACCTTCATTCTTTACACCATCATAATTATCATGTTTTTAAACCATCCATTTAACAGAATCCATTTTTAACTTGGGAAAAACTTTTTCATCATTCACATTCAGATTCGCTTTAGTCTCAACCAATTTCTGTTTTACCACATATTTCTATTGACCCTCAACTGGTCGTTTCATGATTTATCTTGGAACAAATTTTGATTTCATTTCTTTGATCACATCTGAAGGTTTTATCTGAACATGCTTTTGAAATTTGTTTGAACAACGATAAGCAATATGTCCAATCTTATGACAAGTATAACACTTTCATATATCTATATAAGGTTGTTCAAAACCTTCAGCTTGTTCATGGCATTTTTTTGTTGCAAAAAGTCTTGGTTTGACTGATTTCTGAATTTTGCTTCAATTTCACTATCTAAACTAGTTTCAGAAACAAATTCAACATTTTTCTGAAAACGAGATTTCTTTTGAAAATTTTTATTTCAGAAACTATTCCCTCTTCTTTCACTACCATTATACCAACTTCGTCCATTGCCCTGATAACCCATGTATATTAGCACTTTGGTAATGATTCTTGGGAGAAAAACTTTTTACTCCATTTTTGTGAAAATCCACTTCAACAAGTTTATAAGCTTTTTCGATTAGATCTTGATTCACAATTTTAATTGGAAATTCATGGTCAAAATATATCTTGTCTGATCCAATCATTTGATATACTGAAAAGATTTGAGGATCAATCAAGACATTTTCCTTCTTTTAAAATTGTGACCTTTTATCAAACTTCCTCTCACACTTTGAACTTTAGACAAATTTTCTCTCCACAGGTTCACTCTTTAATTCCTTTTCAAAAACTTTTTCAACCACACTTTGACATAAGTCAGAATCACATTCTGAACTGTTTTTAGATTGTTCGTATGTTATGTATAGTGTCTCGGGTAACAATTCTTTTGGATCAGATACAAGTGGAGTTTTTACTACCACATTGATCGCCTTTTCAACACCATCCGAAGATTTTTTTAGTATTGTTACTCCACATCGGAGTTGGAACTTTGTGATACCCAATTCCGTGATCGTTATAACCATATATATTCTCTCCACACTCTGGATTCTTACCCGTAGGTTTAGGGAGAATATGGTCAAGAACATACGAAGCTGCTGCAGAGTTATTTAATTTTTTATCAACTCTTTCAGCTTCAATCTTGACCTTTTGGATCTCTTATTTTAATGCAGCGTTATCATTAATATGTTTATTTATTGTTGTTTGTTTATCAGACAATGTTACTTTTAACATCGAGATTGTTTGCTGATCTTTTTTAATAACCTCTATAACTCTTTTTCAATCTTTTGATGCTTGTTATACGCTTCTTGAATTCTCTTAAACCCTCCAACAAATTATCGGTATGTTGTTTAAGCATATGATAATCGACATCCTTTTCAGCGCATTTATCACACAGAATTGAACATTTTGAACAAATTAAGGATGCAGTTGGTTTATCTAAAGATTCAGTTTTGATCGATTCATTTATAGAGTTATCTGAATTCACCTCTTTTAAGTTGGCTATCATTGCCCTTTGCGCAATCTTTTCAAACATTTGAGCATTCATCTATTTGCTTACGTCAATCACCTCAACAAATTCGTTTGTTGTTTCATGATAATGTAAGTCTTTATAAGTTGCCTCCTCTCTGAAAAAACCTGCAAAACTATTAAAAACCTTAGGAGGAAATATAGATTTAAAAACATCATTAGGAATAGAATAAATCTTCTCCTCTTTGACGTTTTCTATCAGAATTGCTTCAAAATCGGGTTTAACTAAATTTCCTCGTCAAATCTCATCTAACTATCAGCATCAACCAAATACTTTCTCAACCTTTTCATCAACACATTCTTCTTTCTCAAGCACTTTCTCATCACTTGGTTCATTCTCTATATTTTCACTAACTTCTTCAATCTCTAGAATCTTAACCATACAAGCTAGTCCTCCATCCTTTGTGATAGCTTCATTCTAATTGAAACCTTCATCATTCTATGTCACTACCGATGCTTTATCTTTAGATGATGAACCCTCTTCGATCGGAATTGCTCTAGTGTTTGGTTGAAATGAGCCGTGTTGAGAATTTTTGTGATATAGCCCGCTGGTAATAATCTCTCCCAAAAGGATTTACATTTTCGTCCTTCACTTCCCAATTCGTGCATTCTCTTTTGAAATGACCTCATTATTTGCACCTAAAATAGGTAACTATTGATTTATCAAATCCCAATTTTATATCTAGACCCCTATGCAGTTCCTGCCTGTAATTTCCATGAAACGCTCAGCTCGTCTTAGCACATTGGCCATACACCAACGAATGTCTATCATCTCTAATTCTTCTGTGTTGATCTGATCGTAGTCTTCCTTTTCATGTTGTAATTGCCAATTCTCCATGCAACCAATGACTTGTACGATTCTAGAACTGAAGGCAACATCGTCATGTGTTCTTTTGCATTTGCTGCTGACAAACCTTGCGCATTCTAAAAGTTCACGGCAATATTGCAATGTAAGGATTCAGATGATTGATTTGGGTTCTAATAAGTTTGATTTTGAGATTGTTGTGACGCTACTGCGGTGTACTGTTTGAGCTTCCACTATTGTAAGCCGATTACGGTGACTGCATATATCCCAACCCATTCACGTTGCTGACAAAACAATTCTCACTTCCTGTTTCGGCAGTGAAGGCTGTTTGAATTATATGACTGGCAGTAATCACAGTGTCCGACCTCCTAATTAATATTAGCAGCTTTCATCTTGTTAATCTTCTTCAACTCTAGCTCACGTGCCTCCAATTTCCCTATCCGCTTTTCCAAATTCAATTTTGAATACTCTGATCGATTTGATTTCAGAATCAACACAAAAGTTCCCTAGTCAGAATCTTGTAAAGCGTCCAATAATTTCTCAGTATAGTCCTCTTCGTGTTTATTAATATTCATTCTTTTCATCTCAGCCATAAGAAAGTAATATCTTTCAATCAATTGTTGTAGAGTATCGCCTTTGATAGAAGTAAAAATATTGAACTCTTACTTTAAGAAAGCTTGCTTGCTCATTCTCATCTTATTTCCAAGATGTTTATTTCTCAAACATTCCCACATAGAATAAAAAGTTCCCGTATGTTGCAATAATTCCAAAATCTCAGGTTTTATTGATTGTTGCAATAAATTCATCATTTTCTTCTCTTTTGTATATTTATCTCTGTCTGCTTCTGGAATTTGTGAGACTTTTATACTTCCTCCAGATTTATCTATTAGAGCATCGAAATGATTGGCTTGCACGTAATTCTAAAAATTATTAGCCCACTTATGTAATTCTCCATTCTCAGCAGTTTAATATGACCTTTCAGTATATTGTTCAATAGTGATGAGAGAATGTTTAGATGAAGAATCAACGGTTTTGAAACGTGAAATCAATATAAAATCAAGAAAATACGTAAAAACACACTTTTTGAGTAAAATCTTCAATCCACAAGTGTATTACGCGTAGATATCAGCCTCCTAAGCTCTCATACTACTTGTAGGGTTGTTTTCCATGGGTAGAAATGTCTGTAAACACAAAAAGCTTAATTCTTCAAAATCTACCAAATCAAATCAAGTGCGGAATCCAAGACATGATCATGTAATACACCTCAATTATAATTCAGAGTTTCATTTAATTCTGGACAAAAAATCTTTATATCTGAATCAAAAGCTCTCAAATATTTATAGACTTTCCACACGCATGGCCCCCATGCACATGGGTGAGACATCTTCTTACGTGCGTATGTGCTCATACGCATGTATGAGCTTGTTTACATTCAAAACTCAAATAATCAATCCTAACCACATTGATTCACTTTCCTATACATTAAATCTTGACACAACTAAGATGCAGGCATCAGACATTATGTATCAACAAACTTCTTGAAAGTTGTAAGCATTTCGGCTTTGTTTTGTGCTTCAATGTACTGGCCTCTTACCGGTGACTCTAACCATTCTTTGATTTTCTTTGGGGTGATAATCACATATATGTTCCCCCACAGATGAGCATTCATCTATTCCTTGTTTTTATCTTCTGAAGTTTACAGAGTATTAATTAGTTGTTGGAGTATGATTACCGGTACTTCTGCTGTTTTCAGCATGGCTTGGTTAAATGGGCAATTTATTAGATATTCAACCAGAATTTTGACACGTTTGATCGTATAAATTGTGTTGAGCATTCATCTGAAGATTGTTGTCTTTTAGGGGCAGGAATATGTCCTATTGACAAGAGTTACTTTATGTTCTGTGGCAGGAATGTTGAGGTTTACTAAGGTTGAGGCAGGCATGGTGATTTGATTAAAAATTTTAGTTTTCAAAAACAAATTTTCTAGGGCATGTTTGTGGGTTTCAAATTTCTAAGTGAATGAAGGTTTATTTTTGTTGAAGAAGGCTATTTATACCGTCTGGGAATTGTGGTGTCCTACATTTTGAGATCGTAGTTGGTTAGTATAAGTTGGTTTATGATACGTAATTGGCGATTAACTTATCAAAACCGTTTTAAACTTCTAATATATCCCTTGGATATTTACAAAGAATTATTAAAAATTTTGGAAAATTTTTATTGGTGAATACTAATGGCCAATTTGTACCTTTTTTTCTCTTGGTGGGTCCTCCTTTTGAAAGGTGGTCCACTAGCATTCATTTAGACTCCGAGAAACCTTCTATTCTTCCCCCTTTTTGAAAGATTAAAAAAACTCCTTTTTGCACTTGTGGGCCAGGTTTATCTTGGAAACATTTTTTGATGAGAGTTTATGATCTGAAAATTAATTTTATAGGCATGAGATATGGTCAAGATTATTAGATAAATTTCTTCCTTGTCACACGTTGTTGTATCTAAGTCCTGTTTTGAGATCCGTTGGTTACATCTTTCCTCATGTTTTCTGATGATTCTATTTTTTCTGATGATATATACTTTTTCTGATGAGATCCGGTTGGTTACATCATTTCCTCATGTTGGCTGTCAGATTTTAAACACCCTGATGTCTTTGTTATTAGAATTTCATAAGAACTAATCAAGTGTAATGTCCCATTTTTGGAAAGATGAGGGGAATGAGGGTTGATGAGAATTTTGACTTACATGGCATTCTTCTTGGATGATAGATTTGTTAGATTCTGCAAGGAATTTTGATGGTTTGAACAAACTTATTTGTTTTTATGTATTTTATGAGAAATCAAAACCCAAGTATCCTTTATCATTTCTCGGAATATAAATTTTGAGCATCTCCTTAAAAAAATGCTTTGCAAAATAGGGGAAAGAGAAAAAACTTTGTCAGAAGTCTTTTAATAGAATGATTTTTACCAGAAACTTACTGTATGAATAAACGGATTTTCTATCTGACATCAGCAAAGGTTTCTTTGATCATTTCCAAAGCTTGTTTTTCATTTAATTGAATGATTTAGTTTCCCCATGATCAAAGGCTTGCTTAGTCATATTTCTTTAAAATGTTAAGCAATGTTGACCTTTTTGTACCCCCTTGATGAAAAGCTTGTTTAATTATTTTTTACTTTTGTTCACTCTTGGTTGTATTTCCGTTTTTAGTTTTTTATTTTTTAGGAAAACAACAAAACAAAACGAAAATAATTAAGGCTATGATAGCCATATTATAAAAAAGAAAAGAAAATAGCAGTATTTAATCAACATCATAGATCAAGGCAATGAAGGCCCATAAATTTGTGGCTACTCCTGTGTGATTGTCCACCTGCATGAGTGTGTGCACACTGAAAGTTCTCATGGAACACCATCTCTGCTCTAGGATACCAGACCGGAACACCATTGATATCCAGCTGACTAATGATTACCTTCATGAAGAAGCGAGGATACATCAGAAATGGTCGGCTAGAGTAGAGGTTACAAACGAAATATCTCATTAGATAGTGAGAGTAGTTATATGGAACACCATGCACTAGTGCATGAACAAGATTCATGAGTTTGTATGAGATTTCGTTGAAGTTGATGGTCTTCTTTGAAAAGCATATCCCGAGCTGTGTCACTAGGAACTGCCATGGCTTGGTGAACCCCGATTTCACAATCTACCTTGTTGGAGTAGGTACTACATATCCCATTTCCCACAGATTATATTCCAGCTCAACATGAGTGAAGGTAGTCACATTGGTGTGATCATTGAGGACCATGAGTTTGCCATCCTCAATGATGAGACGAGCTTAATACCAAAAATGTTGAACACTTTTTGGGTGCACCCAAATGCATGTATAGTGCAAAAGCCATGGGGTTTTCATGATTAGTGCAAGGATTGTACTTCACCTCTCCCAGGCCTCTCCGGAAACATCAATCCGGACTCTCAGGTTGTGACATGGGATGTATGGAAGAGGAAACTTGGTGATTTGAATGTGCTCCATGGTATGATCAAGATGAACTTGAAAAGTTAGGGTTGGGGTTTTAAAGAAAGAGAGACATGAAAGTGACCTTCGTTGGTAAGAGTAAATGATCCAAGTGGTTGTTATTTATAAGTGAAAGTGCAAATGCCATGGATGGTATTTACCAATTTGATTTTGTACCCCTATGCTTCTCATTGCGAAGATCTGTTGTCAGGAGAACAAAGAGATGTTGAGACTCACTTCAACTTCTCATTTATGATTTAGGTAGCATGATACTGTAGAAAATAGATCATTGATTGTCCAAGTGTTGCCAATTTTCTCTCTAAACTTGGATGAGTAAGTAGTGAATGTGATGAGAGAGAATAGTAAGAATTAAATATTGTTCAGAATATTGGCTTGATGATGTAAGAAAAAATCAAGACTGGTGCTTATACGTTATATACTAGTATTTTATACATACAAAAAAAACGAAGAAAAATGAGAGAAAAATAAAAGATAAAAAAATTAACATGATATGCATGCATGTAAATACAGTTGATGTTGCTTTTTCTGATGATTCATCCAATCTCTGACGAAGTACAGATTTTTTATACATTATCAGATTTATGATGTTTCATCAGAACTTTGATGCTTTGATCAGACATCTGATGCGCTTTTAGGTCATCAGCTTTTTGATCATTGTCAGACATATCTATGATGATTTTTGTTTCTTCTTGTCTCATGTTAATCATTCCTAATTTGCTGATTAAATAATTATGCCTTTTCTCATCATGAAATTTCGTAAAGATATTAGCAACTTGGTTTTCTGTTGGTACAAAATACATTTCTATGTTACCTTTTTCCACGTGATCTTTTATGAAGTGGTACCTGAGATCAATGTGCTTGATTCTAGAGTGATGGAATGGATTAGATGTTATTGCAATGGCACTCTTTGAGTCACAAAGAACTGGTAACTTTGTCAGATTTACTCCATAATCTCTAAGCTGAGTTTGCATCCATAGAACTTGTGAACAACAGCTTGCTGCATCTACATATTCTGATTATGATGTGGAAGTGGATACACAGTTTCGCTTTTTTACTTGCCCAACATACCAACTTTTCTCCTAACATCTGACAAGCACCAGATGTGCTTTTTCTGTCAAGTTTGCAACCTGCATGATCTACATCTGTATACGCAATACGGTCTAAACTTGTTCCTTTAGGATACCACCAACCAAGGTCAAATTCTTTAGGATTGCATTTTGTATCTTGCTAGAAAACAAGTTGAAAACATTATGTCTGGTATACTAGCAGTTAGATATAGCATTGATCCTATCATTCCTATGTAAGTCTTAATATCTACAGTTTTACCATTAGGATCAGAATCTAATTTGTTTCATGTGACCATTTGAGTTTTTGAGATGAGCAGTTTTCTAGTGAATGTTTTTTAAGATTGTTTTGACATATTTTGATTGACTCAGAAATATACCATCAGATTGTTGTTTTACTTGAAGTCCTGAAAAGAAACTCAACTCACCCATCATACTTATCTCAAAATGACTAGTCATTAATTTTTCAAACTTTTTTGCAAAAACTAGGATTGGTTGATCCAAATATGATATCATCAACATATACTTGGACCAACAAAGTGTGCCGTTTGTGTGTTTTGAGAAACAATGTTGTATCAATTGTACCTTTGGTGAAGCCAGATTTGATTAAGAAGTTTGAGAGAGTTTCATACCAGGCACTAGGAGCTTGCTTCAACCCATAGAAGGCTTTGTTTAACTTGTAAACATATTTTAGAAATTTTGGATCAACAAAGCCTTCTTGTTGCACATATAATTCTTCTTTAATCTTACCATTTAGAAATGCAGATTTCACATCAATCTAATAAACTTTAAAATCTTTTGATGCTGCATAAGCAAGGAAAATTCTTACAGCTTCCAATCTTGCAACTGGTGCAAATGTTTCATCATAGTCAATCCCTTCTTGTTGACTGTACCCTTTTGATACGTGGTCGGAAACCAGTGTTCCTTAATGTTTAAGTTCATGTTTTTACTTAACTTTTAATCTCGAATACCTACTTTTAATGGGATTTGTGTTTTGCAGGTCTTACGGAGTTTAAGGAGCTAATTCGGAGCTTAACAGAGTACCGGGACGCGAACCGGATCAACACAGATCAAGAAATGAAAGAAACAGAGTTTTTGGATTTAGGGGCACTGTCGCCGACGCCCATATGAGCCATCACCGACGCCCTACAGTTGTTCCCGTTGTCAGAGTTTGCCGTAGACAGCTGATCAAGCCGTCGAAATAAAATAGAGAATGCACAGGTCGTCGCCGACGCCACATCTGGCCGTCGCCGACACCACCTCCATGCGCACTTCGCGAATATTGTGGTTTTCAAGTTGGGGGACGGGTATAACACTTGTTTTTGACATATTCTTGGGACGTTACGGAGTTACGCAATTTTGAACCTAAGAACACCTCTTGGAGCCAAGAATCATCATCCACTTCAATTCGAATCCATTCCATCCACCTACAATCATCCATTCATTTGATCCTAACCCTAGCCTACATTCATCCTTTCCATCAATCCATCCATCCATTCACCTTCACCACATCACCATCCTCAAGGCTTCAAGATGTTCACGTTCAAGTTTCTCTCCTCTGTTGATCAAGTTACGTTCACCATGAGCGGCTAGTCACCTCGATTTCACCCCGGTGTATGTAGTTGTTTTATTTAGGGTTTTGAATTGTTATGTGATTAACTTTGTGACAATTTGTGTTGATTTTGTAAACCATGGACAATTGTTTGCATTTGTTTCGTATTCGTAAATTGTCGAACGATTATAAAGTTATGACTTTGTGAAATGGTTATGTGTACTATTGGGGGTGGTCATTTCACCCAAGATGAGGTTCATTACGTCTATTTCAGTTTTCCTTGAAGGATAAGGCCAAAGAGTAGTTCTTGACATTACCCGCTAATAGTATTCACACTTGTGTTGAGATGCAATAAGCTTTTCTTGACAATACAATTCAATGGCTAAAACCGATGATGACGTGATGAAATTAGAGCATTCAAGCAACTCTCGAGTGAACCACTACATGAAGCCTTCACTAGATACAAGGAATTGATCCAAAAATACCCTCATCATCAAATCGAAAAGTGGGAACTAGTAAAATGTTTTGTGAGGGGTTTGGATGGAGATACATGGAAACATCTTGAGTCGACTAGCAACGGAACTTTGTTGAGTAATCAAGAGGATGATGATTGGGAGTTCCTCAAGAGGATGAGCAAGAGATCAAAGGCCAAGGAGTCAGCCGACTGAGCTAAGAAGCATCCCATTTCCCGATCGCTTCATGATCTTGATTCTAGTTGTAAGGATCGGATTACCCAATTGGAGAGAGAGTTGGCTCGCGTGAAGAGAAAAGAGGTGAGCGCTGTTCAATATGAGATTTGTGATGATTGTGGGGACATCGATCATAGGACCGGTGAATGTCCAATGGGCACGGCCAAAGACACCAAGGAGTTGAATCAAGTGTTTGGAGATCGAAAGAATAACGACATGAATTCAAACACTTATCATCCTGGTTTGAGAAACCATCCCAAATTCCGACATGGGAATGCCACTAATCAAATGAATCTGAATTTTCAATTGGGTAACCAAGGCGGATCCTCGTATCAAAACCGTCAAGGGGTAATCAAGGAGGTTACCAACGTAATTACAACCAAGGGTATCAAGGACGTGATAACAACTATCAACATGGGTACCAAAGAAATTACAACAACCAAGGCGGTAATGGGAGTGGTTCAAGCAAACAAGGTGGGGTAATAGTGATTTGAACGCCAAAATGGATGCTATGCTGTCGATGATGCAAGAGTCCAAGAAGGAGAATGAAATTCGGGATAAATCACATGAAGCATTAGCAAAGCAAGTGGGCCAACTTGTGGAAGAAATGGCTAATGCGGGGAAGCGGAGGAAGGCTTCCGAATGATACCACAGTGATTCCGAAACATCAAGGTTCACCGTAAAGAAAACATAAGAGGTACCAATTAATAAAATATCTTTACGTAGTGGTCGAGTCGTTGATAATGGTATCAAAACACCACCAGCCCAGTTTGTTGAAGGGGTGGTGGAGGATGTTCGTGATGAGGTGGTTGATGACGGTCAAACGAGACAAATAAAAGTGTTTCTAAAATGATAAAAAAATACACCCATTGTGACCGCATCTGTCCTGATTGCTAAGGAAAAGGGTGTGGAGGTTAATACCGCCCCTTATCCCGAAGCATTGAAGGGACCCGTGAAAAAGGTTGTAAACAAAAGAGGTCTACAACAAGAAGAGTTGTTGGAAGTTTTCAAACAAGCAAAAATAAATCTACCTCTTTTGGATGCAATCAAACAAGTACCGTCGTATGCTAAGTACTTGAAAGAGTTATGTACCCAAAAGCGAACTCACAAATTTCCAAAAAAATAGATTTAACTAAAAATGTGAGTTCGATTCTTTCGGGTGCACTTCCACCAAAACTCCAAGATCCAGGTGCGCCATTATTTCACTTCAATCGGGTGATTTCAAAATTGGCCGGGCACTTTTAGATCTTGGTGCGAGTGTGAGCATCTTATCGGGTAGTTTGTATGACCAATACAATTTTGGTCCTTTCCAATCGGCAAATACCACCGTGGTGTTAGCCGATTTGACTCCCAAACTACCCCGCGGGATAGTCTCCGATGTGACAGTAAAAATCGAGGATTTTTACTATCCGGTGGACTTTTTGATACTGGATTATGTGGCTATGGACTCAACCAAGCAACCTACGGTGATTTTGGGTCGACCGTTCTTAGCAACCGCTAATTCTCAAATTGATTGTAAAACGGGAACGGTTGATATGACATTTGGAAACTGAAGGTTGAGGTTGCATGGTTTTTTCCGGATTGACGAATCCTTCAGTCGATGATGAATGCTATATGGCAGACATTATTGTTAGGTGTTTACCTCTTTGCGACATCGTTGTAGATGAGGAAAACACAATGGAGGAATGTTCTATGTTTGACAGGTCACATGTGGAAATGAATCGGAGCATAGACGAGGAGGTCAAGAGCTTGGAGGTGCTTGCGGTTTGGGAAGGAAAACCGATATGGACACACCAAGTGGAGAGCTTGCCGTAAACCATTGATTCAAAACTGAAGCCATCATTTGTGGAGCCCCCGAAGTTGAGTTGAAGGTGTTGCTGAAGCATCTTAAGTATGCGTACGTTGGTGAAGGCAACACGCTTCCGGTCATAATTGCATCGAGTTTGACCGAGGAGCAAGAGAAGAAATTGACAGAGATTTTGGTCACCAATAGGGCGGCTATTGGGTGGACCATAGCCGATTTGAAGGGCATTAGTCCCTCAATAGTGATGCATAAGATCATCACCGATGACACCATAACAACCGCTCGTGCGCACAAAGGAGGTTGAATCCAAACATGCGGGAAGTTGTCAAGAAGGAGGTATTGAGTGGCTTGATGTGGGTATTATTTACCCCATCTCTGATAGCCAATGGGTGAGTCCCACACAAACCGTCCCAAAAAAGGAGGTATTCAAGTCGTCAAAAATGACGCAAGTGAGGAGCTAGCTACCCGGCTGGTAACCGGGTGGCGTATCTGCATTGATTTTAGGAAGTTAAATACCGCTACTTATAAAGATCATTTCCCCTTACCATTTATTGACCAAATCGTGGAAAAGTTAGCCGGACATAAATTTTATTGTTTCTTGGATGGGTATTCTGAATACAATCAAATTGCGATTCATCTGGAAGATCAACAAAAGACCACGTTTACGTGTCCATATGGCACTTTCGCATTTAGGCGAATGCCGTTTGGATTATGTAACGCCCCCGCCACCTTTCAAAGGTGTATGATGAGTATCTTTCCGGATATGGTGGGGGAGTCTTTAGAGATCTTCATGGATGACTTTTCCAATTTTGGGTCATCGTTTGAAACATGCTTAGACCAATTAGAAAAAGTGTTGAAACGATGTGTTGAAACGAATTTGGTTTTGAGTTGGGAGAAGAGCCATTTTATGGTTCAAGAAGGGATAGTGTTGGGACACGTGGTGTCGAGTCATGGGATAGAAGTAGATCATGCAAAAATCAAAGTAAGCTCTACTCTACCATATCCCACGAGGGTTAAGGGCATTAGGTCGTTTTTTGGGACACGCGGGTTTCTATAGGAGGTTTATTAAAGGGTTTAATGACATTTCCCAACCTTTTATTAAAAGACGTACCATTTGATTTTAATGACAAATGTAAAGATGCCTTTAATGTGTTAAAGCAAAAGTTGGTTGAGGCCCCAATCTTGCAATCACCAAATTGTCACTTCCGTTTGAAATTATGTGTGATGCAAACGATTATGCGGTTGGGGCCTTGTTGGGTCAACGGGTTGATAAGAAACTGGTTCCGGTGTACTACCCAAGTAAGACTCTTTCGGATGCACAATTAAATTACACAACAACCAAGAAAGAGCTACTTACGGTGGTATACGCATTGGATAAGTTCCAGCCTTATATTTGGCGTAATAAAGTGATCATCTATTCGGACCAAAGTGCCTTAAGGTATCTCATGGAAAAGAAACATGCTAAGCCTAGACTAATTCGTTGGGTTTTGTTATTACAGGAGTTTGACCTAGAGATTCAGGACAAAAAGGGAAGTGAAAATGTGGTGGCCGACCACTTGTCCCGGTTGGTGGTGGAGGAAGATCCTACAACTGTAGAGATTAATGAATCGTTCCCGGATGAATATATTTTGAGTATGTCTAAGTTACCATGGTATGCTAATAATGTTAACTATCTTGTTACAGGTGACTTACAGGCTCATTGGGATCGAAGGAAGAGGCAATATTTTTTTGTCTAGATCAAGTATTAGCGGTTGGTGGAACCGGATTTGTGGCGAGAGTATGCGGATCAAAGGATTCAGAGATGTATAGCCGATGAAGAGATTCCAAGCGTGCTGAAGCATGTGCATTCATTTTCAGTGTGGTGGCCATTTTAGTGGTTACAAAACGGGTCAAAAAAGTATTGAATAGTGGCCTGTATTGGCCTACTATATTTAAAGACACATTTGAGTTTTCAAAAAAATGTGTTGAATACCAAAGGCTAGGGGGTATATCGAAAAGGGACGAGATGCCCATGCAGCCAATCCTCATCGTTGATGTTTTCGATGTGTGGGGCATTGACTTTATGGGCCCGTTCCCCAATTCTAACGGTAATTTATATATCTTGGTGGCTGTTGATTATGTGTCAAAATGGGTCGAAGCAATAGCCACCAAGAGGAACGATCATACCGTAGTTTTTAGTTTTTTCCAATCCCACATACTTTCAAGGTTTGGGATTCCTCGTGTCATCATAAGTGATGGAGGATCCCATTTAAAAAACTTTAGGTTTGGAAAACTCTTAAAACGGTATGGTGTCGACCATAGAATTGCTACCCCCTATCACCCGCAAACAAACGAGCAAATGGAAGTGTCAAATCGGCAAATCAAAGAGATTTTGCCAAAGACCGTATGGACGGACCGTAAGGATTGGTCAATAAAGTTGAACGGTGCCTTATGGGCCTACCGGATGGCACTTAAGACACCCATTGGCACTACACCTTACCGGTTGGTTTATGGTAAAAACTGTCATTTACCTGTTGAACTTGTGCATCGATCATTATGGGCTATTAAAGAAGTCAATGTTAAATATGATGATGCAGGTAAGGAATGGAAGCCCAATTTGTGTGAGTTGGAGGAGCTAAGGGATATGGCATATGAATGCGCATCCAAATACAAGGACGGAGTGAAGAGGGCGCATGATGACAAGTTAAGGAAGAAAGAGTTTGTAGTGGGGCAAAAGGTATGGCTTTACAACTTGAAGCTTAAGTTTTTTCCCGGAAAGCTCCGAAGCAAATGGATGGGACCCTATGTGATCACCCGGGTTGGATAATTGGGTGATGTTACTATCGAGGACCTGAAGGATGGGTCACGACAAACGGTAAACAGCCATCGGATTAAACCGTTTATTGATGGTAATGAGCGAATGGATGAAAACAAGGAATCAGTGAGCTTCTTGTGAGCATTCCGGTTTATGAGGTCGATTAAAAAGGGTCAGTAACACTTCTTTGTAGAGTTTTATATATTTTAATTGTTTGAGTTTCGTTTGTCTGTTAAGTCGTTATTTCATTTTATATTAACTCTTTTGATGTGTGAAGTTCTGGGAACTATGAACGAGTTATGAAGATATGAGGTATGTTTGTAGATTTGTTTTTATGTATTAGGGACAATACACTGCTATTCGGGGGGTGGTAGGATTGTTAAACGATTATTTGTTAATAATGTTAAAAACCAAAAATTTCACAAAAAGAATTTAATAATTTTTAGGATTTAATTTAGCCTAGGTTTCCTTTGTAAAAGTTGCGTGTTTTTGCCTATACTTTGCGATAAAAAATTAGAAAACATCATGAAAAATAAGAAGAAAAGCGTTGAATAAAAAAACACAAAAAGATGTGTGGTAGTTGTTGAAAAAAGGCAAACAATTTTGCCTATTAGTTGTTGATTTTTGTTTAATCGTTTTAGAGTAGTTGCTTGTAATAAATAAATCGAATTTTCATCACCTTAGCCACTTTCAAATATCCTATTCCACACCCTTACCCTAGCCTCGTTACAACCCTTTTAAAGACCATTTGACTTATGCTTAGTATTTGTGTTCGGTGGTAGAGAATGATTGAGGTGCAAGCATATGCGGGTGTGTGTTCTATTCGGTTTTGAGTGATTATTTTCAAAAGTGCTAATACATCATTAAAATTAGCCAAGTTGCAAACCGAGTGAGTGAACATTGTGAGAAATATGTATGACTTGTGAGTTTCAAGGGCGGGTTAATCTTGAATAACCATTTTTATGTGATTAGTCCATTATCGCTAAATATTTTGAAAATTGTAAAAATCTTGAACCGGGTATGACATTAGACCTTAACTTACGTCTCAAGAATGGGAATTGTGTTACTCGTTCGACTTACGTGAAAGTTAAAAACAGATTTGCTTGAGGGCAAGCAAACGACAAGTATGGGGATGTGATACGTGGTCGGAAACCGGTGTTCGTTAATGTTTAAGTTCATGTTTTTACTTAACTTTTAATCTCGAATGGCCTAATTTTAATGGGATTTGTGTTTTGCAGGTCTTACGGAGTTTAAGGAGCTAATTCGAAGCTTAACAGAGTACCAGGACACAAACCAGATCAACACCGATCAAGAATTGGAAGAAACAGAGTTTTTGGATTTAGGGGCACCGTCGCCGATGCCCATATGGGCCGTCGGCAACGCCCTGCAGTTGTTCCCGTCGTCAGAATTTGCGGATAGACACCTGATCAAGCAATCAGAAGAAAATAGAGAATGCACAGGTCGTCGTCGACGCCACATCTGGTCGTCGGTGACGCCACCTCCATGCGCACTTCGCGAATATTGTGGTTTTCAAGTTGGGGGATGGGTATAACACTTGTTTTTTTACCTATTCTTGGGACGTTACAGAGTTATGCAATTTTGTACCTAAGAACACCTCTTGGAGCCAAGAATCATCATCCACTTCAATTCGAATCCATTCCATCCACCTACAATCATCCATTCCTTTGATCCTAACCCTAGCGACCTTTATCCATTCCATCAATCCATCCATCCATTCACCTTCACCATTCACTACCAACCCTAATCATCATCACCATCCTCAAGACTTCAAGATGTTCACGTTCAAATTTCTCTCATCCGTTGATCAAGTTCCGTTCACCATGAGCGGCTAGTCACCTCGGTTTCACCCTGGTGTAGGTAGTTGTTTTATTTAGGGTTTTGAATTATTATGTGATTCAACTTTGTGACAATTTGTGTTGATTTTGTAGACCATAGACAATTGTTTGCATTTGTTTCTTATTCCTAAACCGTCGAACGATTATAAAGTTATGACTTTGTGAAATGGTTATGTGTAATTATGCGTTGTCGTGGTTAGGATTTACTTGTTGTGATCATAATGTGCATTCTTGTCCGTTCTTCGGGGCGTTGATAGTTATTGGCACCTAAGTCACGGTACACTAAATCCGTTAATCGTTATGCAATTAAGTTGAGTTTAAAACCTGTAGAAACCCTAGGTTTGCAATTAACGAAACCGGGTGTGAACCCTTTTTCTAAAGTATTCGTAAATTGTGTTTTCGTTATTCGTAATCAATCGAATCTTAGTAGTTAATCAAATTTTACCACCATTGTTGGTTAGTTCCAACACTTCTTTCAAACAAACAAACAAACAAATATAGCAAGCTTCATAAGAACGTGACAAATTCATAATCGAGCTAATCCATACGTAAACCATAAACACTTCATGGATCGACCCCTTACTACCACTAACACATTGTTAAGGGTAATTTGGGATTATAAATGTTATCTTTGACTGGATAGCGACAATCCGATCACCTTTGACCACAAGTCTAGTGTTCTTCCTTGTTATGATTCCTTGTTCGTCAGATTTGTCTAAATACCCATTTTGAACCAATAACAAATTTGTTATTTGGATAGGGTACCAGATTCCACACTTGACTTTTATCAAATTGGTCAAGCTCCTCTTGCATTGCTTGTATCTAATCTGGATCTTTGAGTGCTTCTTTAATAGTTTTTGGTTCTATCATGCTTAGAAATCCTACATGAAGACATTCATATGTTGTTGCTGATCTTGTTTTAACACCTTCTTTAGGATTTCCAATGATAATTGCTGGTAGGTGTCCTTTGATCCATCTTAGATTTTTAAATTTGTTAATTCAGAATCTTGTTCTAAAGATGTTTTTCCTGCTTTCCCTTGACTGATTATATGTTCTAAGCATGAAGGATCAAGATCTGACTCGTTTGTTGATTTTCTAATGGAAAATTAGAATTCTTATCATTTATTCCTTGTGCTTTAGTGATTGGCTCCAAATATTCCACATGGTTAGTATATGACTGAATCTTACTAATTTTATTACAATTATTCTTCCAGTCATATTCTAGCAGTTGTTCAGTTAGTTGATCAAAAAGATGTTTGAGATTTTCTCGATTTTGTTTAATAAAGCCTTTAAGATATCACCTTCTGTTTCTGATATATCATCAAAGGATATATACATATAAAATTTCTCTTATAGTTCTGGTACTTTTTACAAACACCCTA
This sequence comes from Scalesia atractyloides, assembly GCA_947069175.1. Taxonomy (NCBI): domain Eukaryota; kingdom Viridiplantae; phylum Streptophyta; class Magnoliopsida; order Asterales; family Asteraceae; genus Scalesia; species Scalesia atractyloides. The sequence continues at coordinate 26,416,420 of CAMTDV010000024.1, forward strand.
TAAGATTTTGATACAAGAGAATACCCAAGAAAGACTCCCTTTTCAGCTTTTCTGTCAATTTTTCAAGACTATCAAAATCATTAAATATTAAACACCTGTATCCAAAAGTATGCAAAAGTTTGATGTTGGGAACTTTGTTATTGATGATGTGGTATGGTGTTTTATGCTGTCTTTTATTAATGATAGTTCTGTTTTGTGTAAAACATGTATTTGCTACTGCGCTCGTCGAAAAGTATGAAGGCAGTTTAGCATAAGCTAGCATTGTTCTAGCTACTTCTTGTTCCTCCTTTCCACTACTCCATTTTGTTGTGGAGTTGAGCAAAAAAATCATGAGATATTCCTTTGTAATGTGGGTCTCTCTCAAAGGACTGAAATAGAGCTCGATCATGACCATTAAGGAAATTGATCATCCTGATTCTCCATTATGGGTACTCCTCTCTGACTAAAGTCGGAGGCTTTGACATAAACCCGACATTGAATGCGTTGTTCCATGTTTGAAAGTTTATCGTTTTTAGTTAAAGAAACTTTTTAAAAAACAGAGTATACAAAAGATACACTTGAGCAAGTGAGCGTTTGAAAATGATTATTCAATCTACTCTGATACCAATTGTTGATCACAGATAGAAATGTTTAAGTAAACTTGGCAAATGATTTCAACAAGTATAGAAAATAATGTGCGGAATAGAAATCAAACTTTCAGGAAACCGAACTATAGAATTTTCAAGTTTATATCACTTTGAATGGTTACAAGGTGATTGGATGATTATTGACTATTATAAACGAACACTTAAAGAATTATGTGTTGAAGGACAATAGAGTTTATGAGATGTATTAAATGCAAGGCTCGACTCATTTACTCTTCGATGATTTTACTTTCTATTTATAGAGAATGTTTGGCATGAATAAACTTTTGTTTATTCATGCACTTATCTTGCCAAAAACTAGTTTCTTGGCATATTCATTGAATCAGTTGCTCCACTAGTCACTTTGGAGTTCGTGCAAACCTTATCGGTTTAGCAAGTTGCTTCATCAGGATTATGATGAGTCTTGTATCAAAAACCTGATGACTTTGATCATCAGATTTGTAATGATCTGATCTGATCAGATTCTGATGATAATTATCAGATTCATCATCAGAAACATCAGATTCTTCTGATCCAGTCTTCTTCTTATGCTATGAATGAGTGTTGTATCTTTACTTGATGCTAATTTTACCTTTTCTTGTCCAAAGTCAAGTATAATCTTCCTGTTTGACTCTTTGACCTTGTCAGCATCAAATGTGATCAAATTCCTTCATCATTATTCTTCAACACTTACATACAAAGTTCCCTTACACGTGATGTATTGTTTTAATGAGAGTATGGGCCATACCCTTGTCAAACCTTAAAGCAACCTGTATAAAGAACATGTTGAGTCTCATAAAGTCTAGCAATGTCATGACATATCATTTACATTACATATCATATCGTTGTATTCGAAACGACTAACACGTTGGTAACAATGCAAAAACACTATTCATGCCAGGAGAGTTCCGGTACTCCCTGAAACGACTAACAATTGACATGAAAGCATGTCCAATAAAAAAATTATACAAAAACCCTAAACGGGGAAAACACTAGTAATATTATATACTTTCCAAAGAAACGTTTAACCACTTAAATTTTCTGATCCGATCTATGAAACAATAAATTCAGCATTCCGCAACAAACATTCATCATCTTATGGTAATAACAAGATCCCTTAACGATAGGGGTGTTCATGAGCCGATCCGATCCGAGCGAGGGTCTGCTCGTGCTCAGATTGAATTACAACCGATCCGATCCGATTGGATCAAATTTTCAAAACCGAGCTCAAAAGTGATGCTCATGCTCGGATTGAATTTGCGAGCGGATCGTTTTCGCTCGGTTTTTCTTAGCACCAAAATTAAAACATGTGTAACAACACAAAAAAACCGAAATCAAGACTATTACAAGGCTTCATTCAACAAAAACAAATCCTAACTTAATTAAACATGTCCAACACCTTACTAACAAAAGCAATACATAACTAAAAGTCTAAAATCATGATTCTAAAAATGTTCTTAACAATATCAAGAAGCACAAAATAAAGTGTGAAATACAAATTTTCATTTAGCTCAAAAACCATAAACTTCTTCTTTGAGCTTTATCATCTTCATACACAAAATTCCACTTCAAATCAACATATATAACCTATAACACGAGAGTATGCAAGTTACAGACTTACAGAGCGTAAATGTGTGTGTGGTTGTTGTGTGGGTTTGGATTGGAATGGGGAAAGGTTATTAGGAATTAAGGTAAAGACTAAAGAACTAAGGAATGGGCTAAGTACGAATGGGTTAAGGATTTAATGGGCTAAGTATGATTGGGCTTTGTATTTTTATGGGATACTTATACTTATATTAATTAAATATATATTAGTTATTTAATAAAAATAATTCGAGCGAAACCGAGCGATCGACGAGCGAGCGGACCTTTGCTCATGCTTGGCTCGTTTTCAAATCGAACCGAGCCGAGCGACTCGTTTACAAACTGAGCGAGAATCCGAACGAGCATTTTTTGAACGATCGTCAAGCAGTTTGGACAGCCCTACTTAACGATGCAAATTATCATAAACAATATCAATGATGTTGAAATCATCCTAAGAATGCATATATTTAAATTACCATACAAGTTACATAACTTATCCGATAACGAAATGGGTGCCGATTTGTTATCTAAACGTCATATTAACTTGCCTAGTGAATTAGTTAAGCTTGTTTTAACATCCTAAACACAATTACCTTCTTAATTACCCAAGATTCACACAACCGCATAAATATCTAAGTGGAGAAATTCCACACATGTCTAAACTCATTTTATAACCAATTCACCATACTCCCCCCCAGTTTACGACTCCAAGTGGGCCCCCACACCACCATACCTTGTGTTGAGGATGATGATAGAAAGTTATAGCTAGGGAAGATTGTGTTGACTTTCAAATATTTGGAAGATTATAACCTATCACCACACTGCTTCCTCACTCATTCCTACACTTCAAAAATCAAAACACAACTCTTCGTCTCTCATTCCTCTATCCACGGCTCCACCCCCCCCCCTATCTAATCCATACTTTTTCAATTATAAACTCACCAAATACAAGGATCTTGATGCTTAAGAAAATGATTAAGGAATGTTTCAAGTGCTAAATCTTTCAGGGAGCATTATTCTCTTCTCTTGGAGCTTCAACGTCATCTCATCATCTTCATCTTCATAATCTAGATCATCCCTAGCCTTAGTGCTAGTAGTAAGCCATCTATATCAATTTTTAAGCTTCTTAAAGTATGTAGATTATGGATGTACAAGTTACTCATCTTAAAGCTTACAAATAAAATACATGAAACCGTAACTAAAACAAGATAAGCTAACTTATTGATGTGTTATTCTTGTGATTCTTGATGTTTATGTTAGTTGAAGATTGTGTTAGACTAAAAGATCTTGCAAGTTTATGTTTAAAGGTAGGATCTAAACATGTATAAGTTTAGATCTAGCAAGATCTACACATATAAAGTGTCATGAACTCTGTTATGGTCTTAAATGATTTTTAAAAAGTATGAAGTTTATGTAATACTAAAAAACATGCACATGGCTTGATCTTGGAAAAATGATATAAAGAAGTTTTATAAACTTGGTAAAAATAAAAGATGAACTTAAAAGAACGGTTATTTTTAAAGATCTTAACAAAATATATAAATAAAGTTCATGATATTTGGTGTTGTTGTTAGACGAAATTTCATGAATTTTGATCTTGGATGACTTGATGAGTTTTGGATGATTATTTTAAAGTGGGAAAAATTGATTTAAAATACGTTTGAAAACGTAATAACATCCATAGTATAGAGGAAACTATGGTGAAATTTTCTAAAAATCTAATCATGATTAAGGTGTAATTAACAAGTGATTAACATAGCTAAATTTGATTGCAACCTTAATCCTGATTAGGAAAACTTTTGGTGGGAAAGTTTGTATTAAAAACTTATTCATATTTTTCTAAACTAAAAGAGAATTAAATATATATCATAGGGTAAAAATACATATTTTTAGAACACCTACATATGTGTATATGTATTTATGTGCTAAGAATATGTATTAGAACAATTAGGATGTATACTCATCAAAATACTAATACACAAATACAAGGCACCATAATATGCTTGAAGGAATGACAAGTATATATATATATATACATATATATATATATACACATTTATATTATATCCTCAAACGTATATCGGACGATAGGACAATTCGGACTATTGACAAATACACACACAGATATATACAAATATATATTTATATATATATATATTAAAGTAATAATATATATACTAAACCGACAAGGTAAAATATACTTAAATTCGATAAGAAATATATATAGCTCACCGACAAGAAACATGTATATATATCATCACGACAAAGAATATATTTTTTACCAACACCGAGTATACACATTCTATCGACGGAAATATATCTAACCAATCTTACCGACAAGTTCTAAAAATATATTATTTTTTTAGATACTCAAAATATATATATATTTCACCCATCGTAAATCCGGAAAGTTATATGAAAATAACTACGTGAAATAATGCAAGTATATAAGTATACTTATACGACAAATACGTAGATCACAAACGCTTAGTAAAATACAAGATTACAAGTAATGTACATGTATACACATATACGTTTAAATACGACACAAATACCTACAACAAAAGTATACAAGTGAAGTATACATACATGGTATACATATACGTATAAATACACAAGTACACTTGATGAGATGTACACTTACAAAAGAACATTATGTTGGGAAAATTAGTGAATGGATATTTAGTTAATTTATAATTGAGTGAAATTATAATTACTAATTACACTCCTTCATATGGTGAAACTCTTCACTACTCACAACTTTTGTACAAAATGGTAGGCTATGTGCCTCATTGACATCATGAGAAAACTATAAGAGAAAGATAATATGTATGAAGAATTCTTGGAGAAGTGGTGAAGACTTGAACATCCATAGGTTGGGAATTATGGAGAGATAAGTTTTCTTAATCGATTCCATCACCTTCGTATCATTATTTTTCCACAAGTTCAAACACTATAATTCTATTCGGTGTAACCTCTGGCGCGTGGCCATTTCCGGCAGTACAGAATGCTTCGGTTGTTGTACCCTGGGATACAGACGCATCGTCTTTAGTAGAGGTGCGAAATCTGTTTTAAGGGAAGCGTGTTGAACACGTGCCTCAACCAAAATCGTCAACGTTTTAGTGTGCTCTTGGTTGCAGTCAAGGAGTATTTTCAAGACTCAAGATGATGAATACTCGAGTCTAGGATGCTATCAAGTGCGCGTGAAGGACCCACCAAAGATGCGTCTTGAATCAAGATTGGTATATATAATTATATTTTATATTCTTTTTATTTAGTTATTGCAACCGGTATTGTACTATGATATTTTCTACGAATAACGAGAGTCTCTTATTATATATTTTGTAATTATATCTTATAAAAGGTGAACCTAGTTCCTACAAACTTAAAACAGATTTTGTAAGATTGTTGCTATAATTTTAAAACCTTATAAGGATTTTGGGTTCACGAAAGGATTTATAATAAAAAATATTTATATATTTTTGTAGAAATTATGACCTTATAAATTTTTTTTTGGGAAATAAGTATGTAGTGCAACTTGTTGTGTTTGGATTTATTGAGATTGAGATACAATCTTAAATCTTATAATGTGGTACAAAACGAATAGTTTTGGTTCAAATGTTTGGTTTTTGAAACGATTTTGGAATCGTTAATTTTTGTAACCTTTGTGTTATATCGGGTTTATTAGTGTAAACCATAAGTTTTTTGGAAACGTTAAATTCTCTAACTTGTGCGTTAGACCGATTTTATTTTTATAAGCAATACGTTTTTGTAAACGTTTCATGTTCTAACATGTTTGTTAGAAATGATCATATTATTTATATAATATGATTTAAAGAATGAGTGTTAAAAATAAGTTATTTTATATAAACTAATAAGACTTGTAATGATTTTTGTAATCATTTGTCTTCTAACATGTGTGTTAGATACGTTCATGGAAGCAATTTTGTAATTGTTTATTTCTAACGTGTGTATTGGAAATGACTTATTTATTTGAACCATATATGTGTTTATAGCAAGTCGAATTAACATTTTGTGGAAATGTTAATATTCCTTACGCACGCTTTAGAATCTCTTTCATCTTAACATGATTGTTAAAAATTGTTAAAATACAAATGCTTTGAAATGTTTTATGTAAACATTTTATATAAGTAATTTGTTGTAGCATTGATTTTAATAAATATAAACACTTATATTATGCTTTGTATGGTTTACAAATAAAAGGTCATATATTGAAGTTGTTGTTTGATTGGCTTCAAGAATTAAATCACCATAAAGTGATTGTGTGGTATTTATATGAATTTAATGAAATTAACATAATTTACTAGACTCTTCATATGGAAGATAAACTTTTAAGTAGAGTTTTATGTCAATTTATTAGTTTTTATTAGAGTTTATGTCTCTAATAAAATCTCTAATTAAGTGAGATTTTTCTCCACCCCATGTCTCTTGTATTAAAAGTAGGCTATGTGCATAACTTGATGAGATTGAAAAACTATAAGAGTAAGAATACAAGAATAAATCACCATAAAGTAATGGTGTAGTTGTGTGGGACTTATCACCAACTTTAATTTGTGGTTTCTAAATCTAAATGGTCATGTTTTATATTATATATATATATATATATAATGACTTAAATTTTCTAACACGTGTGTTAGAAAATGTGTATCACAAATACAAGGTTAGAGATCGTACATTGTATAAGCCATAAGGAATGGAAATGTTTTATGTAAACATTTAATTGCATATTTTTTATAGTTTTTAGAATTCAAATGGCTTGCTACTCTTGCTAGAAGTATCATTTGTTGAACAAAGTAACAATCTCGTGAATATGATTTGGTGGAAAACAACTTGGTGTTGTTGTGAACAAATTTAATTGTTCAAGTTTGCTACTTAAATGTAGCATTTGTAACAACTTGGTGTTGTTTTGAGCAAACTTGTCCAAGTTCAAAGTTTCAAGATGAAATGGGGAACTTGTACTTACAAGTGTATGGAGTCTTATTGAGGGAGTACCTCAAGACATGCCATGGGACGATATCATTGAGAAGATTTCGGTCAGATTATAAAGTGTTGAAGATATAAGCACTTTGATATTTGATGTCTAATATCGCTATGCTTCCGTTTAAATTTCAAAAGTGTTTGACACTTATGATTTAGTTTCTAATGTATTTTATTGTTTTGTGTTCAATATCTTTGGATAACACATGTAATTTTTTACAAAGAAAATAAATCACTAATGTTTGTGACATATATATTATTTTTTAGGAAAGTAATTATATCGTCATCTATACATTGTTTAGAATATGTACATGAAAATATTTGGACATAAACAACTTGAGAGTTGTTGCTGTAGAAACGTCCACCATTAGCACGGGAACCTAAATTTGTTATCGATTGTCCGATTAGGCGGAAACTGATGACAAGTTAACCAAATAACAAGAATTACTCGTTTAATAGTTGTTTTCATTGATCTAAAGTTCAATACATTCGAGATCCGGATCCGACAGAGCTTCGCCTCTGATTTGACAAAGTTACAAATGAATTGGGCAAGTTAGGTATTTAGCGGCAATGAAGTTCGCTAGAGAGGGATAGAAGTTCGACCGAACTTGACTTCTCATCAACATCCTCGAGCGAACTTGTCCTAAAATACACTTAAATACGCCTCGTTTCACCTATTCTATACAGACTCGATATAAGACTAATATACAAATGTTATACACCAATAGACTCCCTCTTGGATATCTACTTTGTCTTGTTTGATCTTCAGAAAATCTCGATTATTCCAGACTCGTTCTCGTGCAATGACGAAGGCAATAGACATATGCACCAACAGACTCCCCCTTGGATGTTGCCGCAGTCATCTACTTTCATAGATATCTTTCACAATAATCATCATTGTCAATCTTCAAGTGTCATAGTCTTCTTTGAACGCCTTGTAATCATCAGACTTCAAATAAGTTCCTGAGTCTTTATCTTTATCCTTGAATAAGCATTAAACTTTATGATCTTCAAACATTCTCTTTTCTTCAATTTAATTTGATAAAACTTTAATCTCCAAGCTCCCCCTTGCTGTGAGCTGTGCTCCCCCTAGCTTTGAGCTTTATCTTCAATCACGTTTCATCCTGCTCCCCCTAAAAACTTTACTTCCTATTTCAAAGTACTTGGGAATTCAAATAAACATTTCAGATTCTAACTTTGAAATTTTGTACCACTTGTATTACATACCACCTGTATAATACTTGTATTTCAAATTTTAATCTTCATTTTTCAGTTATTTCAAGTTCAAATTAATGACCTTGTAACATTTTACATTCAAAACCTTTTTCAATTCATTTAATTTTTCAATTATTGAAATGAAATCCACTTAGTTGATCAAGTCCAAGTTAATGACCTTGACTAACTAATTTTGTTTACCAAGTCCAAGTTAATAACCTTGGTTGAACCCGTTGTGAACACCTGATATTATCTACAATTTTAAAGATTCAATTTAATTACCAGACTACGATGATCCGTTCTCCAACATTGGCTCATTGACAATCTTTTTTGGATTTAAAAAGTAAGTAAAGTATTTACAGAACATTTAACAAGTAAAGTAAACTATGTACAAACATCTTTACAGACATATTTTTGTGAATTCGTGTCTAAGGATCATATCAGTTTGTGTGAGACATATCACCAGTACCGTTAACCTTTTGAGACTTTAAGTTCTAAACTTGTTTACCTAGATTGTCGATATATTTGTCCACTTAAACTTCATCACGTTTCTCAATTGTTCCAAAATATGTTAGGTAAGAATTATGAAACTTGACTTAACTATGGTTCCCATCTCTTGAATATACTCCCGAATCTAGATTTCCTAGATTTCATCTTACAGGTGAGTATAGCGTAATTGATATCTGTATCTGGGTTATGTGAGACCTTGAGAGCTCAGGTTAGTACTACCATACCGACAAAGAGATGAAGGCTCGTCTTTCAGAAGTGTTCCACTTAAGGAATCTTTTAAACATTGCAAATGATTAGATCTTTCGATTATTTTCATGTTTACATGCAGTTAGGGATTTTTAGCAAAAGCATTATAGAAGTTCTAGGCTATTGCTTCCGTAAAATCAGAAGAACTTGTATAATACCCCCAGATATCAACTATCTATAAAGACCTCGTATCTCAGAATCAGGCAACCATTCAATCGAAATTTCGGAGTACTAAGTCCATATATCCAAGATGTGTTAATCCACAAGATTAAGCAGTTGTAAAATTTAGTTTATATCCTGAAAACAATCTACTGAACGTGTAAAGCCTATAGACACATCCACAGTAAGACTTGTTTATCACTTTCAAACTTTACAATTCTTTAGCATACTGTGATAGTCCACTGATGTACTATCATTTCCTTTTTGACAACAAAGTCTTTTTGTCTTTTTCATGTTTTTGTATTTTTTGAATTTTTTCAATGTTTTTGAATTTTCAACTTTTTCATATGTTTTTTATTTTTCAACAATTTTTAAAATTTTCTTACTCTCCCTGAAATCAAAAACATATTTTTGGATTTTAGATTTTTTAACAAATTCTATTTGAAAAAAAAATAACCAACCAATGTGGATCCCGTGACCTCGTCGTCCGATCCTTTTTCTCAATTCTGTATCTGCAACCGTTTAACAAACAATTATTAAACTCATTTACCACTTGTAAAAGCAGTTTGAACTTGTAAAAAACTTTGAAATCAGTTTTTTCTGTTCAACAGTGTGGATTTTCATATTTACTTTTTTTCAAAAATTTTCTTCTTAACTACTCCCCCTCAAATGACAAAGATTTTAACATTCTAGATAAGTTAAATATTATGAAGCTCCTCAATCCCGAATCAACTTTGATAAGCTGGATCTTGGAACTCCTGCACATGAAAGGATTTAGTTAAAAACTTCAACCCAAGCCTTCTTGGTCTTGGTTTTGGATATAACTCCTCATACACCTCCTCGTAATCACTTTCGTATGCTCTTTGATAAGCATATTCAACATCACAACCTTCAAACTGACAATCAACTATAGTTTTATCTTTCTTGATTGATTTGACATTTTCGGTTTTATCACAAACAACCTTCACTTTTCCGGTGATTTCTTTTTAGCAATCCATGCTTGAGTAACTCTAGCTTTCTTGATATAAAACCTAGAATCATTGTTTGACTTTGAAGTCTCTCCTTTTTGAAAAATTGAATTTTCAAATTTTGATTCATTTTTAGGTTTTATTTCAAGATTGGATTCAACATTACGTTTCATTTCTTTTAAGTCAACATTTCTTTTTAAAATTCTGATTTGACCATTATCAGATTGCTTTTGTTTTACCTCTCTTGAAACTTCTTTTCTTCGGGGATACACAGGCTTAGACTTCGGACACTTGCGAGCAATATGACCAACTTCATTGCATTTGAAGCAAGTCCGAGTATCATGAACATTTCCACTAGTGGGTTTTACTCCACTTGTGGACTTGGTCTTAGCCTTGTCCCGAAGTTCTTTTTCTTTCTTGAAATCATCGTTTGACTTCTTACCTATCAAGCTTTCCTCCTGAACCGTGCTCGTTCCGTACACAAACTTTATGTTCTTACCTTTATATTCCTGGAAAGTTGACTTCTGATTCTTCTTCGTTCATCTTCAGCTTCTTCCAAACCTAAACCTGCTCTCCTGTTCTCAGGAAAATCACCACCTTTTCTACGGTAATTGTTAAAATTCCGTTTCGTTTAGAATAAAACTTCTTTTCATTTTTCTCGAGATCATCTAATGAAACTTCCACAAGTTTAAACAGTTTATCGATTTGATCTTCTTTCACATTCTGAATCGGAAAGCTATCATTGAAATATAATCTATCATATTCCTTAACCTTGTATATGACAACGTTAGGATCATCACTTAGATCATTTTCTGATGATGTATCGTCACTTTCAGATTGTGAACCAGAACTGTTTGAACTCGAGTTGGCGCTTTTAAAGTTGCCGTTATCAGAATCATTTCCCAAAACATTCTTTACGACATCTTTTACCACCAATTCATTGTCATCGTTTGATTTCGTAAAATCTACGTCAATGCTTTCAGGCAATTTAACTTTCTTTTCAGAAAGAAGTAAAAGATTAAATGCCTTTTCAATGTCATCATCTTTCTTACAGTGGTAACTTGCATGAAATGGTGGAGGAACATTTCCGTAAACTTTACGCTTTGAATTATCAACATTATCCTCCGACTTGATCGTAGGAAGAATGTGATTAATGACATATGCGTTTGTGGTGTAACTTTTTAACAATTATCTGACTCTTTCTGTTTCAATCTTAATTTCGTGAAACTCACGCTTTGTTTCAGCAATTGTATTAATGTACATGTTAATTGCCTTTTGTTTTTCAATAACTGTGGCATTTAACATGGTGACATTAGCATTGAGTTCACTGTTAGCTCTTTCAACATGTTTATATTTGCCTGATATTTTATCATAAGCTTCTTTTATGGTTCTGTAATCATAACGGAAGTTTTCGTTATGTTCAGTCAATTCTCTTATGACTTTAACTTTTTCCAGACAAGGTTCACAAGAACTTGCGCATTTTGTGCAAAGTTTTTCAACCTCCACAATTTTCACAACTTCCTTTTCAGACATGCGTACCTCTGCTTTTACCTTTTCGGCTTCTGCTTTCAACTCCTCTTGTTTTTGCATCTCAAGATAAGCTATTCCTTCTTCCTCTATTTGTTGTATGTATCTTTCCAGAACTGCATCCTCCAGGACAGCTTCTTCCTCAGCTCTCTCCATTAATGCTTCTTGAATAGCATTTTCGATAGCAGCTTCCACAAATGATGTCTCAGATTCATTCACAACTTCTGCCATCATAGCAACACCAGTCTTCTTACCGATGTATTTGTTCCAATCGAAACCGTCGTCTTCATGATTAGCAACAAGAGCTTGTTCGGATTTCTTTGCAGGTTTATCTTCAACTTCAATTTGTGTTCTATTCGGATATGATTTATATTGCAGCGCTTTCTTGTAATATTCGTTACGGGTTCCAAAAGGGTTTTTGTTTCCGCTAGCTTCTTGGTTATGGCATTCACGTTTGAAGTGCCATTTTTGTCGACATCTGAAACAAGTAACTTTCATTTTGTCGAAACCAAGTTTATTGCTTGAGTTACCAATATCCCTTCCAGTGAGTGCTACAAACTTTGAAACTCTCCGGATAATCGATGCTAAGGACCATTTGATGTCCATCAGTTCTAACTCTTCCTCATCTACCTGATCGTAATCCGCAGCTGTCATTTCAGGATTCCGATCTTCCCATTAACAAGACTTTCATACGATTCCAGAACTGTAGCAAGAAGTGCTATGTGCTGTTTCGCAACTTTTTCAGGAAACACATTCTTTAAATCAACTGCTATGTTGCATTGGAAAACTTTTGAATTAGAAGTGGATTGGCTGTTTGATGCGATTGACTTTGAGAAAAAGAACTTGAACCAACATATGAATAACCAGTGTTTGGAGAATACTGATTTTGTGATGACTGATCTGATGTATTCATGTTTGCACTAAATGCCATTTGGATTTTTAGACTTTGAATCAGAGTAACTGGAACACCACCTTTGTAATAAACTCTGACATCCTGAACAACATTAGTGTTTTTGGATTTTGCAAATTTCATCAATTCCATTTCATGACCTTCAAGTTTGTAAATGAAAGATGACAACTTAAAATGTCTCCAAGATGGACTATTCTTTAAAATCATCAGATACGTTGTCCAATCTCCTTCTGGAAGTGCATCAGCCAGCTTCTCAATTTGCTCTTCGTTAGTTCTCTTAATATCATGTCTTCGCATCTGGACCATGAGGTGACAATATCTATCAATCATTTGCTTCATTGTCTCTCCTTTGATCATCATGAAGATCTCAAACTCTTTCTTAATCAGGGCCTTTTTGCTCTTGATCATTTCATCACTTCCTTTGAATTTTTCGCAAAGAGAATTCCATAATTCTTGAGAAGTATCATATTCTGGTAATAATATCTAGATATCTTCTTTGACAGATTGTTGTATCAAGCTGATCATCTTCTTTTCAGCAACAAATTTCTCTTTGTAAATCGCTGAAAACTTGTTCGGTGGAAGATCTTGATCACGTTCATCTTTGGGCCATGTATAACCATCTTCAATCATCACCCAACTGTTGAATTGATTCGCTTGAATCCAATTAACAAACTTTTCTTTCCATCCCTCAAACTCGTCCATACTCATTAACTTCGGCGATTTCTGAGTAGTACCCATTTCATTATCGAGGTTCATCTGGTAAACCGCAATTGAATTTGACGTTGAGGCTTGTGCTACTCCAGCTGCAAACGCGTTATGGAAATCTTCCATTTTGAAAATCGAGACACGTACGCTGAAAACACTTGAAACTGTGAAAAATATTAGAACTAACTACAAGTTCGGTCGAACTTGTAGTTGAAAGATGAAAATTTTCAGTTTTAATTCAAGTTCGATCGAACTTGTATAAAGAATTTCAAAGATTTTTTATTTTGAGGGAGCTTGTGAAAATTATCACGAAACAGATAAGTTCGGTCGAACTTATGTGAAAACAATTTTTGATTTCATGTATTCACAAGTTCGGTCGAACTTAGGTAATCAAGTTTCAAATTTTATCACTTACACTCAAGTTCGGTCGAACTTGAGGTGAAATTTTGAGAAAAATCAGATTTCAAGCGGACTTGTAATTTTTTCAGAAGAAACTGTTAAGTTCGGTCGAACTTAGGTTAGAATTTCAAGATAAAAAGTAAGTTCGGGCGAACTTGAATGAATTTTCACTAAAATTATATCAAGTTCGGTCGACTTAAGCTCAAAACCTTAAAAATTACTCAAAAGTTCGGTCGAACTTGATGAAAATTCCAAGATTTTTCAATCAAGTTCGGTCGAACTTAGTGTTAAGTTCGGCTGAATCTAGTTTCTAAAACATGGTTTTTGCAACTTTTTGATATCAAAACGTTTGATTTTAGCCTCCAAACTCTCAGGGGTTTAGCACGAATGTATTTAACATGACATATTCAAAATTGGACAAAATTTGACCATGAATTCTTTGTTTTTGTCAAAAGTTAAGAAAAATAGAAGAATGGAGATGAAATAGAGAGATTCTTGTCTTGATTTCAACAAATTCAGGTATCCAGGCTCTGATACCACTTGTAGGAACGTCCACGATTAGCACGAGAACCTAAATTTGTTATCTATTGTCTGATTAGGCGGAAACTAATGACAAGTTAACCAAATAACAAGAATTACTCGTTTAATAGTTATTTTCATTGATCTAAAGTTCAATACATTCGAGATCCGGATCCGACAGAGCTTCGCCTCTGATTTGACAAAGTTACAAATGAATTGGGCAAGCTAGGTATTTATAGGCAATGAAGTTCGCTGGAGAGGGATAGAAGTTCGCCCGAACTTGACCTAGTCAAGTTCGGCCGGACTTGACTTCTCATCAACATCATCGAAGGAACTTGTCCTAAAATACACTTAAATACGCCTTGTTTCACCTATTTTATACAGACTCGATACAAGACTAATATACAAACGTTATGCACCAATAGACTCCCTCTTGGATATCTACTTTGTCTTGTTCGATCTTCAAAAACTCTCGATTATTCCAGACTCGTTCTCGTGCAATGACGAAGGCAACAGACATATGCACCAACAGTTGCAGTGACTAAAAGTCAAAGACGAAACATCAAATGTATAACCAAATCTTGAGAGAATAATGAAAGAAGGTACTAAGTGTATTGAGATGAAATACACAAACGAGATACATGTAAAAATACTTCGTTAGAAGTCATTGGAAAATTCACAAGCGTGAATTCTAACATACTGGAAAATTGACAAGTGTGAATTCTAACATATGAAAAAGTACTATATGTTATTGTATACCTTTAATAAATCTTGCAAGATTTGTTCCAAGTGATCTATACGTAGATGCGTCTACCACTTGATTATTGTTAGAACCATATGGAGATTTTACCTTCGGTTGGGAGAGCATCCTAAATATACATATCTCCTAATGAATAACAATAGATGTGTGCAAATCACTTATGGTCAAAATTATGAATGGCATATTGTTGAGTGTCGATCTAGTTGACTCTATCTCACACATAATAGTGATTGTAGACGAGGAACATTCATCTTGTTGGGGATGAATGTGTTCACCAAGTGACTTGGATTATGACTTATGTTTAAGTCCTTATGAGTCAATGGTAAAGCGTTGGAGATCGAAGGTAAACAAGTTATGTTCCTTAATTGAATGATAAAAATTAGCTATGTGCTATATACAATAATTTGTGAGACCTTCCTAACTATTGATGTTTTAGGATTATGAATAAGTCTCATTATTTTGTCTTAATAAGGGATGAATGTTGTAAAGTGATATTATGATATCCTTAGGGCTGTGAAGAATAAGAATGATGCATCTTTTGTTCACATGCTAAAGTTGTAGTCTAAAGCATGCTAGACTAGTACTTGGTTAATTATGGGTCTTGACGGAGACTAATTAACTCTAAACATTCCAAAATGTATGAACACAAAAAGAATTTGTGTACGAACAAAGTTGAGGGAGAATTTTCGTTCATTATAAGGAAAAGACATGTAACTTTTAAAGAGTTTGTTCGAAAAGCTAATGAGGAGAACTCATCGTCTAGGCTTATTCTAAATGTTAAATTAGAATTATTCTAAGTTGGTGACAAACTTATGACAATGGCATGTTTTGCTTTGGTTAGCTCGGAAGCTTATGTAAGCTAATGCAATATGAGTTGAATTCACTGATACAATGAGGTTGATCTTGTTCAATCATATGTGTATAAATGTCGTCATAAGTGAAGTTACGGAAATGTTGATCAAATGGCAAGAAATGTGGGGGAGGATCCATTTAGAAACAACCCTATAAGGGTATGTAGAAATGGTTTTCATTACCCCATCTGGATGATATCCTATAACACTTAAATGTGGGGGTGTCTTGCATTTGTATCATAAAAGTTTGGCAATAAGGATTTTGTAATCCAATCTAACATTGCAGACATACGACTATGTGGAGGACACAAAGGTCGTAGTGCATAATGGAGATGTGTTTGCCTTAAATGATAAGCGTATCTTACAAAGACATATATTATAACCAGATTCAGATGGCCACTGAGGTTATAGTCTTAGAAGTTGACAATAGGAAAAATTAACTTACGAGTTAAGAACACATCATGACATCTGATCTCAAATATGCAAAGTTATTTGTTAATGTATGGATCAAGTTGTGGAATGAGACTGAAGACCATGGAAAAAAGGTATGTGAAGGACACCTAACTTAATTGACTGGAGATCCTAAGATCTAAGTTCAATAGGACAACTAACTCATATGCCTAAAGGTGGTCATTGTGGGGGCATAAACGGTATGCATAAGCTAGTATATATGGTTATACATACCCCCAAAGTATAAAAGGGTGTTTAAATACGTCCTAGTCTATTCATATGATATTCAGTGACAAAGAGTGAGGCTAAGCCTAATATGTGCAAATGATTTGGATAAACCACGATAACCACAATGCTTTTAATGATCTAAGGAGAATCACCTATGTTAGAGAGAAGTGGGGTCGCTTCGAATGGAATTGAGGGCGTAATTCCTATAGCTCTTGCAGAACCAGGAAAGTGTTCCACGGCCATTATTGGACACGCCTATGAGGAAATGACGCGGCTAAGGATAGTTCTTGTGTGAAGTGTATTGTCGTCTACATAAATGGCAGACGAGTTCAAAGACATCGAGATCTACTCAGAGCTAGTGGGCTAAGTGCATTTCATGAGCGAAGGTTCAAAGGGTAACGCCTACCTATCGTGTGCAAAACTCCAGTGTCGAGGTTCCATTGGAAACTTAATGTGTTTTGAACAATCCCCATTCATGTGGGGGATTGTTGGAAAATTAGTTAATGAATATCTAGTTAATTTATAATTGAGTGAAGTTATAATTACTAATTAAACTCCTTCATATGGTGAAACTCTTGAGTAGAGTTTTATGTCACTTGATTAGCTTTTATTAGAGTTTTATGTCTCTAATTAAGTCACTAATTAAGTGAAACTTTTATTAGAGTTTTATGTCTCTAATAAAATCACCAACTAAGAGAAACTCTTCACTACCCACCACTCTTGTAAAAAATGGTAGACTATGTGCCTAGTTGACATCATGAGAAAACTACAAGAGAAAGATAATATGTATGAAGAATTCTTGGAGAAGTGGTGAAGACTTAAACATCCATATGTTGGG
Organism: Scalesia atractyloides; assembly: GCA_947069175.1. Classification (NCBI taxonomy): domain Eukaryota; kingdom Viridiplantae; phylum Streptophyta; class Magnoliopsida; order Asterales; family Asteraceae; genus Scalesia; species Scalesia atractyloides. Next base: position 26,433,910 of record CAMTDV010000024.1, read on the forward strand.
AATTATAGAGAGATAAGTTTTCTCTATTCGATTCCATCACCTTCGTATCATTATTTTTCCACAAGTTTAAACACTATAATTCTATTCAGTGTAACCTCGGGCGCGCGGCCATTTCCGGCAGTACAGACTGCTTCGGCTGTTGTACCCTAGGAGACAGAAGCGTCGTCTTTAGTAGAGGCACGAAATCTTTTTAAGAGAAGCGTGTTGAACACGTGCCTCAACCAAAATCGTCAACATTTTAGTGTGCTCTTGGTTGCAGTCAAGGAGTATTTTCAAGACTCAAGATGATGAATACTCGAGTCTAGGATGCAATCAAGTGCACGTGAAGGACCCACCAGAGATGCGGCTTGAATCAAGATTGGTATATATAATTATATTTTATATTCTTTTTATTTAGTTATTGCAACCGGTATTGTACTATTATATTTTCTACGAATAACGAGAGTCTCGTTATTATATATTTTGTAATTATATTTTATAAAAGGTGAACCTAGTTCCTACACTTATACATGTCAATAACAAGTTCGACGTTAAAAATATTCTTTAACAATATATCTAAGTTAAGATACATATATAATATATATATTATATTATATAACAGATAGTATATGTATAGTATATGTATATGTAATGTAGTATATTATATATATATATTATAACATATACATATACATATACATATACATATACATATAATATCATATACATATATATATATTGTATATATGTATATATAGAGAAGGATCCATTAGGAACCACCCTTTATTGCGAGAACCGCGAGAACCACCTAAAAAAATCTAAAAAAAACACCCAAAATTTTTATTTTTTTTAATATTTTTTTTGAAAAATTCGCTATATTTCGTCAACATTAAAAAAATTCATTGAAAAATAAAACTTTTGAGTAACAGTAATCCATGCACATGTGCATTTTTATCATTTCTTTGACAAATTCCGTAATACATTACAAACGTTGGACAATTGTACTTTGATTTACACTACCACGTGCAATACACTACTTTTTACGTTACCAATATTAGAAATGCACATGTGCATCTATATGTATCAACATGAAATAAGGTGTTTTGGTACACTACTTTGAATACACCTTCTCTTTCATCTATCATTCCATCCATAATACACTACCATGCACATGTGCATATGTATCATCTCTTCGACAAATTCCGTAATACGTTACAAATATTAGATAATTGTACTTTCATTTACACTACCATGTGTAATACACTACTTTTTACGTTACGAATATTAGAAATGCACATGTGCATCTATATGTATCAACATGAAATAAGGTGTTTTGATACACTACTTTGAATACACTTTCTCTTTCATCTATCATACCATCCATAATACACTTCCATTACCTCCTACCATCCATAATACAATACCATTACCTCCTACCATCTATAATACAATACCAATACCAATATTTTCACTTTATTACATGTATATCAATACCATTTATACCATCCAATCAACATATTACATCATAAAGTGACAACTATAACCAAACCATCAACACTAGATATAACTAACCAAAAAACATGTATATGCGCCTACTTCATCATTCAAAATCACAAACTTTTTGTACAAAAACACGTTATATAATGGTTATACATAATGATGCACATGTGCATTTTGAATATTGGTAATGTAAAAAATAGTGTATTATGGATGGTATTGTAAATTAAAGTGCAATTGTCTACTACTGATAATGTATTACAGAATTTCTCGAAGTTATGATACATATGCAATGTGCATGGATAACTTTTACTCGAAGAAAAAAATAAGTTTTTTTGGAAACAAAATATAACGATTTTTTATAATATATATATATATATATATATATATATATATTAGAGCATATATCTTGTTTCTTTCGGTCTATCCTTAGTTTGTCGTTTGCTTTCATGCAGTTACAGCCGAACATCCAAACCAACCACAAGTTCCGTAACGCATCTTCATTCCAAAACACAACCAAGTAGCACTTTTGAATGAAAGACTGTGTGGGATTGAAGATTATGTACAGATCATTCGATTTCTTAGGAGATCACGAGTATTTTATGCAATTTCTACCGATATTCAGATTGTAGCCGCTTATATGCAGGATTTTTAGACGACTGCTCGTGTAAACAACAATGTGATCGAGACTACTATAAATGGTCATCAGTTGACTATTATGGAGGAAGTTATTCGAAATGCATTTCAGCTAGGCGCTTTGGATTTTGGAGAAGTTTTCTATGTTTCTCGGATTCGAGAATGTGCTCTAATTCGCTTTGGGTACTCGGGAAATCTGCCAACACAACAAGTTACAAAGAATGCTTCTTGAGAAATGGCGTTTCTTTTACCATGTCACGATGCAGTGTTTCTCTCCAAGAAAGTCGGGAATGGATGGAATGGCTCATAATATTTTGTTGGCTATGATTGGGCTTACATTTAATCAGTCGTACAACTTCGCACGCATGTATTTCAAGCACTACAGGCTTAAATTGGGTATGAAGATGGTGATTTCCATTCAATGATGTTATATCCTCGTTTTCTTATGATTATCTTTCGACATCTTGTTCCGGATCTTCCGATTCACAATGGTTTGGCTCCGCTTATACTAAAAGCTATGGGTAGACATATTTTTAGTGATAGTCGTAATGCTAAAGTATCTACTCAATCTCTGCGGTGCCTGAACTTCATCAATGCTAGGTGCTATTCTGGTCGAAAATTACAACCAGAAAATGATGTTACTTGGAGAAACATTTTTGAGGCTGTTAATCAGATTTTTGGAACATGTGAGGAAGAAGATGGTGCAGCTCCTGTTAACCTTCAACAGCCGATAGTTGTTCAACCTCAGGTTGATTTTCAACAACCGCCAGTGGTTATTGAAGAAGTTGTTATTCCTGAGCCCGATGTGGCGGAACCAGCGGTAGTTGTGCACGTAGCTGAACCGGTCGATGAGCCTGTTAATAACCAGTACATGATGTCGTGATGGAAGATGTCATACAATATATTTCTTTCAATCAACCCGAACTGACTCTAGAAGATATTCTCTTTGATAGAGCGTTAGCTTCGATTGATGCAACTTTGATGTCCGGTGCTCCATCTTAAAGCACCTATAAAAGAAAGGGTATTTTAGTTGAAAAAAAGATAATGCCGAGATGTTAACCGAAAGAAAGTATTTAGCGCGGGTTCGTAAAGATTTCTTGTGTAGGTTGTTAGATAAAGGACAAGCAAAGCTTAAAGCTTTTTGTGATAAGGTTGAATCACTCGGTCCCCCTTCCGAGTGGGCCTCACGCTTGTCACTTTGGAATTAGAAGACTTCTGATTTGGATAATCTGCTATAAGATTCTTCTGACAGTGACAGTGGTGGAGATCCTCATAGTAAAGCGAGTATTGTTTCGGTTTCTGCTTCTCGACCGGTTGTGACGTATAAAAGAAGAAGATTGGGTGAAAGTTCAAGTTCAGCTCCCAGATTTTTTGAAGTGGAGAATGTTTCAATTGTTGAAGTATCAGCTGTAGTAGTCACTATAGTTACTTGAGGCTTTTCTATTTTGGGGGTTCCTGTTTCTTTACCATCAGCTTCAGCTGCTATGTCTATTCCTAGCATGATTGATGATATATTTGTTGCTAGTGCTTCTTTCAAGGCCACTCTTCAGTTCTAGTACTCTAGGTTTTTCGTCTGGTGTTTCCACAGCTCCATTGTTTTCTACATTTCTGGCTCTTCCGAGTTCCAGCAATGTGTTTGCTACAATCGTGGGAGTTAATTCTATTTCATTGCCTCCGGTTTTCTTAGCTATGCCTCCTGGTTCTTCTTCGAGCTTTGATCATCCACGTGATACTCGACCTGCTGGACCTCGAATGAAGAAACCTACTGCATAAGCGTCTACTCCATAGTCTTCAAAAAGATTCGTCCGAAAGTTGCCTTTGGTCCTCGACCTCCTCGGCGTGTCGCCTCAAGGCCTACAGCTCGGACTTCTGATCGAATGCCTACGGCTCCGACTTCGGCTCCAAGGCCTAAGGGTACATCTAGTAGCAGTGAAGAGATTCCTTTCCCGGATTTTGTTCGCACACGGTTTATGGATGTTCATCAGGCAATGCAGCGGCAAATCAAGGTAATCATTGACAACCAGATTCATGTTAAGAGACAACAAAAGGAACTGGATGACCTTAAAATGAAAGATGCAGAGAAAGAAATAAGCTCTCCAATCTAAATGTCAAGCTCTCCAATTGGTTGTTCTTATTAAAAAGGATGTTGCTTATTATGCTCGTCACGACACTTTAACTATTGCAACTGATCAGATCCGCAGGATTGTTACTGAGCTCTTAGAGTTATTTGCTGCCCAGGGGAGAATACTCCACTATAGGTCTAAGCAAGATGCAAATTGGATGACTTGAAAAAGATTCAAGACGACTTGGACAAAGACAAGGATCCTATCACTACACAGCGGAGGGGGCAGCCAAGTGGCTCACAAGCTATGAAGGCTGCAATCAAAGCTGCAATTGAGGGGGAGTCTGGTGGCGGTAGTAGAGGTAAAGGCCCGTCGAAGGTGAACATTTCGTTTCTAATGACGATTTAGAAAAGGATGATGAAGTAGTTGGTGTTTTTGAAGAACTTAGATCGGATGAAGACATTGATCATGTGGTAATGAGCAAAGGGGGCACGTGTCATGTACTATTAATGTGCAGTCTGTTGAAGGAGTAGAGGTGGATTTTGAAGACTTGCGGGATATTGCTTACAATGATACACCGGTTGAAGCAAATCCAAATCCAAATCCTGAGCCTATTCCTGTAGAAGTTCAAAGGGTTTTATGGCTGAGAGCGCCTCCTCCAGATCTTACTCAGAAGAAACGTTTTGGGCGTATCAGGGGAGAACTCGGGCCAGATAAGAAGCTAGGATTTTGATGAGCAGAATAACTTGGTGTTAATCAAGCGAACAGATGGCGTTCAGTATTTCAGGCCACGCTTCAAAACTCTCAGTTCTCTTCCAGCACAAGATCTTCATCACATTGCTCAGATTAACTTAAACACGCCAACTTCTAACGGAATTATTGGAGGATTGAAGAAGGATTTAAAAGAAGAAAGCAGTACAAGCAAGTGGAACCGGTTCAAACCTGATGTGGGTCGTCGTGTTAAATCAAAATATAAGTTCACCAAAGAACTCAAGTGCAAGGTTGTGTATCGTCCCACTTTGTGTTTGAGAACAATCCTGATGAGGCAATTCGACCTTGACAATATGGAAGGAATCGGATATTGGTACGTTGATGGTAAGATGGGAGAAGCAGTGATCACCAAAAAGAAAGTCAATGAGGTGATTGTTAAAGTGTTAGATCCGATGTAGCTAGTGAACTTCAAGCTTTCAGATTTGAAGACGTTAAAACGTCTTTCTCTCCGGTATCTGGAAGAAGACCGTGAGCTCGCTCTTCCGTTTATTCGGGTTGTTCAATTATACGTAAAGAACAACATTGGTGCGGGAAGTAATTACTCAAAGATCTAACCTTCACAAGACTTACAGATCCAGCATATATCAAGGGAGTCTGTAAGTGCACTCTTTGGATGATACATGTTGGATTCTGCTAATCAAAGATGTACATGGGTCTTTATATAATAGTTGAATAGTTAGAATTATTTTGTAATGTGTTTATTATGGTCCGAATATGTAGTCCGAATTTAAGGAGTGTCTGTTCGAATTTATAGTTAAATTCGGACCTCCTTCTTCTTGTTTGTCAGGACTTATTATGTAGTTTATTTGTTTGTGTAAGTCCGAATATGTTTGATATATTCGGATTAGACTTGTCAGGACTTATGGAGTCCGAACTTAATTATTGTATTTATACTCAGTGAATGAATGCAATGATACGACTTTTGAGATTTATCTTTCTATGTAAGTTTCTCTCTGGTGAAAGCAAAACCCTAACTAATGTGTTTTCATTGTGTGTTGATAATCTGTGAATACTTAGTGGATTCACATATTGCCACTCGTCTCTGTTCTTCTACACCTTCAGTCACGTGTCCTACGTAGCGGTACGCATCGCGTGGTGGATTCCGCACACCGTGTGGGTCGGTTGTTCGAGTTAGTGATTTTGTACGAGTGTTTGAGGTCCGAAAGTGGGCTTACAATATACAAATGAACAATACATATACAAGTGAACAAAGGTTCACAACTTACGACTATATATATTAGAAGAATATATGTAAAATTCATAACGACGAAACACTCGTGCGAGGCCCGAAGACGCATAAGGGCTAGGCCCATTCACACTCGTGCGAGGCACGAAGACGCATAAGGGCTAGGCCCATTTACACCATGAAGACATATGAAGTGCTACGCCCGTTCATACACGGCAAGAATACAAAAATATATATAATATATATATATATAGTGTGTGTGTGTGTGTGTGTTTGGTGTTTTAAATATATATATTAACAACAAACAAATAAACAAACTACCAACGTATTAAAACTAACAAGGGTTCCAAAACAAACGAACAAATACAAGTCCTAATGAATATTTGAGAGACATGTACATGGTCAAGTAAAGACCTAAGTGTCTATTGAGATTAGAACACTTGTAGGTTGTAATTTACTTTCGAGACCCAAGGTTGCTTGCATATACTTTCCAACACAAACGGTGAGTTCATGTCCCCTCTTTTAAACGCTTTTCAGTTTTGTAACTTTCAAGGGAAATACAAGTTACAATGGTATGATAAGCTAGGGAATGAAACACACTTAGATCATGTGCGCATACGGTGGAACTTAAGCACCATTAAACACATACAGACCGAGGAACGAAAGGGTATATCTATCGGGATAGCAAGCCCCACTCTGGTCCGTGAGACCGTTGGAGTGCTTTTGTATCCCAGTCGAGGGTAATCGACAAAAAAATCGTCAACGGTTGGATTGCTTCCTATGTCTGCACACATATTAATGTCCTTGCAAAACATTAATGATCAACGCTTTCATAGACGCTTTATATAGCAGTTTCTATACAAGAACTTCAAATCTTTTAAATATCCATTTGATACAAAACAATCACATGAATTCACCAACATTATTGTTGACTTTTCATACTTACATGTATTTCAGGCAATTAGTGGACTTTGGACATGAAGACAATGAAGGTCCGTTGTCGGATCTGTTCATGCACTAATTTGGCAAACCTAACGTAAACGTACGGAATCCGTTTGATTAGGCGACATTGTAAACAAGTTTGTTTCTATTTAAACATTGTTTCATTGATTATCAGACTTTACAGTTCCTGGAACAGCCGGACAGAGCTCCGTCGTCTGAGTCGCAAAAGATACTTACATTCAAATGAGCACACACCTATTTATAGGCACACACACTTCGCATAAGGGACACCACTTCGTACGAATTGCCACTTCGTGCGAGTGCCCTTACAACATACGAAATACAATTTTATGTCCTAAATACAGACTCGATGTTATTCGATGACGTAGGCGACAGACATACGCATCAATAGTCTCCCCTTTGGCTGTTGCCGCATTCATCAATCTTCAATTAAACTCCAGAGTCTTTAAAATTCTCTGATCTTTATTTCTTGAATAACTTTAATCATCCATGATCTTCATATCATTTTCAATCCTATTTTTCTTGTTCTTGAGCTTGTCTTGATAAAACTTGAATGAGCATGCACCCCCTTTCTTTGAGCTTTCTATTATCTTCAATCAACATGTTTATCCTGCTCCCTTGAAAATCTACTTCCTGTTTCTAAGTAACTCAAACAGTCAAATAAACATTTCAGATTCAACCTTTGAAATTTTTAAACATAAACATTTCAAATTTTAGTTTTCTTATCAGTTATAATATCCTCTCAAGTAATCAAGTCCAAATTAATGACCATGAATATTTGATGTATGTATCAAGTTCAAATTAATGATCTTGATTAAACTTTTTGAAACAAACTGATGCATTTATTTAAATGTAAGTTTCAAATTAATGAACTTTTAAACTTTCGAGAACAATTTCAATTTTTAGATTTGGGTTCAGCAACTCTAGATTTTGAAAATCAGCTTTTCATCATCAGTGGTCGAAACTAAGAAGAAAATAAAATCCTTTTGTTTTTATGAAATAAATATCAAACACTAACTATGTACAAACATATTTACAGACATATTTTTGTGAGTTCGTGTTCGAGGATCATATCAGTTTCTTGAGACATATCACCAATACCATTGACCTTTTAAGACTTAAGTTTTAAACCTTACAATTCTTTAGCATACTGTGATTGTCTACTGATTTACTATCATTTCCTCGTTTACACTACACTTTTTGTCTTTTCAATGTTTTTTGTCCTTTTTGCATTCAATATGCTTTTGGATTTTCTGAAAATTTTTCTCCCCCTAAAATTCAAAAACTTAATTTTGTATTTTTTATTTATAGAAAAACATTGACAAACCGATGAGAATCACTTCAATTCGACATCCATTACTGCTTCACAATTTTCTTTTAAGCCCTCTCCCCCCAATGATGACAAAAACTATGAAACTTTTGAGTTTATGAAACATTTATTTCCATAATTTTTCTCTGTTAAACAGTGAGGGTTCTGTGAGATTTTTCAAATTTTCTTCAAAAATTTGCAAAATTTTAAAATAAATGTTAATAAAATTTTAAAATAAACGTTAATAAAATTTTCTTGATAGGACCGTCCTCCTTTAGCATAAGAACCTAGATTTGTATCTAAAGTCCGATTAGGCGGAAACTAGTGACATGTTAATCGAATAACAAGAATTACTCATTTAATGTTTGTTTATTGATCAATAATGTTCAATACATTCAAGTTCTGGATCCGACAGAGCTTCGCCGTCTCTGTGCCAAAGTTGCTACTTGTCACAAATGAAAACCCAAGGCACCTATATATAGGAACACAAGTTCGCTAGGAGAGTCAACAAGTTCGGGCGAACTTGTCTAGAACAAGTTCGGCCGAACTTGTTCTCACTTCTTAGTTCCGGGCAAACTTGGTCCTTAATACATATAAATACGCCTCGTTTCTAACAGATTAAGCTCTAATCGCTCAGACTCGATATACAATGACGTAGGCAACAGACATATGCACTAACAGACTCCCCCTTGGATGTTGCCGTAGTCATTTTTGCAATAGTCATTTGTCTTCAAATAAGCTCATGAGTCTTTATCATTCTCTTGATCTTTAGTCTTGAATAAACTTTAACATCTTTGATCTTCAACTCTTCTCAGCTTCTTGAGCTTGTCTTGATAAAACTTTTAATCACCACCTCCCCCTTGATTTATGCTTTAATCTTCAAACTCCCCCTTGCTTTAAGCTTTCTGGTATCTTTGACGTTTTATCTTGCTCCTTCTAAAACTTTACTTTCTGTTTCAAAGTTCTTAGACATTCAAATAAACATTTCATATTCAAACTTTGAAATTTTGTAACATCAACATTTCAAATTTTAATCTCATTTTTCATTTTGTCAAATCATTTAGTTATTCAAGTTCAAATTAACAACCTTGAACACTTTTACATTAAAGACCTTGACCATTCAAATGATTATCAATTATGAAATCCACTTAGTTGACCAAGTCCAAGTTAATGACCTTGATTAACCTTTGTCTACCAGGTCCAAGTTAATGACCTTGATTCGACCCGTTGTGAACAACTGAAGTTTTTCTTTAATTTTAAAGTTTCAATTTAATGAACTTTTCAACACTTTCGATCAATTTGATTTTTAACAGATGTCATTAAAATTTACACCATTATAGCACCTTACGAGACTTCGAAGAACCATTCTCCATCATTGGCTTGTAGAAACTAATGAAGAAACAAAATCTTTTTGATTTTTGAAAGCTTATGCTAAAACACACTGAAAATCTTTCTGGTTTTTAATCTGAAAAGCAAATAAAGAAAGTAAACTATGTACAACATATTACAACTATTTTTGTGGATTCGTGTCTAAGGATCATATCAGTTGCTTGAGACATATCACCAGTATTGTTGACCTTTAGATGACTTTAAGTTTTAAACTCGTTTCCTAGATTGTCGCTATGTTTGTCAACTTAAACTTCGACACATTTCTCAATTGTTCCAAGATATGTTAGGTATGAATTATGAAACTTGATTTAATAATGGTTCCCATCTCAGATTATACTCCCGTATCAAGATTCCCTAGATTTCATCTTACAGGTGAATATAACGTAACTGATATCTGTATAAGGATTGAGCGAGACCTTGAGAGTTCAGGTTAGTACTACCGTACAGACAAAGAGATGAAGGCTCGTCTTTAAAGTGTTGTCCCAATTAAGGAATCTTTTGACTGCAATTGTAGTATCTTTCGATATTTTCAATTTTGCTGCAGTTTTAGGGTTTTTAGCAAAAGCATTATAGAAGTTCTAGGCTATTGCTTCCGCAAAATCAGAAGAACTTGTAAAATACCCCAGATATCAACTATCTATAAAGACCTCGTATCTCAGAATCAGGCAATCTCTCAAACGAAATTTCGGAGTACTAAGTCCATATGTCCAAGAGATGCTAATCCACAAGATTATGCAGTTGTAAAATTTAGTTTATATCTATAAATAATTTATTGAACGTGCAAAGCCTATCGACACATCCACGGTAAGACTTGTTTATCACTTTTAAACTTTACAATTCTTTAGCATACTGTGATAGTCCACTAATGTACTATCATTTCCTTTTTAACAAAAAATTCTTTTTGTCTTTTTCAATGTTTTTTTACTTTTTGAATTTTCAAATGTTTTTGAATTTTCAACCTTTTCATATGTTTTTTATTTTTCTAAAATTTTTCTTACTCCCCTAAAATCAAAAACATATTTTGGGATTTTAGATTTAAAGAAATTCTAATCTTAAAAAGATAACAAACCAATGAGGATCACGAGAACTCGTCGTCCGATCGTTTTTCAACATCTGCATATGCACCTGTAACACAGATAAACCATTAACATCATTTACATGAAAGAACAAATGGTTTTGACATAAAATCAGTTTTCTGTTTCAACGGTGTGGATTTGCACAATTTGTTTTTCATAAAAATTTCTTTTCCAACATATTCCCCCTCAAAATGACAAAGATATGACATTTTCGGAATAGGTTAAGTGACATGAAGTTCCGCTATCCTGATTTAACTTTGACAATGTGGATCTTTAGAGCCCCTCCACATAAAAGTAACTACTTGAAAAGTGAAACCCAAACCTTTTTGGTTTTGGGTTGAACCTGATAAAAATCATCGTAATCACTTTCAAATTCCTCATAGTAATCAAAATCATCATCAAACGTTTCGTCCGATGTCAAACTTTTCGACCTTTGTTTGTTTTGAGAAATTTGACTTTGAAAGATCATTTTTAATAACTGTTTTATTTGATTTGACATTATTATTTCGATCAGAAACAGACTTTTCACTGCCAGATGATGAGGGTTCTTCTCACACCATGATTCTTTTTTAACATAGATTCTAGAATCTATGTTTTCATTCATTTTGGAAGTTCATCTTTTTCAAAAATTGAGTTTTCAAACTTCGATTCACATTTAGGTGTCACTTTGATTTCAGATTCTTTGATTCCATTTAACATTTTGATTGGTTTCACAATCTCTGGTTGTTTTTGTTTTTCATCTTTTGACATTGCTTTTCTTCGTGGATGCACAGGCTTAGACTTCGGACACTTGCGAGCAATGTGACCAACTTCATTGCATTTAAAGCAAGTCCGATTATCATGAACATGTCCACTAGTGGGTTTCACTCCACTTGTGGACTTAGCCTTGTCCCGAAGTTCTTTCTCCTTTTTGAAATCATCATTAGATTGCTTACCTATCAAACCTTCTTCCTGAACTGTATTCGTCCCATACACATACTTCATGTTCTTAACTTTGTATTTTTGGAATGGCGACTTCCGGTTCTTCTTCTGCTCATCTTCATTTTCCTCCAAACCCAATCATACTCTCTTGTTCTCAGGAAAATCACCACCATTCTTTCAGTAGTTGTTAAAGTTCCTTTTGGGTTTCGAGTAAAATTTTTCTCATTTTTCTCAAGATCATCAACAATTTGTCTATTTGATCTTCTTTCACGTTCTGAATCGGAAAGCTATCATCGAAATATAATCTATCAAATTCCTTAACCTTGTACATGACAACATTAGGATCATCACTTAGATCACTTTCAGATGATGTATCGTCATCTTCGGATTGTGATTCTGAGTTGTTCAAACTTGAGTTGGCGCGTTCAGAGCTGCCGTTGTCAGAATCAATTCCTAAGACATTCTTTACCACATTTTTCACAACCGCTTCACTGTCATTGTTTGTTTTCGTATAGACTACGTCAATGTTCTCTGGCAATTGATCTTTAGTTTCAGATAAAAGCATTATGTTTTTTTCCTTTTCAATACCATCCTCTTTCTTGCGGCAGTAACTCGCAAGTAGTGGCGGTGGAACATTTCCGTACTCTTTACGTTCTTGACCTTTTGGTTTATCATCATTTTCCTCCGACTTAATCGTAGGAAGAATGTGATCAATGACATATGCGTTTGGGTGTAGCTTTTTAACAATTGCCTTACTCCCTCAGTTTCTATCTTCATGTCCTGAAGCTCTCTTCTTGTTTCAGCAATTGTGTCAATGTACATGTTAATTGCTTTTTGTTTTTCAATGACAGTTGCACTTAACATTGTAACATTAGCACTTAATTCTAGATTAGCTTTTTCGACATTACAATATATTCCTTTTATTTTTTCATAAGCCTCTTTTATTGTTCTATAATCATAACGAAAGTTTTCGTTATGTACAATCATTTCACTTATGATATTAGACTTCTCAGCACATTGTTCACAAGGATTTGCGCACTTTGTGCAAGGTTTTTCAACCTCCACAACTTTTCACAATTTCCTTTTCATCTATTCTTACCTCAGCACTTACCTTTTCAGCCTCTGATTTCATTGCATTTTCCTTTGTTCTTCAAGATAAATCATCTCCTCTTCCTCTCTTTGTTGCATGTATTGCTCTAGAATTGCATTCCCCAGCGCTTCATTTTCTGTAGACATATCTTGCTCTTCCACGATCTCAGCCATAAGAGCAACTCCAGTTTTCTTGTTAATATACTTGTTCCAATCAAAACCTTCATTATCACTTGAAGCAATCATGGCTTTTTCCGTGGTGTTGGATGATTGATCTTGAACTTTGATTTTTCTTGGAAGTGGCTTGTATTGCAGGGCTTTCTTGTAGTAATCATTTCCTCCAAAAGGACTTTGATTGCCACTTACTTCTTGGTTCGGAAATTCACGTTTGAAATGCCCTTTTTGTCGGCACTTGAAGCAAGTAACTTTTGTCTTGTCGAAGCCCAGTTGTTGCTTGAATTACCAATATCTCTGCCAGTTAACGCTACAAACTTGGTAACTCTTCTAATGATTGAGGCCAGACTCCACTTAATGTCCATCAGTTCCAGCTCTTCTTCGTCCACCTGATCGTAATCCTCAGCAGTCATTTCAGGATTTCTGATCTTTCCAGCAACTAAGCATTCGTAAGATTCTAGAACCGTAGAAAGAAGTGCAATGTGTTGTTTAGCCACTTTCTCCGGAAATACATTCTTCAGGTTAACAGTAATGTTACATTGAAACACATTCGGATCAGAACTAGATTGGTTTGTCTGATACGACTGATTGTTCTGACTTTGAAACAAAGAATTTGAACCCATGCTTGAATATCTAGTGTTTGGAGAACTTTGATTCTGTGACGAATAATTCGTGGAATTCATATTAGCATTTAATGTTGTTTGAATTTTCGGACACTGAATCGGAGTATCTTGAACACCTCCTTTGTAATATACACCGACATCTTGAACAACGTTTGCATTCTTTGATTTCGCAATCTTTAACAGTTCCATTTCATGACCTTCTAATTTGTCGTTGAGCGATGACGACTTTAAATGCATCCAAGCTGGATTGTTCTTTAAAACCATCAGGTAAGTTGACCACTCTCCCTCAGGAAGTGCATCAGCCAACTTTTCTATTTGCTCTTCGGTAGTTCTCTTGATGTCTTACCTTCGCATCTAGACCATTAGATGACAATATCTGCCAATCATCTGTTTCATCGTCTCTCCTTTAATCATCGTGAAGATTTCCAATTCTTTCTTAATTAACGCCTTTTTGCTATTTATCATCTCATTGCTTCCTTTGAATTTGTCACAAAGAGCTTGCCACAATTCTTGTGATGTTTTGCATTCTGGTAACAGTATCAAAATATCTTTCATCATAGATTGTTGAATGAGACTAATCATTTTCTTTTCGGCCACATACGCCTCTTTATCAGCAGGTGAAAACTTGATCAAAGGTAGATCTTGTTCGCGTTCATCCTTTGGCCACTTGTACCCGCTTTCTACTGCAACCCAGCTGTGAAACTGATTAGCTTGTACCCAGTTTACAAACTTCTCTTTCCATCCTTCAAACTCGTCCATACTCATTAGCTTCGGCGGTTTAGTCGTAGTACCCATCTCGTTGTCGAGGTTCATCTGGTTAACCGTTGACGTTGAGGCTTGAGCTACTCCAGCAGCAAACGTGTTATGAAAATCTTCCATCTTGAAACACAGACGAATTTTTCTGAAAACACACGTTCACAAACTTCGAAAAATTATCAGGAGGCGAACTTGTGTTTCACTTTTGAGAAAAATCTCCCTGACTAAGTTCGGTCGAACTTATGTATGAATTTCAAGAGAATTGAATAAGTTCGGGCGAACTTATACTAAGTTTTCAACAGAGTTTAATTAAGTTCGGGCGAACTTGGTAAAATTGAAGGAAATTTAGGTAAGTTCAGCGGACTTGGTATAATAACCTTGAAAATCACTCAAGTTCGGGCGAACTTGATTAAAAATCAATGAATTTTAATCAAGTCGGGCGAACTTTAGGTTAAGTTCGCTAGAATGAGTTTGCAAAACATGGTTTTCTGAACTTTTTGATATCAATTCGTTTGAATTTGATGTCCAAACTCTCAGGGGTTTACTACAAGTGTATTTTATATGACATTTTCAAAAATTAGCAACTTTTGTCCATGAATTCCTCAAATATGTGAAAATTATAAGAAAAATGATAGAATGAGGTAGAAATAGAGTGATTCTTGTGATCAATTCAGCAAATCTAGGTATCGAGGCTCTGATACCACTTGATAGGACCGTCCTCCTTTAACATAGGAACCTAGATTTGTTTCTAACGTCCGATTAGGCGGAAACTAATGACGTGTTAATCGAATAACAAGAATTACTCATTTAATGTTTGTTTATTGATCAATAATGTTCAATACATTCAAGTTCCGGATCCGATAGAGCTTCGTCGTCTCTGTGCCAAAGTTGCTACTTCTTAAAAATGAAAACCCAAGGCACCTATATATAGGAACACAAGTTCGCTAGGAGAGAAGGCAAGTTTGGGCGAACTTGTCTAGAACAAGTTCGGCCGAACTTGTTCTCACTTCTTAGTTGCGGGCGAACTTGGTCCTTAATACACATAAATACGCCTCGTTTCTAACAGATTAAGCTCTAATCGCTTAGACTCGATATACAATGGCATAGGCAACAGACATATGCACTAACAATTTCCATAAGTTTTTCTCTGTTCAACAGTGAGGGTTCTGTGAGATTTTTCAAATTTTCTTCAAAAATTTGCAAAATTTTAAAATAAACGTTAATAAAATTTATTAAGGCCTTTATGTAGAACTTGATAACCCGGCCCATGTCTTCATTATGTGCCATGGAACTTCACTCTCAGTAATTTGCTTTTATCTTGAAAGTTCTTGCACAAAAACACAAGCAATATGTTGAATAATGACACCCAAGTCTTTTCATTCTTAGGTGTTATTTCTTCAACCTCAATTTTAATTTTCTTTTTATAATCAGGTTTACTTTGGACTTTCTAAAGTTTTAGAAAGTCCTTTAAACTTTCAATTTTTACTGATTGTTTGATTTTTCCTACAACTTTTTCTTTCATCACCCATGTTTGGTTTTTACTTAAAGTTTTCTTGAAATACAATGTAGAATCCTTTTGTCCATTACTTTTTGAAGATTCACCAGTTTCAAATTTTGAAAACTTCATAGTTACTGGTTTTTCTTTGTTGATAGATTCTGAACATTGTCTCCAAACCTGTGTTGGTACGAATATGAGTGACGATTTTTTGTTTCAAATCTTCAGAATTTTGCTTTACAGGTTTAGGATTATTTTGTGGACCTTTTCTTGCAATGTGTCCACCGTTGTTACATTTAAAGAACGTCCTGCTGTCAACGACAGAAGGTTCCTTAACCTGTTTACTTTGTTGCTCTTAGAAAAATTCTACATTAGATTGTTTATAGAATTGACTTTCGTTTGTGTTTTCTGAATTTGCAGGTACAAAAGTCATTTTCTTCAATATTTTGATTTTTCAAACTTGTTATTATTTTTCTTACCATTCCCATACCATTTTCAACCAGTGTAATTTTTTTTGGTTATTTGTATAAACATTTTGGGTTTGGAAAAGTAAGATTTATTTCTGTTAACGTTCAAAACTTCTGATTCTTTTGTTAAACTTTCTATATCAGAAATTTTGATTTCGTCAAGTTTGAAATTTTTTTCAACTCTATTCAAATTCACATTCTGAATCGGAAATTCAAAATTAGAATGTAGTTCATTAGATCCAATCATTTTGTACATTAAAACATCTGGATCATCATTTGAACTATTTTCTGATGTTTTGATATAAGCATCATGAAAATTTTCATCGTTATCAGATTGTGAACTCAAACATGCTTTTTCATGTTTCGGTTGAGTGTTTTCAAAAATGTTTTTATCTTTTTCTTGTCCCAAAACATTCTCAACTACTTTCTTAATCACATCTGATCCATTATTTTCATCAAATTTTGAAAAGGTAAACATCAATATTGTCAGGCAACTGATCTTCTTGTTCGGTCTTTACTGTCTTTAGTTTCAAGTTCAGTGTCTCTTCACTCCCTCGGGATTCTTTATAGCAATAATGTTCCACATAGGGGGTGGACATCGATTGTAACCTAATCCTTTGTTTTGATAGCCGTAAATATTTTCTCCTTTTTCATCTTTTCTAGTCGGCTTGGGAAGAATATGATCCAAGACATATGAAGCTGTTAAGTAACTGATTAACTTTTTATCAACCCTTTCAGTCTCTATTCTCATTGCTTCCAGCTCATTTTTCAATTTGGCTATTGTATCAATATGGGTATTTATTTCCATCTGTTTACTCATGACTGTAGCCTTTAACATGTCGATCGTAGCGCCCTGTTCTAAGTTGACTTATTCTGAATGTTTAAATGTTCTGCTCAACACATCATAAGCTTCTTTTGTGTTTTTAAAATCTCTTAACAACATATCATAATGACATTTAAGTACTTTAAAATTCTCATCTTTCACAAAGCACGACTTGCATGGTTCGAGACATTTTGTGCATTGTCTTTCTACCACAACGTCCTCTTCTTGGACATTTTCAACTTT
This sequence comes from Scalesia atractyloides, assembly GCA_947069175.1. Lineage (NCBI taxonomy): Eukaryota > Viridiplantae > Streptophyta > Magnoliopsida > Asterales > Asteraceae > Scalesia > Scalesia atractyloides. The sequence goes on from CAMTDV010000024.1 coordinate 26,451,370, forward strand.
CTTGTTCTGTTCAACCCTAAAATATGCTTCTTCTTCTTCTCTTTGATCCACACATATTTTCTCTGCATTCATATCTCCTTCACATTGCGTATTCTGACAATTTTCCTAATTACAATAAAAAAAAACATTAAAAACATTAGGAGTCATAAATGCTTGTGCAAATTCTCTTTCATCAAAATAACAATGATTAGACTCTTCAGGAATTTCATCATAACGAACTTCTTCCATTTTCGATAAAAAAAACTTGGTTTTCAAAAGTTTTATGCAAAATAGGACTTTTTAATTGACAATTTTAACGTATCGGTTTGCTAAAAACGTTTAATTTTTTTCCGAAAACTGTTTTTACCAAATTATATCATCAAACTCGTCTCGTTGATATGAATCCAACAATATATATGTCCGAGACCTATTTCAGAATTTTCATGCCTTCGTACGAACTAGTCGTTAAACTCGTCCCGTCGATACGAATCCAACAATGTTTTTACCTATTTTTTTAGGAGTTCACTTCGTACGAATTAGATGCCCACTTCGTCCGAAGTGTGCTAAGTTCGTGCGAATTGATCTCACAATTTCATGTTTTTTTGTCATTTTTGAGATGATTTGGATCGTTTTTAGCTCTAATCTTTTCCAGTGTTTTACTATGATGGATTTTATGTATTATACTTGAAAATCAATCCATTTTAAGAAAAGTTAAAAATAGAAAGAAATGAGTAGAAGATGTGATGTTATAAGTCCAATGTCTTCAAATTAGGCTTATCTTGCTCTGATACCAAATGTAGGACCGAGTTCCTCCTTAGCAAAGGTACCTAGATTTGTTTCTAGTCCATATATGCGGAATCTATATGAATTAGTGACAATTACACAAGAATTACTGTTTAAGAGTTGATTTCATTTATTCGATAAACATTTACAATTTGTATGAAATTCGGCAGAGCTTCGCCGTCAACTTCGCAAAAACTATTACATGAAATGACCCAGTGAACCTATATATAGACCTTCACACTTCGTATGAAGACATATCAGTTCGTACGAAGTTATCACTTCGTACGAATTGCTAACTTCATACGAAGTGTATACATCACACAAATAAACTTACAACTTGACAATTCTAGCCCTATACAATCAAACTAGACCTAAGATGCAGACAATAGACATCGTGCATCGACAGACAAGACAAGAAAACAAGAGTTGAAAGTTGATGTCATCCATTTTGGAAGGTTTGGTTCATATATCTCGTCCTCGAGCGAGATATAGAATGCTAAGCCTTGACTTGTTAAAACTAGATTTTTGTTAACATGTTTCATGTCAAACTTGAATCTTTTGGATCTATGTTTTATGAACAAAACATTGGGTTGTAATTTATACCTTAATCAATATTATGGATGGACATCGTATTTCTTTTATTCATATAGTTTGTTTACTTACATCATATGCAATGAGAACTGATCACGGTCACACCTCGCGCTTCCGCCTATGGGTGGGTGTGATAGATTGGTATCAGCGCTTCAATTGTAGTGAACCAAGATTCCTTCTCGAGTCTAATCTACAATCACTAGGATCCTTTCATGAAAAACGATTTTACAAGAACAAAAAGTTTTCACTGCATTTCACTAACACAAGGTCCACTACACAAACTCATTTCAAAATGCAAGGACATTACATGACTTAGTCTACAAGGGATAGACATGATACATTAAGTTGATCCGCACAAAAACAAGTAGGATGACTTACAACGAACTAACATGATTTTATATTTTATATATTTAATAAGTAAGATTATTTATTAATATATATACATGTTGTACAGAATATTTTTCCAGGTCACTATGCCTTCGTTCGTAGCTTCGAGTAGCGAGATTGACGATGCTTCGACCCCATGGAGGTCGAGTCGGAACATCAGCCTATTGTTGAGATTATCTTTAGTGACTAGTCAGAGCCGACGGAGGTTCCCGACTTCTTATCCGACGAGTTTATGTATTACATGGAGGATCGAGGCGCACACCTTGTTCTTCTTGATCACCCCGCCGCGGACGTCCCTATGGAGGACGATGTGCTTACCTTAGGATACCCTCTCTTCCCCGGTGTTATTTATGTCGGTGTCCCTTATTGAGAGCTTGTTCTAGGAGTACAAACCTTAGCCGTTACGGTACCCGTCATAGACCTTTCAGATGAAGAGGACGATGTTCATGTATTCCATGTTGACCATCTAGATGAGGATATCGAAGACGGAGAGGTCATCTGTGTAGCTATCCTAGAGATGTCATCTCCCGTTGTTTCAATTGTTTGTATTCATATCGTTTATTTGACGCGAGTGATCGTGCCTATTCACCTCCACACACTCTCAACGCAACGACTTCCGAGTTGACCCTACAAAATAATGAGACCGTCCTGCCACTCCTATGCTTCACCCACGCATACTCTCGTTACTACACACATGATTTGGCACTCCCACAACCCAGCGTCCATACCCCAACCCGACTACCTACTTTGTAACGCACCCCTACACCACCTCGAGAGCACCTCCCCACACTCCACCTTTACATAGCACCCATGTCCCAGATGGTACACCCACGTGGGTACGTCCAACGTATCAACCTCGCATACTTGGACACTAGCCCCAGTTATGCCACCGACATACCTATTCCTCCCTACATCATGCGGTAGGCACACTTCACTCCCAACTATCCTCACACATCCCATCCCCACCCCATGGCATGCCCACTTCTGATCTTTACCACCCATCCCACATTACTTCATACACACGGTCGATTGGTCCTTTCCTACACTACAGATCCAATTCTCTGCAGGAGAGTTGGGATCTCGAGAGGTAGGTTGATGCTATGCCTCCACCACCACCGTCTTATCCCCCACCATCACCACCACCACCACCATCATCACCACCACATCACCCCCACACCCTCACCCACCTGTACATATAGGCTCGCTTCCGAGCCATCGAACACCGGGACACTCTCGAGTCTCGACGCTATACGAGCTAGAGGAGGAGATGAAACACCTCAACAGTCTACTTTTCATGTACCCATCTCCACCCCTTCCTGCTCCGTAGGTTGCATCCAGATATCTTGGTATGGGACTTTGATACCCGTTTTTGTCAATGAAGACCAAGTACGAGCTTGAAGACACGTAAAGATTAAAGATAGTCAAGTTGTCGAAATATATGAAAGCTCGGTATTTTCTTTATTACGCATTGTTATTTATCTTTATGTGTGTTTTATTGTTGTGGGTGAGTGACCTGATTGCATGATGGCTTATTATATATTACACATATACTTTTTTAGTTGACAATATTTATTATTAAATAATTTTTCTAATCTCGTTCGTTACATTTTTGAAGATTATGGCACCAAAGCAAAGGAACACCCGACGCAACCCACCGAATCCACTACCCATGACGGAGGCCAAACTGAACTTGCTCTTGGAAGAGCGTATATCCAAAGCACTCGTACAATACGAGATGTACAGCGTTGAGCACATCGGTGCTCTAGCGGTTCAGGCGGCTAAGGTCAGGGAGGCTCATTTGGCAGGAACACTACTAATGGTAACAGATACTTGTTTACAACAACTTAAACAATTCTTTCTATATTCTATTCATGCATTTATCTTATGTTCATTCATAATCCATGTGATCAATGTTTCAGGCTGCACATACAAGCAGTTCCTAGACTGCAAGCCTCTAAACTATGATGGCACTGGTGGTGTCGTGGCCTTTGTGCACTAGACAGAGAAGACGGATTCTATAATCCGGATGAGCCGATGTTCTCCCGACCAAAGGGTCGTGTATGTTTCCGGTCTATTCATTGATGAAACCCTCAGCTGGTGGAACCTACAAGTACAAACTCGAGGTGATGAGGCGGTGTATGTTATGACGTGGGAGGAACCGAAGGAGTTGTTGAAAGAAAAATATTGTTCTGGGGCTAAAATCTTGAAGTTGGAAACTGAATTCTGGAAATTAACATGATTAGAGTTGACATTGCGGGGTACACATAGAGATTTCAAGACTTGTCACGTGTGGCCCCTTATCTCGTGACACCTGAATTCAAACGTGTGGAGCGCTATATCTGGGGTTTAGCTCCTGAGATCTGGAGCATGGTTACATCGGCAAACCCCACCATAATCACTCAAGTTGTGACTTTAGTCGTTAGTCTTACAGAAGACGCCGTAAGAAAGAAAAAGTTGACAATGAAGAGGTCTGAGAAGAAAGAATCTCATGTTGAATCTACAAGTGGCGGAAAACGGAAGTACACGAACTTCAAGAAGGAAACACGGGTGAACAGTAACAAACGAAGGGAAACCAACCCACCCAAAGAAGCAAAGGCATTTGTTTCCACCACTAATACCGGTGCCAAAGGATACGCGGGCAACTTGCCCAAATGTGAAAAGTGCGAGTACCACCACTTGGGTGCTTTGGGGAATGTCAAATTTTGATAAGTGTGATAAAAATGGGCTCCGCCCAAAGAAATTGTTGGGCGACTGTAATGGGAGAAGGAAACGGAAACCAAAATGGGAATGGTAATGGAAATGGCAACGGGAATGGACAAGGATGCTATGGTTGCAGAGAGAAAAATCACTTCAAGAAAGACTGCCCCAAGGAGAATCAAGCTCGGGGGAGAGCTTTTGTGATCTGGGCAAAGGATGCACGCCAAGACCCTAATGTGGTCACTGGTACGTTTCCTATAAACCAACACTTTGCATCCATACTATTTGATACCGGTGCCGATTTTAGTTATCTCTATAGAATTTAAAAATATACTTGGTCTAGAGTCGAGTAAGCTATACGTCCCATATTCTATAGAATTGGCAAATGGTAAATTAGTCGATTCGGAAAAGTCATCAAAGGATGCACACTGGAACTTGGAGAACGAAAATTCAATATTGACCTTTTACCCGTTCAGTTGGGTAGTTTTGGTGTACTTGTTGGCATGGATTGGTTGTCTAACAACCAAGCGGAAGTTGTTTGACACGAGAAAACTATCTGCATCCCCCAGCCTAATGAAGAAACACTCGTAGTTCATGGAGACCGTTACGAATCATCAATTGCATGAAGGCCAAGAAGTGCCTACGAAAAAGTTGTAAAGCCTTTCTAGCTCATGTTGTTGACTAGAAAACCGAGGAGCCAAAGTTGGAGGAAATATCCATGGTGAAGGAATTTCCCGAAGTCTTTCTGGAAGATTTTCCAGGACTACCTCCGCAACGAAAAGTCGAGTTTCGCATTGACTTGGTGTCGGGGCAGCACCAGTGGTGAAATATCCATACCGATTAGCTCCGTCAGAAATGCAAGAACTATCTACGCAACTTCAAGAGTTGTTAGATAAAGGATTCATTAGACCGAGTTTCTCACTCTGGGGAGCACCGATGCTATTTGTCAAGGAGAAGGATGGGAGCTTTCGGATGTGCAGAGATTGTCGAGAGTTGAACAAACTAACCATTAAGAATCGGTATCCACTATCAAGGATTGACGATTTATTCAATAAATTACAAGGCTCGAGCTTCTAATCCAAGATCGATTTAAGATCCGGTTATCACCAACAACCGATACAAGAGGAAAGCATACCAAAGACGGCTTTTCGAACTCTTCTTGTTATGCCTTTTAGCTTAAGGAACGCACCAGCGGTATTTATGGATCTTATGAACCGCGTGTGCAAGTCGTACTTAGACAAGTTTGTGATAGTATTTATCGATGATATATTGATATATTCACGATCAAAAGAGGAACACGAACAACATTTACGAACCATCCTTGAGCTATTAAAGAAAGAGAAACTTTATGCAAAGTTTTCTAAATGCGAATTTTGGATTCGCGAAGTACAATTTTACGGGCACATGGTGAACGAGAAAGTCATACACATTGATCCGTTAAAGATCAAGGCGATCAAAAATTGGGAAGCACCAAAGACCCCAACAGAAGTACGACAATTCTTGGGATTAGCAGGCTACTATAGAAGATTCATTGAAAACTTTTCAAAAGTTGCTCAACCGCTAACCTCCCTCACACAGAAAGACAAGAAGTTTGAGTGGGTGAAAAACAAGAAACGACATTCTAGCTCCTTAAGGATAAACTATGTGATACGCCGATCTTATCACTTCCCGATGGTACCAATGACTTTGTGGTATACTGTGATGCGTCACATCAAGGATTAGGTTGCTTGTTAATGCAACGAGACAAAGTCATCGTGTATGCATCCCGCCAATTGAAAGTTCACGAGAAGAACTACACCACCCATGACCACGAGTTCGGCGTGGTGGCATTCGCTTTAAATATTTGGCGACATTCTCCCTACAGTACCCAATGCACAATTTTCATGGATCACAAAAGTGTTCAATATATATATAATCAGAAAGAAATAAATATGCGCCAACGGCAATGGGTGGAATTGTTGAATGACTATGATTGCGAAATCAAGTATCACCCGGCAAGGCGAAAGTTTTAGCGGACGCCTTGAACCACAAAGAACGAGTTAAAACACTAAGGGTTCGAGCTTTGGAAATGACGATATAAACCAATCTCACTACTCAGATTCACGACGCAACAAGAAGCCCTCAAAACAGAACATATTCATGTGGAATCAGTACGAGGTATGGAAAAGAAATTGGGGCAAAAGGAAGATGGAACTTTATACTTTATGGTCGAATTTGGGTTCCACTTTTTGGCGACCTACGAACTATGGTGTTGGACGAAGCCCACAAGTTGAAGTACTCAATTCATTCGGGAGCGGATAAGATGTACCAAGACTAGAAAGAATTCTATTGGTGGCCAAACCTTAAAAGTGATATTACGACTTATGTCGATAAATGCCTAACGTGAGTGAAGGTTAAGGTCGAATACCAAAAGCCATCGCGATTGTTACAACAACTTGAGATTCCTGTTTGGGAATGGGAACAAATGTGGATGGACTTTATCACAAAGTTACCCAGGACCTCAAGAGGTCACGAAAAGATTTGGGTAATAGTTGATAGACTAACAAAGTCCGCACACTTCTTGCTGATACACGAGAAAGACAGCACTGAGAAGCTCGCTGAATTATATCTTAAAGAGATCGTGGCACGTCATGGAGTGAGTATTTCAATAATCTCAGACCGAGACGGTTGTTTTGTGTCAAGAATTTGGCAGTCATTCCAAATGGCCTTTGGATCTTGATTAGATCTAAGCACAGCCTTTCACCCTCAAACGGACGACCAAAGTGAACGGACGATACAAACTTTGGAAGATATGTTACGCGCTTGTGTGATGGACTTGGGAGACAATTGGGATACCCACTTACCTTTTGTTGAGTTCTCATACAATAATAGTTATCACACTAGCATCCAAGCTGCACCGTTTGAAGCTTTATACGGACAAAAATGTCGATCACCGCTATGTTCGATGGAAGTCGTTCATATACAACTAATTGGTCAAGAACTAGTCCAAGAGACTACTGATAAGATCCTTCAAATTCGACACTATATCAAGGTGGCTCGAGACAGACAAAAGAGTTACGCGGAAAAAAGACACAAACCATTACCCTTCAAGGTCGGAGATAAAGTTTTGTTGAAAGTATCACCTTAGCAGGGCGTAGCCAGATTCAGAAAACGTGGAAAGTTAAACCCGCGATACATAGGACCTTTTGAAATACTTGTGTTGAGGATGATGATAGCAAGTTCTGGCTAGTGAAGATTGTGTTGACTTGCAAAGATTTGGAAGATTATAACCTATCACCACACTACTTCCTCACTCATTCCTACACTTCAAAAATCAAAACACAACTCTCCGTCTCTCCCTCCTCTATCCACGGCTCCACCTCTCTCTCTAATCCATACTTTTTCAAAAACTCACCAAATACAAGGACCTTGCTGCTTAAGAAGATGATTAAGGAATGTTTCAAGTGCTAGATCTTTCAAGGAGCATTATTCGCTTCTCTTGGAGCTTCAACGTCATCTCAGCATCTTCATCTTCATAATCTAGATCATCCCTAGCCTTAGTGCTAGTAGTAAGCCATCTAAACCTATTTTTAAGCTTCTTAAAGTATGTAGATTATGGATGCACAAGTTGATCATCTCGAAGCTTACAAATAAAATACATGAAACCCTAAATAAAACAAGATAAACTAACTCATTTGTTTGTTATTCTTGTGATTCTTGATGTTTATGTTAGTTGTAGATTGTGTTAGACTAAAAGATCTTGCAAGTTTATGTTTAAAAGTAGGATCTAAACATGTATAAGTTTAGATCTAGCAAGATCTACACACATAATGTTTCATGAACTTTGTTATGGTCTAAAAATGTTTTTTAAAAAGTATGTAGTTTATGTAAATATTAAAAAACATGCACATGGCTTGATCTTGGAAAAATGATATAAAGAAGTTATATGAAATTGGTAAAAATAAAAGATGAACTTAAAAACATGGTTATTTTGAAGATCTTAACTAAATATATAAATAATGTTCATGATAATTGGTGTTGTTGTTAGACGAAATCTCATGAATTTTGGTATTGGATGAATCGATGAGTTTTGGATGATTATGTTAAAGTGGGAAAATTTGATTTAAAATACGTTTTGAAAACGTGGAAATATCCATAGTATAAGGGAAACTATGGTGAATTTTCTAAAAAGCTAATCATGATTAAGGTGTAATTAACAAGAGATTAACATGGCTAAAATGTGATTAGCAACCTTAATCATGACGAGGCATACTTTTGGTGACAAAGTTTAAGTTAAAAAATTATTAATATTTTCCTAAACTAAAAGAGAATTAAATATATATATTTAGAACACCTACATATGTGTATATGTATTTATGTGCTAAGTGTACGTATTTAGGACATTTATGATACATACTCATCTAAATACTAATACACAAATACAAGGCACAATAATATGCTCTAAGACATGACAAGGATAAATATATGTTTACATATATATACACAAATCCATACTTGGATACATGGATTAATAACACAAAGAAAGATATATATACACACACACATTTATATTATATCCTCAAAAGTATATCGGATGATCGGACAATTCAGACTATAGATACATACACACACACACACATACATACATATATATATATATTGAAGTAATAATATGTATATATACACTAAACCAACAACGTAAAATATACTAAAATTCAATAAGGATTATATATAGTTCACCGACAAAAAACGTATGTATATCGTCACGACAACGAATATATACTTTACCAACACCGAGTATTCACATTCTATCAACGGAAATATATATAACCAAACTTACCGACAATTTCTAGAAATATATTAATTTTTAGATACTCAACTAATATATATATATATATATATATCACCCATCATAAATCCGGAAAGTTATATGAAAATAACTAAGTGAAATAATGTAAGTATATAAGTAGATTTAAACGTACAAATATGTACATCACAAACGCTTAGCAAAATAAAAGATTACAAGTGATGTACATGTATACGACACAAATACCTACAACAAAAGTATACAAGAAGTTCTAGCAAAGGGATGGCGCCAATGAAGAAACACTAGTTCAATCAGCCGGGGGGTGGGTTGAACATGATATGGTAGTCTCAACACAAGGTTTACTCTTTAATCACCTCTAGATGTAACACCCCAAATCGCGTAAAACAACACGCGGCGGAAACACTTGGAGAGTCACGTTACAAATTGTTACATAACACATGGTATTTGAAGTTATGTTTTATTGAATGTTAACACGATTATATTGTCCTCAGAATTTAAAATAAACAAAACAAGTATATTATTTGTCTTTCTTGTTTTAAGACACTAAAGGTCGCGTCCGTCCTAGGTGAAGTATGCAGCAACAATCGTCATGTAATTAATCCTGAAACATATGTGAAAACATAGTCAGCATAAAAATGTCGGCGAGAACATAGGTTTTGTGAGTGTCAAATTCATGGCTTTATAACTATATGCAATACCTCGTCCAACTTCGAGAGTCGACGAGTATAAATCTTGAAATCAAAATAGTGTTTGATATTGCAATATAATATATCAACTTTACAAGTTAATATAAGTAAATCAAAACGTTGTAGCCATGAATCTTGACTGAAAAACATTTATTTCGTAAATTTGAGTTGTAAATCATCTTGTAAATAAACTTTGTATGGTTTATATCTTTAAATAAAAATTGTTGTGTAACCTTGTTCAAAAATAACCATTCGACCATTATTTGTGTCATAAACCAATTATTCATTGTCCTTGTTATAAACCATTGTCCATTGTACTTGTCATCAAAACATTGTTCATTGACCTTGTCATAAACCATTGTCCATTGTCCTTGTTATAAACCATTGTCCATTTGAAGGACCGGATCGGGCGGTTCTAGACAGAAGTTAGTGGTTAAACGTAAACCGATTCGGTAGAATGTTATTACAGAAAGGAGTAGAAGTAGAATGCAGCGGAAGTCTTCATTCATACCGAAAGAGTATACATCTTCAAAGTCAAGATGCCGGAGTTCCTGGAGAGAATCCGGCAGCACCTCCCCGTAGGGATGCCAAAAACTTAAATGACAAATGAACACATACCACCTTTTATAGGGTAAGAAGTTCGCTGGTAAGCATCTAAGTTCGAGCGAACTTGACCTAGTCAAGTTCGGCCGAACTTGACATCAACATTACCATTATGAGCGAACTTGACCTTCACAGGTCATGTTCGATCGAACTTGACCTCCACAGGTCAAGTTCGAGCGAACTTGTTACATTTTACACTGAAAACCCCGTATTTCGGTCGTGTGTTCAATTCTAACCTATACAATACTCAACACACGCTCTATCTAGCCTATTCGACAAGTGACGAACACAAAGTGCACCAACAGATTCCCCCTTGTTCGTTACTGTCGAATCTTAGTCTTCAAACGTGAGCTGTGTTTGAATATTCTGCAACTTCAATCAAGGTATCTGCCGTTGTCGTCGAAACGCGTCAACAAATTCCCCCTTAATTGATGATCCGGGTTTGCATTATCAACATCTAATTCCCCCTGAAATCTTCAGTTTAGATATTTGTTGCACAGTTTCCAACCTCCTCTGATTTGCTTGAGCGACAGATTATCTTGAATAGACACCAATTTGAAGCTCATCAATGTAGCTTCTCCATTTCAACTTTAACCACGTCCGCGTTCAGTTTAGCGCATATCTCCCATGCTCGATCTTCCGATCTTCAAGACTCAACGACAACTGATAGAAACTTCGCACACTGGTAAACTTCAAATCAATGTTTACCACAAAAATCTGAAATCCTGATTTCCGTAGTCACTCCAAATCAGCAAATCGGTAATCTTTTTCAATCAGCAAATCTTCATCGGAACCAAATCATCTGGTAACACTTAGAATCTGAGAATCACTCGTCCATGATAAAATCACATTCTTGCTCTTCAGTCATAATGCTAGATATGTAGCTATCTGCGGTAGACCAGCGCCACTTAATCACCAAACATCATCATCCAATGGCGGTTAGTCTAAAGAGAAGAATGATTCATCTGCTTGAAGACTAAAAATAATGACCACCAAAGGCTATCAACAGTTAGCGTATCTGGGATAACTTCAGATACCCTTGGTATTTTTGAAACCATCCGTCTTCGGAGCTAGTCCTTAATCCTAAGATTATCACTGAACGTTTTGAACGTCCTCAGTTCCTTCATCGGTACTAACGACTGCTAATCGAGCTAATTGTTCCTTAACCAGAGATCAGGACACTAACCCTTAAGCATCAATCTGTATCATGATCTGATAAATCGAAACTTCCTATGATCACAAAATCTCATTGAATCTCAATTCTATGCATTTCCCGAAAATCTGCAATCGGTAACCACCCGGATACTGTTGCAGTAGTCACAAATTTCAAAAATGCCGGAATCTTCAAATATTGAAAATTTTTTATTCCCCCTCATTTTTTTCAAATTTTGACCATACTGAAATTTCATTGATATTCCCCTTCCAATCCTGAATTTTCAGTTTTCATCAAATGCGGAATTTAACTTTAGGCCCATCGGTAGTCTTCAACTCTAATGATCACCAAATTTCTTTGGAATCAATGACTACCCTCTCATCTTCAACCATCTCTAACCTCATCATCTCAGCCTATCTCTAAGGCCTCTGACGGTGTCCCCGAACAGTCAGTATCGGACGTTAAAATTTCAAAAAAATTCTATCACCAAATTTTTTCTAGACACCCGTCTCATCAAACCGAACAATAAATTTTTTCAATGCCTTTTTTTAGGCTCTTTGACAAGTTCGGGCGAACTTGTATATGCTAGTGAGACAAGTTCGGGCGAACTTAGTCACATTGTGACAAGTTCGGGCGAACTTGGTTGGCCACCATCAAGTTTGGGCGAACTTGCATGAAATAGACAAGTTCGGGCGAACTTGTGCTTAATTTCAATGAAAATCAGTCAAGTTCGGGCGAACTTGATGAAAATTCATGAAAAACTTTGTCAAGTTCGGGAGAACTTGATGAAAAGTCTTGAAAAACCATGTTAAGTTCGGGGGAACTTGACCTCGACAGGTCAAGTTCGGGCGAACTTGGTCTCCCAAATCAGCCATTTTTCACATTTTTCGATTCAAAATCCTTATTTCTTTGAATTTCGAGATGATTTCACCATAGATCTGGTCGAAATTGGTTTTCTAACAATCCTATCCGTTCAATTTTGGATTTTGTCCGTGGATTGTAGGTTTATTTCATGATTACATCTAAAACCCCTCCTAATGTCCATAAATGTCCAAATTCATGAGCGTAGGTGATAACCGTAGCTCTGATACCAATTGAAGGTCCGTGATCAGGAGGTTCTAGACGGAAGTTAGTGGTTAAACGTAAACCAATTCGGTAGAATGTTATTACAGAAAGGAGTAGAAGTAGAATGCAGCGGAAGTCTTCATTCATACCGAAAGAGTATACATCTTCAAAGTCAAGCTGCCGGAGTTCCTGGAGAGAATCTGACAGCACCTCCCTGTAGGGATGCCAAAAACTTAAATGACAAATGAACACACACCACCTATTTATAGGGTAAGAAGTTCACTGGTAAGCATCTAAGTTCGGGCGAACTTGACCTAGTCAAGTTCGGCCGAACTTGACATCAACATTACCATTATGAGCGAACTTGACCTTCACAGGTCAACTTCAAGCGAACTTGACCTCCACAGGTCAAGTTCGAGCGAACTTGACCTCCACAGGTCAAGTTCGAGCGAACTTGTACATTTACACTGAAAACCCCGTATTTTGGTCGTGTGTTCAATTCTAACCTATACAATACTCAACACACGCACTATCTAGCATATTCGACAAGTGACGAACACAAAGTGCACCAACACCATTGTCCTTGTTTTTAATTGTGAAAACTTTTGGTCGTTCTTTAATGAATACATTCAAGCCTTTATTGACTCGACTATACCCCAAGGGTATCTTTAATAGATCCTAAAAGATCTCTTTAACAAGACTAATAAATCAATGAATGATTTGTTAATCATAAACAATTTCTCTCGTTCCCCACAACTACCCACCAAATCCAGTGAATAGCCTAGTAACGGGATTGTCAATCCTATGGTACCATAACTTACTACTGGGCGGCATATCAGTGTTAATGAATGTCATTTGTATCATGGATAACGCACCAACAAGTTGTATCACATTATTGAAACCATATTGTTATATAAACCATAGTATTTGTACATTGAAAACAACTTAGCACATATGAATCACCCCAAAACACTTGAATAACATAAAAGAGGGGAGCAATGTACTCGCCTGGGATTTGCGGATAAGCCTTATGTGAATGTGTGAACAAAGCCCAAAGATCAAGGAATCAAGTGTGTCCTAATGAGTCGGATAACATGAAAATAAGTCGGGACAAAAACGGAAGAATCGGATAGAATGAGACTTTATAAACCAAATGAGTATTGGAACTCATATGAAATGGTTTAATAAAGTTAACATTCTGATTTGGAAAGGTTTCTAAGTGCTTTTGACCCATTAAGGTAGTTTAAGCCACTTTAACGTGTCATTTTCGTAACTACGCATTCCGGATGGTTAGATATGTGTTATGATAAGTCTAATTTGCCAAAATATGTTTAATATTGTTGTTACATCAGATTACATGTCAAAATTTTGGTGACATATGCTTTAGATTGATTTATCCGCAAAAAGGCATTTTTGTCATTATTAAAGGTTATAACAACTAATTATCATAATACTAATCAAATGACATGACCATGAGGTATAACCTCAGAGGATTGTTCCCTATATAATTATGTTCATAAGTATGTATTTGGTCGGGTCCAAAGATTGACTAAAAGGGTCGGATTCGAAAGTCAAAGCGGTGGTCAAAACCGTTCAATGAACGATCCTAAACAAGCACTATACTAAAAGTGACGAGTTAGACATGTTTTGACATGTCTAACAAAGTTTGTAAAACTGATTTGGTATCAGAAAAAAGTGTTTCGATACCCGAAAATAGTTCCGTCGCATTATTGACCGAAACTTTGACTCGTCACAAATACTAGTAAACGTGGTAATCAGTAGGCATGGTCACTAAGGACTATAACCATCATGCTTATGACCACATTAACAATTTCAATTGGATTTTGTTTTGACCAATTTTATGATCAAAACTGAAAGTCAAACAGAAGTCAAACTGCTTGATTTTTAGCTCAAGTATGCTAAAAGAATTGAATCAAAACATAAATAGAATACTTACAACCCAAAGTAGCCAAGGAATCTCAGGAGAAAGCTTCACAATTGTGGTTGCAACCTCAGATTATGGCAGAAGGGAACAAGAATGGTTGTTGCAAAAGTTCAAAAATGGAGAATGAACTAGGTATTTATAGATAATTTGGAGACATATGATCAAGACTGTCAGGATCTAAGTTTGAATTGATTGTTGTTTTTGTTTCAAATAATGAAAAATGATTGAAAAACAGAGAATAAGTGCAGCGGATTAATGGAAAACTTTTATAACAATCAATCGGTCGTTTGTATTCATCACCATCATGCTTTCAAGTAATTAAACTATTGCATGTGATTCACAAACTCCCCCTTAGCCCAATAATGATCGTCTTGATAGTAAGAAATGAAGAAGATATGCGAAATTGATCTTTTTAAGAAGACAAGTAAAAACTGTTACATTGAGCGCCTTTTTATACTAACTATCTAACCACTGATCGTCTAACAGTAACGTCATGGTTGATAGTAACAGCTAACAAGTGTAACTAACTACAAACACTGCTTAAACTAAAACTATCAGTTCATAGAACTGTTACATTGATTTAACTAATGCTAGACAAAGCAATGCTAGCCATCCTCTGTTCTTGTAATCTTCTATCAGCGGTTGGGAGTTTCTTCTGTCAAAGGATATGTAACAATGTGTTTATTGAAGGCAGTAAAAGCCTATCAGTGGATAGAAACCTCTGATATCTGAACAAAGCTCGGATGGTGTGTTTTGACTTTGTATTATATGTTCATTTCCAAAGGTTCAATCCCAACAATCTCCCCCTGGAATAGATGATGCCAAAAACACCTTATTCTTGATCTTTATTCCTCAGAAAGAATTCTCTTATTTGGCCCTTGAATTATAGTTCAAAGTTAAGAGATTCTAAGTCATCAGCATCCTTCTCAAGTTCTAAACTTAATAGTTCATGGAAGTCTTCTACTGTAAGCCCATAAGCAGCTTCCATGGATAGTTTAGTGACTTTACCATCAGACTTGAGCAGAGTCAATTCGTGGGTGTCTTTGTCGACCTTCCACTTTAGAATTTTTGGGTCTGATGGCTTTCTTGAAGGAGCCTTTATTGCTGAGGTTAGGAAAGGAGCTACTCTTGTCAGATCTTCGGCCAACATTGGCACTTCTATCATCTGTTGGATAGTCCATCATATTTTTGATACCTTCTTTGATAAATACTTTCTCAAACTCTCTGTCAACCTTCTCAGACATCTCCTCTTGCCTTTTTCGCTTTAGCAAGGCAAGTGTGGATTGGGAAGATGTTGAGCTAGGCCTTTTAGAAAGTTGTGCTTTGAGAGCAGCATCTTCTTTGGTATAATCAGGTTTGGGAGGCATTGATGGATCCTTTTTCCTTCTAGCTTCAAGCATTTTGTAAGTATCCAACACTCTTATCTCCCCCCATCTCATGACCTGGTTCTTTGACCCATATTGATTCTGAATTAGCTCTTCCTTCATTCTTCTGAGCTTCAGGGTCTTTTCAGGTACATTCTTTTTTATTTGTTCCAATCTGGGCATGTAGGTTTGTTGTGAGGATCTTTTGATTGTGCTTCTATTCTTGCATTTTCTTCTTGAAGCTCACTCACAGACCAATCTTTGAACTGCGCTCTAGTAGCAGCATATTTCTTTGTTTCCATGATGTGTGAAATGTACGCTTCTTTTAGGAACTTATCATCTGCTTCAGAGATCTTGTTAGATAGATTCTTTGAAAATCTTTCCAGTGATTGGACTTTGCTTAATTGAAATTGAAATTGATTCTGCACTTCTCTATCATTTTTGCCTTTGGACAACTTCTTAGAAATATCCTCTGCCTGTTTTTCTTTGAGTTCCAGATACTGATCAATATTGGCAGGCTTTGGATAACCGTGAAGGGAAGGAGAGTGTCTTTTGTCTGGATCTTCTTCAGCATAGAAAGATATGATTTCTTTCTTAACTGCAGGCAAATCAAGAGGAAATTTTATGGCTGCAGGAATCACTTCTTTTGAAGGAGAAGATGTTGCAGTTGGGAAGCAGAGGTTAGAAGCATTTGTGCAGATACAAGAGGCATAGGAGCAGGGATCTTTTCTTCGTTTATGACCTTTGTGACTTTCCTCCTCTTAAAACTGATTGATGGTGACGATGTATGGCTTGGAATTCTTGGTGGTGTTGGTAGTTGTTGTGTGGACGTGGGAAAGTGAGGATGGCAGTGGTTGTAATAACATCTGCTACAACCTCTACTGTGTCAACAGATGTTGGCACAACAGTTGTTGTAACATCTGCTGAGATAGATATGGGTTTTGTGTGAGAAGATGTGGTTGATTTTGCGGAGGCAGAGGGTTTTGTGGTTGGATTGGTAGCATTTTTAGTTTTGAGAGGTATGGATTTTGGTTGCCTTGCTTTTGTAGAAGTTCTCCTCTTTGTTGAGGTACCAGTCTCTCCCTTTTCTAACTGCTGATCAATCTTTTTCTCAACCAGTACCTTACCTTCATCAAACACACCCTTCTTATGGGACTTCTTTGCCCTTGCCAAGATATCTTTAGTTAAGTCTGGTTTCTTTGAACCGTCTGGCTTAGGGATATTCATTGTATGCCTTGACTTATCATAATCCATCTTCAATTTTTTGTTTCCCAAAGGTTTCTCCCCCTTTTGGCTTCATCTGGACTTACAAAAATGACAGTAGGAGGAGATTTACCAGAGGTGGTGAGCAAGTGGGCTTTGATTGCCTTGATATCTACAGCAGTATCATGTATCTTGCATCAACCATATTCCTGAGTTCCATCATCTGATGCTTATGTTTTTGCTCCAGGAAATGTTTCTCTGGGTTGACTCTGAATAGTAATCAACTGTTTTAAAAGATCTTTAATCTCATCAACAGTGGTTTAAAACATTTATAACCCTCTCCGTCAATTCTTGGTATTTTAGCTCATCGCCTAACTTAATAGGATTATCTGAACTCCTACCAGCTATGGTAGTTGTATCTAAGATATCATGAGCATGTGGTTTACCACTTACTTCAATCTTAGATGCCCCTTTGTCTTGGTTCTGGGGACTTCCCACTGGAGCAGAGGTTACCGTAGTAGCCTCAACAGTGGTTGCCTTCAACAAGGTCTTAGCTATATAACCACTGTCCAATTGAGAACTAGGGAGTTCAGCAATTGTAGTGGCTGCCATTGTTGAACTATCACCAAGGGTTACATGTAACCCAAGGGATGTAGCCTCTTCAGTTGCTGATGGGCTAGCATTTAGAAATAAGTCAGACCCAGCTTCTGGTTGAAGTATATTCCCATTAATGGGTTGGTGAGAAGTGTTGGATAATGTCTGCTCAATATCTATTGCATTCAGGAAGGGTAACATGGTAGGTGGGAGTGATGGCATTGGTGAGAGTGGTTGTGTAGAAAGCGACATAGCCCTGGGAGAGGGGCTGTGGAAGATAGAACCAAGTGATCCTAGAGCTTCATAATTTGGTGTCCCTGTGCCTACAACCTGATCCTTTTGTGAGGATGCGGGAGGAGTTTGAAAGCCGGTGTGAGATCTTTCTACCATCTGATGTGAAGAAGTAGCAGCAGTGGTTGGTGACTTTGGTGGTGTCACTGGGTTAACCTCTGGGATCTCATCTTCCAGAGGACCCTTTTTGGGTTTGGTGGGTTTTTGGGATGCTCTGGATGGTTTCTTTTTGGAGATTTTAGTTGTGGGTTTCAGAGCAGCGGTTGTGATGCCCTGATCACCTAGAGCAGTAGGTTCAGCAGCCGGAGGTTGAGCTTGAACATTTTGTTCTTATAAAATAGGCTCAGCCTCCTCTGCTTCTGTCTTGGAAACTTTGTCTTGATTTGTAATTCATGTAAACGTTTCATGGTTTAGGCTGCCAGCGTTTGTAATTGCGCCTTGTTTACTTGCGTTTGATTTGATCTGATCTTGCAAGTAAACACTCATGAATCTTGGATGTATCAAGAAAGCTTTTCTTTTTGAAATATTTTTAAAATTAATTACAAGATCATTGAACAGCACCTGGGAGATGTAACAACTCAAAATTTCATTGTTATCTTTTCGTTTATTATCGATTGTATCTATCCCTTGTAAATCTTGAGATTCGCTTATAAGAAAAGTTTATGTTAATTAATTACAATTATGTATGTCATATCGCATCTAATCGCTTATTAAATCACATCGCTAATCTGATCGCTTCGAACTCGCAGTTAATTATGTGGTTTTAAGTTATTATGTGTTATGTATGTTTGTGGTTATGATTACGCTCGCTATCGCATCGCTCTCGCATGCTCAAATCGTTAAATCGTACTATTATATTAATTATAACGCTTAACGATTCGCTTATAACGCTTAATGTAACTACCTAATACGAACCGAATCGCCAAACGAACTCTTAACATGAAACAAACGAAGAAAACCCAACATTTGGGTCAAGTTCGCTCGAACTTGGTGATACCAAGTTCGGCCGAACATGACTGGCCAACCTCAGGTTCTCCTCCTCTACTCAAGTTCGCTCGAACTTGCCTAAATCTCTAGGGATTCAGCAAGTTCGGCCGAACTTAACTCAACTCTCTTCAATATCTCTCAAGTCCGCTCGAACTTGCATGATTCCATGTAAGTTCGGCCAAACTTGACTCCACCAGCTCCATTTTTTGCCTTCACCTATAAATACTTAGCCCCATTCTCTCATTTGAACATGCTGCAACTTCGCCTAGAGCTCCCGAAACCCAAAACCCTCTGTTTTCTAAGTAAGAATCAACACAATTTCAACTACAACGATGTTCAACGACGTTTTATAACGATTATGCACAAGGCATTGCCTTTGTTTTCATCAAATCTCTTCTGTTTATGAAAATCTTCATCTTTTTCCATAAAAACTTCTGTTTTCACTCAGATCTATACTAGATCTGAGCAAAACCTTTTAAATCCTTAATTTTTACACCATTTTCGGACTAATGACGTATGTTTTGTTCACTTTTGAGTGGAACGAGGTGTTGTCGAAGCTAGATCTCAGATCCGGAAGCACAAGGACGAAATCGTCACTTTACACAAGCTGGACTAACCCATACGAACCATCAAGTTCGCCCGGATTAGCCCGAGTTTATGTAAAATGGCTAAGTTCGCTCCAAAAGACCTCTCCAGCCTAAGTTTTACTCAGTGGCTTAAGGTTGGAGGGATGGGCACTCGATTTCCTTAGCAAACGATGCGAAAACGTAAGATTTTGGACCCGAAAACATCAAGTCCGCTCGAGATTGCACTGCTTTTTGACAGCACAGTAGCCAAGTTCGCGCTAACTTGCCCTCAAGGGGTCAAGTTCGGCCGAACTTGAGTGAAAATGGCCAACAATTCAACAGAAAACCCTCAAGTTCGCTTGAACTTGCAAAGTTTCTCATGAAACTTCAAAAGTTCGGCCGAACTTGTCATCTACTTTATGAAATCCCACAAGTTCGCCCGAACTTGTCAAGTTTCCTTGAGAAACTTACAAGTTCGCCCGAACTTGACTCAAACAACACCAAAACCTTACAAGTTTGCTCGAACTTGTATGTTTAATACAAGTTCGGCCGAACTTCCCTACTGTTAAATCCAAACTTAACAGTTTCAGCTTTTCGGACACTAATGCACTTCCGTTCGCATATGCAGGCTGATCCGGCGCTCCTCTTCACCTCTCGAAAGTTGACTACTCTCTCCTAAACACACTGACTGTGAGTATACTTGACCCGTTTTCGCTTTAATGCACTATTTGGGTGTTACATACATTCCTCTATCAAAAAAATCACTTCACAACTTAAACTGTTTACCACACGCGAATAATCTGATTATGTATGCTCAATATGTGATACTAGAAACATGTTTAGGACTTATTTTCGTTAACTTGCCTCCTTAGCTAGTATGGTACTATAGTGTGGCTAACACCCGACGGGGTCTAGTTAGGAAGGACGCGCAAGCCTTCTCACGATAGTAAGCAAGAGAAATAAGCCTATGTTTATCTGTGTGATGTGTTTTGGTGTATCATGGTATGTAATTGGACTATTTCGCGAACGATTTTTTTCTATTATGCTAGTATTACTAAAACCTGTATGCTCACCTTTACTTAATTGTATTAACTTGTATTTTAACGTATGTAACAGGTTGAGGATTCTTAGCTTGGATGCTTTGAATGTAAGTTTTACTTAGTTTGGCTTGTTTTGTTTAGCTTCCAAATGTAATAAATCTAGGGAAAATCGAACCCGATTAGTTTTGTGGGGAAAAAAAGTTTCTATAATGATTATTTTGAAATATTATGTTTAATGCTATGGGACGTTAAATGTTAAATGATGTTGATAGATAATTGTTATGGAATTGTCATGAGACAATATGGTCGCCTAGTGCCACTGACCCCAATGTTTCCGCCATCGGTTGGGGTGTGACAGATTGGTATCAGAGCCCATAACCTTAGGATAATAGGTAGAATTGCCATGTTCGACCTAGTAGCATGTTTAAGTACCCGATTGACCTGTCTTTGACTTAAATGCTTAAACTACTTGCCATAAATGCTTAAATGTGTCTTTCCTAAGGCTAACACAATATACACGCTTGGAAACACTCGTATCACACAAAACGAGTGATCAAGTCGAGAATAGGTGTGAAAACCGAGAACTCTCGATGAGTTCATTCACTCCGCTCGATCTCTATCGCACGAGATACCTCATTGAGTTAGGAGTGATATCCAAACCTCGATGAAAATCTCCATTTCTATCTAGTGGAACGCGATGTAATCGGTGCGCGTAGCCACAACTCGGAACGACGTTGCTAAGTTAGGGGTGAAACCCGCATCTTAGTAACAAATTCCGCCTTTCGATTTTCAATCTCACCAAAGTCTCGATTATTCCGATGATTTGTAACACGTAGTAACTGGAAGGATAATGCCGTTAGCCGCTTGCGGTGAGAGCATCTATCTATTAGGCCAAATCGTGGGTCCAAAGTCAAAGGATGATCGAACCACTTTGGGTAGTCAACGTCTCAAAACCCCGGACACTCCCAAATTGATTTAATCCTATTTCGTCGATTTACGCATCATCGAGTTTATTATTATTTATGTGTTTAAAATTTTGAGAAATTTTCGCTTTATTCGATTTCTCGCTTTATCGCTTTACGCTCCATAAACGCATGCACTACTGGCACAACTCTCGTAATCTAAAACGCTAATTAATACACAACCAAACTAAAACGCTCATATCTCATACACGTATGGACTCTACGTGGTACTATCTTGCTTATCTCGCTTATGTATATACATATCGCTTATATCTCGCATCTCAAATCGCGCTATGCATGATGGCTAATTAGAAGTGAATACGTGCAAAATATGTGCTTACATGCCTACGTGATTATGTGCTTACGTGCCTATGTGCTTACGTGTTTATGTGCCTACGTGTTTATGTGTTTACGTGGATACGTGTTTATGTGATTTGTGCCTTGTATAAATAATAATAATAAATATTTTAAACATAAACTTATTATAATCGAATCTCATCCTATCAAATCCTTCAATGTAGATGTCTTCAATGGGATCACATACCAGAGGAATCTCCAGCGCAGCAACGCCGATAAGCGTATCGGTATAATGGTAGCCAAGGAAATAGCTAAAGTTATCCCGCAAATCGTCTCGGAAATTCATGCTGTGAGCAGTAACTCATCAGTCGACTCGAAAGCTGAAAACCCCAAGTCACGATTCAGCTTCAAAAATTTCAAAGCTTGTGCACCTCTCGCCTTCACGGGCAACGATGGACTGACTGCTATGTTCCATTGGTTTGACGCCATTGAAGTCACCTGTAGGCAAAGTGGATGCCCCGATGACCTTCGCACGGTGAACGCTACAGGAGTCTTCCAGTCTCGTGCTCTCGACTGGTAGACCGCCGAGAGAAATAGGCGTGGTAATGATGAAGCCTATAATCTATCTTGGGAGGAACTCAAGGAAGTGATGATGAAGGAGTTATGTCCTCCGCACGAGATTCAGAAGCTCGAGAATGAGTTTTGGGGTATAAAGCAAGGTTGTCCCGACAATGCTGGATTTACCGCTCGATTCAACATTTTGAGCATCATCTGTCCCAGCCAAGTTGATACTACTGAGAAAGCTATCAACAAGTATATCCGTGGTCTACCCGAATGTGTCACGAATTTTTTGAAAGTTGCTCATACTACAACCATCGAGGAAACTTACATGCTCGTCGCTGAGATCAATGATCAGCGAGTTCAAGATGGTTACATCAAGAACTCTGTGAAAGTTGCCAATCAAGCTGTCACCGAACCAACTGCTGCTATCGAACCACCTAGTGACCCGAAGGGAAAGCGTCAGGGACGCAAAAGAGGAAACCCTAGCAAGAACTACGCCGCTGCTACACCACTCAACTCTCAGCCTTATCAGGCTCCTGCTCAGGACGCACCCCAGCTAAACGTGCATACACCGGTCCTCACCCACTGTGCCCTAAGTGCACATACCATCACGTGGTGGGTGGAAACTGCGTTTTTGCACAAACTGCAATATCTACGGTCACTTTACTGTTAGTTTCCGTACTGGCGCTCGCCAAGCAGCTCCTCAAGCGCCAGCACTGCCAACTCCTCATCGTACTCCCAGAACAACCAGCAACAACAAGCAGCCCCAAAAGCACGTGTGTGTTACGTGTGTGGTGATCCAAACCACTTTGCAAATGTCTGCCCAAACCGTACCGTGAAGCAAGAGCCGCAGCAACAGCAGCCCCAGCAGCAACAACAAGCTGCGCGTGGAAGGGTTTTCAACCTGAATCACCGCCAGGCCCAGAATGACAACAATGTTGTCAATGGTACGTTCCTCGTTAATGGTATTTATGCTTCGTGTTTATTTGATACTGGTGCCGATAATTGTTTTTGTATCGTTAGAATTCGAAAGGGTTTTAATGTAAGCGCGCTAAACTCCCAAAGACTTTCTATGTGGAAGTCGCCACCGGAAGAACCATTACCGTTAATTCCGTCCTATGTGGTTGTTCTCTCGATCTCAACAACCATGCCTTCTCGATTAATCTCATACCTATGCAGTTAGGTAGCTTCGATATCATAGTCGGTATGGATTTTCTTCGTGAAAACCATGCTGAAGTTGTATGCTTGGATACAATGATTTGCTTCCCTCTCCCTAACGGTGATCAACTCCATGTTTATGGTGAAACTCCCTCAAAGAAGTTGATGCTTTTGTTATGTACCCGAGCACACAAATGCTTGCAAAAGCGATGTGTTGCCTTCCTAGCTCATATCGTGAACCCGGAGAAAGAAAAGAAGACTTATAAAGATGTTCCCATTGTTTGTCAATTTCCTAAAGTCTTTCCCGACGATTTACCTGGTTTACCCCCTACTCGAGATGTTGAATTCGGTATCGATTTAGTTCCCGATGCTACTCCCGTTGCTAAAGCTCCCTATCGTCTCGCACCATCCAAAATGCGCGAGCTATCAAGCCAACTTCAATAGCTTCTTGATAAAGGTTCCATACGCCCGAGCACTTCGCCATGGGGCGCACCCGTTCTTTTTGTGAAAAAGAAAGATGGGACTTTCCGAATGTGCATCGATTATCGTGAACTTAACAAACTCACGATAAAGAACCGTTATCCTCTTCCTCGTATCGACGACTTATTTGATCAGCTTCAAGGTGCTACTTGTTTTTCTAAGATCGATCTTCGTTTCGGTTATCATCAGTTACGCGTGTTGGAAGAAGATATTCCGAAAACCGCCTTTCGTACCCGTTATGGCCATTTCGAATTCGTGTTCATGCCTTTTGGTCTTACAAATGCGCCCGCGGTCTTCATCGATTTGATGAACCGTGTGTGTAAAGCTTTCTTAGATCGTTTCACCATTGGTTTCATTGATGATATCCTTATTTACTCAAAGTCGAGAGCTAAACATGCACGCCATCTCCGTTTAGTCCTCGAACTTCTTCAAGGTAATCGCCTTTATGCTAAGTTCTCTAAATGTCAATTCTGGCTCGAAGAAGTCCACTTTCTCGGCCACATCGTTAATAGTCAAGGAATTCACGTCAACCCTGCAAAGATCAAAGCCATTAAGAGTTGGATTACACCGAAGAATGCTTCCGAAATCCGTTCATTTCTTGGATTGGCGGGGTACTACAGTCGATTCATCGCCGACTTCTCAAAAATCGTCGTTCCGCTTACCGCTTTAACTCATAAGGACAAACCTTTTGTTTGGGATTCCAAGCAAGAGGAAGCTTTTCAAACTCTCAAGCGTATGCTATGCAACGCTCCTGTCCTCGCTTTACCCAACGGAAACGACGATTTCGTTGTTTATTGCAATGCCTCTAACCTTGGTCTTGGTTGTGTTCTCATGCAACGAGACAAGGTTATCGCGTATGCGTCTCGACAACTCAAGATCCACGAGAAGAACTACACGACCCACGATCTCGAACTCGGTGCACTTGTTTTTGCATTGAAGATATGGCGACACTACCTTTACGGTATTAAGTGTATGGTCTTC
Organism: Scalesia atractyloides; assembly: GCA_947069175.1. Lineage (NCBI taxonomy): Eukaryota > Viridiplantae > Streptophyta > Magnoliopsida > Asterales > Asteraceae > Scalesia > Scalesia atractyloides. The sequence goes on from CAMTDV010000024.1 coordinate 26,476,550, forward strand.
ACCGACCATAAGAGCTTACAACACATCTTCAATCAAAATGAACTAAATATGCGCCAACGCCGATGGGTTGAACTTCTCAATGATTACGATTGCGAGATACGCTACCATCCCGGCAAAGCAAATGTCATCACCGATGCTCTAAGTCGACGAAGCTATGTATATAGTGTTTGTGACTCTCAAGCTTTGAATGGTCTCGAAATCATGATTCGCTCCGCCCAATTCGCCTGCTTTAACGAGAATACTTTGGAGGAAGAAATGAAATGTGGTGCCGAAATCTATTACTATCTTGATCGTATTTGGATTCCTAGCCGTGATAATCTTCGTGATTTGCTAATGACTGAAACTCATAAATCTCGATATTCCCTTCACCCCGGTGCCGACAAGATGTACCAAGACCTTCGTCCTAAGTACTGGTGGCCGAGCATGAAAAAGATATCGCCGTGTACGTGTCAAAGTGCTTAACCTGCTCGAAGGTTAAAGCCGAGCATCAAAGGCCCTCTGGCTTGCTCGAACAACCCGAAATCCCGATTTGGAAGTGGGAGAGTATAGCTATGGACTTTATTACCAAACTTCCCCGCACTTCCTCTGGTAATGATAGTATTTGGGTTATGTTGATCGTCTTACTAAATTCGCATACTTTATTGCTATACGAGAAGACTTTAAGGTCGAATTGTTAGCCCGAATCTATACCGACGAAGTTATATGTCCACACGGGACGCCTCGCGACATCTTCTCTAACCACGACGGTCGTTTTACCTCGCTTCTCTGGGAGACTTTTCAATCCGCTCTCGGTACTACTCTCAATCTCAGTACCGCTTTTCACCCTCAAACCGACGCTCAGACTGAGCGCACGATCCGCACCCTCTAAGACATACTTCGTGCGTGCATCATCGATTTCGGTGGTAACTGGGATATGCATTTACCTTTAAGCGAATTCTCGTACAATAATAGTTATCATACCATCATTCAAATGGCTTCTTTTGAGGGACTGTATGGATGAAAATGTCGATCGCCTATTGCATGGCACAAGATCGGAGAAGCACAAATCACCGGTCCCGAGCTAATTCAAGAAACGACAGACAAGATCCTCCAGATTAGAGACAATCGCTTGAAGCTCGGAGTCGTCAAAAGAGTTATGCCGATAAACGCCGCAAGCCCCTGAAGTTCGAAGTGGGAGATCGCGTTCTCCTAAAGGTTGCACCTTGGAAGGGAGTGGTCCACTTCGGCAAGAAAGGAAAGCTAGCGCCTCGATACGTTGGTCCCTTTAAGATTCTGGAAAGGATCGGTAAAGTAGCCTATCGTCTAGAACTACAGGCGGAACTTAATAACGTTCATCCGACTTTCCATGTGTCTAACCTCAAGAAATGCCTAGCCGAAGAGAATCTCCATGTACCTCTCGAAGATCTGCAAATCAACGAGACTCTCCATTTCATGGAAAAGCCTGTCGAGATCATGGACTGAGAAACCAAGAAACTTAGGCGCTCTCGCATCCCTATCGTGAAAGTCTGATGGGAAGGCAAACGCGGCGCCGAGTTCACTTGGGAATTGGAAAGTGACATGAAAGCCAAGTGCCCGCACCTCTTTGTTACGGCCACTACTTAAATTTCGGGACGAAATTTCCTAAATTATGGGAGACTTGTAACAACTCAGAATTTCATTGTTATCTTTTCGTTTATTATCGATTGTATCTATCCCTTGTAAATCTTGAGATTCGTTTATAAGAAAAGTTTATGTTAATTAATTACAATTATGTATGTCATATCGCATCTAATCGCTTATTAAATCACATCGCTAATCTCATCGCATCGCAACTCGCAGTTAATTATGTGATTTTATGTTATTTATGTGTTATGTATGTTTGTGGTTATGATTACGCTCATCGCATGGCTCTCGCATGCTCAAATCGTTAAATCGTAATAATATATTAATTATAACGCTTAGCGCTTCGCTATAACGCTTAATGTAACTACCTGATACGAACCGAATCACCAAACAAACTCTTAACGCGAAACAAACGAAGAAAACCCAACATTTGGATCAAGTTCGCTCGAACTTGGTGATACCAAGTTCGGCCGAACTTGACTGGCCAAACTCAGGTTCTCCTCCTCTACTCAAGGTCACTCGAACTTGCCTGAATATCTAGGGATTCAGCAAGTTCGGCCAAACTTAACTCAACTTTCTTCAATATCTCTCAAGTCCGCTCGAACTTACATGATTCCATGCAAGTTCGGCCGAACTTGACTCCACCAGCTCCATTTTTGCCTTCACCTATAAATATTCAGCCCCATTCTCTCATTTGAACTTGCTGCAACTTCGCCAAGAGCTCCCGAAACCCAAAACCCTCTGTTTTCTAAGTAAGAATCAACCCGATTTCAACTACAACGATGTCAACAACGTTTTACAATGATTTTGCACAAGGCATTGCCTTCGTTTTAATCAAATCTCTTCTGTTTACGAAAATCTTCATCTTTTTCCATAAAAACTTCTGTTTTCACTCAGATCTATATTAGATCTGAGCAAAACCTTTTAAATCCTTAATTTTTACACCATTTTCAGACTAATGACGTATGTTTCGTTCACTTTTGAGTGGAACGAGGCGTTGTCGAAGCTAGATCTAGATCCGGAAGCACAAGGACGAAATCGTCACTTTACACAAGCTGGACTAACCCGTACGAACCATCAAATTCGCCCGGATTGGCCGGAGTTTCTGTAAAATGGCTAAGTTCGCTCCAAAAGACCTCTTCAGCCTAAGTTTTACTCGGTGGCTTAAGGGTGGAGGGATGGGCACTCGATTTTCTCAACAAACGACGCGAAAACGCAAGATTTTTGACCCGGAAACATCAAGTTCGCTTGAGATTTCACTGCTTTTTGACAGCACATTAGCCAAGTTCGCTCGAACTTGCCCTCAAGGGGTCAAGTTCGGCCGAACTTGAGTGAAAATGGCCAACAATTCAACAGAAAACCCTCAAGTTCGCTCGAACTTGCAAAGTTTCTTAGGAAACTTCACAAGTTCGGCCGAACTTGTCATCCACTTAATGAAATCCCACAAGTTCACCCGAACTTGTCAAGTTTCCTTGAGAAACTTACAAGTTCGCCCGAACTTGACTCAAACATCACCAAAACCTTACAAGTTCGCTCGAACTTGATATGTTTACATACAAGTTCGCTCGAACTTTATGTTTACATACAATTCGCCGAATTGCCTATATAAATCCAAACCGTTTCAGCTTTTCAGAGACTGATGCACTTCCGTTCGCGTATGCAGGCTGATCCGACGCTCCTCTTCACCTCTTGACATCGACTACTCTCTGCTAAACGCATCGACTGTGAGTATAGTTGACCCATTTTCGCTTTAATGCACTATTTGTGGTGTTACATACGTTCCTCTATCAAAAAAATCACTTCACAACTCAAACTGTTTACCACACGCAGATAATCTGATTATGTATGCTCAATATGTGATACTAGAAACATGTGACTAGGACTTATTTTCGTTAACTTGCCTCCTTAACTAGTATGGTACTATAGTGTGGCTAACACCCGACGGGTCTAGTTAGGTGGACGCGCAAGCCTTCTCACTGTAGTTAGCATGAGAAATAAGCCTATGTTTATCTGTGTGATGTGTTTTGGTGTATCATGGTATGTAATTGGACTATTTCGCGAACGATTTTTTTCTATTATGCTAGTATTACTAAAACCTGTATGCTCACCTTTACTTAATTGTATTAACTTGTATTTTAACGTATGTAACAGGTTGAGGATTCTTAGCTTGGATGCTTTGAATGTAGTTTTACTTAGTTTGGCTTGTTTTGTTTAGTTTCCAAATGTAATAAATCTAGGGAAAATCGAACCCGATTAGTTTTGTGGAAAAAACAAGTTTCTGTAATGATTATTTTGAAATATTGTGTTTAATGGTATGGGACGTAAATGTTAAATGATGTTGATAGATAATTGTTATGGAATTCTCATGAACAATCTGGCCGCCTAGTGCCACTAACCCCGATGTTTCCGCCATCGGTTGGGGTGTGACAGGAGAAGTTAAAATCAGAACCCGTTAAAATTGCAAATCCAAGATACTGCATGTTCAATGGAATCTCGTTGAAAGCAGTTGTTTTTGCAGAGACACATTGTAAGTAAAGTGTGGAAAAAGAATTTCATCTCTGCTGGAAAATTAGGTTTGAAGATTGTCATATCTTTCAACTGTCCGGTGTATACTCTTTCATCGAATTCATGCTGCATCTCCCTCAAAGGAAATGATACCAATGTTGCATATCATTTAACATGAAGACTTGGGAGATAGATTGTGGGCTCATTTGCAGTTGTGTGCCATCAACTTTGGAAGTGATAGAATAAGGCACACCATCAGCGGTTGAGTTTACTTTAGCCTTTGCCTAAAATTCTCTTAAAGATTCGATGTAAACTGGGGCTTTTACTTCCAACATGTGTTTAAATTTTGATTCTTTTAGAATCCGGATCATTGGATGATAACGAGTGTTTGTGTCGGTTTCTTCAAGAATAGCAGTGTAATTGTGTGGTGTTTTGATGATGAGGACAAATGGGGGTTGTTCTTGTGTCGATTTCTTCTTCGATTTGGGATTAGGAGCCATGATTTTTGGATGATTTTTGAACGAAGGGCTTTGAAAAATTTGGAATCGCACAAGAAAAGTGAAACCTCTGTTTGGGGATAGAACGGGGTTTTATAGGGTTTTTCAAAAAGTGCACTTGACGTGGCGTCTGATGCAACATCTGTCGAATAACATCTGTCCACAGAGCTTTGAACAGAATTTAAGGATTTTATTGAACAGAATTTAAGTAACCTCTGTTTGGCAATGGAAAACAGTTGTTTGGCTAACCACCGTTAGAGAAAGACTACCAGAGGTTTGCAGCAGTGGATAGATTTTCAAAACAACAGTGTTTTTGTGCTGTCAGAGCTTTGAACAGAATTTAAGGATTTTATTGAAAAATTAAATTTTAACTATTTTTAAGGATGAATTTCTGATTTTCTAAAAACATTTTATTGCTATTTACACATGAATCATAGGACAAGTTGCTTTTAATCCATGTTAGCATTCCAAGCCTAGATATCAAACTGTCAAATGTGGAAGCATCAAGTGCTTTTGTCAACACATCTCCTAGTTGATCCTTGGTATGGACATGTCGTAAAGAAATCAGACCTTTTTTCATAGCAATCCTTCACAAAATGATGTCTTATATCAATATGTTTGGTGGTGGAATGTGAAACTGGATTTTTGATGATGTTTTCTACTGTTTGACTATCAATTTTGAGAGGAGTCCTCAAGGCAGTCACACCAAAATCCAAGAGTTGATTTTGAAGCCACAAAATTTGAGAAGTGCAACTTGCAGCAGCTATATACTCTGCTTCAGCAGTGGATGTGGATACTGCAACTTGCTTTTTACTTTGCCAAGACACTAAGCAATCCCCTAGGAATTGGGCTCCTCAGATGTGGACTTCCTTGTTGTTTTACATCCAGCAAAGTCGCTATCAGAATATCCTGCAAGCTCAATGTTACCATTAGCTGGATACCAGATACCAAGTGTGGGAGCACCTTTTATGTATCTGAATATCCTTTTTACTGCAATAAGATCTGATTTTCTTGGCATTGACTGTGATCTGGCACAGACACATGTGGCAAACATAATGTCTGGCCTTGATGCAGTTAGGTATAATAAAGACCCAATCATGTTCTATATAATGTTTGATCAACAAGGTCATCTCTGCCATCTACAGTGACTAGCTTGGATGTTGCCATGGGTGTGCTGCAAGGTTTACAATCATTTATATCAAATTTCTTAAGTAGTTCTTTCACATACTTATTTTGATGAATCAAAGTGACTTTTTGCATTTGTTTGACTTGTAAACCAAGAAAACATTGCAACTCACCCATTGACTCATCTCAAACTCTGCTGCCATGAGTTTTCTGAACTCTTCACACATGGCAGTGCATGTGGATTCCAAAAATGATGTCATCCACATAAATTTGGACAAGCATCAAATCATTTCCTATCCATTTTAAAAATAGGGTTTTGTCAATCCTACCTCTGGTAAAACCAATGGATAAGAGAAAAGTGGATAAAGTTTCATACCAGGCTCTTGGCGCTTGTTTTAGACCATATAGTGCTTTGTTTAACCTGTAAACATGATCAGGATGAAAGTGATCCTCAAACCCAGGAGGTTGACAAACATATACTTCTTCCTTGATCTTTCCATACAGGAATGCACTTTTCATGTCCATTTGATACACCTTGATGTTGTGGTTAGCAGCAAAGGCTAAGAATAGGTGAATGGCTTCTAACCTTGCTACTGGAGCAAAAGTTTCATCATAATCAATCCCTTCTTCCTGTCTGTAGTCTTGAACCATGAGCCTTGCTTTGTTCTTGACAACAATACCCCTTTATCAGTTTTGTTCTTGAAGACCCACATTGTGCCGATGGGACTCACATCTTTTGGCAGTGGTACAAGTTCCCATACTTGTTGTCTTTTGAACTGTAGGAGCTCTTCTTGCATGGCTTCTACCAAGCTTTTGTCTTTCAGTGCCTCTTGGTACTTGATAGGCTGTGTGAGTGATAGAAAACCAGCAAAAAGACAAATGTTTTGGGCTTGGCTTCTTGTGAGCACACCCTCATTGATGTTGCCAATAACTTGATCCAATGGGTGGCTTTTGAGGAAGATCAAATCACCTTGATAAGGAACAATGGCATTTTGAGGTGAAGCTTGCAAATGTGTATCATCTGAGCTAACCTCTGCTGGTGAACTTGATGGTCCAGCCTCTGATTGGAATGGTGGTGGAGGAATTTGGGTGGTATGGATGTGAAAGTGGGTTGATTTTCATCCATTTGTTGTGGCTTTTATAACAGATGTTTGGTTTTGAGAGCTGGCAGATGTTTGAGTATTAACCACTGTTGACCTTGCAGAGCTTTCACCATTGCTACTAACATCTGCTCCTCTTCCTGTAGGATTGATTTTGAAACTTGGAAGAATGCAATCATATCCTTGCTCTTCAAATGATGATTGTGGAGTACCTGCAGGGTTAGTCTTGACAGACACATCTTCAAATGTAAATTTAGATAGATCAAACAATTCAGCAGGACCATTTGCTGGGATTTTCAAAGATGAGAGTTCGTTGAACTTCACATTTAGAGTTTCCTCAACACACTTTGTCCTAGAGTTAAAAACTCTGTAGGCTTTGGCAGTGGTTGAGTATCCCAGAAAATAAACACAATCAACTTTGGCTGCAAACTTGGATATTGAATCCTTGATGTCTAAATTGAAGCATGGGCAGCCAAAGACTTTAAAATAAGAGATCAGAGGTTTGATTTTGTAAAGCAATTCATAGGCAGTCTTTTGATGCCTAGGGTTTATCAAAACTATGTTCTGGACATAGCAAGCAGTGTTTACAGCCTCTGCTCAAAGAGACAAGGGTAAACCTGAGTCTGCAAGCATAGTCCTTGCTGATTCAATTAAAGTTCTGTTTTTCCTTTCAACAACCCCATTTTATTCTGGAGTTCTAGGATGTTGTATTGTCTAACAATCCCTTTTGACTCACAAAAGGCATCTAACTCTTGTTCCTAAACTCTGTCCCATTATCACTCCTAAAGATTTTTACAGGCAAATCATATTGCTTTTCAACTTGTTTAACAAATTTTTGCAAAATGTTTGTTGTTTCATCCTTAGAGTGTAAAAAGAAAGTCCATGTGAACCTGGAAAAATCATCAACTACCACCAGACAATATCTTTTGTGTTTTAAGCTCATGATTTTTACAGGTCCAAACAAGTCCATATGAAGTAATTGTAAGCACTGACTTGTTTTGGATTCCTCAATTGACTTGTAAGAACTTTTATGTTGTTTACCTTTTAAGCAGGAAACACAATGCTCTTCACAAGTAAATTGTTTTTGGATAAACCTCTAACCAGATTTTGTTTTGAGAGAGTGGAGATAGTTTTTAGATTTGTGTGTCCTAGTCTTTTATGCCATAGCTCTGTCTCTTTGCTTGAGGCAACTGAAAACAGGCATGCATTTGGCATAGGATTATCTTTTAACATATCAACCACATACACATTTCCTACTCTATGATCAGTCAACTGTGCTTTGCTCTCTGCAATGATTTGATCAATCTTTTTGACAACCTCTGGCCCTACTATCTGGCAAGTTTTCTTTGTGAAAAAAGAACCATAACCTTTATCACTCATCTGTGAAACACTTAAGAGATTGAATTTTAAATTGTCAATGAGATTCACATATTCAAACTTGAGTTTTCCTGCTGAGACACATCATGACCCTAACACCTTTCCTTTTGAATTATTCCCAAAGGATATATCACCCCCTCCATGAGCTTTAAAGTCTCTGAGCAGGGCTTTACATCCTATCATGTGCCTGGAGCCTCCACTATCTACATACCAAAGACTGTCAAGGCAAGTAGAAGCTCCCTGCACATGTTTTGAAATAATTAGTTCAGGTGGGTCTCCAAAGCCAAAATGGCTTTGGATGGGGTATCAGGTGATCCAGAATCAAGTTCAGACTGATGAGCAGTGGTTGGATCAGACTTTTGTAACCACTGCTGTAAGCTACCTCCTATCAACTGTTGATAACCATGAGGATGCCTATTTACCCTTGGCTTAGAAGGCTTTTTGTAAGTCTCATAAGTCATAGGCACCTTTTGGTAATTAGGCTGGCTTTTACCTCTTGGAAACTAGTTTGATGGAGGTGCATCTATTACTTGAATTTCTCTGCGTACAGAGGTTTGATTTAAAGCTTTGGGACAGATGTTTCACATGATTCAAATTTTTGTTTTGCAATATTTGAATTTTCTCTTTCTGGAGCCTTTTCTCTAATCTCTTTTACCTTTTGGTGATAGGTTTTCAGATAAACACACTCTTGAGTTGGATGATTTGTTTTGTTGCAAATGGTGCATCTAGGAGATTTAGGTATAACACAAGTTTTGTTTATATCATTAGCTTTCAAAAGAAAACAGTCTGCAGTATCATGATTCCTCTTTTCACAAAATTTAAAAAACAAGTGTTTAACCTTTTCTTTCCTTTTCCTATCAAACCTTTTGAGAGCAGATGATGTAACCTCTACTGGCAAGTCTTTGATAGGAATCACCAGTGCTTTTGGTGCTTTTATACCATCAAGAGTTGAAAAGTCCAATGGCTTGAAGTTTCTAAAATATCACATTCATCTGACCAGGTTGGTTTAAACTGATATTTTTCAACTGCTTTTTCTTTTGGTGAAACTTCTGGTTTTTCAAGAACAATTTTGTTTCCCTTTTTATCAGTGATTTTAATTTCTTCACCAGCCAAGTTTGTTGGGACTATTTCAACCAGCTCAGAGTCAATTTTTGCAACATTTTCACAAGTATGGTCATATTCCCTAAAACATAAACCAAGCTTTATGTTGCTCTTGACTTAAGCATCAAGCATAAGCTCAAAACCTTTGCAAGACTCTACCCAGTTTTCACAAGTGATCTGCGTAGATTCTAACTCCTATTTGCAAACTTGGTATTTTTCTACCATGGTTTGGAGCTGTCTTTGAGTATGCTTGATTCATGCCTTAGGCTACTCATTTCAGAATCTTTTCACTTAATTTTGTTTTCAACTCTTTAACAAGTTTTTCAAATTTAAGTTCATCTTCCAAAATTTTGTTTCTCAGGTTTTCATTCACCTGTTTTATGTTTGCAAAAGCAATAATACATTTTTTGGAACATAGATCTTTTAGGATCTGAGGTGATACCTTTGAAGCAGCCATAAGAGCACAAGCACATTCTTCTTCATACACATCTGTGTTCCATGGGTCAGATAGATTGTCTTTTCCAACATCAATAGCATTCTTTTCAACCACACGGTGTAACTTCTGGTGTAACCACTGCTTCACAACATTCAATCACATCAGGTTTTGACTCCTGTTCCACAGACCCATCACCTTCAATTATGGTCTCAAGAGCCATTAAACACACATTTTCATTTTCAAAAACATTTTTTGCTATGAGAGCAAAGTTTTCATCAGTTAAATCCTCAGGCAAACTACTCCAGTCAACAAAACCTTGGGTAAAGAAGCTTTGTTGTGTAACCTCTGCTGGTGTAGCAGTGGTTTGAGTAGTTTGAGTGACATGTGGAAACTTGTTGCACATGCACTTGAGGTGGTGCCTGAACATATTGAATCTGTGGAGCAGAGGTTTGGACATAATGAATAGGGACAGTTGTTACAGGACTTGCAAAATGAGCAGTGTTTTGCATTTGTTGTGCAGGGGCAAACTGGGAATATTGGACAGTGCTTTGAGAATTGGGGCCAGCATGGGTAAAAATTGGTCCTGCAGTTTGAGTTCTGCATTCCCTGGTAAAAGGTCCCATCCTATTGCAGTTAAAGCATTTTATCTTTGATTTATCTAACCAAACTTTTAACCCCATGCAATCCTGGAAACCTCCTACCAGTTTTTTTTGTAAAACTTACTAGCCCTGACACTCAAAAGTGCCAACTTGTGTAGGATGTCCATTTCTTCCAAATACGTGGGTTCAAAGTGTTGTAAGTCATTCATCTCAAAACTCAGATTGTCAGAGGTTTGGCTTTAACAATTTGCAGCAAAAGCAAAATTGGGTGTACAGGGATCAGAGTTGAAATTGTTTCCAGAAGTTATGTCAATGTAATGATCAAAACCTGATCCTTTCCACTACCAGACCTCTTCATGACTATAGAGAGCAGTGTTTCCTAGTGTATAGTCATCAGTCACTTTCCCAGACTCTTGAAGCTTCTTTTTCTGGTTCAACTCTCTCATAAGTGAGAAGTCGACCATGAAGCTATGTGAGGGTCATTTCTTTATAACCAACAGATGTTCGAGTAACATAAGCTATTGTCTCCCATTTTTCTGGTAGTGATCTTAAGAAACTACTATTGATAGTCGAATTAGGAAATTTCACATCTACCAGTTTCAATTCGCTTATAAGACAGGTAAATCTCTCGAACTGTTGGGTTAGTGACTCACCTTTTACATGGCAAAATGTTTCATACTGCTGAGTCAAGACTTCTCTATTCATTCTCGATCACCTCTTCAGTACCACCGAATTGCTCTTTAAGAGCATCCCATAACTCTTTAGCACTATTACAATGAAGTAATCCCGCATAAATCTCATTGGGCAAAGTTGAAGCAACGATGCTAAAAGCCTTAGCATCCAATTCAATTTTGAGGAAATCATGTTCAGAGTAATTTTTGAGTTTTTTAGGGATTTGAGTGTGGGGATCCTCTGTACTTGGAACCATGGGAACATGGGGTCCAAACACAACGGATCTCCAGCATCCGGTGTTCTGTTAAGCGAGAATATGACCCATCCTACGTTGCAAAATAAAATACTCATTCCGTTTCAACGTAGGTGGTTTGAACATGGATCCAATATTGGAATCCGGTGTGTTTTGTACCATATCTCTTGTTTACAACAGATTTGTGTTTTAAAAACTTTTGTAGTAATAAAACTCTGTATTCAAGCAAAACTTATCAAACGAAATTAGCAAAAAAGAGCTGATTTGTTCAAATCAATTTGATGTTTAAATCAAAATAGATTTTAAAGCTCTGATACCAATTGTCAGGATCTAAGTTTGGATTAATTGTTGTTTTTGTTTCAAATAATGAAAAATGATTGATAAACAGAGAATAAGTGCAGCGGATTAATGGAAAACTTTTACAACAATTAATCGGCCGTTTGTTTTCATAACCATCATGCTTTCAAGTAATTAAACTATTGCATGTGATTCACAAACTCTCCCTTTAGCCCAATAACGATCGTTTGATAGTAAGAAATGAAGAAGATATGCGAAATTGATCTTTTTAAGAAGACAAGTAAAAATTGTTACATTGAGCGCCTATTTATACTAACTATCTAACCACTGATCGTCTAACAGTGACGTCATGGTTGATAGTGACAGCTAACAAACGTAACTAACTACAAACACTGCTTAAACTAAAACTATCAATGCATAGCACTGTTACATTGATTTAACTAATGCTAGACAAAGCACTGCTGGCCATCCTCTGTTCTTGTAATCTTCTATCAGGGTTGGGAGTTTCTTCTGTCAGAGGATAGCTAACAATGTGTTTATTGAATGCAGTAAAAGCCTATCAGTGGATAGAAACCTCTGATAGCTGGAACAAAGCTCGAATGGTGTGTTTTGACTTTGTATCATATGTTCCTTTCCAAAGGTTCAATCCCAACAAAGACAAGTGTCCATGAGTCATCACTGAATTGGATTAGTGTCCTAACACTTGTTGGATGCAGGAGAAAGAGTGGCATATTCGTTTGCTGAATCAACAAGAGAATCAACCAGCTGCTGCCAAGTTTCTGATGAGCTGGGGGGCCCTTACAGACCGTATGGGCCTTGGTCTTATGGTCCGTAGGATCCTTAGCTGGCAGAAACTTTGAGAAATTGGCAGAACAGGCCCATGCACACGTTTCGTCGCGTTTTGGCACTTCTAACACCCGATAACCTGATTTTGAAGCTCTATAATGAAGATAAAGCATAGGGAACTTGTAAAATGCTCAGAAATGTTTTGGATGTCGGTTCGTTTGGTCGTACGGTTGCGGTTTTCGGTTAATTAAGACGAAAATCATGTGGATGTCACATGTAATTATAAAACTTCTGGGAATGAAATGCAAGATTTCATTGGGTTCGAAAATGTTTGGTATTGTTTGATGCTTGAAAAGGCACAAATGTCACACTATACCACTTGACTGAATGAATCTCGAGAGCTAATTTGCAAAACAAACAAACCATGAATCTCGTTATGAGAAGAAGAGGTGGGGGGTTTTCTTGTATTGTTCTTTCAAAGGATAAAGGAAACAAGTGTGTGTTAAATGTGAGAAAGCAAGAGATCAGATGCTTAACCTTTGGAGGAGTCTCCTATTTATAGCCAAAGGATAGAGAGAGGGAGGTTGGTTGATGGGCCTTGGGTCAAACGTCGCTTTCGGAGAATACCCACTTAGTCCCCTCTGACACGACAGTTGGGTGCTGTTTGTTTTTTAAGAGAAAAAATGTTTGCAGTATGCGGACCACATCTTTAGACATCTGTAGAAAAAGAGGTGGACCAAACCTCTGCAGTCCGCAAGAAGAAGACTGTTTGTTTTTTAACTTATGCAGACTCCTAAAATAAACTGATGGTGGTGTACGGACGGTGGTGGTGGGTGGTGGTGTTAGTATTGTACGGTGGTGGTGGGTAGTGAACGTGGACGGTAGACAGTGGTGGTGGTGGTGGTGATGGACGTCGGTGGTGGTGATGGACGGTGGTGGGTGGTGAACGACGATGGTGGGTGGTGGTGTTTAACCTTCTGTAGACCTCAGAAGATCTTAGAAGTGGTTGAGCCAAGTTTGCACCAAGAAGAGCTCGTGCAGACGTTTTTTAATGAGACGACTTCGGAAAACAAACAGTCTGCAGATGGCAATGTCTGCGTGTGGTCTGAGCGACGCAGCCAGAAGAGCTTGCGAAGATCTTTTTTAGAAAAACAAACACCACCTTAGTGTCTGCAGGGGTGGAGGCGGCATGGCGTGACGTGATTGGCTACACGTCATCTTCCAGGTGTACTCCATGCCTTGTTTATAATTGAGCAGAGAGTGGCACAACATGGTTGGAGCCACGTCACTGTTCTTTCATCCTTGTTGTCCCATGTACGATTATTTCATCGAGGAGATTGTGGTTGCAGTGACTGCTACAACCTGATTGGCTGCATGTTGTTGTCGTATCTACTACCTACCCCTTTCGTGAGCACGCATACGCAAGTGTTCCCATGCAAGACCACTCTAGGATGTTAACTATTTGTTAATTAACGTAGGTTTGATCCTGTACGTGCATGGCCATGTGCGCCATTTTGGACTATGCCCCTTCACAAAGAGAATAATTAGAAACAAATTTGCAAGGCATGTAAAATCTATATAACCCTACATGTGACGCCATTTATAGAAAAAAAATGACATTTGCATACTTACTATGACTACATGTTATGCTCAAGTAAGGAAAGAAAAATAGACTTTTGTGTAACATGTGAAGAAAATTATTCCACAAATTGTACTAGTCAAAGAAAACGAAATTGCGTCAATGGTTGAGCGTAACGTGTAAATTTATAGATTCATGTCCCTACTATATTTAAGTATATATGTGTTGTGATCAAATACAAATAAATTTAATGTGCTAAATATACAAATACTTAAAGTAATTATGTTAACACTAGAGAAAAAATTTATTACTCTATAGTTTTTAAACTATAGTAATTATTATTACTTTACTTTATTTTTTATAGCATAAAAACTCTAGCTCAAAACTCGACCACAACTTGTTGGCTACCTCAATCCACCAATGATGTAATGTAAATTACATATGTTTCCATGTATAGTTTGTATAATAATTTGAGTCATTTTGTGTGGTTTTACCATTGATTTGTATATTGTTGTGTCTTGTGTGCTTTGCAGGGTTCCAGAAGTGAAAACGAGCTAAAACGTTAAAGAAACGAGCACACAGGAGAAGGCTTGGGCTTAGTGAAGGATTCTCATAGAATGTAAATTGATATTTAAGAAGATGAGATTATATAGAATTGAATTACGAAGCCGTAGGCGAAAACGGTGAAAAAACAGAGTTAAACGAAGAAGTTATGACAAAAACGGTTTTCTCAATTAATACGTTAGTCGCATGGCGTGACGTGGTCAAGGGTCTGGTCAGCGCGCAAAAGCCCATCTTTGACCCTATTTAAGCCCTTAATTAACCCTAATATGAATGAGACTTATCCCAAACGAATTTTAGAGGTTCCATAGGTGATTTTGAGTGGAAAGAAGGTGTCGGTGCCGATTTAACAATGTGGGTTCGTGATTTTCACTCTAGCAAACAGTTAGTTCATTATTTATCTATAACTTTGTGTTTTTGATATGTTTAGACATGTTTTGCTTTATGTTAATGAACTCGTTACTGTTTTGGATGATGATCCTTGACTAAACATTGTTAATACCTAGGTTTAAGATGAATATGCATGAAAGTTTGGATTTTTAGTGGTTTTGAATAATGTTTGTGGTATAATTAATAAAGTAAAGGCTTGGTTTCTATGATTTGATGTATACGCCTACCTAGACATGTTTGATTGCATGATTTTTAACTTCCATGTTACCTTGTTGAATGTCTTTCAGTTATAGGTTCATGTTAGATCAATTATTGTGTGTTTTTTATTGTTTATGGTATATAAGACATAGTATCCATAGAAGTTATAATTGTGAATTTGAGTAGGTCTAGGTGTTCAACTGATCTTAATATCCGTGAGTTGCAAGATTATCATTCTGTCTAGGTTGATAGATTGCTAGGGTTAGGTACTTTGTGAAAAGACCGCTTTAGTTTACCTTCCAATTCTTGCTTATCGAGTCGAATCAGGTTTCCAAGTTACCCTTCACTTTCGTACTCTGAGGTAGATTGTCGGAGAAGGGTACTTTATTAGTATAGTTAGAGAGCCGTGAGGGAGTCTACTAAAACCGGTAATTTAACAACTTATTAGGTCTCCGTAGGTGTCTTCTCGAGAAGGGTCGATGGTTCTATTGGTTATCTTTTAAGTTTCGGTTATCTTTTAAGTTTAGCATCTTAAGGTCCTGGTTCCAAAATAGTTCCATAACCGATATAAGTTTGTCTTCATGTGTAGGATTCTGACCTAGGTACTACTTTTCCATCAATTGATCTCGCCTCTAGTAAAGTTCGTGTCTTAGTCGGCTTTACATAGTATTTTAATTAATTGCATTAGGCTATTGGAAAACCTCCCTTCAAATAATAAAACAAATTAAGTCGAGTCAGATTAGATAAGTAATCGAGTCTAGTTAACGTAATAAATAGAGTCTGGTGGCGATACTCGGACTTACTTTAGCTATACTGCATTGACTAGTACACTTGCCGGTTGTGTGGTCTAGGTTTAGAGAATCTTAGTTTATAAATTTAAAACTTAGAGTGTCTAGTTTAAGGTTAAAATTTAGTTAGTTTTAGTTGACCACTTTAAGCACATTAACCCACCATTCCAATTTACTCCACCATCATCAACCTCTCTTTGCCACCAACCATAAACATTCACCTTTTAAATACCCCGCCATTATAATCCATTATCTCCCTCATGAACTTATGATGATCCCCGACTCCATTATCAATAATCACAACACACATAAAAGAGTAAAACTCGATACAATCTCTAACCTATCGCTATCGAGTCAGTGTAAAACCAAACCAAATCATATAAACCTATTGAAGTTGATAACCCAGCATGCTGCAATCAAAATGGCAATCCATTACAGTACTTAGTTGACAAACACCAAATCTCATCTCAATAAATTCGTTTCAGACCCTACTCAAGAAATCAAAACCAAATTCATTTTTGATTTTGATAATGCAACACACATAAAGACTAATCATAACAAATAACCAACCAAAATCAATGTAAACATCATAACTAGTGGTGGCAAAGTGGGCAAGTTGGATGGGTTTGGGTAATGGGTCAAGATGTGTTCGGGTTAGGATGGGTATAGGTCAGGATGGATATTTTAAAAAAAAAAGTCGGATGGGTAATGGGTCAAGAGATAGGTTTGGGTTAGGATGGGTGTATGTTAATATAGATTTGGGTAAAAATGGCATGAAAAAATAATAAATATAAAAAAGAATATAAAATAAAAAATTCTAAAATAATTAAAAAAATCTAAAAAATAAAAAAAGGCAAAAAATTCTAAAAAATTAAAAAAATCCTAAAAAATGCTAAAAATTAAAACAAATCAAAAAAATAAAAAAAATCCTAAAATTTTAAAAAATACTTAAAAAACTAAAAACTTCTAAAAATTCAAAAAAATTCTAAAAAATCCAAAAATTCTAAACAATCCTTAAAATCCAAAAAAATAAAAATTACTAAAAAATCAAAAAATCCTAAAAATTCAAAAAAAAATTTAAAATTTCTAAAAAATCAAAAATTTCAAAAAAACATAGAAATTTATTAAAATCAAAAACATTCTAAAAAAATCGAAAAGAATTTCTAAAAAGTAAAAAATCCCTAAAAAACCGAAAAATTATAAAAAATCAAAAAAATCCTAAAAAATCTAAAAAATCCTAAAAACTAAAAAATCAAATAAAATATAAAAAATCAAATAAAATATAAAAAATCAAAAATAGCATTTTTTTTAGATTTTTTTGAATTTTTTTAATTTGTTAGAAATTTTTGAATTTGTAAAATTTTTTTAATTTTTTAGAATTTTTAGGATTTTATTTAGTTTTATGTATTTTTGGACTTTTTGATTTTTTTTTTAATTTTCTAAACTTGATTTTTATTTATTTTTTAAATTTTTGTTTTTTGTAGAATTATTTTGATTTTTTGATAGAATTTTTTGGTTTTTTAGTTTTTTTTTGGTTTTTTAATTTTTTTTTACTTTTAATAATTTTTTGATTTTTAAGAATTTTAATGATTTTTTGACTTTTTAGATTTTTTATTTTTTTGAATTTTAGAATTTTTTATTTTTTCGAATTTTTAGGATTTTGTAGAACTTTTAGGATTTTTTGAATATTTTGATTTTTTTTGAGTTTTCTGGATTTTTTGGATTTTTTTAATTTTTAGATTTTTTTTATTTTTTAGAATTTTTTTGGTTTTTTCCTTTTTTTTTTTACTTTTTAGAATTTTTTGATTTTTAAGATTTTTTTTGTATTTTTATAAATTTTTTGTTTTAAGAATTTCTAGGATTTTTTTGAATTTTTTTTTTTTGAATTTTTTTATTTTTTTAATTATTTTTTTAATTATTTTTTGTTATTTTTAAACGAAAAACGCTAAGAGAATAATAAGGCAGCGATTGGTGAAGTCATAGTTGTGAAGAGATACGACGAGTATAATTAGATTAATGATTTTATTTTATACCTATTCTGACATGCCTGAATTCTATCTCATATCCATCCTGGCCTACTCTTCTTTTTTCTTTTTTTATCCATCAATTCATAACCTATTCTAACCTAGTGATTAATTTTGTTTGGCACATTTTAACGCATCTTAAAATTTAAAATACACATATCAACCCAAAATGGAATGAATTGGTTTGTTTTACCAGGTCTGATCGTAACAAATCATTCTTCTCTGAAGATGGTGGTTCATTTAACAAGTTTAGTAAACGTATGATTTTATTATGCGCACACATACATACGATGATGACAAGAGAATGAAACGTTCAAGCTTAGAAGTGTTTAAAAAGCTCGTAACTCGTTTGAAAAAAGTTCGGTTATAAATAAGCTGGCTTTAATTATTATTGAACAGTTTTAGTAGTAATAAAAATAATTTATTAAACAAATGAAACTATCATTAAACCACTTTTATTACACCTTTACTTTTATTAAAACATGAAATCAATGCTCAAAAAAGACGACGTTAATAATTAAAATCTAGTTTTCCAAACACTACCGTTTCAATTTCCCCCCTTCACTCTCAAAATTTCCCCTTTTTCCAAGTTTCCGTTGTTCATATATACTCACTCTCCGTCACTATCTCCCACTGATGTAACAACACACCGTCACCGGCACCGTCTCGCCGGAGAATGGCATATATGTGCACAGACAGCGGCAACTTAATGGCCATAGCTCAACAAGTCATCCAGCAGAAACAACAACAAGAACAGCAACTTCACCAACAACACCAACACCAGCAACATCCGCCGCTAGCGCACACACACACTATGAATGTTAATCCGTTTTGGACCACCGCCACCGGCCAGGTTTCTCCGACTCTACCGTACGGTTTTTTCCGATCCGTTTGACGGAGGAGAGGCGGATGTTGTCGGAGGTGAAGAGGCGGCAGGATTTCAGTTTCCGAGTTTAGAGAGTCATCACCACCACCAGCCAGGGTTTAGGTTTGCGGATTTTGTAGCGGCGTCTGGATCGGTAGGTGAGTTTGATACTGATGAGTGGATGGAGAGCTTGATTGACTCCACGAGTTCTGATTTCATTCTGTACGGTTCAGATCCGTTTTCAGATTGTCCGAGTCGACTCACTGAGTCAACCGATTTGAAAAACGTAACCTCTAATTGGCCGCCACCGGCGGCGGCGGCGGTCCATATCTCACCGCCGGAGGAGAAGGAAGTGAAGGTTCCAAAACTGGAGAAACTACCGCCGGTTAAACCGGATGTAGCTTCAACTAGCTCGCCGGAGCGGTTTTTAACCAAGCCGTTACTCAAAACCCTAACTGACTGTGCTCGAATCGCCGATAGTGAACCGGAAAAAGCGGTTACGCCCCTTAACCGCCTCCAGGAGTCACTGTCCGGCGAGCACGGAGATCCGACGGAGAGAGTAGCGTTTTACTTCGCCGAAGCTTTACACAACCGCGTCACTCGCAAACCACGTTCCATCTCCGACGTGACGTCAGCAACGGAGTTCACTCTCACATACAAAGCTCTCAACGACGCTTGTCCGTACTTCAAATTCGCTCACCTAACTGCAAATCAATCGATTCTAGAAGCGACGGAAACCGCTGATAAAATCCACATAGTCGATTTTGGAATCGTTCAAGGCGTTCAATGGGCGGCACTTCTGCAAGCTCTCGCAACCCGACCCGCCGGTAAACCTACAAGCATCCGGATCTCTGGTATTCCAGCGTTAATCCTCGGTTCCTCACCTGCACCAGAGCTTCTCGCAACCGGTAACCGCCTCCGTGAGTTCGCGAAGCTTCTAGATCTGAATTTCGAATTCGAACCGATCTTAACTCCAATCGAAAACCTAACCGTATCTAGCTTATGGATCAACGATAAAGAGTTTCTCGCCGTTAATTTCATGCTCCAGTTATACAACCTGTTGGATGAAGACTCCAACGGCGTTGCAAAAGCGTTAAAGCTAGCAAAATCGTTGAATCCGAGTATAGTCACATTAGGCGAATACGAAGCGAGTATGAACCGGTTACCATTTGTTCAACGATTTGACAACGCGTTAAGCTTTTATTCGGCTTTGTTCGATTCGATTGAACAGAACATGAGCCGAGACTCGGTGGAGAGGCTGCAGGTGGAGAGGTTGTTGTTCGGGCGAAGGATAGCGGCGGCGGTGGGGAATGGGAATGAAGAAAGTAGCGAAAGAGAACGGATGGAGGATAAGGAACAATGGCGGATAATGATGGAGGATGCAGGGTTTGAGAAGGTGAAGTTTAGTAATTATGCTGTGAGTCAAGCTAAGATTCTGTTGTGGAGTTATAATTACAGTGATATGTATGAGCTTATTGATGATGATTCACAGTTAGGGTTTCTATCTCTTGCTTGGAATGGTGTACCTGTTCTTACTGTTTCTTCATGGCGTTAGATGTTAGTTGTTGTTGATCAGTGATTTTTTTTCTTAAATGTTTTTTTTTTTTTGGTGTAATGAGTACAGGTAAGATAATTAGATCCGCCATTAGTGGTGTTACTTTTTTTTGGAGCTTTTGGTTTGTTTTAGTGATGAAGCCTGGTCCAAGTTTTAGAAATAGATCCGCCATTAATGGTGGTTTTTGAAGCTTTTGGTAATGAATGATAAGGTGCTGTGAAATGAATTGCAGGTTGGTTATGTTTTTTTTTTACTGAATTGCGTTTGTTTCTGCGTCATTGGCATTTATGAAACTAGAAGTTTCTGGCAACTGTGAAATGGCCCTTTGTAGTTTCTTACTTCCAGATTTGTTCATTTGCTATAATATAAATTATTGGGTTATTTATGAAGTGGTAAAGAATCAAATTTACCGGTGAAATGCTTATTCACCGGGAGGTGGTGTGGTGGTTAATTGTCCTCTATTCTAACGGTAAAGTTCAAAATTACATATTATAGCAAATAATTACATATTCTTTCTTCTAATTAAATAATATTCTTTTATATATTTCTTATTACTTTTTCTCTCACCTTTACTTACAAACATTTTTAAAATATATTAAAAAATTATAACAGTAACATTTTCTTTCCCCTTTAAATCATAACCACTTTTTATAATATAGAAAACTCTCTTTTAGAATTTGGTGAATAGGATGTGAATCCTCTAAAGGTATTTTTTTTGAAATATTTGAGTTCTTACTTTTTTTTTAGTATAGCCTTTTAATGCTTAAACAAGTAAAGATTTGATGAAATGCTGTTCCAATTGTTCAACAATTTTGATATACACAAATTATTATACTTATTGTTGTTGTTGCTACGATACATAAATTATCATCCTTATTATTGTTGCTATCGCAACACAGTGCTTCTTTAAAAGAAAGCCTAAAAACGCTAGCCGCGTCAACGTTTAATAGGTGCCGCCACGTCTTGCACTGTTGTCTTTTTCGTAACAAAGTTCATTTTTTTCTCTTCTACTCTCATAGAAACCATCAAACAAGAATGGACATCCGAAATGTCCTGAAACGCCAAAGGATGCTATATGAAACTCATACACGCTCATTGTGCATGCCCTTAGGGTTAATGGGGTGCCATGCGGCAAACCCAAATTTGATTAAGGTAGTTGTGGGTACTTGTGGTAGGCGTCGCCAGTGTTTTGCCCAATCTATAATACTTGGGGTTGAAATAACCTGACAACATCTGATTGGATGGAGCTAGAATAATACCCTAGGTGCCCCCTCCACCCTTACGATAGGTAATTTTATATAAAATGGTTAAAATTTAAACATAACCAAAAAGGTTTACATGACATTCATAATATATATACATGTGTGCGTGCGCGCGCAAAACACTAAATATTGCGAAAACACCAGAACACAATAAATCATCCATTTTTTAATTATAAAAACCTAAAAAGTAAACGAAGATGTTACAAATGTAAGATTTCTTGTTTGTTACACTAGAATTCAAAACAAAAGATGGAAAATTTTCATTTTTTGTATGACCTACACATATCTACGTTATGTGTAGTTTAAATTACCAACATAAATGTAGGTTGTGTGTAAGTAAAATATGGTTATATATATATATATATGATGATCATAGAAAAAATTTAAATGAGAAAAACAAAAAAAAACTAACTAAAAAAGCAAAAAAAAACATATCAAAATTTTTTGTTTTGAATTTTTTTATTAAAAATCACTAATAATAATATATAAAAAAAGTTTTTTTCAAAAAAAAAAGTTGTACTGCACACGTGCACCAATACGGAAAAGCCTAAACCACCTAACCCACCCACCCACCGACAACCCCCCCCACCAAAACCTAAACCCCCCCCCACCACCCAAAAACCTAAGTCCACCCTCCCACCAAAAGCCTAAACCCCCCCCCCCAAAAAAAAAAACCCCAAAACTCACCAAACCCAAACAAAAAAAAAAACCTAAACCCCCCCCTTCCCCTACACCCAAAAATCTAATACTAATCCTAAATCTCCAAAAAACCTAACCCTAAAAGCTAAACTAAACTCAAAAGTTAACTTTAAACATATAATGCACATGTGCAACATATACATATAATGCACATGTTGTGCAGTATACATATAATACACATCTGCAGTACAAGTTTTTTTTTTTGAAAAAAAAGTTTTTTTTAATTAAAAGTAGCGATTTTTAATTAAAAAAATTGTAAAAAAATTGTATGTTTTTTAGGTTTTTTTAGTTAGTTTTCTAGTTTTCTCATTTATGTCTAGTTTTATCATGATCCTCTCCATATATATATAGAGAGACTAAGGATCCTGTAAAAAAGGTTAATAGTGTGAGAAGTGTAGAAAATAATATGGTGTTGACATGTGTCCTTCAATTTAATTAATTAAAAAGGGCAATGGTGTAATTTACTTCAAAGTTCAAGTAATTGATAAAATAATCTTTGTAACCTCCGGTTAGTAATTTTAGGTTAGTGATATAATTTTATTTTTTTACAAAGATTTAAGAATTTAGTTTTATATACCAGCTCAGAGATTTTATAAATCATTATCATCTGATTCATAGAGATCGAAGGAATTACAGTTCATATTTTTTTGAATTATCAGTCCGTATAAAACACCATAAGAATTCCAGAAAACACCACAACTTGAATCTAATAAGCCATGGTGTTCTAACATCTGGAATGCCTTTTGTTATTTTTGTAGGTATAGAACACCATACAATTCCAAAAACACCATGAATTGAATCATAATACAGTCGTGGTGTTTTAACATCTAGAATGATTTTATTGCTATCCAGATGTTAAAACACCATGACTATAATCACAATGCAATGTTACAGACTCTAGATGTTAAAACACCATAACTTGAATCATAATTCATTATTTGCAATCCTATGGTGTCTTATATACGTTCATGGTGTTTTACTGTGAAACACAACACCTTCATCACAATAAAATTAAAACACCACTGTATGAACATAGACAAAACACCATGGACTAAAACATCCGACAGAAACGTAATTTTTTTCTCTTTATAAGTATAACAATATGGTACTCATATTAAAGATAAAAAAACACTCGTTATTATGGTGTAATTTTTTTTTAAAAAGGGTTACTACTAGATAATATTGTTCATTTGTTGTATTTATCTTATTGTGTAGGTACTTAGTTGTAAATGTTGTGCCTATATATTGTAATCCTAACTTCATTTTATTCAGTAAAAATAGAAGTTGTAACATGGTATCAGCCAGCAATACTAGAACTATTAAGTTTCTCCAACCCCTTCCTTCTTCTTCTTCTTCTACCCCTTCCTTTTCCCCCACCCGATCTCTTTCCTTGACCTTTTCTTCTTCTTCTTTTTGTTCTTTTTGTTGCAACCTTCTGTCCTCTCTCAGCCTTCTCTTTTCCATGGCTGCTTCATCATCAAACCCTTCCTCAATTACCCCACCTGTGAATGGTCTTGCATCTATGATCGCCATCAAACTCAACTCCTCTAACTACATCTATTGGCACAAACAGATGTTGCCTTTACTCACACATCAACAACTCCTCTCCCATGTTGATGGCAGCCAATCAACGCCCCCTTTGTTGATCACTGCTAATGAAAAAGAGGTTCCTAATCCTGAATACTCGTCATGGATCATGGCTGAACAGCAAGCTATTATATTACTCATTGCATCCTTAACAGAAGAAGCTCTCTCTGTTACTATCGGTAAGAATTCTGCCCGTGAAATCTGGTTGGCGTTAGAGAATGCGTTTTACAACATGTCCGTTGAAAGGGTGCAAAACCTTCGGGATAATCTTCGCATCATTCAAAGGGGTGACAAAAGTGTGGCTGATTATGGAAGATCCTTCAAGGCAATTTGTGATCAATTGAATGCCATTGGTCATCCGGTTGATCCGATGGATCAATTCCATTGGTTTTTATGTGGGTTAGGTACGGCGTTTGAAAGTTTTTCTATTCATATTCGCAAGGTTCGCCCTATTCCTAATCTGACCGATTTAGTTGCTAGCGCTGAAAGCCACGACCTTTTCGTCAAAGGCTTCATGGACCGTTTGTTGGTTCAATAATAACCGCCTAACAGGCCTGCTCGAAACTCATCAGGAAACAATTCTCCCAACCGTGGTCCACCAAAGCAATATGCTTCTACCGATTCACGACCTAAACGCCTACCAACCTGTCAATTATGTAGAAGACACGGCCACTATGCTACTCAGTGTCATCAGTTAACTTCATTTGCTTCCTCAGCCACACCATCCGAAGCACAATTGGCACAAGCCTTCCATGCTCATTGTCAACTGAATACTTCCACTCCGGATTGGACTTCCGACACAGGTGCCTCTGATCATATGGTTCCTAATAATTTCACTCTTCCTTTGTCCACCCCTACTCATGGTAATAAAAAGGTGTTTTTTTTAAACGGCCAATCTTTACCAATAACTCATGTTGGTGATACAAAACTATTTGGTAAACTTGATCTTAAAAATGTTTTGGTTGTCCCAAACCTCACTAAAAATCTTCTTTCAATAAGAAAATTAACTGAGGACAATCTTGTTGATGTTGTGTTTTCTTACCCACATTTTTTCATTCAGGATCAACTCACCAAGCAAATAATAGCCCGAGGGAGCCGTGAAGAGGGGCTTTATGTTCTTCACAACACCCATCAAGCCTTGTTTTCCAACTCTTCATGTCCGAAAGCCTCTTTTGAGTTATGACATTCCCGTTTAGGGCATGTTAATTTTGATATTATTAATATGTTGAAAAATAATGGTCTAATTTCATTTACTTCTGTTTTGCCTAAACCGGGTATTTGTAGCCCATGCGAACTTGCTAAATCAAAAAGGCTCCCATTTTCCATCAATAATAAACGAGCCTCTTCGCCACTTGAGTTGATTGATTGTGATTTGTGGGGACTTCCCCGGTTAAATCTAATTGTAATTTTTCGTATTATGTGGAGTTTGTTGATGATTTCTCTCGTTTCACATGGTTATATCCTTTACGAGTGAAATCTGAACTTTTTGATGCTCTATCTATATTTTTACCTTTTGTCCAAACCCAATTTGCAACAAAAATTAAAACGTTTCAAAGCGTTGGTGGTACGGAGTTCACAAATCATAAGGTACGTCATCTATTTGAACAAATGGTACCTTGCACGTATTTCGTGTCCATACACCCCGCAACAAAATGCTAGGGTTGAAAGAAAACATCGTGATATCGTTGAAACTGGTTTAGCTACGTTATTCAATGCAAACTGGTTAAGATGTCAATAATGCGTTCTTGCACGAACATCTTAATGAACAAGTATACATGGAACAAACAAAGGGCTTTATTGATCCTAGATTTCCATCTTATGTTTGCAAGTTAAACAAAGCCATTTATGGTCTAAAGCAAGCCCCTAGGGCATGGTTTCATCGACTGAGTGTGTTCTTAACTAACTACGGCTTTGTCTGTAGTAGAGCTGACCCATCCCTTTTTGTTTTCCATCGGGACTCATGTATCATGTATCTTCTTGTTTATGTTGATGACCTCATTCTCACGGTTAACCAATCTCATTCCCTCAAATCATTCATTTCATGCCTAAATAATGAATTCGCTATCAAAGATCTGGGGAACTTAACTACTTTCCAGGACTGGAGGTTACCTACACCAAAAATGGTTTGTTCTTAAATCAGTCTAAATACACCATTGATATTCTAAACCGTGCTAAGATGTTGGAAGCAAAACCTGCTCCCACACCCTTAAGCACAAATGACTCTTTTGTTTCTACAGGTGAATCATTTCCAGATGCCACTCACTACAGTTCCATTGTTGGTGCTCTCCAGTACTTGACGATTACGAGAACTGACATATCATATGTTGTCAATCAAGTTAGTCAACTTTTACATGCTCCAACTGTTTCTCACTATCAGGAAGTTTAAAGGATTTTGCGTTATCTCAAGGGTACAGCCGCATATGGTCTTCACTACACTCGGCCTTCTCATACATCTCTTCTTGGATACTCTGATGCTGATTGGGCTCGTTGTTTGGAAACGTGTCGTTCCATGTATGGTTACTCTATTTTTCTAGGTGGAAACCTCATCTCTTGGAGTTCTAAAAAGCAACCGACCGTTGCAAGATCCAGTTGTGAATCTGAATATCGAGCTATGGCGAACACTGCTGCAGAAATTGTTTGGTTAAATCATCTCCTTCAGGAACTTCATGCCTTACCTTCGGATCGACCGACTATACTTTGTGACAATCAAAGCGCCATCTTTCTTACTCAGAATGTGTCTCACACAAACGTGCTAAGCATATTGACCTCGATTATCATTTCTCGCATGAACTTGTGGATGCGGGTAAATTAGCTACAAAGTTTATTCCAACCAAGCATCAGGTGGCTGACATTTTTACAAAAAGTCTTCCCGGTCCTCTCTTCAAAAAGTTTCGAGACATGCTTCATATTGTCCTCCACCGTTTCGCTTGAGGGGGATATTAGATAATATTGTTCATTTGTTGTATTTATCTTATTGTGTAGGTACTTAGTTGTAAATGTTGTGCCTATATATTGTAATCCTAACTTCATTTGTATTGAGTAAAAATAGAAGTTGTAACAATTACGTATAAAAGGGTTTTTGACGTTTAAAAAGGGGGGGAACTTGCATGTGCATTGCATGTGGGTTTTCTAAATTTAATCTTCACATCCTTAATCTAGAAAATTAATTATTTTAATTGTAAACACTATTTACAATTTTCCATTATAATCTCAACCATTAGATTATAGATCAAATGGTGTAGATTCCTTCCTACACTTTTCATAAAACACACCCTTTTTACAATAACCCTACCCGGTATATATATACGTATATATATATATATACGTTATTATTATATACGTATATATATATATACGTATATACACACATATGAATGTAAGAAACACAAAATTTAAAAAAATGAACCTTAAATCCCAAAATTTAATGTTTTAGAGTTGTTCTTTTTTTCTCATAATAGTTAGTGTTATGTAATGATCCTATATATATACAGGTGAAAGATAAAACGAAAACCCACTTGAGTTGAGAAAACTTAAGAAAACCCTATGTAACATTTTATTTTTTTCTAAAAAAACAGTGAATGTAACATAAATGTACTTGAACATTATATAGAAAAAAATGTAAAAAGCGCCTACTTGTTTTTTTTAATGTTTAAAATTTGTATGTTCCACTTTTTTGGACATATATATTATGTAACATGAAATTTTTAACATTTTTTAAAAAATAAACTACTCGTGCTTTTTTGTTTTTCATTTATAAAAATGTTCATATATATGTATGTTACATTTCCTATTTTTTAGAAAAAAATAAAAATGTTAAATGGGGTTTTTACAAAGATTTTTTGAGTTTTCTCAACTCAAGTGGGTTTTCGTTTTATTCTTCTCATATATATATGATAAGATCCGTTTTATTGTGAGAACATCGAGAACCAGTGTGAACACAAACAGTAATACCTAAAAAATCCAGTAATACCTAAAAAATCTAAAAAACACCCAATTTTTTTAATATTTTTTGGGAAAAATTCGCTATATTTCGTCAACAATAAAAAAAATTTAAAAAAATTGAGTAACAGTTATCCATGTACATGTGCATTTTTATCATTTCTTTGACAAATTCCGTATACATTACAAACATTTGGCAATTGTACTTTCATTTACAATACCACGTGTAATACACTACTTTTTACGTTACTAATATTAAAATGCACATGTGCATCTATATGTATCAACATGAAATAAGGTGTTTTGGTACACTACTTTGAATACACTTGTCACACCCCAACCGATGGCGGAAACATCGGGGTAGTGGCACTAGGCGACCAGATTGTCACATGAGAATTCCATAACAATTATCTATCAACATCATTTAACATTTAACGCCCCATACCGTTAAACACAATACTTCAAAACAATCATTACAGAAACTTGTTTTTCCCACAAAACAAAAAGGTTCGATATCCCTAGATTTTATTACAAACCATTCTAAACAAAAGCAACTAAACTAAGCCAAGCTACATCCAAGGCATCCAAGCTAAAATCCTCAACCTGTTACATACGTTAAAATACAAGTCAATACAATTAAGTAAAGGTGAGCATACAGGTTTAGTTGATACTAGCATAATAGAGAAAAGCGTTCACGAAATAGTCTAACTACATATCATGATACACCAAAACACATCATACAACATAGGCTCATTTCTTATGCTAACTACCGTGAGAAGGCTTGGCGTCCATCCAAACTAGACCCCGTCGGGTGTAAGCCACACTATAGTACCATACTGATTAAGGAGGCAAGTTAACGAAAACAAGTCCTAGTCACATGTTTCTAGCATCACGTATTGAGCACATATAATCAGATTATTCGCGTGTGATATACAGTTTGATTTGTGAAGTGATTTTGATCGAGGAACGTATGTAACACCAAAAAAGTGCATTAAAGCGAAAATAGGTCAAGTATACTCACAGTCTGTGCGTTTAGGAGAGAGCAGACGACTGCCGAGGGGTGAAGAGGAGCGCCGGATCAGCCTACATACGTGAACGGAAGTGCATCAGTCTCCGAAAAGCTGAAACAGTGAAGTTTGGGTTGAGCAGTAGACAAGTTCGCCGAACTTGTATGTAAACGTACAAGTTCGAGCGAACTTGTATAGTTCTGCTGAGCTGAGAGACAAGTTCGGGGAACTTGTAAGTTTCTCAAGGAAACTTGACAAGTTCGGTCGAACTTGTGGGGTCTTGATAAGTGGGTTGACAAGTTCGGCCGAACTTGTGAAGTTTCCTGAGAAACTTGACAAGTTCGAGCGAACTTGGGGGGTTTCTGAAGAGAATTTGTACATTTCCACTCAAGTTCAGCCGAACTTGACCCCTTGAGGGAAGTTCGAGCGAACTTGACAACTTGTGCTGTCAAAATCAGTGTAATCTCGAGCGAACTTGATGTTTTCAGGTCCAAAATCTTGCGTTTTCGCGTCGATTGCTGAGGAAATCGAGTGCCCATCCCTCCAACCTTAAGCCACTGAGTAAAACTTAGGCTGAGAGGTCTTTTGGAGCGAACTTAGCCATTTTACAGAAACTCGGGCTAATCCGGGCGAACTTGATGGTTCGTACGGGTTAGTCCAGCTTGTGTAAAGTGACGATTTCGTCCTTGTGCTTCCGGATCTGAGATCTAGCTTCGACAACGCCTCATTCCCCTCAAAAGTGAACGAAAAATCCGTCATTAGTCCGAAAATGGTGTAAAAATCAATACTTTAAAAGGTTTTGCTCAGATCTAGTATAGATCTGAGTGAAAACAGAAGTTTTGATGGAAAAAGATGAAGATTTTCGTAAACAGAAGAGATTTGAAGAAAACGAAGGCAATGCCTTGTGCAAAATCACTGTAAAACATTGTTGAACATCATTGCGGTAGAAATCAGTTGATTCTTACTTAGAAAACAGAGGGTTTCGGGTTTCAGGAGCTCAGAGCGAAGTTGCAGCAAGTTCAACTAAGAGAATGGGGCTGAGTATTTATAGGTGAAGGGCTGGTGGGAGTCAAGTTCGGTCGAACTTGCATGGTTTCATGCAAGTTCAGGCGAACTTGTGAGAAAATGGAGGATCTGGAGATAAGTTGGCCGAACTTGCATGGTTGCATGCAAGTTCGCGCGAACTTGAAGTGTTTTGGGATTCTCAGTGGTTAGTCAAGTTCGGCCGAACTTGGCATCACCCAAGTTCGAGCGAACTTGCCTAAAAACTCAAGAATTCCTCGTTTTTCGTTCGTTTATCGATTGTTCGGCGATGTAATCGAGTTATAAGATAACGTTAAGCGGTTTAGGATGTTTTCAGTGTTGTAATAGCGAGTCAACGCGTGAGAGCGAGTTGCGTGAGTTTGTGAGCGATTAAACCATGATAATTCCAATTCACATATAACACATAAACACGTATAACACATAAACACGTAAACTAATATTACCATAAAATTCCAATATACCAAATTAAGTAATTGCGTTGCGATTGCGATGGGATAGCAATAATGCGAAGCGTTGCGTTAAATAAGCGTTTAAATAGAGTTTAGTTGTGATGTAATGATGCGATGTAATGACAAAACATATTTAATTTAACACGAACATTTCTATTAACGAATCTCGGAATACAAATCTGGGAAATCAAAATAAATACACGAAAACAGGAACAACTGAAAATACGGGTTGTTACAGCCTCTCCTACTTTAGGGAATTTCGTCCCGAAATTAAGCAGTGGCCGTAACAAAAAGGTGTGGATATTTCTTTTTCATATCACTTTCGAGTTCCCAGGTGAACTCGGCGCCGCGTTTGCCTTCCCATCGGACTTTCATGATCGGGATGCGTGAGCGTCGAAGTGTCTTGGTTTCTCAATCCATGATCTCAACGGGTTTTTCCACGAAATAGAGCGTTTCATTAATTTGCAGATCTTCAAGAGGGACATGCAGATTTTCTTCGGCTAGGCACTTTTTAAGGTTAGACACGTGGAAAGTCGGATGTATATTATTAAATTCCTCCAGCCGTTCGAGTCGGTAAGCCACTTTTTCGATCCTTTCCAGAATCTTAAAGGGTCCTACGTATCGTGGCGCTAGCTTTCCTTTCTTTCCGAAGCGGACCACTCCCTTCCAAGGTGCAACCTTTAGGAGTACGTGATCTTCCACTTCGAATTGCAGGGGCTTGCGTCGTTTGTTGGCGTAACTCTTTTGGCGACTCCGAGCTTTCAAGAGATTGTCTCTAATCTGGAGATTTTGTCTGTAGTTACTGAATCAGTCGGACCGTGATTTGTGCTTCTCGATCTCGTGCCATGCAATAGCGATCGACATTTTCTTCCATACAGTACCTCAAAATGAGCCTTTGATGCTGGTATATACTATTATTGTACAAATTCGAATAAAGGTAAATGCGTATCCAGTACCACGAAATCATGATGCACGCACGAAGCATGTCTTCGAGGGTGCGGATCGTGCGCTCAGTCTGACCGTCGGTTTGACGGTGAAATGCGGTACTGAGATTGAGAGTAGTACCAAGAGCATATTGAAATGTCTCCCAGAGACAAGAGGTAAAGCGACCGTCGCGGTCAGAAATGATGTCACGAGGCGTCCCGTGTCGACATATAACTTCGTCGGTATAGATTCGGGCTAACCGTTCGACCTTAAAGTCTTCTCGTATAGCAATAAAGTGCGCAGATTTAATAAGACGATCAACGATAACCCAAATGCTATCGTGACCTGAAGAAGTACGCGGGAGTTTAGTAACGAAGTCCATGGCTATAATCTCCCACTTCCATATCGGGATTTCGGGTTGTTCGAGTAAACCAGAGGGCCTTTGATGTTCAGCTTTAACTTTCGAACAAGTTAAGCATTTTGAGATGTACAAGGAGATATCCTTTTTCATGCCCGGCCACCAATACTTAGGACGAAGGTCCTGGTACATCTTGTCGACACCGGGATGAATGGAATATCGAGATTTATGAGCTTCGGTCATTAGCAACTTTCAAATATTATCACGACTGGGAATCCAAATGCGATTGAGGTAGTAATAAATACCATTAGGCTTAGCTACGAGCTTGTTTTCGGCACCACATTTCATTTCTTCTTCCAAAGTATTCTCGTTAAAGCAAGCAAAATGAGCAGAGCGAATCATGATTTTGAGATCATTCACAGCTTGAGAGTCACGAACACTATACACATAGCTTCGTCGACTTAGAGCATCGGCGACGACGTTTGCTTTGCTGGGATGGTAGCGTATCTCGCGATCGTAATCGTTGAGAAGTTCAACCCATCGGCGTTGGCGCATATTCAGTTCCTTTTGATTAAAGATATGTTGTAAGCTCTTATGGTCGGTGAAGACCGTACACTTTGTACCGTAAAGGTAGTGTCGCCATATCTTTAATGCAAAATCAACTGCACCGAGTTCGAGATCGTGGGTGGTGTAGTTCTTCTCGTGGATCTTGAGTTGTCGAGATGCATACGCGATAACTTTGTCTCGTTGCATGAGAACACAACCAAGACCAAGATTAGAGGCATCACAATAAACAACGAAATCGACGTTTCCGTCGGGTAGAGCGAGAATGGGAGCGTTGCATAGCATACGCTTGAGAGTTTGAAAAGCTTCCTCTTGTTTAGAATCCCAAACAAAAGGTTGGTCTTTATGAGTTAAAGCGGTAAGCTGAACGGGGATTTTTAAAAAGTCGGCGATGAATCGACGGTAGTACCCGCCAATCCAAGAAATGAACGGATTTCGGAAGCATTCTTCACGTAATCCAACTCTTGACGGCTTGAATTTTTGTAGGGTCGACGTGAATTCCTTGACTATTAACGATGTGGCCGAGAAATTGGACTTCTTCGAGCCAGAATTCACATTTTGAGAACTTAGCATAAAGGCGATTACCTTGGAGGAGTTCGAGGACTAAACGGAGATGGCGCGCGTGTTCGTCTCTCGACTTCGAATAGATAAGGATATCATCGATGAAAACAATGATGAAACGATCTAAGAAAGCTTTGCACACACGGTTCATCAAATCCATGAAGACCGCAGGTGCATTTGTAAGACCAAAGGGCATGACCACGAATTCGAAATGGCCATAACGAGTACAAAAGGCGGTTTTCGGAATATCTTCTTCCAACACGCGTAATTGATGATAGCCGGAACGAAGGTCGATCTTAGAAAAACAAGTAGCACCTTGAAGCTGATCAAATAAGTCGTCGATACGAGGAAGAGGATAGCGGTGCTTTATCGTGAGTTTGTTAAGTTCACGATAATAGATGCACATACGGAACGATCCATCCTTCTTTTTCACGAAAAGGACGGGTGCGCCCCATGGCGAAGTACTTGGGCGTATGAAACCTTTATCAAGAAGCTCTTGAAGTTGGCTTGATAGCTCGCGCATTTCTGAGGGTGCGAGGCGATAAGGAGATTTAAACAGGAGTAGCACCGGGAACTAGATAAATACGAAATTCAACATCTCGAGTAGGGGTAAATCGGGTAAATCGTCGGGAAAGACTTTAGGAAATTCACAAACAATGGAAACATCTTTATAGGTCTTCTTTTCTTTCTCCGGGTTCACGATGTGGGCGAGGAAAGCAACACATTGCTTCCGCAAAATCTGTGTGCTCGAGTACATGACAAAAGCATCAACTTCTTTGAGGGAGTTTCACCATAGACATGAAGTTGATCCCCGTTAGGAAGAGGGAAACGAATCATTTTATCGAAGCATACAACTTCAGCATGGTTTTCAGGAAGAAAATCCATACCTACTATGTATCGAAGCTACCTAACTGCATAGGTATGAGATTGATCGAGAAGACATGGTTGTTGAGTTCGAGAGAACACGACGTAGGACGGAGGTGACGGTGACGGATTTTCCGGTGGCGACTTCCACATCGAAAGTCTTTGGGAGTTTAGCGTGTTTACATTTTAAAACCTTTTTGAAGGACAAAACAATTATCGGCACGATGGTGCAAAATAAACACGAAGCATAAACACCATTTACGAGAAACGTACCATTGACAACAGTGTTGTCATTTTGAGCTTGGCGATGGTTGAGGTTGAAAGCTCTTCCACGCGCAGCTTGTTGTTGCTGCTGAGGCTGCGGTGGTGGCTGCTGTTGCTGCGGCTTTTGCTTCACAGTACGGTTTGGGCAGACATTTGCAAGGAGGTTCGGATCACCGCACACGTAACACACACATGCTTTTGGAGCTGCTTGTTGCTGGTGGTTATTCTGGGGAGCACGCTGAGGAGCTGGCAGTGCTGGAGCTTGAGGAGCTGGCTGACGAGGTCGATATGGCAACTCACAGTAAAGTGGCCATAGATGTTGCAGTTAGTGCAAAAATGGCAGTTTCCACCCACCACATGATGATATGTGCACTTAAGGCACAGTGGGGTGAGGGCCGCTATACACGCTTAGCTGGAGGTGCGTTTGGAGCGGCTGACTGCAGTGGCTGAGGGTTTGCTGGAGCTGCGAGCGCATAGTTCTTGCTTAGGTTTCCTCTTTTGCGTCCCTGACGCTTTCCCTTCGGATCACTGGATGGTTCGGTAGCAGCAGTTGGTTCGGTGATAGCTTGATTGGCAACTTTCATATGGTTCTTGAAATAACCATCTTGAACTCGCTGATCATTGATCTCAACGGCGAGCATGTAGGTTTCCTCGATGGTTGTAGTACTAGCAACTTTCATGAAATTCGCAACACATTCGGGTAAACCTCGGATGTACTTGTTGATAGCTTTCTCAGTGGTATCAACTTGGCTGGGACAGATGATGCTCAAAATCTTGAATCGAGCGGTAAATCCAGCATTGTCGGGACCATCTTGCTTTATACCCCAAAACTCATTCTCGAGCTTTTGCATTTCATGCGGAGGACAGAACTCCTTCATCATCACTTCCTTGAGTTCTTCCCAAGACAAATTATAGGCTTCATCATTACCACGCCTATTCCTTTCGGCGGTCCACCAATCGAGAGCACGGGACTGGAAGACTCCTGTAGTGTTCACTGTGCGAAGGTCATCGGGGCATCCACTTTGCTTAAAGGTGACCTCAATGGCGTCAAACCAATGGAACATAGAAGTCGGTCCATCATTGCCCGTGAAGGCGAGAGGTGCACAAGCCTTGAAATTTTTGAAGCTGAACCGTGGCTTGGGGTTTTCAGTTTTCGAGTCGACTGAGGAGTTACTGCTCACAACGTGAATTTCTGAGACGATTTGCGGGATGACTTTTGCCATTTGTTTGGCGACTAGTGAAGCAATGCGCTTGTTGTCGCTGTGGCGCTGGGGAGTACGGCGAGTATGAGATCTGAGTGACGACATCTACAATGGAAATATTCGATAGGATGAGACTCGATTAATAGAGTTATGTTCAAAAACCTTTATTTATTATTACAAGTAAGGCATGTTATCACATAAGCACGTAGGCACATAACCACGTAAGCACATAAGCACGTAAGCACATAAGCACATATGTTGCACGTATTCACCTTCTAATAGTAACAATGTGAAATGCGTTTTGAGATAGCGTAGCGAGGCAGCGATACATCGTAGCTTAGCGTGAGATAACCGAGAGAAGTAGCGCGTTGCAAGCGGAGCGTTGAGTTGGATTATGCGTTTGTTTATTAATGTTTTAGATTGAGATAGCTTGTGCGAGTTGTGCATATATTCGATGGAGCGTAAATGCGATAAATCGAGAAATCGATAAAGCGTAAAATCGTAAAATCCGTAATTCCACACATAAGTAATAAATAAACTCGATGATGCGTAAATCGATGATTAGGCTTAAATCAATTGGGAGTGTCCGGGGTTTTGAGACATTTGACACGCCAAAGTGATTCGACTACCCTTCGCATTTGGACCCACGCTTTGGCCTAATAGATAAATGTTCTCGCCGCAAGCGGCTAGCGACGTTTACCCTTCCAGTTAATACGTGTTCCAAACCATTGGTATAACTGAGACTTTGGTGAGATTGAAAATCGAAGAATGGAATTCATCATTAAGGTACGGGTTTCACCCCTGACTTAACGACTAGTTCCAAATTGTGGTTGTGCTCGCCGATCACATCGGGAGTTCCACTAGATAGAAATGGAGACTTTCGTCGAGGTTTGGATATCACTACTAACTCAACGAATATATCTCGTGATGAGTAACACGCGGGATAAGCGATCTTATCGAGAGTTCTTGGTTATCACACCTAATCTCGACTTGATCCTCGTTTGTGAGATACGAGCGTTTCATAATCGTGTGTTGTGGCAGCTTTAGGAAAAGCTAAGTAGGTTGGCCGTTTCGTACGGAGTTATCGGTTCGTACCAAATGGAACTTCTCGCTTTGAGGAGTAACATTCGTAGGAAAGGACTTGTTCACACGATCGGGCAGTTCGTAAAGTTTTAAGTTGAAATCACAAGTTCAAGCAGGTGGGACATCAAGTTCGGCCGAACTTGCACCCAATGGGTTAAGTTCGAGCGAACTTAATATGCTTGTTGTTGAACTTCTGACTTTGAGGATAAGGTCAAGTTCGAGCGAACTTAGGTCAACCTCAACTGATCTAGGTCAAGTTCGAGCGAACTTGACCAATTTCAGTTGATTTGGCCTTAAGTTCGGGCGAACTTGAGTGTTTCGGGCGCGTAGTCGATGCGTAACAGTCAAAATCAGTATCCTAACCATAGACTTAAGCTAAACATGGCAGTTCTACCTAATTTCCTACAGTTATGGGCTCTGATACCAATCTTTCACACCCCAACCAATGGCGGAAACATCGGGGTAGTGGCACTAGGCGACCAGATTGTCTCATGAGAATTCCATAACAATTATCTATCAACATCATTTAACATTTAACGTCCCATAACATTAAACACAATATTTCAAAACAATCATTACAGAAACTTGTTTTTCCCATAAAACAAAAAGGTCCGATATCCCCTAGATTTATTACAAACCATTCTAAACAAAAGCAACTAAACTCAGCCAAGCTACATCCAAGGCATCCAAGCTAAAAATCCTCAACCTGTTACATACGTTAAAATACAAGTCAATACAATTAAGTAAAGGTGAGCATACAGGTTTAGTTGATACTAGCATAATAGAGAAAAATGTTCGCGAAATAGTCTAACTACATATCATGATACACAAAACACATCATACAACATAGGCTCATTTCTCATGCTAACTACCGTGAGAAGGCTTGCGCGTCCATCCTAACTAGACCCCGTCGGGTGTAACCACACTATAGTACCATACTAGCTAAGGAGGCAAGTTAACGAAAACAAGTCCTAGTCACATGTTTCTAGCATCACGTATTGAGCACATATAATCAGATTATTGCGTGTGATAAACAGTTTGATTTGTGAAGTGATTTTGATCGAGGAACGTATGTAACACCCAAAAAGTGCATTAAAGCGAAAATGGGTCAAGTATACTCACAGTCTGTGCGTTTAGGGGAGAGCAGACGACTGCCGAAGGGGTGAAGAGGAGCGCCGGATCAGCCTGCATACGTGAACGGAAGTGCATCAGTCTCCGAAAAGCTAAACGGTGAAGTTTGGGTTGAGCAGTAGACAAGTTCGGCCGAACTTGTATGTAAACATACAAGTTCGAGCGAACTTGTATAGTTGCTGTAACAACCCTTATTTTCAGTTGTTCCGATTTCGTGTATTTATTTTGAGCGAACTTGTCTACTGCTCAACCCAAACTTCACCGTTTCAGCTTTTCGGAGACTGATGCACTTCCGTTCACGTATGCAGGCTGATCCGGCGCTCCTCTTCACCCCATCTTGGCACAGACTGAGAGTATACTTGATCCATTTTCGCTTTAATTAACTTTTTGGGTGTTACATACGTTCCTCGATCAAAATCACTTCACATATCAAACTGTTTATCACACGCGAATAATCTGATTATATGTGCTCAATACGTGATGCTAGAAACATGTGACTAGGACTTGTTTTCGTTAGCTTGCCTCCTTAGCTAGTATAGTACTATAGTGTGGCTTACACCCGACGGGGTCTAGTTAGGATGGACGCGCAAGCCTTCTCACGTAGTTAGCATGAGAAATGAGCCTATGTTGTATGATGTGTTTTGGTGTATCATGATATGTAGTTAGACTATTTCGCGAACGTTTTTCTCTATTATGCTAGTATCAACTAAACCTTTATGCTCACCTTTACTTAATTGTATTGACTTGTATTTTAACGTATGTAATAGGTTGAGGATTTTTAGCTTGGATGCCTTGGATGTAGCTTGGCTTAGTTTAGTTGCTTTTGTTTAGAATGGTTTGTAATAAAATCTAGGGATATCGAACCTTTTTGTTTTGTGGGAAAAACAAGTTTCTGTAATGATTGTTTTGAAATATTGTGTTTAATGGTATGGGACGTTAAATGTTAAATGATGTTGATAAATAATTGTTATGGAATTATCATGAGACAATCTGGTCGCCTAATGCCACTACCCTGATGTTTCCGCCATCGGTTGGGTGTGACAACACTTTCTCTTTCATCTATCATTTCATCCATAATACACTACCATGCACATGTGCATATGTATCATTTCTTCGACGAATTCCGTAATAAGTTACAAATATTAGACAATTGTACTTTCATTTACACTACCTTGTGTAATACACTACTTTTTACGTTACCAATATTAAAAATGCACATGTGCATCTATATGTATGAACATGAAATAAGGTGTTTCGGTACACTACTTTGAATACACTTTCTCTTTCATCTATCATACCATCCATAATACAATACCATTACCTCCTACCATCTACAATACAATACCAATACCAATATTTTCACATTATTACGTGTATATCAACACCATTTATACCATCCAATCAACATATTACATCACACAGTGACAACTATAACTAAGCTATCAACCACTAGAAATAACTAACCAAAAAACATGTATATGGACCTACTTCATCATTCAAAATCACAAACTTTTTATAGCAAAACACGTTATATAATGGTTATACATAATGATGCACAGGTGCATTTTGAATATTGGTAATGTAAAAAGTAGTGTATTCGGATGGTATTGTAAATTAAAGTGCAATTGTTTACTACTGATAATGTATTACGAAATTTGTCGAAGTTATGATTCATATGCACATGTGCATTGATAACTGTTACCAAAAAAAAAGTTTTTTTTAACGAAATATAGCGATTTTTTTTAATATTAAAAAAAATTGAGTGTTTCTTTGATTTTTTTAGATTTTATTTTGTGTTCACATTGGTTCTCGCAATAAAGGTGGTTCTCGCATGAACCTTACCCTATATATATGTATATATATATGTATGTATGTGTATATATATATATATATATTTCACATTAGTAATGCTTCTCTTAATACAACTTTCACATTCGTAATGGTTTTGTTAATTTTGATGTTTTAGTTAATAAAAATAACCACTAACATGCATTTTTTAAAAGTTGCAGGGGCTTTAAGATACCATAATAGTTGAATTCACACTTTTTTAAGTGAGAAGACCACTAGTACTTTTTTATATATAAATATTAGAGAATTACCATATAAGAGGATTGGGGTGTAGTATACGAGATATTCAGATCCATTGATTTTTTTAAGATTAATGTCTCAAAATAAAGGAGTTGTTATTATTATATAATTTAATGAGTCTTACAAAATCGAAAACAAATAAAGAAAAGACTCACTTAAACTCATTTCCCCATTGAAAGAAAATGCTATTCTGGTCTTTTCTCACTTAAATTTATTTCTCCATTGATTTTCAAATGACTATAACTTTTTCATACATTACTATTTAAAAAAAATAAATCGTATTAACGAGCATTTTATTCTCTTTAGTTCGAGCAACCTATTGCTATAGTTTTCTTAAAAAATTATAATTTTTTAAATACCGGTTACGTGACTACGTGATTTTGAATACCCAGTATCAATTACGTGATTTTGAATACCCAGTACATGACTACGTGATTTCATTATAGTATGTGAAACCCCACTGAATGATTACGTAACAATAGCTGACTATGTATTATTACGTGACTACGTAATTTAATTTGAATACCCATTTTGTGAGTACGTGATTTCATTATAGTATTTTATGTGAAACTACACTCAGTGATTACGTAATTACATAAAAAACAAAACATGTAATATATAATAGTTCATATGAAATACCAAATATTTCATGTCTAATCACGTAATAAGCATAATTGTAATAACACTAGTTATAACAAATCATATTGAATGTTTAATCACGTAATGGTTTATGTTGAATGTGTAATCACGTAATGGGTATTCAAATTCACAATCCAACATCTATAATATCCTCTTGTACATGATCTAACATCTATAATATTAACCCTAATAAATGAAAGTTAAGTATTACAAATGTTTTATATAGATTATTTCAATTAATGGTAGTTAGTGTTGGCAAATTCCATGACGGTAATTATGTTGGATTAGCGGTTTGAATTCGATTACCCAAACACGACCTATATACTTATTTGTATCAAAGCCTAACTCGGACACATTTAAAATCATATTACTAAAACATGACTTCTTAAAACTCTTTTATGCAAAGTACTCAACCAGTCAAACGGGAGCAAGTCAAATCAGTTTGATGAGTTATAATAAAATGGTTGAACACGTATATATTTATTTTAAATCTAACTATATACACGACTTATATATTTATCTCTATCAAAGGCTTATTTAGACACATTTAAAACCATGTTACCAAACTATGACATGTTAAACCCTTTTATACGGACAACTCAAACACGCTTGCAAGTCTAATCAATTTGATGAGTTATAATAAACGACCTAATCACTTATATAATATATAGGATAAGGATCCGTTAGGATCTACCTTTTATTGCGAGAACCAATGTGAACACAACCAAAAATAGCTAAAAAAAATCTAAAAACCACCAAAAAAATTTTTTTAACATTTTTATAAAAAAATCGCTACTTTTCGCCACAAAAAAAAAAAATTGGTGACGAAAAGTAGCGATTTTTTTTAAAAAAAATGTTACAAAAATTTGGGTGGGTTTTAGTGTTTTTTAGATTTTTTTAGTTTTTCTTTAGGTTTTTTAGGGGTGTAGTTTAGCATTGAGCTTGGGTGGGGTGTTAGATTTTTAGGTTTTTGGTGGTGATGTAGTGAGTTACTTTAGTGGTTCTCGCAGTTCTCACAATAAAGGTGGTTCTCGCATGAACCTTACCCTATATATATATGATTTTTAGGTTTTGGGTGGTGATGTAGTGAGTTACTTTAGTGGTTCTCGCAGTTCTCACAATAAAGGTGGTTCTCGCATATATATATATATATATATATATATATGAGAGAGAGAGAGAGGGGTTTAGGATCCTGTAAAAAAGTACATTTTGCGTGAGAAGTGTGAGAAGGTATAGGAATTGACATGTAGACATCATGTTTTAAACTTAGGGATGATGTTTTGGGAAGAAAAACATCAAACATAACAATTTAAGACACAATGCAATGAATTCTAGTCCTAAAACTTAAAACACCATGCTAAGAACGTTAAGTAATGTGTTTTAAGTGTTGAATAGTGTTTTTTAAATTGCACGCCTATAACATTGCATTGTGTTTTAAATGTTGTGTTTGGTGTTTTTCTTGCCAAAACAAGCCAAAACATCATGACTAAGTTCAAAACATGATTCCTACTAGTTAATTCCTATGTCTTCTCACACTTTTCATGAAAAGACTCCTTTTTACATGAACCTCATCCTATAGACATATCTATAGGAGAATGTGTAACGCCTCGTATTTTTATTATTTTTCTAGATAATAATAATAATAATAATAAACAAAATAAATTCGACGTTTTATGAAACTTGTACTTGAAATCGGATCTCGTCGGTACGTTCGGGCCACTCAAAAACGTTAGATCGGGTTAACAGGCCTTGGCCCAACACACCACCTAAACCTAACTAAACCCTAAACCTAATTTCAAATAAATAAAACCCCCCTTCTCCTTAGCCGCTCACACACCCTCACATCTCACACTTTACGCAGACACTCATCTCCCCCCTTCTCCATTTCCCGCCTGCACACAACCCTCACCCCCCATCCTGATCTCCCCTGCAGTTCCATCGACACCCTTTCACCTCTGCAGCCGCACCCACTCACCCCTCACACTCGCACACCCCCTGCAACCTGTTAAACCCGACACACACACACCCGCTAAGATGCTTACAGAGAGAGAGAGAGAGGGAGCTGTGAGGAGAGAGAGACTAGATAGAGCGGCGGCGGTGCGGCGGCGTGGCGGCGGAGCAGCGGCGCGGCTGCGACGATGCGGCGGTGCAGCAGTGGCGGCGGTTTCGATCGATGACGGCAGCAGCCGTCACCTCCAGCGGGCGACGGTGGTGGTGAGTGATTCAAGCGACATAACAGCAACGACAGAAGG
This sequence comes from Scalesia atractyloides, assembly GCA_947069175.1. Taxonomy (NCBI): domain Eukaryota; kingdom Viridiplantae; phylum Streptophyta; class Magnoliopsida; order Asterales; family Asteraceae; genus Scalesia; species Scalesia atractyloides. Next base: position 26,518,777 of record CAMTDV010000024.1, read on the forward strand.
TGAATCGGGTGGTTTTCGGTTTGGGTCTCCATTCAGATTCGGGTCCGGATCGAACCCGGGTCAGCTTTGGTGTTCACTCAAGTTCAGCGGCGCAGTTTAGCTGTCCCGGTCAGGTCAGTCGTTCGGCTCAGTCTCGGTTCGGTTCTCCCAGTTTCGGTTCAGGTTTCGGTTTCTTGGTTCAAGTTTTGTTTGTGTATTTTTTGATTCAAGTTCAGTGGTTATTGTTTCAGATTCGGTTTGGTCTCGGCTCAGATTTTAGTTCCTGTTTGGCTCGGGTTTCGGTCAAGAACAGTCAACCGACTTAGTTGGGCGTCCCGGTCAACTCAGTCAACTGCCGGTCAACTCGGGTCAGCTCCGGGTCGAATCTCGGTTCAGTCAAGATCACGGCTCATGTTCAGCGGGTTCGGGTCTCGGTGCAGAGGTTCGGGTCAGCAGTGAGTCAGTGAAAGTCTTAGTTCGATTTCGGGTCTCGTTTTGTGTTCGGTCAAACCTGGTCAACTTGGTCAACGAAAGTCAAACCTGGTCAACTTGGTCAACGAAAGTCAAACCTGGTCAAACAGTCAACGCCAGTCAAACCAGTCAGATTCGATGTTCGGTTCGGTGTTCGGGGCCAAGTTCAGTCAATGCTTTAGTCCGCTCAATCAAAACGCGTCACGGTATACTTTTAACGCCGCAAATTTTTATGTTATTATTTATATTGTTTTGTATTTAATTAGTATTATAATCACGTAACCGAACCTTATAAAAATTTGTAGACATAAATATATATATTGTTTCGTAATTATTGCGTTTTGACAAATAATATCGACACTTGTGTGTCGGGATCGTCCAAAAACAAGAGGAAACTCTGCCCGATTTTCTACAAGTAATATATTTATTAAACTATTCGACAAGATATATTTATTAAACTATTCGATAAAATGCATTTATTATTTGAACTATTCGACGGAATATATTTATCGATATTAGTTTTTTTGTCGACAAAATATACTTATTTTCTTTATTATGCTTTTCGACAAGAGCATAAATCCATTTATTACAATTCTCGACTAATATACTTATTTACTATACTTTTGACAAAGCATATTTACTTATTATATTCATCGACAAAATATAAATTTATTTATTACAATTCTCGACAAACATACTTATTTACTAAACTTTTGACAAAACATGTTTACTTATTATATTCATCGACAAATGTAGATATATTTATCATATCTCTCGACAAATATACTTATTTATTTTACTTTCGACAAAACATATTTATTTTACTTTCGACAAATATATTTGCACACCATTCGACAATATACATATATATCTCATACAATTCGTTGGAATATAAATATATATATACCCAATATGCTTTTCGTCAAATATATATATTAATTATTCGACAAACTCCTACAACCCTTTTGATGAATTTAATTTAGAAATTCCTTTCTTAAACGATGTTAACTATATACGTACTTTCAACTCCAATTCGAATCCTTCGTCGTAGCTTCTATTATTCATGTACATTCGTTTGCCATTTTTAAGGTGACCTCGATGTCCCCTTTCTCCCACTCATCAATTCGTCGATGGAATTTCCAAAGAAGACTTAGCAATTTTGTGAGTACACTCGACCCACATTTGTTTTATATCACTTTTTGGGTGTAACATGTTTCCATATACAAAAATCACAAACACTTAAACTTTATAAAACGCACAAACAATCCTATACACATGACTACTTGAATCGTATACTTGTTGCTTGTCTGGGGATAAACGTTGTGCTGTGCTTTAGTCATTAACTATTTTTAGCCTTGTTTGACATGCTTAGCGCTATAGGAATTCACGCATCCACCTCCATCGATTTACACGTGAGGTCATGTTAAAACAACGTGATTGCGTTACGGTTTGATTATTAGCATTGCATGCCTTGATATTGCTCTTGTATAGATTTAATTGCCATGAGGATTGTTCAAACTTTATTCGTATACGTATGCTATGCTTAAACTTGTGTACTCGCCTTTGCTTTTGCATTGACTTTATTTTAAAACATGTTACAGGTTGAAGGAGATGACGCTATGAAAACAATATAGCAAGGACTAGATACACACAAATTAGACGTTAGGTTTAATGTCGACGTATCAATTTTGTTATAACTTTGCAAATGTTAGATTGTTCTTTGTTTTGTTACATTGATGTATTTGACAATTCTTATGAAATGAAATATGGTTTAATTAATTATTGTCACTTAATAATGTTGTGAGCAATGAGCAATCTCGTTTTCGTCTCATCCCGATGTTTCCGCCATCGGTTGGGGTGTTACAGAATGATCCGTTAGGAATCACCCTTTATTGCGAGAATCGCGAGAACTAATGTGAACACAACCAAAAATACCTAAAAAATCTAAAAAACATACAAATATTTTTAATATTTTTGTTTTAAAAAATCGTTATATTTCGTTACAAAAAAAAATAATTTTTTTGATGACGAAAACCAACAATTTTTTTTATAAAAAATATTTAAAAAAATTGTATGTTTTTTAGATTTTTTTTTATTTTTGGGAGGGAGGTTAAGCTTTATGGTTTAGTGGGTTTATTTTGTTGGGTTCACATTGGTTATCGCGGTTATCGCAATAAAGGTGGTTCTCGCATAAACGCTACCTTTTTTATATATATATAAAATGATTTATCCATTGTATACAAGAAATAACAACATTTAACATAAAATTTAAATAATTTTCAAAGTATTATAAAATACAACGTTTTAATAAAAACTTTGGAGAGACATTAAAATAGATTAGAAGGTTATGTTTATGTGAACAATATTAATTAAAAATACTAAATATATTTACTTACATGTAAACATTTAAGAAAGATTCTTAAACTTCAAATTATACTTTTTTTAATTTTTGAATCTTACGTAATTTGTTTCAAAAACCGAAAATAACCTGAAAATCGAACCGAACCGAGCCGTTGCTTAAACCGAAACCGAAGGGTTTTCAAAAACTAAAAACTAAACTTTCGATTACGGTTTCGATTTTACCCAAAACCGATCCAAACTGTGCACATCCCTACTGTTTGTTTCAATTGATTTTTAACCATTTTGTTGGAATAGTTGGGGTTTGAATGCGGATCATTAATCCATTCATTGAACTTCATTCAATAGGGGTTTTTTAGATCACTAATTTTTTTATTATAAATCACAGGGTAAGGTTATTGTAAAAAAGACCAAAAGTGTGAGAAAGGTAAGAAAGAATCTCAGCCATTAGATCTAAATTAATTGAAAAGGGTAATCAAGTAATTTTATCATTGATTTAATTAATTCAAAACCTTCCATAAACCGCCACCCTAATTTATAGGAATAACGAATAATACTGCAAACAGAATCCAGCACCTATATAACACCATTCAATAATTATATAACACCATTCAATAAGTATATAACACCATTTTAAAGATCTCTATAAAAACACAACGAATAACACTGCAACAACCATTCAGCGCATATATAACACCATTCAATAATTATATAACACCATTCAACACATATATAACACCATTCAATAAGTATATATAACACCATGAACTGAAACAAAAATTCATTAACTGAAACATTCGATTGAACGTAATTTTTTTTCTGTATATAAGTATAGTAATATGGTACTCATATTAAAGATTAAAAAACACTCGTTATTATGGTGTAATTTTTAAAAAAAACGAGTTACGTGTAAAAAGTTATTGGCGTTTAAAAAATAAACGGGAAACTTGCATGTGGATTGCATATGACTTTCTAAAATTAAAAATGTTAATTTTACTTTTATACCCTTAAGCTAGAAAATTAATTATTTTAATTGTTATACTGTTTACAAGATTGTCATCAAGATCTCAACCATTAGATTAAAGATCTAATATTTTAGATTCTTTTTTACTTTTCTCACACTTTAAACCTTATTTACAGGATCCTCTGCTATAAATCACATTAAACATTTAAAAACAAGTATAAACTGTTGTTTTTACTACTGACCGGTCAAATTAGAAACCGCTACATAACTTATCCAGTTGAGTTCCTTTAAAAGATCTCCATTTCTCCTAGTCAGATCGTCCAACTAGACCAAGCTGATTTAGCTAGATTCTATTTTTTAATCTTATATATTAATTCATTATCACTTCAAGAATTATATTTTTTTAATAGTAAAAACCCACACCAACAAATATAGTAGTTTCATATTTTTTTTACAAACAGTTGTAACAGACCAATTGATCGACCCAATTTAGAAAAAAAATGGTATAAACTAAATATCATCATGTATAATAGTAGGAGTTAAATGCTTGGTTGGTCCTCGTGGTTTGCAAAAATTACAGACTTGGTCCTAGTGGTTTAGTAATTACACACGTGGTACCAAAACTTGTAAAAAATGAGCTCGCTTGGTCCCCAGCCTTAACATCAGTTAAATATCTCTGTTAAAACACCCCATGTGCTTGGCACATGAGGGTAATTTGGTCATTTCATTCCAACCAATTATAAAAAGAGTTAAATAGCATCCCACCTCCTTCTTCTTCCCCAACTCACCACCACCATTTCATCTTCTCCACCAAATACCCACCACCACTTAACTCCCACTCACCACCGTCATTTACTGCCGGAAAAACGAGCCCACCACCACACCGGAAAAACGAGCCCACCACCGGAGAACAACAGGTTTGAGTGATTGTTGAGTTAGTTTCAATCTATTATGGATATTTCACACTAGAATCTCGTTAGTTTTTGCTGATTCGTTATTATCGTAATTCGTGAAAATGAAATATCTACGCCTAATTGTGTATTTAGTTGTAATTAGTGTATACAGCAGTGTCCTCGAGTTTTTTGTATCTATGTGTTTGATTTGCTGTATCAGTTTGGAATGTTTGTTGAGTTAGTTTCAAGCTACTATAAATAATTTACACAGGGGATCATGAGATTGATTCTCATTAGTTTTTGCTCAATCGTTATTATTAGAATTGGTAAAGATGAAATATCTATGCCTAATTGTGCATAAGGACATAAGTAGTGTAGAAATCGGTTTGAATTACTAAACTTATTTCTAGGTCCTGGTAATTGGTTTTGTGATTGAACTGAATTTGATGTTGATAAGTTAAAGGAAATTTAGGGATTTTGATACTTTGCTGTCATTATAGAAAGTGAAACGTATCAACGTTATTGAAGTTAGTCACAATGAAATTTGGACCATATATGTTGTTGCGGTGACTAACGGAAATGGTTGAATGATTCTGTGTTTTAGACTTTTAGGTCTCGTTTTGGTTGCAGTGCCAATTGCTAGGTGAATTAAGAGTAGATGTAGGAAGTCAGTGGTGGTGGGCTCGTTTTTCCGGCAGTAAATGGCAGGTGGTGAGTGGGAGTTAAGTGGTGGTGGGTATTTGGTGGAGAAGATGAGATGGTGGTGGTGGGTTGGGGAAGAAGAAGGGGGTGGGGTGGCATTTAATTCTTTTTATAATGGGTTGGAATAAAATGACCAAATTACCCTCATGCGCCAAGCACACGGGGTGTTCTAACAGAGATATTTAACTGATGTTAGGGCTGGGGACCAAGTGAGTTCATTTTTGACAATTTTGGTACCACGCGTGTAAGTACCAAACCGCTAGGACCAAGTCTGCAATTTTTGCAAACCAAGAGACCAACCAAGCATTTAACTCTAATAGTAGTTTTGAAGTTATCAGAAGTGGTTAATTTTTTCTCTTCTTTGGGTTTCTCCAATATTTTAAGTGAGTAGGTAGTACTAAAACAAATTTACCTTATTCTTAGCATGGTCGGTGCAACAGTGCACCGACATAATTACGAAATTGCCCCTTTTACAAATTACAATACTATTCCTGTTTGATATTCTTTCAAGACGTTTCCAGCTTCTTGGCAGGCAACGGTTGTTTTCTTTCTCCGATCATGAAATGAAGACAACCAGCACCATGGAGGGATGGGATCCAACTACCAAGTCAACGAGACAACGTCATTTTTCTTTTTTTGTCATTTCTGGTGTAAGAAAGATCAGTTTCATCAAACAAAAACGATAACATTGTTTAATACCAAGAAATAACACAGTAAAATACTAAACAATCTAATAGAGTTTTGAATTTAGAGCACCACCCACGGCCAATAATGTTTGTATAGAGAGAGTCTGGAGAGATAAATGGGTTTACTTTAGTCTTTGTGAATATTGACGGAACCAGAAAATTTTAACCGAAGGGTCAGTATTGATCCAAACAAATAAATATAAATAATAAATTATCTAATTTTTTTCGATGGCCTCTAATCTAGTGGCATTAGGCGTTTATTATCACCAGTTAAAAGAATTAACAAATGCAAAAAAAAAATTAAATAACCGTGAAAATTTAAAGCTAGAGTGAATAAGTAAAAAAGAATAAATTTAACTAAATGAAAAAAAAAACCTAGAGTAAAAAAAGATTAAATTAACTAAATGAAAAAACACCTTGACAATTTAAAGCTAAATCAGATAAGCGTAAAAAAATTAAGTGTAAAAATATTAATTATTATTAAGTAAATAATATTTTACAAAACAAAAGTAGAAAAGGTTAATTTGGTTAGTGGTTGACTTGGTTTTTTATGGTTGAACTTAGATAAAAAGGACAAAACGTAAAGTTACTGGAGATAAAGTACCAAAATGCCCTTATCTTCTTCACAAAACTTTGATATTCTCCACACTGGTTTTTCTGCAAATTCTTGGTGAAAGGTATTCCGGCGAACATCTTTTTTTCATCTTTCTTCTTTTACTACACATATTATTTGCTTTATATACTCTTTACCATAAATCTGAAGGGTCAAACAACAAAGATCTATTCGTTGATGATATCCTCTGTAAGTAAAGCTTGGGTGGCCGGGGGTCAACGAACCCTCCTGACCCCCCTGTAGTTCCGCCCCGAACGAGATCCGCCACAACCACGGTGGATCTGAACGAGATTTGCCACTGATCTGGGTTTTGTGGACAAGAAGACACACAAAAACGACGGTTAGGTGTGGTGGCGATTAGGCGGCGACGGTTCTATTGTTGTGGCAGCTAGGTGGTTGGGCGGCTTGATCTGGGTTGCTGTGGTGATTGGCGGTGACCGATTTGTTAGGTGTGACGACGATGGGTCGGTGGTGGTGGGGCTGTGTCTCGGTGTTGATTGGCGGTGATCAGAGATGATGACGGTTGTGTGACGCGACAATGACAGTTCGGTGGGGTGTGCCGGTGATGATGGCAGTAGTTTCATGGTGGTGGTGGTTGTGTAGTACTGGTGTAGGTAGAAAGAAATTGTAATAGGGTCAATAATTAACTTGATATATATCAAATATTAATTTTGGTTGATAAAACGTTTCATTTCTCAATTACATTAATATTGATTATAGTCTTTTTATCGTCATCAATACAATGAAGTATTAGTAACCGTTCAAATCTCAACACAATAGAATTAAATTTATATTAATATTGATTTTAATCTTTTTATCGTCATCGTCATTCATCAATACAATGAAATATTACAAACATTTGGTGGATGACTTTTCCCTATGTAATTTGGTGGTAGCTAATGTTGTTTTTTCTTCTAAACAAATAATGTATGAGGTTTTAGTTTGAACCTAAAATTCTTAATATGCTTTCTATATAAAAAAAAGAGATTTAACAAGTATCCTTTATAAAGTAAAATTGATAAAATAATTAAATAAAAAGAAAGTTTTAATGTTATGTAACTTTCTTTTTTCATGTGTTATATCGAATGTCGTTACAATATCAATACCTTTGTTAAACGAACTGATACTGACCTAATTTATGTGGCAACAGATGTGGCGTTGCCGAACGCAACACGACACCGGTAACAATCTAGTTTAATACGATTACTAAAAGTCAGCCTTTGTTTCTTCAAGATAAATAATATTTGTATTTTTTATTACATGATTGGTCAAAATTACTTACACTTTCATAATCACATTATTAAGCCTTTTGTTTTTCACATAATTACCTACAAAATTATCAATCACTAAAGTGAGATGGTTATATATTTTGTTAAAATTAAAGAGTGGTAAAATTGGTGGTGTTAAACCTACAATAAATTATCAATCACTAAAGTGAGATGGTTACATATTTTGTTAAAGTTAAAGAGTGGTAAAATTGGTGGTGTTAGATTATATATATTTATTATATTTAATTATGTGGTTATCATAATATTTATATATAACAATGATTAAAATATTAAATTCTATCTTAGTTGATAATTGTTATTATATTACTCTTATTAACTAATAAACGGTATCTTCTTAGGTGTATTTAAGTAAGGTAATTAGAGAGAATAATGCCTTGTGTAATGGGTATTATTGGGCGTGAAGGAGCATGATAACGCTCCTAACACCACCGTCCCCTGGCGTTATTGGGAATGAAAATGGATGAACATTTCTAGTATAATGTCAAATGAGGAGCAAAGAAATTGGAAAGTAATGATTAAAAGGCATTACAAGACGTTAACCGATACATTTTTTTAAAGGGCCTTATGATGCTGACGTGACGGAAATGCCCCTTAAACGAGAATTAACCATTACGGATCATCTAAGGGTTATACATACTTCATAACACCAATCACTGTTTCATCCCTCTTTTTCTCCCATTCACGAGTTCATCATAGAGAACTCATAGTCACATGAGTAATATACACTCTAAACGAGAACTAGATAAGCTAACAATCATGTCGTCTACCTCCATGTCTTTTGTAGTTACTGGACTGAATGTTGTAACAAACACATGTTTACATATTTTTCATTACATACATACATAACTGATCAATTGGTGGACTAAATTTGTTTAACAACTCAAAACGAAGAGCTTTAGATAATACATCAATACATCATACTTGTTCGAATCAAAAGGGGTTGGCTTAGAGCAGATTCATCAACTATATTTACTTTTTTTATGACAGTTAATTGCAACGCCAGCAGAGTTAGTGAAGGTGATGACAACGTCGGTGGTGTCTTTAGTGATAGCCATGGTTGCAATAATTAGTAGTAGCGGACGAGATACCTTTGATGATTTACTTAAATCTGTTATAATTTAAAAAAGTTTAAAATAAGTAATAAAATCTACTTTTATATTATTTGGATAATTATATTTATATAATATATATAGGATAAGATGCTAGAAAGTCCACCTTATTTAAAAAACTTGAAAAGCATTCTGCACCACACATTTCCCTAAGTTTTTCGTAATATACACATATTATAGTTTAAAATTGACTATATACATATCAGAATAATTCAAGATTTGACAATATACATATATGTATATAGTAAATTTTAAACTATACATCTGTATATATTACCAAAAATTTAGGGAAATTGTGTGCTCCAGAATGCTTTTCAAGTTTCTCAATTAGCCTAGTGTTTCTCACAAATCCTAACCCTATATATAGATATACATAGGGTAGAGATCCTAAGATAAGTCTATCCTATTTGAGAAACATTTTGGATCTCACATTTCCCTAAGCTATTTGTAATATACATGTATGTTGTCAAATCTTGAATTATACACATGTGTATATAGTCAATTTTAAACTATACATATACGTATGTTACAAAAAGCTTAGATAAAATGTGTGGTTGAGAATACTTTTCAAGTTTCTCAATTGCTTGTCGCACAATCCTAACCCTATATATATACACACACATATTATATAGGGGAGTTCATTTGAGAAGAAATTTTTTTAAGAAGAAAAAGAACAAGGGGTAAAATGGTAAAATATTTTGTAGTTCTTCTTGCATCTCATTTAATACACTAAGTAATTAGTTACTCATAAATACTATTATTATTTACACAATTTTTTTCCTACACACATAAAAAGTTATCCTACGCATTTTGAAATTATCCTACATATATTTAAATTTATCTTACACAACTCGTAGTTTATCCTACACAACTCGTAATTTATCATACACACCTAGTAATTTGTCCTAAACTCTAATTTTTTTTGTGAAAAAATATTATATTTTGAAAATAAGTTACAAATTAACTTAGTTAACTATTAAAGAGAAAGACTAGAAATTAATGATTTGTGTAAGTTTACAATTATACCCTTACATTAAAATTAAATGCAAATATTAAATGAAGTAAAATGAATCATTCTTATTGGTTGAAACTTCTTCTTTTTTCTTCTTACAAAATATTCTCTTCTCATTTTGAACCCTCCACTATACCTGGTTCAAATGAAAACATCACGAGTTGCGAGAATCACGAAAAATCTTATCATCCAATAAAATTTTAACACATCACCTATATTTAAATTAAATCAATATAGTAATTTAGTCTTTTACTCCCGATGTCACATCATTTCTCTCCTTTCTTCTTTTCAAAAGTCATATTCATGATCAATTAAACTAAATAATAATAATATCTACAAAAACAGTTAAGATCATTAAAAAAGTTTTTTTAGAAAATGTTTGCCTATGTGAAAATGTTCGACAACGCGCGTTTAAAAATGTAACGCGTAAAATAGTTTATTTATTTTTTGTGTAAAAAAATTTATGGTTGTTGTGTGTTTTTTAAAAGGGAGGCACCTTTCGCGCGACGTAAAACATAACACGTAAAAAACGTATTTACGCAATACACCATGTGTAAAAATAACAAAAACATTTACCTCAATAAACACAACGCGCGTAAAAAAACATTCGACAACGTGTATTAAAAAAGTAACACGTAAAATAGTTTTTTTTTATTTTGTTAGGTAAAAAAATTTACGGTTGGTGTGAGTTTTTTAGAATGGATGCACCTTTTGCCTGACGTGAAACATCAAACGTAAAAAAAATCTTTACGCAATACACCACTGTGTAAAAAAATAAACAAAAACATTTACGTTCGATAATGACAACGTGCGTAAAAAAATTCGACAACAAGCGTTAAAAACGTAACGCGTAAAATAGTTTTTTGTTTTTTAATTTTTTTGGATGATAAGAGTTTTCACGGTTCGATAATTGTCATTTACTAACGACGTTAAAAAACGTGCATTAAAAACGTAACGCGTTAAAAAACTGCGTAAAAACGTAACGCGTTAAAAAAACATTTACGTTCGATCATTGTCATTTACTAACGACGACTTCGCTTATTTATTTTAGTTTATTTTTTATTTTTCTGTTGATTTATTTGCAATGTAAACATTTAACTCGATTTTTTTAAATTTTTTTATTAAAGAACAATCTTATTATTAAAGCACAATCATTAATGAGACAAATCATTAATGGTCATAGTGAAAAAACCAATTAGCCCTTATCTCCTTAAAAACAAAAATCTCATTAATCGAAGCACAATCATTACTCTGTTTTATTATCATTTAATCTCATCCATCAAAACATATTTGATCAATGGTTAATATTGGTTCCTACGGTTCTCACAACTCAATGTGGTTCTTATTTTACCCAATCCCTATATATATAAACCCATTAAAAAGAACCAGAGCCGACTTTGACCTGTACGAGAGGTGCCACCACACACGAATCCCACTCTGCTGTCTTTTTCTGGTTTTCCCATATTTTGTTTGTGTGGGCCTCAAAGGGCTGATTCAAGCCACATATACCCCATATACTCACCCTTATTTTTTAGTTTAAGTTTTCACTTTCAAATGTGGCCTTCATAAATCAATCTGTGTATGTTATATTGTTATTTCATTTTTTTCTTCTTAGTTAACCAATTACATAACAAATTTTACATGTTTTCTTTTCTTATTTAACCAATTACATAACAAACTTTACATGTTTTCCTGTTTAACTTCGTAGTTTTTTTTATTTCTCCTTTAACTATTTACAATATAAACTTAGAAGAACTTAATATCTAGTTATATATATTTTATTTGTATGAAAAGGTCCGTGTTGCGAAACAAATTTGGATATGTTTACACATACTACAGTTCTTTTTGCGGAAATGATTCAAGTGTAGGGGTGTAAATGAGTCGAGCCCAAGCTCGATAGGCTCGAGCTTGAGCTTGATTTACTTATGTGAGCTCGAACTCGGCTCGGTTCGAGCTTTGTTTTCAAAGCTCGAGCTTGGCTTGTGTAACAACTCGCATTTTCGTTGTTAATTTCATTCTATTTTATTTTCCGTGTAGTTCATTTATATCAATCGTTGTACTCCGAGATTCAATTATGGAAAAGTTTATGTTAAATAGTTATGTTTTGTCTCAATGATATCACATCCAATCACTTATTAAACTCAACGCTAACTCAAACGCAATCACATGTAACTATGTTACTTTAAGACCCGAGTGTGTTATTGTTTAATAAACATTTGTGCCTTCGACATCGCTTATCACATCGTATCGCAACACAATTGATTATGTTACTTTATGTTATTTATGTGTTATGTGTGTTTTATGATTTATGGTTATAATTGCTATCGCAACGCTCTCACTCGCATGAATCGCTAAATCGCACTATTTCATCAATTATAACGCTTAATATAACTATCTAATACGAACCGAATCGCCAAACGAACACCTAACGCGAAAATAACGGACGAAACTTCGCCACCAGGCCAAGTTCGGCCGAACTTGATCACACCAAGTTCGCCCGAACATGACCAGGCCACCTCAACACCTAATTATCAGTAAGTTCGCTCGAACTTACACTTTCCAAAGCTGAACTAGTCAAGTTCGCCCGAACTTGTGCCAAGTTCGCTTGGAAAGTGGCAAGTTCGGCTGAACTTGATCCCAATCAGCTCAAATCCTCTTCACCTATAAATACCAACACCTCCATTCGTGCACTCCTTGCTGCAAGTTCGCCCGAAACCTCCGAAACCGAAAACCTTTGATTTCCAAGTAAGAATCAACATGTTTTCAAGCTACAACAACGTTTTACAACGATTTTGCACAAGGTCTAACCATCGATTTCATCACAACTCTTCTGTTTACGAAAATCTCCACTTTTTCTACACTTAGATCTAAGTAAAACCTTTTTAAACATCGATTTTTACACAAAATAGGATAATGACGTATGTTTACTATGAAGTGGAACGAGGCGTTGTCAAGCAAAATCTCAGATCCGGAAGCACAAGGACGAAATCGTCACTTTGCACAAACTGGACTAACCCGTACGAACCATCAAGTTCGCCCGGATTAGTCCGAGTTTCTGTAAAATGGCAAAAACTCGCTCCAAAAGTACCTTCCAGCCTAAGTTTTTGCTCAGTAGCTTAAGCTTGGAGGGATGGGCACTCGATTTCCTCAGCAAACGACGCGAAAACGAACGAATTAGTGACCAAAACAGTCAAGTTCGCTCGAACTTGTCACCAGAATTGTTGACCAAGTTCGCCCGAACTTAATCAATTTTTGACAGAAAAACACACAAGTTCGCCTGAACTTGTACTCTCCCAAGGGATAATAGCACAAGTTCGTCCGAACTTGTCTACTGTTCCTTCAACCGTTAACCGTTTCAGCATTTGGAAGACTGATGCACTTCTGTTCGCTTAGAGGCTGAACCGGCGCTCCCTTCAATCCACATCAGATCCCTCTCTCTCTCTCTAATAGCACCAACTGTGAGTATACTTGAACCCTTTTAGGCTTAAACGCACTTTGGGTGTCACATATGTTCCTATATCAAATCACATCACACAACTCTCAAACGCTTATTCGCAGCCCGCTAATACATGACTATACGTGAAATCTGCTGAATTTATGTGTTACTTGATTGCTAGTACGCCACCCTTAACATGATAGCTTGCTAGAGGTTGACCGCCACCCGGAGGCCCGGGGTTGTTAAGGCTCGCATTTTTTTATTTCTCATTTATTTTCTCTTTAGGACGTGGACACTTGTTCGCGTGCCTACACTCGCGGTTTGTTGGTTTACTTGAATCTAAGTAGTTACATAGTTCACATCTCTTATGTATGTCATGCGTTGTATACTAAACGCTTTTATATCTATTATGTACGCAAACCTGTATGCTCACCTTTACTTAATTGTATTGACGTTTATTTTAACATATGTGGCAGGTTGATGACTTCTCGCTGAAATGGATTAGGATCTTATCTCTAGAAACTCATGTAATCGAAATCTAGGGAAGATCGGATTAGATGTGTTTGAGAGATTGTTTGAGATTGTAATAATTATTTGGGATTTTATGTTTGATAGTATGGGATATTGAACGTTAAAATATTATCGCTTAAATTGTTGTTATGATGTCTCTTGAGCAATCTGATTTGTCTAGTGCCGCGACCCGATGTTTCCGCCATCGGTTGGGGTGTGACAACTTGTTTATTATATATTAATTAATATATTAAATAAAATAATATAAATAATAGACTCTTGTAGGCTCACAAGCTCGATAAGTGAAGCTCGGGCCCTGCTCGATTACTAAACAAGGTTATTTTTAGGTTTGAGCTCGGCTCGTAAACAAGTTTAAGTACCCGTTTATTAGAAATGTTAAATAGAGTAAGTGTTATTAATATCTGTTTGTTTTTTTAGAAAAAAAAACCTTAACTTGTGAAAGTGTAATGAAAAAAAGTAACTCATGCCAACTGAATAACAAAATAATTCAAAACTCAATTAATGAATTGAGGGGCGTGGCGAGGCTAATTTTTTTACGAATAGGGCCTAAATTTTTTTCTCGAATAGGGTCAAATTTTCTTTTGTGATTTTCGAAGACGCCTGAGTAAACTAATATAACTCATCTCAGAAATTGATTTATTTTAAATACATGGCAAAATGGTTGGTCCACGTAAATAAGTTAAATCGGGTCGGGTTGATGACGTCATAACTACTGTTATCCGACGGCCCTACAAACTGACTGATTGTACACTTATGCAACATTAGAGTGCGTCATACCTTATTCATACCCCTCACCATCCTCCTCAAATTGTGTGTATAAGTTTTCTTGTCAGATACAACTTTATCATCACTATTTTTTGTATTAAGTAGTGGGTATAGTTAGGCTCATACTTGGGATGAGGGCTGTCATGTCAGCGTCACGTAGGATAGATAGGATGATGGGCTCTAACGTCAGCGCCACGTAGAATAGGTAGGAGATGTGTTAAAGGGGATCGACTAGGGGGTGGGGGAATGGACCTCTTTGTTTATATGTATGTATATATGTATAGATGTGTGAGAGAGGAAGAGGCATCGCATGGGCGGCAGGGAGGAGCCGAGTTGCCGCTGCCGGGCCTGGGGGCGGTGTGGGGGTCCGGTGTCGGGCATGGCCGGGCATGGGCCAGCCCCCATACCGGTTAGTCTTACTTATCCATAAAAGCCCTCAGGGGTGTAGCCCAGTTGGCCAGGATGTGGGAAAGTTGCATCCACAAGCAGCGGTTCGATGCTACTGCATCCTGCACACTGGGTTAGCTCTTGCCCTCTCGCCTCTACCTTAGTCTCTGATGGGGGAGGACCAATGAGGGGACGCACTCCACTATCATCGGGGCGATGGTGGTGGGCCGGTTAGCGTGTCCGTTATACACGTTTTGCATCCCCTTATCCATAAAAAGAACATCACTAATTTCTCTAGTGGTTTTGGTCACGGGTATTTAAGTTTCACTTATGATGAGTTTTGGTGAGTTTTCCTTTCAAAGCTTAAATTCGAGTCTTGGTAATAGGGTTTCTCATTGAGTGGTTTAAATTAGGGATCTATTGAGCGAGGGGGCTTCTAACGTGAACCCGGTTAAGAAACGCCTTGCTTGATCTTCCGACATTGCAAATAACTCACACCTTAAAAAAAACTTATCCATAATAAAATGTTCTAAGTTTAAATGCCTGGTTTGGAGAAAATGGTCGTTTTTTATACACAATTTATATGTTAATAATTTTTAACGTAGAAATATTGGATTTTAATAATTCTAACTATTCGCCGTTGGTTGTTAACAGTTTCAACTTTAAAATAACCACTCACAGTTCCAAATATTAACATATTGACCTCTATTGGACCCTGACTCTCCGTTCGTCAGAAAAACGTTTTTGGCCGGAAAACTCAACCTTTCGTTCCAGATCTCTTTGTAACCTTATTACGGACTTTTAGGAACCTTTTTCTAGTAAAAGCCCTAATTATTGAAGTCGCCGGAAAACATTTTTTTTTTGCCAAAAAACTTCTTTTTGGCCAGAAAACTCAACTTTTTGGTTGGAAACCTCAATATTTTCATCCCAAACTTCTTTGTAACCTTAGACCGGACCATTAGAAACCTTTTTTTAGCCAAAAATGTTTTCCGGCGACCGAAGACTAACGACATTAGGGTTCTTTTGTCAGGGTCCATTCGTGGCCAATATGTTAATAGTTGGGACTGTCAGTTTTGAAGTTAGGACTATTGGTGACCAACGACGAATAGTTTAGATTATTAAAATCCAATATTCCTTTAACTTATTGTTTCTTTCTTCGGTCTTTTGCTGTCTTCTATGTTTATATATGGATGTCGTTAAAAAAATATTTATTCATCAGAAAAAAAGGGTAAGTTATATTTTGAATCAAGTTATTTTATGTAATCATATAAACTACTTTTTAGTCGCATATCAACTTTACTCATGTATTAGCATATACCTTTATTAGGTATAGAAAAAAAAACAGACGGTATACACCAAACCTAAAGCATCCAAGACTGGTATACCTGATACTCGACGTGTATGGGATTAGGTGATATTCGATCCAATTACCCAAGACCAATGCTGTACTCGGAGGCCGAGTGCTCCCTGAGTAATCGCTACAAGGTAGGTTGCCGATGTGACTTTCTTCAACTCCACCTAATTACTCGGAATCAATCAAATGCGGTTAACCTCAGCCAAAATCAGATCTAGTAGAATAATTCAGGCCGAGTTTGACTTTAAAAAAATAAAACTTAATTCATGTGTATATCATATTAAAGAATAAATATCCTTTTCAAAGGAATTAATATCAATTATTGAAATATTTTACCATTTGAACATGTAATATTTTCTATTTATATTAATATTCACGTATTTTGTTATAAATATTAGTAAACTTATGATATTTGACATATAGATACTCTTCTGAAAACTAATTTCTTTATAATTTAACATGTTACTCTCCGCTTAGGCCAAGTACTCTCAACTCCCAGTCGACCGAAATAAAGAGCGCCTAACGACTTTTATAACCATGCCCAAAACTATATGCCCATTACTCGAATAATATATCCGAAAACTTTTAACTTTTGTTTTTATCTCCTTAGCTATTGTTTACAAATTTTAATTACACTAGCTTCGTTACTTATAAATTTTGATGACATTACTTATGTTTATATGCTATGAAAAAAATTACCTTTTGAGATTAATAGTATATTATGTTTACATTCTTACCTATTATTATAGTAACGATGATATGTACGTTATTTATCATAATTTGATATATTGTATGGATCTTAAAAGCATAACTTTAAAGGAATATATCTATATATTATCTATATAAAGCAAATCTAACGTATAAGGGTGAATGGAGTGGTTACCTATTCCAAATTAGAAAACTCCCAATTCAACCAATCAAACAATGTTACGTCAATTCACCTAATTTGTTTACCTAATGCTCAAAAACGTTGGTGATGATTTATCTAATGGGGTTTAGGTAAACTATTTAAAAAAGGAAAAAATGTGTGATTGGTTGAGAAGAAATGGACCCCACCACACACCCATCTCTCTCCCCTTTCCCTCCCCCTCACCGAATCGGTGAAGGTATATCGAAATTGATCCAAGAAATCAGTAACCAAGCGTTGGCGGTGGATGTCATTGTTGGTAAAGTAGTTTACCGCTCGGTAGACAAACTCCACTCCGCTCACCCTAAGATTGTAATTTTACCACAGTACAAGTTTTAAGGCAACATTTACAAGAGAGTTAAGGCCATTAAAATAGGGATTTAGTTGTCTTTTTAAGATGCTTAGGGCTAAAATTGGGATTTTGCGCTCATTCATTGTCAAATATAGCCGTTGCAGAACCTCTGATTCAATGTTATTGTTATTGAAGCGTCTCCCATTATATTTTATTTTTGAACGGCGAATTTTGGATCACTGTGCCACCAGCGGAACCGCTCCGATCATATCTATCTCCATTAGGCAATAATAACAGAACCATCCGATCATATCCATCGATGATGGCTCACCAATTCAGAAAAAAAACCCAATAAATATGGAAAACCCTTGCGGGATTTAAGGGGAATTAGGGGTCTCTTTGTTTCCCCTGAAACTGAAAAAGTGGTAGGCAATCATGACATCATTGCTATACCAGTAATCACAATTTCACTCGGCATCAAATCCTACTTCTGCTGTTGCGCGAGTTAGAACCGGAAAGGAGGCCATGGTTTGAAAAGAAATAAAGGTATGTATTTTAAAACCTAACTTTTGAATTCATGATGATGTAATTTGGGTTCTTAATTTTTGTTGCTATAATCTTTGATCTGATGATTAGAAGTGTTGAAAAACACCTCCTTGTTGATAAATTATGTATTAAAACATGATAGGATAACATGGCATGGAACTTTGATGATGATGATGATAATAATGTTAAAGACACTGAATTTTTAATTATATGGCTTAAATATGCATGCTTGAAGTTTAGATAAATGGTTATCGGTTGAAAATTATCACCATTTATGAATTATTGTATATTTGTGTAGCGGTCCATGGTTTGAAAAGAAATAAAGGTATGTATTTAGATTTCGGTTTTAACCATCTTATTTGGGTGTGATGCCAGGAAGCACCAACAAGTGTTCAAGCTCGCCGGAGGATTTGCTCCATCGAAGTTCTTTGATGACAAGAGTCGTCTTAAAAGAACTGGTAAATTTGTATCCTCTATGTTGACTTTTTTAGTCAAAGTTAAATGTTATAGTTGTAATGAGTTTCTGATTTCTTTTCATCTAGATTTTTGGGGACTATTTGGACTACAAATGCAAATATCATAACTGCATTCATCGGTTCGGGTGTGCTGTTACAATGCCGGTGTGTGGCACCTGGTTGGATCGCTGGACCAACGGTTCTGTTTCTGTTTTTGTTCTCACTGTAGACGAAACTATACTTACGTGAAAGTTGTTCGAAACAATATTGGTACTTTCTTCTTAAAATTCCAGCGTATTAATTAAAACCGCCTGTTCAAACAATTGGTACCCGGCTCATTTGGTTTGTTTACAAACCAAGCAGAGCTAGGGTGGGCTCGGGGCATAGTATGTTTACAACCCGAGCTGAGCTGGTATATTTTTTCTATTTTAACTTTTATATTCTTTTAAACATACAAATATATGATGCTACAAAGCGACCTGGAGACAAAAAAGACCAGTAAAAGCGGGTCAAAATCATCTCTAAAGCAACGATATCCCCAGAAATGGTTCAGTTTTGGAAGTTGTAGTAGCTGTGGCAGCTATTGATTCTGATGCACACCAATCTATCTATTGCTCAGGTGTGTATGTGTCGATCATTTAGTAAGATATTCATGCTCTTGCCAGCACCAAAATTACCTTTTTAAACTCGAATTCACTTTGACATGCTAATTTGGCTATCTCCGTGTCTAGTCTTCCCGTTTGACACCTATCATGTTTTCTTTTAGGCTCATTCTAAATCAGCTAAACTATGCCCTTCTTAAGTTATTAAATATTGGATTGTTCTCAGATTATAAATACCGAGTGGGAGCATTCTTATAAGGGCTCTCTTTGACCGCATATGATGGAGCATTGGACGCAGAGAGTATAAACCCTGGAGAACAAGTAAGTTCAGCGGTTGTTGCTCTTTGCCCCCTAAAATCTACAATAATCTCATTTTGGTTTGTTTTGCATTCACTGTAAATAATCTCTTCTAAAAACATCTAATCCTAAATGACTAATTTACCCTTACTCCATTATTGATCATAGAAACATTTATTTTAAAAGACGATATCTAGCATGTATCATGGCGAAATTGTGAGATGGGTACTTGTGAGGATGCCTGAAACAGGTTCATTTTTTGGGAAACATATTCCCAAAAGCTACAAACTTAGTTTGCTCTTGGGTAATGTGTGTGTATGTATGTATATATATATATATAGGTAAGGGTTTATGTAATATATATGTTTTTCTTGACACAGTGTTAAATGGTATTTAACTATATATAATCAAATATTAATACTTTATTATATTATAGGACCCAAAATATAAGTTCAATGCAACAGGAAACTTCTGAAGATCTTGAAGCAGTTGGATCATTCCTCTATGAGGTAATAGGGGTACATTTGTCATTGCAGCTCCCATTCCATATTTTATTGCGTTTTGCTTGTAATTTGAATACCTGTAACTCTGCAAGATAATTTAACAATAAAATTTTTAAAAAAATTAATCCATGCCAACACCAAAGTTTAAAGAAACTAAATTTTCTGTCCAACTTGATATGGCTGAACATTGAATTTACAGACTTATATGTTAGTGTTACTTCCACCCTTTTTCTGTGGAGTATGATTTGTTTTACTTTCTTAGTTTTAATGAATGATGTTCTGTAAGAATTCGCATACAAAGTTACAGTTCGTTTATTTTTATAATCGTTTTGATTGAAAATTTATCGGAAACAAAGTTGTATTCAATATTTTATCTATATTTGATACAACTTAGTTTGTGATAAAATATATATCAACATGTGGATAAAACTACACATCTCAGTGTGTATTTGAATTTATATAAACTATATATTATAACTTATAAAACAACAATAAGCTAAATTGAACTTTATATAAAAATAAAAAAGTAAAACTAGATAAATAAAATTGTCAGTGGGTGTAGTTGGTAACTTAAAAGTAACAATGTTTTTGTAATCCTGACGGGGCCAAATACAATCAAGTATTTTTCCCAATTTGTTGCTTTTAATCATATTTTCGGGTTAACCTTACACACTAGTGACAAAACAATGTTACTTTGCTTGCAGGGAATCAAGTTCTTTGAACCAGAGGTGAGAGTTCATTCCTTTGAAAAACAAATGTTTGAAATTCATAGTCAAATTTGATGCAAGCAGATAAAGGGTGATTCACTGAAATACTTGTGTAGGATACTTAATTGTTCTTTGTACATTGATGCAAAAGGTTTGATGTATTAGGAGTCTTAGCAAGTTAGTATTAAAAAGTTTACGTGAAAACCGCATGCAACGTGCGTAAAAAAACATAAGTACCCGCGGCAATGTGCGGACATTTCCACTAGTATGTATATACACACACATGAGAATCCTAAGTGGTAAATTTAAAGCACTAACTGACATACCTGATACCCGTGGATATGCCGAATAACCACAAATACTTGATATGTGCCATCATTATACATATTTATAATACGAATTTACCTACAATTATGAATATTTTTGAGGCAATTTATAAAGAAAACACTACCTAAATCATTTTTTTTCCAGTTTTACAGAAGTTGAAGGTCCAAAAAAGAAGAAGCAAACAACGATGAAAATCTAGACGAAAATACGAAGTTTCCAAGAAGCACACCCTGCACAGGAAGGCACGGCCATGCCTCTTGCCTCAACCCGCCTTTGGAGAAATCAGAATAACTTGGTGGGCAAGAATGAAAGACGGCAGACACGCCCGTGCATATATGTTAGAATATGGACCGTTGCGTCTTACGCGTTTTAGACGAAAGTTTGTATAAGATAAAGCCAATTTGGTAGAAATTTCGGCAGCATAATGCTTAGTACAACCATATGTAAAAAGCTTCCATTCATACCGAACAAGCGTACATCATTAACAATCTGGAGAGAATCACACACGTTCTTTCCACCCGAATCCCAAAACTTGAATGGTCCGTGCGAATGAGCCACAAATATATAGGCAACTCACATGCGCATGGATGGGCACTCCTCATACGCACGTATGACTCATGCGTGCGTATGAGTGTTATCCTTATCAATTTAACACTCAACTGTACAATATTCAACACACGCTCAATCTAGCCTATTCGCACAGTGGCAGAACCACAAAATATGCATTAATAATTTTCCCCTTGTATGTCACTGTCGAATCTTGATCTTCAAATATGAGGCATGTGTTTTGAATATACTGCAACTTCAATCAAGGTGCTGTGAATATCACCAATAAATTCCCCCTTGATTGATGAATTAGATTTGCATATACCTTAACAGTTCCCCCTGAAATGATTTCCCCTGGAATAACACTTTAGTTCTATGTTTGCACAGTTTCTGATTCAATCCTCTGATTTGCTAAACTGCAATCTTCATGAATATTCCAATCTGAAACTTAACCAAATGCACTCCTCTATTTCAATGTTAACCGATCCGACTTCGGTTTTTGATATATCTCTCCAACTTAATTTCTTGATCTTCAAAAACCCAACGGAAATTGATAAAAACTTCGAACACTACACTGGTAAACTTCAAATCAGTGAATAATCACAACATCTGAAATCCCATTTTCCGTAATCAAACTTTATGCCTAACTTGAATGACTGATCATTGTAAACATTAATCTCCACAATCATCAAATCTTCATCGGATCACAAATCACCTGGTAACACACCATGATCTTCAAGAAACATTCTTACAGCGATTAAATTCATATCCTTCCTTTTTAGACACAATAGCAAATATATAGCCTTCCTCGTTAGTCCCGACAACAACTTAATCAACAACATCATCATTCCCTGGCGGTTAGTCCAGAAAACAACTCATTTGCCTGGAAATTAACCATTCTGACACTTTAGACATCACAGAGCTGCCATGTATCTTGAAAGCTCTCTGATGTCTTTTAAGTATCGACAATACATCCCTATTTGACGCTAATCCTGCTAAACGATTTGTACGAAGATAAAGACATCAATTTGATCACCAAAAGAATTCGAACTTCTTATGATCACGGAAAAACGAATCCAAGATACTTATGAATTACCATCTAATTTGAATCAGAATACCCGAATACCGTTGCATCTCTGTCTGAAATTTCAAAAATGCCGGAATTTCGATATTGACTTTTGTGGAACAAAATGCCAAGTATTCTGCAAAGTTGAGTTTTCAAAGATAAGAGAGACTAGAATTTTCCAAATTGAGGGGGGAATCCTCGGAAATTCAAAAGTGGTATTAAAGAGGTCATAATTTGCAAAAATGGGGGGGGGGGGATAAAACTTTAGAATGAATATTATATATCGAAATTCCGGAACCACTACCACCACTAGCAAAACCACTACCATTCCCTGCTTCAGCACTAAATGCAGTCTGAATCTTTTGGCTTGCTACGATGACTGGATCTTCCCCTTTATAATATAGACCAACATCTTGAGGAATGACTCATATTTCATTTTGGCTATTTTCCTTAGTTTCAGTTCATGGGCTTCCAGCTTTTTAATAAGTTTCTCGAGAGTAAGTCTTGAATAAACAGATGGATTTGACTTTAAAATCAACACAAATGTTCCCCATTCCCCATTTGGTAAAACATTAATCAACTTCTTGATAATCTCTTCATCATCCTTCTCTACCCCTAATCTTTTCATCTCAGCGAACAAAAAGCAATATCTTTCTACCAATTGTGCATTGTCTCACCTTTAATCGCAGTAAAAATATCAAACTATTTCTTCAGCAGAGCCCTCTTACTTCTCTCATATCAAGTTTCCCTCGGTTCTTGTTACGTAATGCTTCCCATATAGAATAACACGAGCTTGAGTGTTGTAGAAGTTAAAGGATTTCAGCTTTAATGGATTGCTGTAACAGATGACATCTTCTTTTCCTTGATATACTTCTCTTTTTCATCTTCCGGGATCTGTGAAATCTTTATATTCTCGCTAGATTCAGTTTTCTGAACAATATATTCCTCCTCGATGGCCATCCACGCATCAAGGTGATTAGCTTATACATAATTCTTGAAGTGACCAGCCCACCTCGAATAATTTTCTATCTTTAGCGATTTTGGTGGCTTGTTGGTAGTTCCCATTTCATTATCAAGATTCACATTCTGAATCAGATTTGAAAAACTTCCACTAGCCGCACATACATTATACATCTCTTGATCCATACTTAGCAAATTTTATCAAAAACAGATTTCCAAGCGTATGAGCAAAGTACACATATGAGGGTTTCCAACGTATGAGTGTTTCCACGTATGAGCAAGGCCAGGCGTACGAATGATCACACGTATGTAAGTTCCAACAGATGAGTTTTTCCAAGCGTATGAAGTGGATGAACGTATGAAATCTTCAAACGTATGAACTTTCTAACGTATGTAGCAAGCGTATGAGCTTTCCAGGCGTATGAAACAAGCGAATAAATCTTATGCGTGTGTATAGCCTTATGCGTTTGTAATCTTCTTGCAGATGAGGCTCATGCGTGCGTATGAACACATGCGCTTAGAGATCTCTTCATGCATGTGCACATCATATTTAGGAATTTTGGCAAAATTTTGTGGCAAATGGATGAATTTTGATGTACACTCTTGATATGTTGTTCAATAATGAAAAATGAAGGTGTAGAAAAAGAATCAAAACTTTTAACCGTGAGAAGTATGACAAATTTGCAAATTAGGTCATTTTAAGCTTTTCCAATCAAATTCTTCAATCTTCAAGTGAAATACAGGTAGGTATCAGTCATCTTGCTCTGATACCACTTGTAGGATCGGTTTGGACGGTTGGAAATGTGTAGAAATAAGAAAAACCATTTTCCAAGAGATCTAAAGGATCAAGATATGTGCGGAATCCATATGTTGTCCATGTATAACACTTGTTTCATAAATTCACTGTGCCATTCGAAATTGGGCAACATAATAGTACACAATGAAATCCTATCAAAAGCTCGAAGTGTCAAGTTCCAAAAGTCTTAACCCTAAACACATGAGCCTATCTATAAATAGGGACCTCATGAGCATGAGGCTCATGCGCACATTCATACGCACGTATGACTCATGCATGCGTATGAGTCCTTCCTTTACATTTCAAATACACAGGACACTATGGTATGCTACTTATACATTAAACTAGACACAACTAAGACGTAGGCATTAGACATTCTGTATCAACAAGAATGTTTAAACATTAACAATCAGGTTGGTACTTGTGAGTATACCATAGAAAGTCCAATGTTTAAGCCAAACAAGAAATAAAACAAATTGTAATTGTTTAAATCTTAACAACCAGGTCGGTACTTGTGAGTACATGTAGAGGAAGTCCAAGATTTAAACGAAAACCAAATAAAATGAAGTAGAATGTTTAATATAACCAGAAGGTTGATATCGACGTATACGCATAGGAGATCCAATATTTAAACCAAATAAAGAAATCAAACAAGTTTAAATATTTTGAAAAAAAGCACAATCACAATGACTTTTTTAGAAAGTAGTGAAAGTTCACATACTAATTGGTTTTTGCACTTTTCAGCACCCAACGATTATTGGTCATGCACACAGTCACGAAGAACAAAACCAATTACCATGCAATGTCGACCATGTTTACCACTAGAAGTAGGCTTTTCTTTAAGTTTGTATCACTTTTGCAAAACTACTAGATTCAACGAGTCTACCGACACATCCTTATGGAGACTGTTTAACAACTTTTAAACTATGAAAATCTTTAACATGCACTAACAATCCAATGATGTTCTATCATTTCCTCTATTTTGCAACAAAAACTAATTTTTATTTTCTCAATGTCTTTGAAATTATATACTGTTTTTGGATTTTTTTTCAATGTTTTTGGGTTCTCACACATATTCACCCTCTAATCAAAAACATATTTTTGGATTTTGAGAAAAATGCAAGAAAAATATAAAAACAAATAAAATGACTCCTAATGTGGTTTACTCATTTTTTAGCTTCAGAATTCTCAGTATCACTCAATTCACCCCCCGATTCCAATTCGTGTATACCATTGATTTTAAGAAAATAATCAAATCGTGATTTTTCAAATGCTTTTGTAAAAGGATCAGCTTTTTGCTCATCCATGTGAATTTTGACTACATTTATCAACTTATTCTCGTAGCAATCACATATGAGGTGATAGCGTATTTCGATGTGTTTAGTTTTAGAGTGATTTATCAGATTTTTAGTGATGGAAATAGTTGCTTGGTTATCTACGTGAATAGAAGTAGTTAGAAATTGCAAACCGTAATCTCTCATATGTTGTTGGATCTAAAGCACCTGAGAACAACAACTTGATGCTGCAATGTACTTTGCTTCACATGTTGAGAGAGAAACAACTGTTTGTTTCTTACACTGCCATGTCACAAGACAACTTACAAAGAATTGGCAGCCTGTTTTTGTAGATTTAGCATTCAGCTTGCAGTTTCCATAATCCGAATCCGAAAATGTTGTCAAAATGAATTCATCATCTTTATGATACCAAAGACCCGTGCCTAGACATACCTTCAGATATCTGATAATCCTTTTAACTGTTATCAAATGTGAAACTCTCGGATTGGATTGGTATCTAGCACATAAGCATGTATACTACATAATATATGGTCTTGACGTTGCTAAGTACATGAGTGAGCCGATCACTGAACGATAGACCGTATGATCCACTGCTAAACTTGAAATGTCTGGGCCGATACTATGAATTTCGGGAGAGGAGTTCTGGCCACTTTGCAATTCACCATCTTGAATCTGATTGTTACTGCAGTATGTCTATGTCTTAGTCTTGTATCGAGTCTGTTTAGAATAGATGAGAATATGTTAGAAATATGATGTATTTATGTAATTAGTGATCAAGTTCGCCCGGAATTACATGTGTGAACAAGTTCGGTCGAACTTGTTAAACAAGTTCGCCCGAACTTGTGTCCTCTCCCCAGTGAACTTGATACACTATAAATAGATGCCTTAGGTTCTCTCATTTGTAACTTTTGCACACTTTGAGGCGAAGCTCTGTCCGATCAGGATCTTGAATGTATATGAACTATTGATAAAAAAATCAGACTTTAATGAGTAATTCTTGCATATGTGATTAACATGTCATTTAATTTCCACTTGAATGGACATTTAGATACAAATTAGGTTCCCAAGCTATTCAGGAGCGATCTAACACTGATCAAGATATCGTTGACGTGTTTCGTTTGATGAATAAAGATACCCGTTGGTAACTGATCCACCTGCAGCCCTAAGAAAAACTTCATCTCCCCATTGAGCTCATCTTAAATTTACTCCGCATTAGTGACTCAATTTCTTTACAGTGTATCATCACTTGACCTGGATATTATATCATCCACATATATCTGCATGATAAGAATAAGCCCTTTCGGATCTCTGGTGAAGAGTGTGCAATCCATAGTTCCTATGATGAAGTTGTTATCAAGCAGGTGTTGTGACAACGTTTCATACCATACACAGGGTTCTTGGTGTAAACCGTACAATGCCTTATCAAGAAGCTAGACTTTCTCCATTTCTTGCCCATTTACAAAGCTCGGTGGCTGTCCCACAAAGACCTCTACTTTGACCTTTTCGCATAGAAACATAAATTTCACATCTGGTTGATAAACTCTAAAACCTTTGCACGATGCAAATGCTAAGAAAATTTTGATTGCCTCAAGCCTTGCAACGGGCGCGTAAACCTCAGTAAAATCAATTCCATCTTGCTGATTGAACGCTTTCATAACTAATCTAGCCTTGTTGCAAACAATAACCCCTTTACCATCCTTCTTACACTTGAAAAACCATTTGTATTAATCTTTTTGTGGTTATCTGGTAAATCCACCAACTTCCAAACTCCCAGCTTCTCAAATTGTAACACTTCTTCCCTCATAACATTTACCCAACTTTCTTCTGTTAAAGCTTCTTTGTACGACTTCATTTCTATGTGAGAGATAAAACATTTAAACGAGAACCGACTTTACCTCTCTGCAACTTTTGTATAGAAACAACTTAATCGCTTGTTGGATTTGGCTTCTGGTTTGTACACCGCTTTGTAGATCTCCCATAATGTTTTCTTTTTATTGATTTTATGCTTGTAAAAGTGTTGTTTATGTGAGTTTTTGTCATGCATGTAAAGATGGTTTTAGGGAAGATCACAAACAAATATTTTATCATGTTTTTTCCTAATAAAGATCAAGAAAATATATGGATGCTTGTCTAGACGTTTGATGATATTTGATATATGATTCAATGCCCTAAAAAGGGGGGTAAATGTTGAGATTTATACATGCATGTGGGATTTAAGTTAAAAAAATTGTTTATATGAAGTTATGAGGTGTTATTTATTATTCAATAGCTGGTCATAAAGATATGGTAGGAGATTTGGTGACTTGAATGATATTTGAAGCTTGTTTGGTGTTAAAAGTGTGCTAAATAGGCAGATTTTAACATGCTATGGATGGATATTTTTAGAGCTGAAAATAATGGTAAATCATAATGGTATATGGAGTCTAAAACCCAGGTTAATAAGTAGGAACCTAAAAATATGATTAAATGCAAAACTATGTTGTGTAGAATGCTTGAAAAGCCGAATAAATTGCAATTTTGAACATAAAATGAGTGTTATTTGTAGATTTGAAAATATGATGTATAAGCATGTTATTTTGGATCTAAAATTCAGATTGTGAATTATGGATTTGATTGTGATGATCGGAAATGCTTACATAGTTTCTAGGCTTAAAAAGGCGTAAAATCTAAAAATTTCCACATGGAAAATGCATGCATGATGAAACTGAGTTAGGGCAGAAAGTCTGGATGAATTTTATGGCTATTAAGCAGGTTCTAATGTGCATAAAAAAAATTAAATTTGTCCGTATAAGGTGTATGTCTTCTAAAACACCACTTTTAAGCTTATAAGTGATTGAAACTGAGTAATATGTGGATGATTGATGTGAGTCTATTTGGAATGTTGTAATAAACTTTAACATGGGTAATATGATGATACTTGTTGTATCTTAGACTGGGTGTTCAATTTAAAAATGCTTATGTGACAATGTTGAAATCTAGGTATATTGTGATAAGTCAAGATTGAATTATATGAATTATTATATGGAATATAAATTAAGGATTCCTATGTGTATTTGGGTGCATATATATACTTATGTTACCAAGTGCATAATTATTTATAATGTGTGCTTGAAGTTGTTACATAAAAGGGTGCTAGATAATAACAACGAGTTTTACGAATATGATTCATTACTTGTAAATATAATGATACACCGGTCGTCATGTCACCAATGAATCATTCGTGTAATGGGTTTTATTCTAACACAAATGTGAAATCAAGTCCAATAAGTTGGGTGAAAAACTTGCATGATATACTTGTAGTGCAAATTGTTAAGGTGTCCCTCGCATATAGGGTGTTGATAGGTCGGGTATCTTTTGGGCGATTATTGCTTAAAGCTTTGGTTGCACCCTAAGGTGAGTTTTCACAGCCCCTATTTAAATTATGTTTTATAGACAGGTGGAGAAACATACCTCATAATGTTTTAATTGAGTTGACATGATTAATAAACAACACTATAGGGCTTTGAGTAACGACCTTTATTTACCCTTTTAAGGGCTTATCCACGAACAATTTCCTTGCTGCCATAATCATTAGTCTCTTGGAGGTAGGGCACATCATATATTGATAGAGCTATCATGTTTTGACAAAATCCAAGTTCGCAGCCAATCGTTTCAGATTTTGGGGTGAGGAATATACGTTGAAAGGATTTTATAAGGAAACAATGAAAGTTTCTTTTTTAATTATGGCTCTTGGTTGCGAACCTTCATTTTCCTTGCTAGTTTACGACGTTACACATTGGTTAAGGCTGTCATGTCCTTCAAGATTCTATAAATGTTTTGGTTATTTATGTGAAATAAAACCTGTGAACTCACCAACCTTTGTGTTGACACTTTTTAGCATGTATTCTCAGGTATTTTCGGAAATGGAATAGGTGGAACCTTAGTTGAAAGGCGTTCAAATTTTCAGTAGAAGTCTTAGAGAAAATATATCCACTGCATTCAATGGTATCAATAGTTCATGACCGACCCATACTGTTGAGGCGATGACCGGTTTGTGGTTTGTCATCGGATATTGACACATTTTCATCACTGGCATCTTCAAAATCTAAATCGTCTGACACCTAATCATTCGGAGTTGGGCCTTCAACATTATGATTGACCTGAGAACTTCTAGCTTCTCCAACAGGGCTTGAACCAGATTGTGTCGAGACGACAACAATTGGTCTTGGAATTCGGGTTTGAGCCATACTTTGTTGTTGTAAGTACAATATAGCTAATTCATCATCTATTGGTTCGACTAGTAATTGAATGATTTCTAAAGACTCACGTAGTCGAACATTCATGGATCACCCGATTTCTGTCTTGGAATGCTATACTTCTGAGATTGAACATATTGCGTTTGAACTATAATATTATCACTCGGTAGATGTGCCTGTTTGAGAGGACTTGCATACCCAACGAAATAGCCTTCGCTAGCTTTTGCTCCAAATTTATTGTCAGGGTCTATGATTGTACACGGAGACCCGAATGGTTCTAACCATTGAAGATTGGGTTTCCTCTGATTTAACATTCAAAAAATGTTTTCACGAATCTCTTGATCGTGAGACTCTATTCAATATGTAACAAGCTGAGGCGACTGCTTCATTCTAGAAACTAATAGGTAGCCTCGAGTCTACTAACATCGTCCTCGCCGTTCATGAAGAATTACCTTTCCTTTGCAGAAATCAAACATCTTCCCATTTTTGAATTATGTACCATTGTCACTTTGAGTACGTCTGACTAGCAATTGGTACAAATTTTGCACTTTTAGAATCAAGGTCTTCCAGTACTCCTCGAAAGTCTCATCTTTTGATTCTAAAAACATTACCCACGAGAATCTTGAGTAATCATCTATGACCATGAGACAATACAAACATCCCACGATACTTTTGATGTTTACTGGTCCAAAAAGATCCATATGAAGCCCCTCGAGTTGTAATTGATAGAATTAAACATTTTTAGAGGAGAAGCCTCTCGATTTGTAATTTGATAGAATTAAGAATTTTTAGGAATGTGACTTGTTTCTTTGTTTTCCTTTCTTGCAGCTGATGCAATCATCATTCATGTAAAAACTTTGAAATTTACGCCATCTACAAGTTGATTCTTCACTAAATGGTTCATCTTTCTTAGGTGAATGTGCCCCATTCTCCTATGCCATAAGATTGATTCCTTTTCAGTAGCCTTTGTGACAAAACAATGTGCACTTTGAGAAGTAATGGATGCTTATGTCAAGAACGTAAAGATCATTCTCTCGAAGAGCCCGCATTAGGATCCACTCTTCAGGAATATGAAATCCCGGTTTCAAAATCATGCATTCTTCGTCATTGAAGTGTTTCAAAAACTTCTTAGCACAAATTTGTGAAACACTTAGCAAATTGTTCTCCAACTCAACGATGTAATTAACTTTATTGAACGAAACCTTTCCAATAGACAATATTCCCTCATTGGTTATTCTCCCTCCTTATCACCCGCAAACCCCACGTACCCGCCATTAATATGTCTAACATCGTAAAGCAGGGCAGCATACCCCTCATGTTCCTGGAAGTTCCACTATCCATGATCACTAGAAAATGCGGACCTATGTTGTACCCGATTCCACGACCTAAAAATATGTATAATTGATGGCACATCAGTATCTCTGTGAATAAGGAAACTTATGTGTATATTGGGGTCCCCCACAAATCTCACACCGCACATTCATGTAACGATAGTGCGGTTGTGTGAACATGTTATCTAAACTAACTAATGGATGACTAACCGAAAACTGTACAAACTCTATAAGCTAGACACACTACGGACTTAACACTAACTAAGACACATAGATAACAAATAAGACTAGTTAACCAATTAATGTCCTAATCGAAGTTAGTTTTAATATCGCCTTAGTATCCACGGCAGCGACGCCATAAACTTGATGTGCACAATATGGTTTCTTTAAAAACTTAACCTAACCTTACACTCTAGTAACACTCTAGACTCTCCTAAAACTAGACCACAATGACAGGCAAGTGTACTATCGAATGCAATAAAGCCTAATTGAAGTCCAGATTTCGAACCCACGTAACATTAGTGACAACTAAACTAGACTCTAACTAAAAACTTAGAAAATTGGTTTATTGATTTGAAGGTTTTATGTGAGTTAAACTAAGAATACTAAAAGTGTGACACCCCACCCAGATAAGGATGCACCATACACAATTGATATCAACTTATAAGGAAACACCTATTTTATTAATACAACTAAATGTAAGGTACAAACGTTGGAAACTTAAAAGTACAAATTTGGATCAACTAATCTTAGCCGCTCATACAAAATTTCCACTAGATAAACATGTCTTGGATACTTTATTCTACTAGCCACACATATCCGAACGCACCTAATTAACCCTCATTACCTGTGACACATGCTTAAAAGACGTCAACTATTACAAGTTGTAAATCACATTATTTGATCATGACTTATACCTGCCCATGCCATTATAACCCAACATCACCATGTGACTTACATAACTATATAGTTAATGCCCACTACACCACGGGTGTAGTACCGACACATCCCTTCGTAGCGGCATGTATAAGGGACCACAAATATCATGTGTATGTTATGCTCAGGTTATATACATGTGTACAACAGTCATGCCATATTATTACAGTTTAGGACAAGCATGTTCACGTTTGTTAAGCATTCATAAAACTCACCTCTTGCTAGTTGGCTAACAGTTGATAACAATTGCTAGTATGTTCAGGTACTACCTCAAGGTCCTGATACAAATTACATAATCCTAAGTTAGGTAACGAGCGACAAATAGAAATCCAAATTACCCTCTAAAGTGTACAATACATGTCCTTAGCATTCGAATCATGCTACACTTTTTCTAGGTGATATCTCCAACATTTACTTATTACCTACTTGTAATTCTTAGAGCTTACGCTTTTGATTTGCATAACTCTTTTGTCAGTCATGAGTACTTTTCATGCTTTCTTTAATATACTTTATATAACCAGATGTTTGCTGGATAATCTTAGGTCCAATTAATTGACTTTTGCCTACTTCAATCTAACAAATGGAAGTCCTACATTTCCTCCCACATAACGCTTCATATGGTGCTTCTTTAAAGCTAATGTGGTAACTACTATCATATGAGGATTCTATCAATGGTAGATAGACGTCCTAACTGCTATCAAAATTGACTGCACTTGTATGGAGCTTATCTTCTTATTTTCAGATAGTTTGTTCACTTTTCCTATTAGTATAAGGGTGTATGAAGTGCTCAATTTTATTCGAAATATGCATATTATAGAAACGTTTTATGAAAATCTCGAGGTGAAACGACTATTTTTGTCGGATATGATTGAGATATGCACACTATGTCACGAGACTAATCTCGTTAATACAGACATTGGCAAAACCTTTCTATGTAAACCTATTTATCATCACCTATATAATATTGTGTCTATAACTCGATCTCGTGAGGTATTAACAAAGTCCATTGTTACTTTCCCATATTTCCATTATGCGATTTCAGGTTGTAGGTAGCTAGAAGGGTTTTAATGCTCTAAATGAACTCTTATGCAGGTAAGGCATTCTTGATGTGTGTTATTTCTTTGGTCTAAGTGGTTTATCTTAACACTAATTCTAGATGCACGTGTTGTTATTGGTTGGAGACTTAATTTTCTATCGAGTGCATCCACGACCTCGTTTACCTTACAACTAAGTTCATGAGATCCATGAATACCACAGGTGTGTTGTTCTTATACGAATGGTATCACTAAAAACTCATAGTGAGTGTTTCAAATCTCTATAATAATTTCACATTCACATCTCATGTCGTTCTTCTTAACAAGTAACATGAGCTTGCAGATTTGGGTTACAATGATGCTCTTTATTTTTTTCCATTCGTTTTTAGATACAATTAGTTTCTTCTCGTTAAGCAAACTTGGTCATGGTATCTTTCGGGTGCACACGATTTCAGTTTAATAAAGAGTTAAGCAATCTATTTCTGTTACTATATGGAATTCTCCTAATTTTATCGGCATCATGTCTATAAGTTTCGGGTTGTTCAAGCTTATCGTACAATTCTGAATGATTTCAACCATCTCCTTTTGACACCCGTCGGTCATTTGACTATAAAGGTATAGCTAAAATTCTAGGATTCATAATTTATTTATGGTTTAAATATGGTTAATACTAAGCTTCTATTCACACCAACTTCCACGAATCAGATAAATTCTTCGGGGCTCTAACTCCATTTGGATTTCTAATAACAAATCCAACATGACTCGATTCGTTATCTTTTTCTTTGTAACCATCACGTGGCCTAGTTGTTGTTTTTAGAATTCAAGACCTATTCTCTATATATATAATTTCCCCAATTCTAATTTGAAGAATTTTACTACTAGTTGTTCTATCTCACTTAGGGGACATAATTTCTTAGGACATTCTTGGGTGAATTCTTCTCAAATCATTTGCTTGGCGATGTCTTTTCCTTTGGGACGTAGTTGATGTGCTAAAAGTAGTTCAATAAAAACAACTGAAATTAACCTAAATCTAGACACGAAGTAATACTCTAGACTCACTAAAACGAACTAAACTACTAACCGGCAAGCGTACCGATCGACTCTAGTATAGCTAAAGTAAGTCCAGATGTCGAACCCACGAGACTCTACTGATTAAATTAACTACTTTATTTAGACTCTGACAGACACGGACTAAAATGTTGTTGTTTGATGGGGGGGGCGGGGCTTTCTAACAAATTCCTAAGAAAACAATTTAAAAACTAACTAAGACTAACTAAGTTAATTAAACGAATTACTTAAGATTTAACTCTGATGTGAGAAAACACTACTAGACTGAATCTGTTTGCTTCAAGTAATGATTTTTAATTAGAAATTGTCAACCATGGAACCGGGATCATAAAGTTCTCGCCTTTCGGAATATCTAAAGGACCCTGACCCTTCTCAAGAGCAAACAGTGATACCCTAAAGGTTGTTAAATTACCGGTTATTAGACTCCTCACAGGACCTCTAATGGTTATGGAAGTACCTTGCAAGACCACTCCCTCACAGGATCAGAGTCAAAGGTAAACTTGGACTTCTAGTTAGACTCGCTAGACAATAGCCAACAGTTTACTTTCTAAGAAAGCTCCTACCTTGCAGCTTAATGACTTAGGCCCAGCGATAACCTCGCACCTCACACCTATTGATAATTAGTAGAACACTTGATTTTATACGTTTACTGATTATAACTTCTAAGGTTTATTATGTAGTTCAACCCTAAAGACTCTAGCTTTATTATGTGATATAGACACTCACCAAAAACTAGACCCTACCAAGACTCTCTTATGTGATAAAGACTGTCACCAAGAATCAAGCGAAGCATAAACAATGAGCAAATACCCCAAGCATGCATACACATCTAACTATAAGAATAAATCGCTTACGAACTCATAAACAATCCATGATATCCACAAATCACATAAAAATCAAAACATTAATGCAAACATTCATCCAATCTAGGTAGTTCAATAAAATTAGCCAAACAAAGTCATTGAAAGTATCAAACACAAGTATGAATCAAGAGTATTGAACATCATATGAGAAAACGCAAGAATAAAGAACACCCGAATGGTAAATCACCAAGCCGAATGCTTCCTAAGCTTCCAATCCTCAACGTGCAGCTCTGAATACTCGAAAATACCCAAAAAGTTGATACCTTTGCATTTCAAGCTCTCCCAATTCGTCCACTAAGGTTATGGACAAGATAATGATGCTTTTATAGGTCTGGAAGAATTATGCAGCAACCAACAATCAGAATTCCGGGAAAACACCCAGTCGCGTCGCGGAGGGTGAAAGACATGAGCTCCGCGCAACGCGACGCTATAAAAAACCTGATTTTCCTTTCCCAACCTTGGCGTAGCGCGACGGTGTATTCATATGCCTGTCGCGCTACACCTAGCCCTGTTTTCTCCAGAAAGTTTCGAATTTTTCATCAGTATTTCAGCTCCAGCTATTCCAACTTTCATCATTGACTTCTCCCAAGCATAAAATCAACATTTTCAAGCATATTTCCGCACAAAGACCCTGTACACGACAAAGTATCAAACTCCTACGAAATAACTACTAAAATCAAACAAACTCAAACAAAAATTAAACAAACCCTACATGATAAATAGATGTATTTCGCAATACATCAAATATCCCCACACTTACTCTTTTTTCGTCCTCGAAAAATAATCTGTGCAAAGCGAAATCAGAGACAGAAAATCACCAGAACAAAAGTTTATTCATACTTATTAAAGTCAAAACTTGTGTTAGCCACGATTGCAAATATGTTTGTCCTCTTAAACCCGGACCCGGTTCCAATCCCTTATCATGCAATTTAAGTTCAAGTGCAATCAGTTTACCTAGGGCCTCACACTAGAAGCCACAGTTCATCTAATTCTGCCTCAAGTTTACAGAACAAAAGGAACAATCACTGGACCAATTCCTAAATGTTTTATATCAAAATCAAAAGAATTTAAAACAAAAATTTTTCTCTTTTTATTCTTCTTTCTCATTGAGCTTAGATAATGCTTTACCTAACCCAGAGGCATTCCGGCTGTAGAGTCGCTATCCCAACTCGGATTACAATAGGCTTTGGTAAAAATTCTTTTCCGCACTTTGATTTCACACATCCCAGAGGCAATCTAAGTCAGAGTCACCATCCCCAACGAAGATTACGTAGGCCTGCGCTACTTTCCTTAATTCCTAGCTCAATTTTTTTTATTATTTTTCTTTGTTTTTTTCATGATTAAAAATTCTGAAATTTTAACTTATAACGGCATACCTTAACTGTTATTGGCGGTTTCGACTTCCCACTTTTCCTAGATGAGCACCCACTAGCAAACCGACAATTAGGTACATTAAGATCAAAGGAACCTAGAACCAAACCCGGGCCTATTCACATATCCCAAACTAGACACAAGCTCGACTATTTTTAACTCATATTATCATTATTTGAACCCAAGTAACCACCTATCTTTTCTATCATTTTCCGCTTTATTTTTGCAAACTTCTTATTTCAAAAGACTTTTTCTCAATTTTTTGTAAGTTCTACAACTACGACCCCTATGTACACCATGTATCCCATCCCCACACTTAAAGATTGCATTATCCCTAATGCAAAGATGAGACACGACTCAAATTACCTAGAAAATAAAAAATACTAGATAAAGAAATAATTATATACAAAGTATACAAGTGAAACGACATAGCTGTAAATATGCGAGACTGTCAATGTGCCAATCAATTTCACATATGCCCTCCATTCCGAATACGCTCAGCAAACAACTCCTAACTCTCGGACACGCAAACGGACGCGGCATAAAACACATCAAAACCTATCACAAAACACACCAACTAGCATAGTATAATAGATAAAAATGTCCAAACATCCAACAACCATCAAACAACTGATCATACTACCCCAACCCAACCAAACCAAGTATCCAAAATTAGGAGTACAAACCAGATTAGATATAAAACAACATAAAAGAAAAAATAAGAGTTAAATGCTTGGTCGGTCCCTGTGGTTTGCGAAAATTGCAGATTTTGTCCTAAGGGTTTACTAATTACACACTTGGTCCCAGTGGTTGTAATTTTTAAACTCGGTTGGTCCTTAACACTAACCTATGTTAAATATCTTAGTTAAGTGTGTGTGAAATGTCTATTTTACCCCTGAGATTAAAAAAAACAAATAGAAATAAGTGAGCCCCACCTTATCCCACCCTTCTTCTTCCCCACTTCACCCATTTTTGTTAAGAGCCACCCACCACCACCATCTCTCCAAACCAGTGAACCACCACCACCATTACAAACCACTGCCTGCAACCAACTCGTTTCTGATATATTGCTCACCGACCAGGTTATATTCACACACACTTAACTAAGATATTTTGCTATTCACATCTTATTCAGAACATCACAGCTGAGTGCCCGCAATTTCACAAAGTAACCGTTAGCCCACGAAACCCTAGAACTACGAACTTATGCCCTAACGACTAAAACACCAATCAGTGCGATTAAATCCGTCACAATTCGTTCAAAAGATGAGTAACAGAGGCAACAACAGTGGAAGCGGTAGCAACAATACCACCGATTCCACCAATCGGCCTGAGTGGTTGCAACAATACGATTTGATC
The DNA here is from genome assembly GCA_947069175.1 of Scalesia atractyloides. Lineage (NCBI taxonomy): Eukaryota > Viridiplantae > Streptophyta > Magnoliopsida > Asterales > Asteraceae > Scalesia > Scalesia atractyloides. The sequence continues at coordinate 26,556,822 of CAMTDV010000024.1, forward strand.
GGTAAAATCGATGAAGGAACTTACGGACTCGTGTCTTAGCGAAGATCAAATCAAATCGGAGCAAGTGTATTGCGATTAAGAAGTTTAAACAGTCTAAAGAAGATGATGGTGTTTCCCCCACTACTATTCGTGAAATTATGGTCTGTTTCTATCTTGTTTTTTTCTCCTGTTGTGAAATTTGTGTGGTGTGGTTTTAGGTTTGGTTGAATTAGGGTGAGAAGGAGAACGTAGAAAATCCATCTGATCCAAATGAAGACTGAGACGCATAGTTGGTTGCAGGTGGTGGTTTGTAACGTTGGTGGTGGTGGTTCACTGGTTTGGAAAGATGGTGGTGGTGAGTAGCTTTTAACAAAAAGGGGTAAGTGGGGAAGAAGAAGGGTGGGATAAGGTGGGGCTCACTTATTTCTGTTTTTTTAATCTCAGGGGTAAAATAGACATTTCACACACACTTAACTAAGATATTTAACATAGGTTAGTGTTAAGGACCATCCGAGTTTAAAAATTACAACCACCGGGACCAAGTGTGTAATTAGTAAACCCTTAGGACCAAATCTGCAATTTTCGCAAACCACAGGGACCAACCAAGCATTTAACTCCAAAAATAAAAGATACTAGATAATACTCCTGCTGCTGCCACCATCTCTGATCACTCGTCATCGTCTGACTCCTCCTCTTCCATCTCTTCATCACTGTCCTCATCTTCATCACTATCCTCATAAACCTGATACTCCGGCGTCGGATCTGCATAACCACTTGGCCCCGCACCTGAACCACCCTGCTGACCCGAGCTACCTGAGCACTAGGATCCACTTCCACCGGGCATCGGAAACTGACCTGGGTCGACAAACGGCTGAAAGAAATCCGAAACACGCATACTCATTCGCCCCATCATATACCGGATGCTCCATCCTGGCTATCCTGCCTATAATCAATTCTACCAAAACCCTGATCCATCCGATTATAAAGAGATGCTAACGTAAGAGGCTCCGGTGGTGGCTGTCGACGAGGATACTAAGGAGTGGGCATCTCCTGCCTCTGTCGCGGAGCTGTGGATAAATTGCCTGCATAACATCATCAGCCGTATGTCCTACCGGTGGTAAGCCTTGAGGCCCCTGCCTCTCATCAATCCAAGTCACCGGCTCACTCATACTCACATTCCCTGCCTTCTGCAAATCCCTCACATTCACATGCCTCGACGCAGGTCCCACCTTCAATGTGTTCAAATTATATTTCCCCAAAACACCCAAATTCTCAGCTATCTTCGTAATGTACGGACCCATGTCTAATGCAGCCCTGCCTCCTCCTCTACGTGCCCTGCTAAATGACCATGCCAACACACTCGCCAAATTCATATCTCTACCCTCAACCCGACACATCAACAAGAAAATGTCAATCCAGTTTGCTTAGTTCTTACCGTTCCTACCAACCAGAGTGGTAGAGAAAACCTTCAACACAAACCTATAAATCAGATCTCAACCAAAGTAATCAAATTTGTTTTCCCAGAAGGACGGTCGGCTATAGTACCCCAAAACCTTGCTAGATCACCACTTGCCAAACATCGCTCCCTCTATTTCACAACACCCCTAGGCCATTCATGAACTCATCAAAACATCCTCAAAAGCATAGAAACCACTTATAACAGCAACTGAGGTATAGAAAATTCATGCAACATCCTTCCTAAACTGAACGAAACTGCATTCTCCTCAAGGAACGATCCCTCCTTGTGTTGAAAAGTAGAATGAAACTCCACGACTAGCTCATCATACTGTGGCCAATCACAGTTTACCATATCCAACAATACTGGACCAACAACTCCTCCACTCTCTCGTTAGCACCCATTTGGGTTGACCAATCCCAATCGATAGTCCAATGTTCAAAGAGCTCTGTGCGAATGATCTTTTGCAACTTCACCCATTCTTTCGTATTAACCTCAAACTGAAGTAACGGTTGATCTTTTCTTAGAGGAACCCTGGCATAAATCTTTCGCTCATGACCTTCATATCGAATGCGTCTTATCGGTGGACCCGTAACATATCGCACCTCTTGACTTGGCGAACCTCTTCGCCTGGCTATTGGACCTCTTCTTCCGGCCCTAGGTTCACCTGAGCTTCCTTCACCTGACATATCTGCATAAACATGTTTAAACATGGCAAAACACAGTAGGAAATTAGCGATAACAAACTATTTTTTTTGTATTTTATTTTTTTTTAAACAAAAGACCAACCGTATAGCATTGCATTCGCGGTTGAAACCTAAAACCGGATTACCGTTTACAAAAGGCAAAAGTTCTAAACAACCTCGCCCGAATGGAGATTGAGTAGGAAGTGTTTTATACTTGTATGTGCCTAAAAAAACTAAACCGAGCAAGAACTAATAAATGAATAAAGACTCGAAAACACAAACTCAATGTACACTACCCCTACCGACACTAAAATTGTCCTCAATTTTACGTCAAGTGCCAAATGCAAACGACATTGAGTGTTAAACCACGCAACTCTCTAATCTTCCTAATGTAAAAAGTGAAACGGGTGAAAACCATGATTAGAAATCAAACCCGAATCCCCACACTAACGTTGCTATACCCCAAAACTACGCTATCCGCAAAGCACAAGATTCTCAACCCAAACAACCCATCCGTAGCCTGTAACACGCTAAGCTATCCAACCCAAACCATCTGCAACCTGATACTAGCATAGCATATGTTCAAAACACAACCCTAGACCTAGCCCCAACACAAAAAATAGCAAAACAAACTCAAAAGTAACTAGTAAACGAATAAAGTACAGAAAATTACAAGGAAACATACCGGATTCGTGAAGAACAAGTGAAAATTTTCAACTTTTTAAGTGAAGAAAGAAGGTCTCGTGTTTGGTGAGTTTTTGTAGTAAATCGGGTGTTTTGGATGGTGAAAAGGAATGTGGAAGTGAAATGGTTGATATGGGTGAAAGATTGGTGAAAAATGGTGAAGTTTGGTGGTGGTTATGGTGAAAATGGGTGGTTTGCGGCTGCAACTTCGTGGATTAGGGTTTTGAAGGTTTGAAGAAGAAAAAGGGGAAAAGTAGCTGATATACCCGGGCACAGGGTCGTCGCGCTACACGGAGCTCGTTTGGAGAAAGCGTCGCGCTACGCGCGCTATTGAATTTTTCTGTTTTGAAATTAGGACCTACGCGCCGCGCGTAGGCCTTAACCCTTACCCGTCGCGCTACACCTAGCCCCTTTTTTCGCAGAAAGTTTCGAATTTTTGCCAGATCTCTGCTTAGAATTTTTTTTTCAATTCACCTAAACCTCCCAACACCAAACCCAAAATTCTTCTACACTTATACTTACCTGGGACCTCGTTTTCTTCATCCAATTTTGTAAATCCTCGACTATGATTCCCTGCAATTGACTCAAAAATACGAAACAAAGACCGACGAACTATAAAAGAAAACTGTTAGTTACGAAAAGTAACCAAAAAGAGATGAAAATACAACCGTACAAACTCTACACTTGAGCCTACGCTCAAGACACTAAGTGGTGGTGTTAGGCATGTCTTCGAGAGGAGTACCTCCTTCTCGGTGTTATCGATCGGGCCACCTAAATAGTGCTTCAACCTATGGCCATTAACCTTCCAAATGCATCCCTCGACTTCGTTTAGCAACTCTACCGCTCCATGTGGAAATACTTCTCTAACGATATATGGTCCCGTCCACTTCGACTTCAACTTTCCGGGGAACAATTTCAACCTCGAATTATAAAGAAGTACCTTGTCGCCAACCTTAAATTCCTTCAACTCCTTCAACCTTTGATCATGCAAGGCTTTGACTTCTCCTTAATACTCCATGATCGTTCATAAGCCGCATCTCGAAGCGCTTCCAACTCATGGATTTGAAAATACCTACGCCTAGCGGCTTCGGTCAAATCTAAGTTCACGGTTTTAAGGGCCCAAAGTGCCCTATGCTCCAACTCGACGGGAAGATGGCATGCTTTGCCATACAGTCATAAACGGAGTGGTCCCTAAAGGTGTTTTGTAGGCGGTACGAAATGCCCACAAAGCGTCATCAAGCTTGTTGGACCAATCCTTTCTAGACTTCCCTACCGTCTTTTCTAAGATTCTTTTCACTCCCTATTCGCATTCTCAACTTGCCCACTCGTTTGCGGGTGATATCGGTTGCAAAACGGTGGGTAACTCCATATCGCTCCAATGCCTTCTCCATCACGACATTACAAAAATGCGAACCGCGGTCACTAATGAGAGCTCTAGGTGTGCCGAATCTAGTGAACAACTTCTTAAGAAACTTCACCACCACTCAGGCGTCGTTTGTAGGCAAAGCTTGAGCTTCAACCCACTTCGAGACGTAATCGATTGCCACAAGGATGTACCTATTCCCACTAGAGGGGGGAAAAGGTCCCATGAAGTTAATTCCCCAAACGTCAAAAATCTCTAGGACTTCGATTGGATGTTGGGGCATTTCATTCCTGGATGAAATATTGCCGGTACGTTGGCAAGCATCGCAATTCTTAACAAACTCTACCGCGTCATCTACTACGATGGGCCAATAGAACCCGAATAAAAAACCTTTTGTGCGGTAGCGTGTGCGCCATGATGACCACCGGTTAATCCTTCATGAACATGCCCAAGGATCTCTCTACCCTCCTCTCTCGCGACACATCTCCTAAGACGCGGTCACCTCCTATCCTAAAGAGGAATGGATCGTCCCATATGTACTTTTGTGCATCCCTAAACAACTTCTTTTTTTGTTGGGCATTCAATCCCCCATGACATACCCATTAGCTAAGTAATTCGCTAGGTCACTAAACCAAGGTAACCCCTCTCTCTCCGCATCTACAAAATCTATGGTCTCGTGAGGGAATCTATCTCCTATCGCCTCCTCACGGATTTCCTCTCTATTCGGATCCTCTAACCGCGACAAGTGATCGGCGGCTAAATTCTCGGCCCCCTTTTTGTCCCTAATCTCAATGTCAAACTCGGAAAGCAATAGAATCCACCGGATAAGTCGGGGTTTAGCGTCTTTCTTTTGGAAGAGAAAACGCAAGGCGGAATGGTCGGTGAAAACAACGGTTTTGGAAAGCACGAGATAAGATCAAATTTTATCGAAAGCGAATACTACGGCTAAGAGCTCTTTCTCCGTGGTGGTGTAGTTCTCTTGAGCATCATTTAAGGTTTTGCTCGCGTAGTAAATTGGATGGAAGTGCTTGTCCCTTCTTTGTCCTAAAACCGCACCTACGGCACAGTCACTCGCATCGCACATGAGCTCGAACGGTAAGCTCCAGTCGGGCGAGATAAGAATGGGGCACTAACAAGCTTCTCCTTCAAAAAGGTAAAAGCTTTAAGACACTCCTCGTCGAAGACGAAGGGAACATCTTTCTCCAAAAGACGGGTCATGGGGCGTGTGATCTTAGAGAAGTCCATAATGAAACGCCTATAGAAACCCGCATGACCAAGAAAACTTCTAATCGATTTAACATTGGTGGGTGGGGGTAACCGGCTAATGGTATCTATCTTGGCTCTATCAACCTCTATCCCTAACCTCGAGATTTTGTGTCCCAAAACAATCCCTTCCGTCACCATGAAGTGACACTTCTCCCAATTCAACATCAACTTTGTCTCTATACACCTCTTCATCATACGCTCTAAGTTACCTAAGCAATGGTTCGAAAGAATCATCGTAGACTGAGAAATCATCCATAAAGACCTCCATAGAGTTCTCAACCATGTCTTGAAAGATCGCGACCATGCACCGCGGAAACGTAGCCGGTGCGTTACATAATCCGAAGGGCATGCGCCGGTACGCATAGGTGCCATAAGGACATGTGAAAGTGGTTTTCTCTTGGTCCTCGGGGATTGGGATTTGGAAGTAACCGGAAAAACCATCAAGAAAACAATAGAATTGCCGACCCGTGAGACGCTCGAGCATTTGATCGATGAACGGTAGAGGAAAGTGGTCCTTCGGGTGGCGTCATTGAGCTTGCGGTAGTCAATACACACACGCCAACGGTGACCGTACGGGAAGGAATAAGCTCGTTTTTTCTCGTTCATGACAACAGTCATCCCACCCTTTTTAGGGACGACTTGAGTGGGACTAACCCACGAGGAATCGGATATTGGATATATTAGCCCGACCTCCATCAATTTAATTACCTCCTTCCTAACCACCTCCTTCATGTTAGGATTTAAACGCCTTTGAGGTTGCACTACCGGTTTAAAAGCGTCTTCCATGAGGATCCGGTGTGTGCAAAATGTGGGGCTAATCCCTTGATATCGGACAATCTCCAAGCTATAGCATCTTTGTGCTTCCGAAGCACCTCAACTAACCTACCCTTCTCCTCCTCCATTAACTTAGAAGAGATGATGACGGGCAAACTCGACTCTTCTCCTAAGAAGGTATACTCTAAATGGGATGGTAGAACCTTAAGCTCTAAAGGTGCCAACTCTAAGGGTTTATCCTCTACTTCTTCCCTAACCTCACACAACTCTAAAGTTTCCAGAATCCACTCCGGATCATTCCCAACTTCCTCTTCCTCACTTCCAAACTCAATCTCATCTCCACCCACTAGATCACACCCACCAATGTAACTAACACACTGATCGACATATGTCATGACAGAGTCTAAAAAATAGACGGAATGACACGGACCACTATGATCATCACTACCACTAGGGTGTTGTATGGCTCTATCTATCTCGAATGTGATAATCTCGTCACCCGGACGAAGTGAGATCTTACCGTCATAGACATCATTGATTGCCTTGGCGGTTCGAAGGAAGGGACGACACATCGGTCCATGTGAGGACGACAAAATCAACCGGAAAGACAAACTTATCGACCTTGACTAAAAGATTCTCGATGATACCCCTAGGATACTTGACCGAACGATCGGCCAATGATAACGACATACGTGTGGGTGTAAGCTCTCCTAGACCTAAACGCTCGTAAAGTGAGAATGACATCAAGTTGATGCTAGCTCCTAGATCGGCTAGGGCATAAGCGGGAGCAACGGCGCCCCCGAAAAAGCATGGAATGGTGAAGGTGCCCGATCGGTTAATTTTTCCGGTAGCTTGTTCAAAACTTCCGCCGAACAACCGCCGGTCAATGGAATGTTCGACAACTCACCTAGCCCATCTTTCCGCTTGAGAAGATCTTTGAGGAATTTCGCATACTTAGGCAAAGATTGCAAGGCCTCGATGAACGGAAGATTTATCTTTAATTGCTTAAACATCTCTAAGAAATGCCCGTACTCCCTAGCATATTTCTGATGCTTGAGACGACAGGGTACGGAGCACGCGAATAATCAACCAAAGGGAATGGCTTGACTCCTACTGGTTGTTTTTCTACTCTCTTTTCTACCTGAAACTCCTCGGTTTGTGCGGTACTTGCTGGGACTTGCCTATCGTGCACCCTACCGGGAGCTTCCATCTCAATCTCCTCGTCTACCTCTTCCTCACTCTCTACTTCCACACTCTCCCTAACTACCTCTCCTAAACTCCTACCGCTCCTAGTAGTGATGGCCTTGGCCGAATGATTGGCCGGGTTTTGGTAAGTGTTACCTGAGAATTGACCAAAAGGGTATTCTTGCAATTGTTTGGAAATACCACCTAACTGTCTTTGAAGATCTAAAAGAGCCGCATGTTGGTTTTTATTGTGAAGTTCTTGATTCTTATTTAAGTTTTCTTGATTTTTCACGAAACCATTAAGATCATTTAAGGCTTTCTGAGTGGCTTGATCCTTAACCATGATTTGAGCGAACATCTCCTCGATCCTACTAATATCGGAGGACTTCTCACTACCCTGACCCTCCTGATTCGACTTGAATGACTAAACTGCCCCTGTTGATTAGGACCTGAACTAGTGAACAAACCATGCCCCTGTTTTGATATTGACCCGATGAGAAACCAGGGGGTTACCAGAAGAGCGGAAGTTATTATTATTGTTGTTTCGCCAGTTAGGGTTATAATTTGAATTATTGTTAAACTGACCCCATTCTGCCCGGCTATGAACTCTACATGCTCTAACGTAATGGTGGGACAATCTATGGTCTCATGACCCCCTCGACAAAGCTCACACCTATCGACTTTTTTCTTAATCTCATAAAGCCCCTTTGTGAAAGTTTTCTCCATCCGATCTAGCACAACAACCACCGTTGAGTCCAAGCCAACTTGGTTCACCCCCGAGTAGTCGAAGAGGTGCTAGTAACAGGAATGGAATTCCTGCCAGTGGTGCTATAGTCCATTTCGGAATGGGCGAAACTCTCAAACAGATCATTACACTCAGCTGTTGACTTCTTTCCCATGAGTTGCCCTCTAGCCGATGTGTCAATCCGGGCCCGGATCTCTGGGGTGAGACCGTTGTAGAACTTCTCTACAAGTGCCCAATCAGACAAGCCATGCTGTGAACAACGAGTAAGTAGGGTTTGGAACCTTTCCCAGGCTAGGTGGTACGGCTCATCAGGGTCCATTCGGAACGAATGAATCTGATCGCGTATACGGGATGCCTTGGCGGGTGGGTAATATTTAGCTAGGAAGGCATCTCATAACCCGGCCCAAGTAGTGAAAGAACTCGATGGCTTCGAATCAAACCAGACGGCTGCACGGCCAGCAAGTGAGAATATGAAAACCTGTAAGTAACGCGCATCAGCGCTGACTCCTTAATAGAGAAGGTGCCGCAGAGACGAGTGATGCGGTTGATGTGAGCTGGCGCGTCCTCGTCATCACGACCATGAAATTGACAAGAGTTGGTAATAGCGGTCATGATATAGGATGGGATCTGCCAAGACTTTTCGTTGGTGATTTCGGGTAGACGGATGGGTGAGCGAGCACCGGTGAAACCGGTGTTTGCTTGTTGGTAAACGGTTCGGTTGGCCATTTGGACGACGGTTGGTGGGCTTCGGGGACGGGAGGGTGGTGGGGAGTTTTGTGGGGATGACTTCGGAGTGAAGTCAAAGTTCGGTAGTTTAGATTGTAGTGTAGAGTCAGAATGGGTGGAAGATGATGGTAAGGGAGTACTAACCTTAAACGAAGAGGAAGAGAAGGATGACTTGTCTGTAGGTGGCTTCGGCCGAGGACCTTGCGAGCGTGTATGGGGCATCCACTGAAAAACCAAAAACAAACAAGTAAGAAGACTCTATAAACGACTTGACACAACCAAAAAGGAAAAACTAAATTATATTAGACTCCAACGACTCAAACACGACAAATAGCACGTATGATATCACGATAGTCAAAACAAAGTAATTAACACAATCGCCAAGAGTCCCCGGCAACGGCGCCAAAAACTTGATGAGCGAAAAGTAGTTCAATAAAAACAACTGAAATTAACCTAAATCTAGACACGAAGTAATACTCTAGACTCACTAAAACGAACTAAACTACTAACCGGCAAGTGTACCGATCGACTTTAGTATAGCTAAAGTAAGTCCGGATATCAAACCCACGAGACTCTACTGATTAAATTAACTACTTTATTTAGACTCTGACAGACACGGACTAAAATGTTTGTTTGTTTGATGGGGGGGGGGGGAGGGTTTCTAACAAATTGCTAAGAAAACAATTCAAAAACTAACTTAGATTAACTAAGTTAATTAAACGAATTACTTAAGATTTAACTCTGATGGTGAGAAAACACTACCTAGACTGGAATCGTGTTTGCTTCAAGTATGATTTTTAATTAGAAATTGTCAACCATGGAACCGGGATCATAAAGTTCTCGCCTTTTGGAATATCTAAAGGACCCCTGACCCTTCTCAAGAGCACACAGTGATACCCTAAAGGTTGTTAAATTACCGGTTATTAGACTCCCTCACAGGACCTCTAATGGGTTTATGGAAGTACCTTGCAAGACCCACTCCCTCACAGGATCTGAGTCAAAGGTAAACTTGGACTTCTAGTTAGACTCGCTAGACAATAGCCAACAGGTTTACTTTCTAAGAAAGCTCCTTCCTTGCAGCTTAATGACTTAGACCTAGCGATAACCTCGCACCTCACATCTATTGATGATTAGTAGAACACTTGATTTTATACGTTTACTGATTATAACTTCTAAGGTTTATTACGTAGTTCAACCCTAAAGACTCTAGCTTTATTATGTGATATAGACACTCACCAAAAACTAGACCCTAGCAAGACTCTCTTATGTGATAAAGACCGTCACCAAGAATCAAGCGAAGCATAAACAATGAACAGATACCCTCAAGCATGCATACACATCTAACTATAAGAACAAATTGCTTACGAACTCATAAACAATCCATGATATCCACAAATCACATAAAAATCAAAACTTTAATGCAAACATTCATCCAATCTAGGTAGTTCAATAAAATTAGCCAAACAAAGTCATTGAAAGTATCAAACACAAGTATGAATCAAGAGTATTGAACATCATATGAGAAAAAGCAAGAATAAAGAACACCCGAATGGTAAATCACCAAGCCGAATGCTTCCTAAGCTTCCAATCCTCAACGTGCAGCTCCGAATACTCGAAAATACCCAAAAAGTTGATAACTTTGCGTCTCAAGCTCTCCCAATTCGTCCAACTAGGGTTATGGACAAGATAATGATGCTTTTATAGGTCTGGAAGAATTATGAAGCAACCAACAATCAGAATTCCCGGAAAACACCCCGTCGCATCACGCGACGGATGAAAGACATGAGTTCCGCACAGCGGCGCTATAAAAAAACCTGATTTTCCTTTCCCAACCTTGGCGTAGCATGACGGTGTATTCATATGCCTGTCGCGCTACACCTAGCCCTGTTTTCTCCAGAAAGTTTCGAATTTTTCATCAGTATTTCAGCTCCAGCTATTCCAACTTTCATCCTTAACTTCTCCCAAGCATAAAATCAACATTTTCAAGCATATTTCCGCACAAAGACCCTGTACACGACAAAGTATCAAACTCCTATGAAATAACTGCTAAAATTAAACAAACTCAAACGAAAATTAAACAAACTCTACATGATAAATAGATGTATTTCTCAATACACCAGTAGTATACTATTCTAATGATGCAATGCTTTTGATTACGACCAATGCACTATAAATTGAACTCTATTGCTTTTCGCGCAGTTGCATATGTCTATGACATATTCTATCGGACTTAACAACTCCTGTGCTTATATAGCTCCTATATATTGACATCCACAGTTGGAGGGTTACAAAACATGCTTAACTCGTAAGTACACTCCTTGTGCTTACCTTTCATTTTCCCACTTTCTTTATCTGTAAACTTAGTCATAATAATGAAAAACTTTCCTCTGGTTTATTCTCCGGTTCTCTGGGTTAGTCCTTGGTTAAGTTGCATCCTTAATGTTGACTACTTCGAGGATTATTCTTTAAATTATTTCCTAGTTTAAGTGTACTTTTGTGTTTCCCTATGTCCGAACATTTTGGAGTGAAGTTTTGGTTCTAGAAGTACCCTTGTTTCTATTATTAACAGAGTGTTAGGTTTTCATACATAGTGTAATCTGATATCTTATATACATTAGTACATAGGTTACCTTTTTTTTGATGACCTTATTATACTCAATAACATATGTTTGTTCTTATTTTTGTTATTACGGTTCCAGGATATCGTCACATCACATATCGCAACATATGCTCTTACTTTAGCCATCATGTTTTTGCCATGTCCTACCCCTAGCTGCCATGTTCAAATACACGACCATGTCATACTCAACAGTATGCTCTTAGTTTAGCCACAATTTTAGTATACATGCTCATCATATACCACAATATATGCTCTTAGTTTAGTCATTATTTTGTACATACTTGTACTAGTCTTTCAGACGTTAGGACATGACACACGTTTACATTGGTCTCATATCAAATATTTAACTATCATTCTTCTTGGTGGAGTGCAACCAAGTTACCATGCCTTACAACAACATTCTTAGTAACTTCTCTATTAAGTCCCACTATTACTAAATAATCGTAATCCTATCCGTCAAGTCTAAGAGTTCCATTATTCAAACTTTAGTATTCTTAGGACAACTGAAGTTGTTAGGTCCTAATGTAAAAGTCTTGGTCATTCTAGTACTTAGAGTCTTTTGTCGACCATTTTCTATCATTTCAAGAAAATACAACTTCAACATTTTATTCATTAACAAGCAGTTACAATAACAAGTTCACATAATACACATAGTACAACACGTTGTCAAATATAAGTCACAAGAATAGAAATTTATTGCCCTTCCTGGGAGCCGAATCTAGTTCCCGCTGAACTATCATATTCTAAGCTTCTAAATTTGTTAACCTCCAGTTCACATCCTCTAACTCGGCTACTATAACTCGCATGGCTCTTATTTTTCAGCTTTCTCCTTGTAAACTTACCGTTTTACAAAGACTACGTATAGTTATAGGGCTACTTTGGTTCTTAAGCACTTCGCGGAAGGGTTTAGGTTCTAATGGCAATGAGGATCTCTCTACAGGATGGTATGGATTGGAGGCTTAGGTGGTTTTTTTTTTGGAATATTCTTCCTCTTTGGATGTGGGATATGCCTAAGATGTGCCCTTGCTAAATTTTGTGACAAATAAAGGAACGAGAGGTATAGGTAATTGTTGCTGAAGGCGGTGAGTATAGAGTGATAGCTAAACGAGGGTACATAAGTTATAATTGCCACTATAAATATATCCTAATGACTCTGCATCCTAAGTAAGTTCATACTCGGGTTCTTTTATGTCACACCCCGACCCGCAGCGGAAATAAGAGTCGAGGCATATTGGGTTATCACCAAAGCACATGACATTTACTATTATGTTTCATAATTAATAAAGTCAAAGTTACATTTTCAAACATCCAAACATGTTCATTCAATACAAAGGAAATAAACAAACATAACAATCCCAATACTAAATCGTTTTATTCTTCTAATCTAGGTCCTATGTGTTCCTAGTTGCTGCTGGTTCACCTGTATCATGTGTAAAATGGGAGTTTTTGGGTCAACATAAGTTGGCGAGTGAACCTTATTAGATAAACATTTGATAATGATTTTATGGTTAGTTTATCAATGAAATATTGTGCATAATCATAAAGGAGCAAATGTAAGTAATCAAGCATTGGCAAATAGCAGTTACAATTATAACATACAATAACACTTGATAGCATACATGAACATACCAATATCATACGATAACTAACATAAATGAACTGTGCGATCAAGGCTCAATCAAACGGAGCCGATCGTATTGCATGAACTGGAAATGTAAAATGAACTGTGCGATCAAGGCTCAATCAAACGGAGCCGATCGTATTGCATGTACTGAAAATGTAAAATGAACTGTGCGATCAAGGCTCAATCAAACGGAGCCGATCGTATGCGGGCACGCCAGGTTCAACCGCATAATAAAATGGGGAACAAGCTCAAACCTCATAAATGGGGAGCGGCGGCCTCGGCAATTGCATGTACTGAAATAATAATTTGCATCCAATAATAACTACTTAACAGCAACAAACTAAATACACATGTCATGATATGATGTATGCACAATAGTTTAGTTATAATATGTATTTAAACAAAGACACATGATACACCCCAAAAACGTGATTAAAACGGGGAATTTGAAAGGTTCACTCACATTGGGTGCGTTGAATTGGAGATGGTGGGATGCGCACGATTTAGATGAGCGGATCGACGAAGAATACTAACCTAAATAATAATGGAAAAATATATTAGATTTAAGGATTTTAATGAAATTTTTAGATATATTTTTTGTGAGTTTATGGCTATTTTCTATCTTAAAAATGTTATTTTTAGGTATTTTTAATTGATTTTTAAATTAAATTAAATAAATAAAAATATAAAAATATATTATTTTTTTAAGTGTTGACCGTTGACCGTTGACCGGTTCGGTCAGCAGATAAATTCTGCGTCGGGTGGGATTCGAACCGGCGACCTTCCGTTCGCGTGCACGCAGCTCTACCAACTGAGCTACGTGTCTAACCCGTTATAAACTCGTTTTTAATTATATTTATACACTTATTTGAATTAACCGAAAATTCCTTCATTTGCAAAAACGTTTTAATCCAATTGGACCGGTGCTCGTGACGAGATTCGAACGCGCGACGTGAAGTTCATGATGCACACAGTCCACCGCTGGACTGTGTGTCTAACCCGGTTATATTCTTGGTTTTTATTATACTTAACAACTATCTGTTTTAACCCGGTTTAGTTCTTGATCAAAAGGCAGATTATTACACAAGGCGTGCGTGTAGCAAGGATCGAACTCGGGACGTGTGTGTGAAATTTGCACACAGTCCACCGCTGGACTGTGTGTCTAACCCGTTTAAAATACCGTTTTTAATTAATCTTATGTTCTGTTATAACTTCATCTTCTTCGCCGATTTACACAGACAGCATAATTCAGCATAATTCGACTGGTTATGATTGATTTGTGATTTATAAAGTTCTCAGACATTAACAGTAATTCAAAAGTAGAGAATGGAGAGAGTTTAAGGAACAGAATATACCGATTGATGTTATTCACAGAAATCTGGCGGAGGTTCGTCGGTACTGGAAATGAACTCCGGCTGTTGAAACCAATTAACAGCGTTGATCGATTATTCATAAAGTTGAGTCACTTAAACAAGGTTTAAAAGACGTTTAGAATATCATACCAGTTCACAGTGTGATTCCGGCAGTCTCAGAGATTTTTCCGACGAAGATAAGATTTTTGATAAACGTTGACTAGGATCGATTCTGATGATGGAGTTGTGTTAGAGACTGATTAATCACATGTTTTAAACAGAAAGAGTCGGAGGGATTACCGTGAGAATGTGAGTCCCGGTTTTCCGGTGACTTGCAGAAATTTTCCGGCGAACTGATTCAGAAGATCTTATGGTTCAAAAATGCAACGAAAATGAAATTGAGTATTGTTGTGATAGTTCTGAATCGTGAGAATGATCTGGAGCTTGAATTAAATCAGAACCTTGATGAAACTTTCGGTTTCAAAAACCGAAAATGATGAGACTTAAAGTTCAATCAATTTTAACTTGATTGGAAACCGTCACACATCGGTTATAACTGAAATTGTGAGGTAAACAATCGATTTGACGATTGGTTTGCCGATTACCGGTTTTCAGATGGCATCATCGGTTAAATTGAGTTTGTGTATAAGTTCCATTTGTTTTCCTAGAGTTAACAGAAAACACATTGTGGCGGAGTGGTTTAGGGAAGGAATGTTAAGTTGTTTAAAGCCTTGGCTGACCCGGGTTCGAGTCCCGGCAGCTTCAAATATTTTTTATTTGTCTTATTTTAACTTTTTATCAAATATAATTTTTATAGTTTAATTTATTTATTAATTATGTATCGTTTTAACTCAAAATAATCATAAATATTTAACGCAACTTTTATAACTTGGTACAAGATTACAAAACGGAGCGGGTTTTGGAGACCCGATTTTTACAAATGTTACATTTTATTACTTGTACATCAGAGTTAACTTAACTGAAGCAAGCTTAAACACAAAGTCGAGTTTTTTTTGCCTCCACTAGCATCCTTATCTGAGAACTACCTATATAAGTATATAACGTACCTTTTTAGGGTGTAATTATGCACTAAAATATGTATAAATGATGGCACATCAATATCTCTGTGAATAAGGACACTCATGTGTATGATGGAGTTCCCCACAAATCTCACACCGCCCATTCATGTAATGATAGCGCGGTTGTGTGAACATGTTATCTAAATTAACTACTGGGTGACTAACTGAAAACTGTACAAACTCTACAACTTAGACACACTACTGACTTAACACGAACTAAGAAATATAGATAACAAATAAGACCAGTTAACCAATTAATATCCCAATCAAAGTTAGTTTCACTATCGGCTTAGTATCCCGACAGCGACGCCAAAACTTGATGTGCACAATATGGTTTGTTTAAAAACTTAACCAAACCTAAACACTTTAGTAACACTCTAGACTCTCCTAAAACTAGACCACAATGATAGGCAAGTGTCCTATCGAATGCAGTAAAGCCTAATTGAAGTCTAGATATCGAACCCACCACAGAACATTATTGACAACTATCCTAGACTCTAACTGAAAACTAAGAAAATTGGTTTATTTGATTTGAAGGTTTTATGTTACTTAAACTAAGAAGACTAAACGTGTGACACCTCACCCAGATAAGGATATGCACAATTGATACCAACTTATAAGGAACCACTTATTTTATTAATACAACTAATTGTAAGGTACAAACGTTGAGAATCTAAGAGTACAAATTTGGATCAACTAATCTTAGTCGTTCATACAAAATTTCCACTAGATAAACAAGTCTTGGATACTTTATTCTACTAGCCACACATATCTGAGATAAGCAGCACGCACACAATTAACCATCATTGCTTGTGACACATGCTTCAAAGACGTCAGCTATTAGCTATTATCGGTGAGTTCATAAATATACACAAGTTATAAATTACATTATTCAATAATAACTTGTACCCGCCCATGCCATTATCACCTAACATCACCACATGACTTACATAACTATACAGTTAATGCCCACTACACCACGGGTGTAGAATCCTGCCGTAGCGGCACATATAAGGTATCATGTGTATGTCATGGTCAGCTTATATACATGCGTAACAATCATGCCATATTATTACAGTTTTGTACAAGCATGTTCATGTTTGGAAAGATTTCCTAAAATTCACCTCTTGCTAGTTTCGTAACAGTTGCTAGTATATGCAGGTACTATCTCAAGGTCCTAATACAAATTACACAATCCTAAGTTAGGTAACCGTACACCTAACTAGTTATTATCATGGTTGGATATTGATTAACGCTGCCTTGTTTAAGCATGGTTGATCAGTCCATGCCTTACTAAAGCAAGGCAACCTAATACCCACCCTCGACAATAACCTTAATACCTAAAATAATAACACTAATACTAATAAAAATAAAAATATTTAACTAGACATAAACTTAAACGAGAACATACCTTAAAACTATCTACGACAAGTTGAAGTAGAGTCTCCCTACTCGTGCTAGAAAACAACTAGTAACAACATCTAATGCAGTATTACGAGTTTAGGGTTCACAGTATTAGAGCGTTCTTAAAATGTTTGGTGTACATTATTTGCGCAACTGAGTTCTCTATTTATAGTGAAATATTAATATTGCACTCGTCTGATACTTTAACTTCTATCTTAACAATGAAGTTTACTTCTACATGAAGTACTCCATTTACATATACACACATCATTCATGAAGCTTACTTCTTACGGTTATTTTCTTCGTAAGAAGCCACGTGTATAAAGAATTTGAATTATTAGGAATACATGAACACATAAAGCCATATATAACAATGCAAATGATGCTTAGGTTTTAAGTTCTCTTAGCACCAACATACATACACACGTACACAAGCATATATCAAGTATATATTGATTTTAATATTATTATAATTAATTCAGCTACTTAACTCATATTTCTCGTATACTTTTTAAAATATAATGTTTTGTAAAACGACGAAATGTCATTAAAATGACATATTTTTATCTACATTTTGACCTAAGTTTCGTTAAAAACGTTAAAAACGGAGTAGGGTCAAATATAGTATATTTATTATTATAATTAAACAATATCTTATAATACTAAATGTTCGTCTAGATAACCCACATTTCAAATCACCATCTTACTCGTTACTTACTCGTTCGACAATATATAAAATGTATATATATATATATATATATGTCTATAAAATGGGGTGTTAAAAAAACTGACGAAACAGAGAACGGGAAATTTGACAATTAGGTACTGGTGAAAGGCTAGATACTAAGACAACAACCTAGGAAGGAATTCAACTAACATGGAATGACTCATATGACTATCTCTAAAGATACGAATCTAGGGTTAACTAGTTATGTTTCTACTCCCTAAGAGAATCAAAGATACGTGTGAAGACTAGGATAGGTTTATAAAATGCCTATGATATATTATCCATACACAATGCTTGTAGAAGACTATAGTCTACAATCCCATAGCAAAAGACTACTCAAAACTAATCTATACGAGTACCTAAAAACACTAACACCACGAGTGAAATGAAAAACATGCTCTCGCAAAATCTAAACCTAACAAGTAACAGGTGGAGTTTCCTAGAAATGCATATCACCCGTATGCTCTGAACGTTGTAGCACACTGGATACTTTCTCAAAATTACCAAAACTCCAACTACTATCTATAATGAGTTGTCTAAAATCAAAGACACCAGGTAATCAACCCTGACATGCAATACCTAACCTAGAGGGTACGAAATCAACCAGAATCAAGCACACACAAGCATGTCAGTAGAAATCAGTACATCACAACACACATATCCATAAATAACCAGAAAAGAGTTAAGTTTTAAGATTATCAAACAACCATATGAATTCAACCCAATAATAAATGTCAAAACATGTCAATATTCATCTTATCCTAGGCGATTGTGAAAAATAGATTCTAAACATGTTCAAAAGCATGAAATCAGTCATAAGGAAAATAAACATGGTACCCAAAGAAAGATATAATTAAACAAAATAATTGATAAGAATGGACATACAACTTGCAATCCAATCAAATATTGATCCAAGGCTCCAACTTTGCTTCCAAGTGCCTTCTCCTGCCCAAAATCCTTTTTTTCTCGCCTAGAAGTCGTGGTATACGAATTGAATTGTTGAAATCACTTAAATATGGAAAATATAGGGTTTTTTTCTGACTTTGAGGGTTCTCGCGTGTTGCTAAAGGTCTAGCAAGGTCCCTCGTGTGGCGCGAGGGACAAAATAGTCGCAAGACAAATTTTCTAAATTTGAGATCCCCGCTTGTCGCGAGAGGGTGAGTGCTTGGCTCTCGCGACACGCCAACAACAGGCAGTCCTGATTTTTTTTATATTCCCTCCACGCTTTCTCCCGTGTGCCCGTTTCTTCATGTTTAAGTTTGCTTTCACCCTTCTTGCACACAAACACCTACTAGACACCCATACACCAAAGTACAAGCTAAAAACCGCTAAAAGCAACTACTAAACTTTACAAAAACGATACAAAATACATATGAAAATAGATGTGTGATGTGCTAAATATGGTTTATTGAAACTAACTAATTTAAACCTAACCTAGACACACTAAGTTCTAAATTTATAAACTAAGAGTCTCTAAACCTAGACCACACAACCGCCAAGTGTACTGGTGAATGCGGTACAATCTATAAAGTCCGAGTATCGAACCCAAAGGACCCTAGTGTTGCACTAAATTAACTATGACTCGACTAAGACTTAAATGGTATTTTGGGGGGTTTTATTGAAATAATAGGAAATCTAATTAAAACTTAACAACTAAGGAATCTAGACTAATTGGAAATACCCAGGAGGAAGGATCACTACCTAGTTTAGAATCTTATTTGTAAATCATGGTTTTCTATCGATAATGGTAACTAAGTGGTTGTTTGGCAATCTCTGAATGGTTAAGTGCTGAATCAGTAAGAGGTCTGAACCATTAAGGGCTAAACTAGTAAGAGGTCTTAACCATTAAGAGCCAATATAATGCTTAAGCGTTCGAAGGCAAATGTCTGACCAATTCAGATTAGAGGTCTTAACCATTCAGACTCAGTATAATGCTTAACCATTCAGAGGCAAATGTCTGAGCCATTCAGACATTTGCTCGCGAAACAAACAGTCTGAACCATTAAGTGTTGAATCAGTAAGAGGTCTGAACCATTCAGAGCCTCTGAACCATTCAGAGCCTCATTAAGAGGTAAACAAATAGCCCCTAAGATGGAACCAGGATAAACCAATAGGAAATTCTAAAGGATCCTCGACCCTTCTCAAGGTGTCACCTAAAGAAAGATGTTAAACTCACCGGTTAGTCGAATAGTCTCACAACGAATCCAACAGTACTAAAGTTCCCAAAAGACGGTCTACTTCACAGCGCGACAATCTCAATGTACCCTAAAGTGTAAATTGTAGGTCCGTTGTACGGATTGTTCAGGTCCTAATTTCGCAAACCTAAGGTAAACGTGCGGAATCCGTTTGCAAAGGCGACATTGTAGACTCGTTTGTTACTGTTTAATCACTATTTCATTGATAGTCAAACGTTACAGCTCCAGGAAACACTTGGACAGAGCTTCGCCGTCCAGGTTACAAAATCTCTGAATGTTACAAATGAAAACACAACACCTCTATTTATAGGATTACAAGTTCGCTTGAAAAGTGTCATGGTCAAAAGTTCGGCCGACCTTGTACTCTTACTAACTTAAACTTTAACATTTCGCTCTTAACAACTGACTTGATGTTATCTGATGACGTAGGCAACAGGCATATGCATCAACAGACTCCCCCTTGGATGTTGCCGTAGTCATCGATCTTCAATTAAATCTCCAAAGTCTTTAATATTTCTTAATCTTTATTTCTTGAATAACTTTAACATCCATGATCTTCAATCTTCTTCAAGTCTATTTTCTTTTCTTGAGCTTGTCTTAATAAAACTTTATCACCATGCTTCCCCTTACTTGAGCTTTCTGTTATCTTCAATCAACGTGTTTTATCCAGCTTCCCTTTAAAATCTATTTTCTGTTTCAAAGTTCCTTAAACTTTCGAATAAACATTTCAGATTCAAACTTTGAAACCTTTAAATACAACCATTTCAAATTTTAATCTTCTCATCAGTTTTAAACCCTCCCAGCTAAACAAGTCCAAATTAATGACTTGAATATCTGATTTATGTATCAAGTTCAACTTAATAATCTTGATTAAACATTTTGACACAAACTGATGCATTTACTCAAATATAAGTTTCAACTTAATGAACTTTTAAACTTTGTAGAACAATTTCAATTTCAAGAATTTTTGTTCAGCAGCTCTAGATTTTGAAAATCAGCATTTCATCATCAGTAGTCGAAACTAAAAAGATAATAAAATCTTTTTGTTGTTATGAAACAAATATCAAATTCTAACTATGTACATATATATTTACAAACATATTTTTGTTGAGTTTGCGTTAAAGGATCATATCAGTTTTGAAACACATCACTAGTACCATTGACCTTTTTAAGACTTTAAGTTTTAAACAAATTTACCTAAATTGTCGATATATTTGTCCACTTAAACTTCAACACTTTCTAATTGTTCCAAGATCGTTAGGTAGAATTAAGAAACTTGACTTAACTATGGTTCCCATATCTGAATATACTCCCGTATCAAGATTCCCTAGATTTCATCTTACAGGTGAATATAGCGTAATTGATATATGTAACTGGGTTGTGCGAGACCTTAAGAGCTCAGGTTAGTACTACCGTACAGACAAAGAGATGAAGGCTCGTCTTTAAAGGTAGTGTTCTAAATTTGGAATCTTTTGTACTGCAATTGTAGTATCTTTCGATATTTTCAATTGAATGCAGTTTTAGGTTTTAAAAGCGAAAGTATTCTACAAGTTTTAGGCCATTGCTTAACGCAAAATCAGAAGAACTTGTATAATACCCCAGATATCAACCATCTATAAAGACCTCGTATCTCAGAATCAGGCAATCTCTCAAACGAAATTTCGAGTACTAAGTCCATATATCCGAGAGATGTTAATCCACAAATTAAGAAGTTGTAAAATTTAGTTTATATCCCGGAAACAATCTACTGAACGTGTAAAGCCTATCGACACATCCACAGTAAGACTTGTTTAAACTTTTAAACTTTACAAATCCTTAGCATACTGTGATAGTCCACTGATGTACTATCATTTCCTTTTTGACACAAAATTCTTTTTGTCTTTTTCAATGTTTTTGTACTTTTTGCATTTTATATGTTTTTTTATTTTCTCGTTTCATTTCTCCCCCTAAAATAAAAAACTATTTTTGTATTTTTTATTTACAGAAAAACATTGACCAACTGATGAAATCACTTCAATTCGTCATCCATTACTGTTTCACGAAATTTTCTTTTAAACCTCTCCCCCTCATGATGACAAAAACCTTGACACTTTTGTGTTTATAAAACATTTATATCCCTGAGTTTTGTCTGTTCAACAATGAGGGTTCTGTGAAATTTTTCAAATTTTCTTCAAAAACTTTCAAAAATTGTAAAGTAAACGTTATGAAATATGTTTTTGAAAAATTTTCTCCAAAAATTTTCAAAATTTTAAAGAAAACATTATTGGAATTTAAAATTTTGTAAAATGGCCTTTATATAGAACTTGATAATCCGGCCCTTCTTCAACGTGTGCCACGGAACTCCATTCTAGTAATTTGCTTTCTTCTCAGAAGTTCCTGCACAAAAATTCAAACAATTAGTTGAATAGTGAAACTCAAGGCTTTTCAGTCTTAGGTATTATATTCTTCAACCTCAAATTTAATTTTCTTACACAATCAGGTTACTTTGGACTTTCTCAAGTTTCGGAAAGTCCTCTAAACTTTCAATTTTCGCTGATTTTGTAACTTCTTTTTCTTTAACCAACCATATTTGATTTTTCATTAAAGCTTTCTTGAAATACAATGTAGAAACTTTTTGTTCATAACTTTTCGAGGATTCACCAGTTTCAAAATTTGAAAACTTAGTAATAACTGGTTTCACCTTGTTTGCAGTTTCTGTACATTGTTTCCAAACCTGAGTTGGTACTTTCAAATCCTTATAATTTTTCTTATCAATTTGAACAGGTTTAAGATTATTTTGTGGACATTTTCTAGTAATGGTGTCCATTTACTCTACAGTTGTGACACACCCTGTTATCATATCGATTCTTTTATTAAACCATACACTCAAATCATAACATTGATTTGAAGTGTGGAAGCCATCTTTCCTGTTTCTTCTATAAACATGATTTGATTTTGAAGCATTGTGGTCCGACCTATACCACTTATTTTCAAATTTCGTAAGTTTTATTTTCATATTTTGGTGAATTTTTGAAATGATTGGATGATCGTACCGATGAACTTTTTTTTTATTTTGAAACTTTTTAGAATTTCTAAAACTTCGTTTTTCCTTTTGTTTTCGTTCTCCATTCTCCCTAGAAGGTTTTTGCGTTGAGCATTCACTTTTTTCAGTAGATTGTAGAACAGTTTCTTTAAATTTTTCTTTTAGTTTTAAAATATTTCATTTTTATCCTTTTTTAACATTTTCATCATCGGTATCATCATCACAATCCTCAATTATGACATCGTCATAATTTATGACATTGTCACTTATTGGAATTCCTTTTTTATTCTCATTGATCGCTTTGGACATATATGATCTAACATTAATGACGAGATCACAAACCTTTCAATTTTTTTTTTCCAAATCAACAATTTTATTTTTAGCAATTCTCAACTTCTATTTTCAAGTTGAGTTATTTTCTCAAGATGAGAATTTATTGTTTTTTTATTTTTATATTAATTTTTTAAAAAACACATTTTTCATTTTCTAAAAATTTTATTTTATTTTCAAAATTCTTTTCATTTTCTTTTAACATTTTATTTTCTAATGTCAAACTCTCTAGATTGGTCAAGAGTTTGGCATTATCTGCCAGATAATCACTAAAATCTTCATCATAGACTGGGCAGATTGTTTTAGAACTTGAAGACTCATTTGTACATGTACTTGAAACTTGTTCTTCACAGTTCTTCGTCATTATACTTCTTTCTCTCTTAATCTGATCATTTAAACTTTGTGTTTCAAGATCGTTTCCTTCACTGTCTATACCTGCACAAGATTGATCAACTTCAGAATTATTATCCTTCTTTAGTTTTCAAACTTTCATTTCTATTACAGGAATGTGATCGCTAATTTTGCTCACAAATTCTTAAAGATGATAGATTGAAAATCTAGGCTCTTTTTTTAATTCTTTCAAAAAATCATTCAATTCTGATGGTAATGCATTTTCAAATTTCAAAATTCAAAATCTCATCTTCAATACTGATTTGACACCCGTGATTAAACCGATTTAAATGCTTAACCATGACACAAAAAACGTTTTAATAGTTCAATTACAGATTCATCCTTTTTGCATTTAAACATTTCAAATCTTTTATACCAAATGATTATACATTCATCAGGATTCAAATAAGAAGACAACTCTTCCCAATCATTCATTTTTTCAAATCAATGTCTTTCATTTCCGACTCAAAATTTGGTTTTCAAAGACTTTATGCAAAACTTGACTTTTTAATCGATAATTTTAACGTATCGGTTTGCTAAAAGACGTTTAAAATTTTTTCCAAAAACCATTTTTACCAGATTATAGCTTTAAAATCGTCTTGTCGATACGAACTCAACGATGTATAATGTCGAGACGTTTTTTTTGAATTTTCATGCTTTTTTTTATTTTTTTAGAAGAACTTCGTCCGAACTTGTAATAAACAACTTTGCGCGAAGTTGTTCACTGTTGGACAAGTTGGGCGAACTTGTACACTTTTGTACAACTTCGAGCGAACTTGTATACTTTTGGACAAGTTCGAGCGAACTTGTTCAGTAAGTTCGGACAGAATGAGTTTCCAAAACTGATTTTTTATAATTTCGACATGATTTTGATCGTTTTTAGCTCTGATCTTTTCAAGGGTTTTAGTATGATTGATTTTACGTATTGAAAATCAGTCCATTTTATCCGTGTAATGTCCGAGGAAAGTTTAAAAAGAAAGAAATGAGTAGAAAATGAGATGTTCTATGTCCAATGTCTTCAAATTAGGCCAATCCTGCTCTGATACCACTTGTAGGTTCGTTGTGCGTATCGTTCAAGTCCTATTGGCAAATCTAAGGTAAACGTGCGGAATCCGTTTGCATAGGCGACATTGTAGACTCGTTTGTTATTGTTTAATCACTGTTCATTGATAGTCAAACGTTACAGCTCCAGGAAACACTTGGACAGATCTTCGCCATCCAGGTTACAAAATCTCTAAATGTTACAAATGAAAACACAACACATCTATTTATAGGATTACAAGTTCGCTTGAAAAGTGTCATGGTCAAGTTCGGCCGAACTTAAGTTCGGGCGAACTTGTCCTATCCAACACAAGTTCGGGCGATATTGTGGTATATATATATATATATATATATATATATGTATATATACATATATATATATATATATATATAGGGGAGGGTTATCTTGAGAACATGGGTTTTTGTGAGAACCATAAGAACTAATTTCAACCATTGATCTATTCTGGTCAAAAGTCAAGATTAAAAGATGGGTTTTAAAAGAAAAAAACACGCTCAAAAAACTTAAAGGGCAAATATGTCAAAACAAATATGTAAACCTCTGTTCCCAAAACCTACCTTCAATTGACATCTTCAATTCTCCAGCAATAAAGAGTGTCATCTTCATAATCAAATCTCTCCAAAAATCTAAAGTCCGACGGAAATCATGATTCAAATCGCATCAGACCTTCTTCCTCACGATTCAAATCACGTCTTCAAAAATCGCAAGGTACCTGTAATTGATTTTCCATTCATTCATCTTTTAATCTGCAAGTTAATTGATTGATGTTTTGTTGGATCTGTTGTTGTTGATTGAGGGTATTTGGTGTTGTTTTGTTTGATGTATGTTGGTGTGGATCTTGTTGGAATTTGAGTGTTATGTGAGGACATAACTGGGATAGTTGGGTTTGAGTAGTTGCACATAACGTGTTTGATGAAATGTCTAAGTACGTGTTGGGTTGATTTTATTAGGTTACTTTTGTTTGAATTGTTGCAGATGAGGTGTTTGATTAATGGTCTAAGTGTCTGTTTCGTTGATTTTGTTGAATACTTATGTCTGAATCCACTGAACCAACAGGCAAGTAACAACCTAAACTTGCATTTATTTAAATCATATAATAACTTGAATAAGGAATTGAAAACAAACAATAGATTGTGTCAACATTTGGTAACAAATTCTGAATTAGCAGTGAGCATAGATTGAGCGAACACGTTATCAGAAATGGACGCTGAAATCGGAAAGCAACTGTGTATGACAAATATTTTTTTAAATAAAACACACAGAAAGATGGTGATAGACATGGGACTTGTCAAGCTTAGAGGTATTTCTCATATCTGAGTTACAAATAATATGTGTATATTAGAAGCTTAAACGCGTGTAAGTGAGCAGTTTACACATGTGTAAGTCAACAGGTTTTGTACTTTATCACTTTGACCATAAATATTTTTGAAAAATAGGTATATTCTACTGTTGGATGGAAAAGGGCAAGGAGAGGTCAACTTTAGAAGCCCAGAAAATGCTGCTAAGATGTGATGAAGAAAGCATTGGAGTTCGAGAAAGATCCAAATGAAGAAAAGACTAGATGATGTTACGGTTATGACTTTTTTCTATATTATAGGGGTTGTATATAAATGATAATAACTTCTCTTTTTATGTTATCATGGTTACGGTATGTCAAGGATTATGACTTGTTGGGTAATTTTGATGATACTATTTTGGTTTAGATCCTACTTCTTGGTCAATATGATACTTAAGATTTTTGCATAATACTATCTTGGTTTATTTCATAGTTTACAATGTGTAATTCAGCTACAAATGTGTAAAACATGAACAAAAAATGGCAGTGAGCAAAATTTACATATGTTTGACACAAATGCACATATGTAAAATAGAAACAAACAAGTGATATGAACCAGTTTACACATGTGTAATTCAGATACAAAAGTGTCAAACATAAACAAATAAGTGACAGTGAACAATTTACACATATGTAATACAGCTGAATATATGTAAACTAGAAAGAAATAAGTGACAGTATTCAATTTACACATGTGTAAGTCATATGCAAATGTGTCAAACAGAAACATATAAGTGACACTGAACAATTTACACATGTGTAATACAATTGAACATATGTAAATTAGAAAGAAATAAGTGACGGTATTCAATTTACACATGTGTAATAAATATACAAATGTGTAACACAGAAACAAATAAGTGACAGTGAATAATTTAGAAACGTGTAATACAAATGAACATATGTAAATTAGAAAGAAATAAGTGACTATAATCAATTTACACATGTGTAACTCGTATGCAATGTGTAAAATAGAAACTACTAAGTGACAACAAATAATGCACACATGTGTAAGACATATTACATAAGAATACATGAGATTTACATATGTGTAAAACAGACACTTACACAGGTGTAATTCATATACAAATGTGTCAAACGTAAACAAATAAGTGACAGTGAACAATTTACACATGTGTAATACAAATGAACATATGTAAACTAGAAAGAAATAAGTGACAATATTCAATTTACATATGTGTAATTCATATGCAAATGTGTAAAATAAAAACAAAAAAGTGACAAGGAATAATTTACATATGCGTACAACATATTGCATAAGAATACATGAGATTTACACATGTGTAAAACAGACACTTACACATGTGTAATTCAAAACAGAAACATATAGGGACAACGAACAATTTACACATATGTAATACAGATAAACATATGTAAATTAGAAAGAAATAAGTAACAATATTCAACTTACACATGTGTAATTCGTATGCAAAGTGTAAAACAGAAACAAAGAAGTGACAGTGAACAAATTGCATATCTGTAAGACATATTACATAAGAATACATGAAATTTACACATGTGTAAAACAGAGACTTACACATGTGCACTCATACACTTACACAAATAGAGTTTGATAACAAATAATAAAACAAACCCAAGAACGTAATAATGTTAGAACATTGAAAAATAATACATAAAACTGTAAAATCCAACGTTAAAACAAAAGTTCAAATTCAACCAAATAGTAAATGTTTAAATTCATAGTACATAAATACCTTTATCAAACTAAAACTAGAGAAATTAAAAAAAACAATCTTCATTCACCTTCACTATTTTCATCATTGTGACTCTCTGCATCACAATGAATACTTTCAATAGTTCAATTTTGTTTTCCAGGACTGTTCCAAGAATCATGGTAGCCAAGTTTAATTCTAAAATGAGATTTTCACACTTCATTTGCCTCCTTTCCTCGTAGCTTTTCTGGACTATGGAATCACAAGACCTTTATACTTTCCGTGTGATAACTTTAGCAACATGCAAATCATAACCAAGAGCATAATCACCCGCATATAACAAATGTCCTAGATGAGCCGTTACAACAAAAAAGAGATAAAAAGATGCATATGTTTTAGACAACGCATCAAAGATGCTCTGAGCCTCGACAGTAACAACGACACCGATCCTTTGGACTTTTATCTCCACTTGTCTACAAAAAAGTCACCAATGTTAATTAGCCAACATTTGTCATCAAAGCATTCTCACAAACATTTGGCAGGCACTTAAAAAGTTATCACACTCTCACAAATAGACAACAATCAACTACCAATTACAATTTCAGAATCACCCACCATAATTTCTTCAAAGTTTGCTATATAAACAACTTAACAAACACATACTTTTCATAACCCTCCACCATAGAGCATCGGGAGGTAAAAGAGAATTAACTTTATGCTTGAAAACCAACATGGATCTAAAAAACTGCGCGATAAAACGATGCGTAAAAAAACCAGGCGTAAAAACGGGCGCGTAATAAACGGCATGTAAAAAACTAAACCTAAAAAAACGGCTAGTAAAAATGTTTTTTTTTGTAAAAAAATCTTAAAAAACATTTTTTTGTTAAAAAAAACTGATTTCAAAATGTTTTTAATAAAAAATTCTAATTTTAATAAAAACAATAAATATAATAAACAAAAAAGTAATAAAAACAATAAATATAATAAGACAAAAAAAACAAATTTACCAAACTACTCTTTTGACATTAAAATATAAAAAACATAATAAGACAAAAGAATTTAATATTACTTTTAATTATTTTTAATCTCATCTATCATCTAAGATCCAATGGTTAAAAGTGATTCTCACAGTTCTGATAACCATAGCGTCCACAATTCGCACATAGTCGACAAGGTAAGGTAGATGGATGGTGATAAAAACATGTGTTACATCGAGGGTGAGGTCCAAGGTAAGGTTTCTTAATTGGATAAGTTAAGTTGGGTGCTACTTGTGTGATTGGGATAGCTTGGATGGGTATGACTTGTGAGGCTAGTTGGTTGCGTTGGGTGGTAGCGAAAAGTTGCCCGTCTCGTTTTCTCATAGAAATGGGTTGAGAAGGGGATTCGGTTTGGGTGGAGTTTGAAGTTTCAGTTGATGCTTTATCCTTCTTCTTCTCCTCCTTAAAGTCTTTATTCCGGATGCGGTTCTCGGTGAGCTCTGTAGCTAACTCCATTGATGCTTCCAAAGTTGCAGGCGTGGTACTTATTACAGAGTCCTGAATCTTTGACGGAAGACCTCGAATGTAGTGCTCGATCAAACGGTAGAGGGGAGTGAACAAGTTGGGAACCATTGATTTAACTCGAGGAATCTTTTGTTGTATGTGGTGTGGTCTCCTTCCTTTTGCTTCAACGAATAAAACTCATCTTCTAATTTCTTGATTTCGCTCCTTGGGCAAAACCGTCTTGTCATGATTTCCTTCAACTCTTCCCAAGTCAAAGTCATAGCATCTTCAACACCTCATTTGGCCTTCTCTGTATTCCACCAGGTAAGTGCTATTCCATATAAACGACCAGTAGCATATCGCCACTTTGCGATCATCGGGGCAATCGCAAATTTAGAAAAGTGTTCTCCATTTCTTCAAACCAATGGAGGAGAGCGGTGACACCTTCAGTCCCTTCGTATTTTGGAGGGTCGCATGATTTGAAGTGCTTGTAGGTGCATTTAGTGGTATTTGGGGGAGGGTTGATAACATTTTGATCTTCTTGGTTGACGGGATTAGCGATAAGGGCTTGTTGGACTTGAATTACAATGTTGGGTATTACGGCAGCCATTTGTTGAGCGATTAGGGCAGCCATGCGCTCGCGGGCTTTTCCTGCTCTCATCTTCCTACGAGCGAGGCTAGAAGACATCTACAAGGAATACATATCAAGAGTATGAGTTGGATGATTTAGGGATCAGGTGTCGTATTTAGGAATGAACATTTATAAAATAAATATAAAATAATAAATCTACTACATCCATAGGATGTCTTGGGCTTTGCTCGTAATTGGGCCTTGCATGCCGCCACACTTCACCTTCGTAATCATGTGGGCCCCCATGAATACCGGGTTTTTCATATGGTTCGCATGTGTTAGCCTGGTTACGTACACTAAAACCCGGAGAAAATCGAGAAATATGTATGTAACGTATGATATTTGGAATGTATCCAGGTGTGGACACGGTGACACCTCAAAGTGGGGTTAGTTCAAACGACGTTTGGTGTGGCATGCTTTGGCCTAATAGGTCCTTTGTACTCTCATCATTAGTCCCCAGGTAGGCAAACTGTTCCGTTATATTGGATTTATACGAATGCCAACCTAGACAGGACGTTCCGACTACCGGTACTTGTACCCTTCCAATTACTACATGCCCGTCGCAGAACTTACTTTGATGAGATTTGAAAATTGCTTCAAAATCTTTGAATAACGAAAGTATGAAAATAATTTGAATATATAAACATTGAAATATGTATGATGAATGTGTATGTAAGTATGTATGTTTGACTGTAAGTAAAAACAAAAATGAAACAAATAAGTATCATAAGTTTGCATGTAACCACATGAACAATTAAAATCTATTCAACTATAGTATAGGCTCTATGGGTCTAATAACCTATCCTATATCCCTATAGTCATGGCTCTGATACCAATCTGTCACACCCCGACCCGCAGCGGAAAAGGTGATCGGGGCATGATTGGGTTATCATCAAAGCTCATGACATTTATTATAACGTTTCATATTCATTATTACCATTTAATGGGAAATATACAATCATAATTACATCATGTCCTAAACATCATTCTAGACTTCATTGTTTTCTTCTAAGGCATTTCCTATGTTTTTCCTCGCTTCATCCTGTTCACCTGTATCATGTGTAAAAATGGTTTTGGATCAACAAAAAGTTGGCGAGTGAATCCTATGAAAAGCATTTGAACAAGTTTATTGAATTGATTATAAAATAAAGTGCACAACCACATATGATTAAATATAGATGTAAACATATTCATAAAACACTTAATATAAGATAATGCACACACATACAATAATAAATTGTTTTGAGGCACGCGTTGCTCAACCCGTCTCTCACGAGGAACTGATGGGCCTAATGAATGATTTGCATACAACTTGACAATATGAAATACATGACTACAAACAATAAATACATTCTAAGTTTAGATCACAATATGGTATGGCACAAGTTTAAATAAACGAGTTAATTTTAGTGACACATAACACACCCCAAAACGTGTAATTAAAAAGGGGAGTTGTAAGATTCACTCACATTGGGTGCGCTCGGTTGATGATGTTGAATGCGCACGAAGTTGGTTTTAACCACGAGTGAAACTAACCTAGATAATGACATAATGGTTCGGTAAGTAAGCGGATTTTATTACTCAATTTTAGTAGGATTGTTGGATGTATTTTTGTGAGTTTAAGGCTATTTTCTAACCTTAAAAATGTTATTTTTTAAGTATTTTTAATGTAAATAAATAAATAAAAGTAATAAAAAAAATGTTGATTTTTGACTGTTGACCTGTTGACCGTTGACTTGTTGACCGATTTTATTGTGTAATTGTGTGCGCCGGGTGAGGCTCGAACCCGAGACCTCCCGTTCGCGTGCACACAGCTCTACCAACTGAGCTACGTGTCTAACCCGAAATATTTCTGTTTTTAATTATATTTATATACTAATTGAATTAATCCGAAAATCATTTATTTCAAAAACGATTTTAATGACTCGCTCGGTGCTCTCCACAGGTCTCGAACCCGGGACCTGTGGTTTAGGTTAACACACAGTCCACCGCTGGACTGTGTGTCTAACTTGATAAATAAACTGATTTTTATTATACTTATGTACAAACTAGATCATTTCATTTATGCTTTATATAAAAAGTTTGATAATTGCCCGAACTGGTGCGGTAGTCCGGACTCGAACTCGTGACGTGTGATTTAAACGTTCACACAGTCCATCACTGGACTGTGTGTCTATCTTGGTTATTATTCCGGTTTTTATTAAACTTAACATCTATTTGTAGTGAATCCGGTTTGGTTAAAAAAAGGAACATTTTTATTAAGGCGAGTGTGCGTGGGACAAGAATCGAACTCGGGACGTATGCGTGTTTATGTGCACACAGTCCACCGCTGGACTGTGTGTCTAACCCGAGATATATATTGATTTAAATTAAACATATAGACAACTAAAAACTTCATCTTCTTCATTGGACTTAACCAGAATCGGTGTCCGGCTAGTTCGACAATTTAATCAAGTTTCTTTAGGGTGTTGTGATTAATTACATGTAAGATTAATAAACAGAATGAGAGATTAAGTGTATGGTATACCGAACAGGGCTCCTCTGTTTCGCCGGCAAAACTCCGATGACAACAGATTATTCCGGCGACGTGTGTCCTGCGGCAGAGGGTCTTCAGGGAGCTTGAGATGAGTGTGGGTGGCTTCGGTATGAGCTCTGGGTGTTCAGTGGTTAGAGTAGTGCACAGAGGTGAAAGGCTCGGTTTTCCGGCGAGTTGCAGAAGTTCTCCGGCGAGTGAAATTACGTCGGGAAAGAGTGTGATTGTGAGCGAAAAAGCTAACAGAGGTTAGAGGGGGTATTTATAGGGCAGAACATCGACGAATTTGGTCCGCTTTCCGTCTTGATTCGTCGGTTAATGATTTTCCGGCGGTTATAACTTGTGTCGCGGACTGGACATCAGTTATAACCGATGTTGAGGTTAATGTTTACGTTAAGTCATAAATAACCGACGACGTTTGACGAAATCGTCGGATTTTCCGGCGTCAACGGATTTGGGCGCGTCAGTTGACTGGGTTTGATTTCTGTTTCATTATTTGAATTAATTGTCTGGATATATTACTAAAGAAACAAGTGGCGGAGTGGTTTGATGGATGAGTGTTAAGTCATTGTTTGACCAGTTTGACCCGGCTGACCCGGGTTCGAAACCCGGCAGCCTTGTTTGATTTTTAAACCACTATTTTTAATGCTTTTTCAAATATAAATTATATATTCCAATATATTTATTAATTATGTATCGTTTAAAAATAATTTGGGCATTAAATACGCAACGAAATTTTTATTGATTGTTCAGTTAATAAATGGAGCGGGTTTGGTAAAACCGGTTTTTTGACTGATGTTACAGTATCCCCTGCTTTTTAGAAATTTCGTCCCGAAATTTAAGTAGTGACATATTTGTCTAAAAAGGATGGTGTTTAATTTGACGGTTACATACTTAGAAAAGAGTAAGGGTTTAAATTTTGTGTGAGGCGGTAACGTTCCTTGTAAGGGTTGAGTACCCTGCTACAGGAATCGCTTTTTGTTGCCTACGGTAAAAATATTGATAAGCAGAGTTGATTCACTAAGTATGATTTCTTGCGCAAGAGTTTTGATATGTTTGGAAAGATAAAGTTATATCCTAAAACAAAATTTCTAATACTATAACCTACATGGAACTTCTCATAACCGCCTAACAATGCCTCTGATCCTTTGACAAGAATACTTATATATAGGAAGTACCAGCGGCGTATCCACCATATTCTTGTCAAATTTTCATTGGTTTATCAGTAAGTTATGATTGGTTCTATGATGTGACTCTAAACATAAATAAACGCCACAACCAATGTAACAAGAAATTACTAAATCCTACATAGAACTTCTCATAACCGCCTGACAATGCCTCTGATCCTTTGACAAGAATACTTATATATAGGAAGTACCAGCGGCGTATCCACCATATTCTTGTCAAATTTTCATTGGTTTTATCAGTAAGTTATGATTGGTTCTATGATGTAACTCTAGAACATAAATAAACACAACAACCAATATTTGAGTCCAAATTCTGATAGCATACATGTTTGAATGGTGACAGTTCCTCTCTCGTTTGTTATGATGGAGAGGTTAGTTTATGTAGAAATAGAACACAATCCAATTTCTTTAAATGGCGAGATGATATGAATGTTAAATCAGTGAATGTAACACAAATTTCAACCAAGACAATACTAAATCCTACATGGAACTTCTCATAACCGCCTGATAATGCCTCGGATCCTTTGGCAAGAATACTTATATATAGGAAGTACCAGCAGCGTATCCACCATATTCTTGTCAAATTTTCATTGGCTTTATCCGCAAGTTATGATTAGTTCTATGTGACTCTAATACATAAATAAACATAATCAACTTAATTCTGATAGCATACATGTTTGAATGGTGACAGTACCTCTCTCGTTTGTTGTGATGGAGAGGTTAGTCCTTGTGGAAGTGAGACATAGCTCAACTTCTTTAAATGATGAAATTGAAATACGTTGAAATGTATGATGAACAAATTTCGACCAAAACATTACTAAATCCTACATGGAACTTCTCATAACCGCCTGATAATGCCTCTGATCCTTTGATAAGAATACTTATATATAGGAAGTACCAGCGGCGTATCCACCATATTCCTGTCAAATTTTCATTGACTTTATCCGCAAGTTATGATTAGTTCTATGTGACTCTAAAACAAAAACAACAGCCAAAACTTGAGTCTCAATTCTGATAGCATACATGTTTGAATGATGACAGTACCTCTCTCGTTTGTTATGATGGAGAGGTTAGTCCTTGTGGAAGTGAGATATAGCTCAACTTCTTTAAATGATGAAATTGAAATACGTTGAAATGTATGATGAACAAACTACGACCAAATCCTACATGGAACTTCTCATAACCGCCTGATAATGCCTTTGATCCTTTGACAAGAATACTTATATATAGGAAGTACCAGCGGCGTATCCACCATATTCTTGTCAAATTTTCATTGACTTTATCCGCAAGTTATGATTAGTTCTATGTGACTCTAAAACAACCACAACAACCAAAACTTGAGTCTTAATTCTGATAGTATACATGTTTGAATGATGACAATACCTCTCTCGTTTGTTGTGATGGAGAGGTTAGTCTATGTAGAAATGGAATACAATCCAATTTCTTTAAATGATGAGATGCTATAAATGCTAAATCAGTGAGTACAAAACAAACTTCAATCAAAACAATACTAAATTCTACACGGAACTTCTCATAACCGCCAGATAATGCCTCTGATCCTTTGACAAGAATACTTATATATGTGAAGTACCAGTGGCGTATCCACCATATTCTTGTCAAATTTTCATTGGCTTTATTCTTAAGTTATGATTGGTTCTATGTGATTCTAAAACATAAACAAACACAATCAACCAAAGCTTGAGATAACATAAAGAAAAACATAAAACTAAATGATTGGAGTTGAATCTTGATTTTCGGTGAAGGGGACTAGTTGGTTGGTTTCGTTTGGGCCGTCATTATCTTCAACAGGATTGACGTTGATGTTGAAAACTCTTCCTCTTGCTGGTGGCCTAATGATTAGGTTTTCTTGATTTGCTTGGTTAACTGGGTTTGCTTGAGCTTGGGCGTTTATGATGTTAACCAATCGAGGGCACGTGTTTCTAAAGTGGATAGGGTCGCCACAATTGAAACAAGCTCGAACATATGGGAACATGGGGTATTGGGGTTGTTGATAGGTTTGGATCATGTTTTGAGTAGGGGGTGTGGTTTGGTTTTGAGGGGTGCGGCAAACCTTGCTCAAATGACCATAGCGTCCACAATTCGCACATAGTCGACAAGGTAAGGTAGATGGATGGTGATAAAAACAGGTGTTACATCGAGGGTGAGGTCCAAGGTAAGGTTTCTTAATTGGGTAAGTTAAGTTGGGTGCTACTTGTGTGATTGGGATAGCTTGGATGGGTATGGCTTGTGAGGCTAGTTGATTGCGTTGGGTGGTAGCGAAAAGTTCCCGTCTCGTTTTCTCTTAGAAATGGGTTGAGAAGGGGATTCGGTTTGGGTGGAGTTTGAAGTTTCAGTTGATGCTTTATCCTTCTTCTTCTCCTCCTTGAAGTCTTTATTCCGGATGCGGTTCTCGGTGAGCTCTGTAGCTAACTCCATTGATGCTTCCAAAGTTGCAGGCGTGGTACTTATTACAGAGTCCTGAATCTTTGACGGAAGACCTCGAATGTAGTGCTCGATCAAACGGTAGAGGGGAGTGAACAAGTTGGGAACCATTGATTTAACTCGAGGAATCTTTTGTTGCATGTGGTGTGGTCTCCTTCCTTTTGCTTCAACGAATAAAACTCATCTTCTAATTTCTTGATTTCGCTCCTTGGGCAAAACCGTCTTGTCATGATTTCCTTCAACTCTTCCCAAGTCAAAGTCATAGCATCTTCAACACCTCATTTGGCCTTCTCTGTATTCCACCAGGTAAGTGCTATTCCATATAAACGACCAGTAGCATATCGCCACTTTGCGATCATCGGGGCAATCGCAAATTTAGAAAAGTGTTCTCCATTTCTTCAAACCAATGGAGGAGAGCGGTGACACCTTCAGTCCCTTCGTATTTTGGAGGGTCGCATGATTTGAAGTGCTTGTAGGTGCATTTAGTGGTATTTGGGGGAGGGTTGATAACATTTTGATCTTCTTGGTTGACGGGATTAGCGATAAGGGCTTGTTGGACTTGAATTACAATGTTGGGTATTACGGCAGCCATTTGTTGAGCGATTAGGGCAGCCATGCGCTCGCGGGCTTTTCCTGCTCTCATCTTCCTACGAGCGAGGCTAGAAGACATCTACAAGGAATACATATCAAGAGTATGAGTTGGATGATTTAGGGATCAGGTGTCGTATTTAGGAATGAACATTTATAAAATAAATATAAAATAATAAATCTACTACATCCATAGGATGTCTTGGGCTTTGCTCGTAATTGGGCCTTGCATGCCGCCACACTTCACCTTCGTAATCATGTGGGCCCCCATGAATACCGGGTTTTTCATATGGTTCGCATGTGTTAGCCTGGTTACGTACACTAAAACCCGGAGAAAATCGAGAAATATGTATGTAACGTATGATATTTGGAATGTATCCAGGTGTGGACACGGTGACACCTCAAAGTGGGGTTAGTTCAAACGACGTTTGGTGTGGCATGCTTTGGCCTAATAGGTCCTTTGTACTCTCATCATTAGTCCCCAGGTAGGCAAACTGTTCCGTTATATTGGATTTATACGAATGCCAACCTAGACAGGACGTTCCGACTACCGGTACTTGTACCCTTCGAATTACTACATGCCCGTCGCAGAACTTACTTTGATGAGATTTGAAAATTGCGACAAAATCTTTGAATAACGTAAGTATGAAGATAATTTGAATATATAAACATTGAAATATGTATGATGAATGTGTATGTAAGTATGTATGTTTGACTGTAAGTAAAAACAAATATGAAACAAATAAATATCATAAGTTTGCATGTAACCACATGAACAATTAAAATCTAGTCAACTATAGTATAGGCTCTATGGGTCTAATAACCTATCCTATATCCCTATAGTCATGGCTCTGATACCAATCTGTCACACCCCGACCCGCAGCGGAAAAGGTGATCGGGGCATGATTGGGTTATCATCAAAGCTCATGACATTTATTATAACGTTTCATATTCATTATTACCATTTAATGGGAAATATACAATCATAATTACATCATGTCCTAAACATCATTCAAGACTTCATTGTTTTCTTCTAAGGCATTTCCTATGTTTTTCCTCGCTTCATCCTGTTCACCTGTATCATGTGTAAAAATGGCTTTGGATCAACAAAAAGTTGGCGAGTGAATCCTATGAAAAGCATTTGAACAAGTTTATTGAATTGATTATAAAATAAAGTGCACAACCACATATGATTAAATATAGATGTAAACATATTTATAAAACACTTAATATCAGATAATGCACACACATACAATAATAAATTGTTTTGAGGCACGCGTTGCTCAACCCGTCTCTCACGAGAAACTGATGGGCCTAATGAATGATTTGCATACAACTTGACAATATGAAATACATGACTACAAACAATAAATACATTCTAAGTTTAGATCACAATATGGTATGGCACAAGTTTAAATAAACGAGTTAATTTTAGTGACACATGACACACCCAAAACGTGTAATTAAAAAGGGGAGTTGTAAGATTCACTCACATTGGGTGCGTTCGGTTGATGATGTTGAATGCGCACGAAGTTGGTTTTAACCACGAGTGAAACTAACCTAGATAATGGCATAATGGTTCGGTTAGTAAGCGGATTTTATTAATCAATTTTAGTATGATTGTTGGATGTATTTTTGTGAGTTTAAGGCTATTTACTAACCTTAAAAATGTTATTTTTTAAGTATTTTTAATATAAATAAATAAATAAAAGTAATAAAAAAATGTTGATTTTTGACTGTTGACCGTTGACTTGTTGACCGATTTTATTGTGTAATTGTGTGCGCCGGGTGAGGCTCGAACCCGAGACCTCCCGTTCGCGTGCACGCAGCTCTACCAACTGAGCTACGTGTCTAACCCGAAATATTTATGTTTTTAATTATATTTATATACTAATTGAATTAATCCGAAAATCATTTATTTCAAAAACGATTTTAATGACTCGCTCGGTGCTCTCCACAGGTCTCGAACCCGGGACCTGTGGTTTAGGTTAACACACAGTCCACCGCTGGACTGTGTGTCTAACTTGGTAAATAAACTGATTTTTATTATACTTATATACAAACTAGATCATTTCATTTCTGCTTTATATAAAAAGTTTGATAATTGCCCGAACCGGTGCGGTAGTCCGGACTCGAACTCGTGACGTGTGATTTAAACGTTCACACAGTCCACCACTGGACTGTGTGTCTATCTTGGTTATTATTCCGGTTTTTATTAAACTTAACATCTATTTGTAGTGAATCCGGTTTGGTTACAAAAAGGAACATTTTTATTAAGGCGAGTGTGCGTGGGACAAGAATCGAACTCGGGACGTATGCGTGTTTATGTGCACACAGTCCACCGCTGGACTGTGTGTCTAACCCGAGATATATCTTGATTTAAATTAAACATATAGACAACTAAAAACTTCATCTTCTTCGTTGGACTTAACCAGAATCGGTGTCCGGCTAGTTCGACAATTTAATCAAGTTTCTTTAGGGTGTTGTGATTAATTACATGTAAGATTAATAAACAGAATGAGAGATTAAGTGTATGGTATACCGAACAGGGCTCCTCTGTTTCGCCGGCGAAACTCCGATGACAGCAGATTATTCCGGCGACGTGTGTCCTGCGGCAGAGGGTCTTCAGGGAGCTTGAGATGAGTGTGGGTGGCTTCGGTATGAGCTCTGGGTGTTCAGTTGTTAGAGTAGTGCACAGAGGTGAAAGGCTCGGTTTTCCAGCGAGTTGCAGAAGTTCTCCGGCGAGTGAAATTACGTCGGGAAGAGTGTGATTGTGAGCGAAAAAGCTAACAGAGGTTAGAGGGGGTATTTATAGGGCAGAACATCGACGAATTTGGTCCGTTTTCCGTCTTGATTCGTCGGTTAATGATTTTTCGGCGGTTATAACTTGTGTCGCGGACTGGACATCAGTTATAACCGATGTTGAGGTTAATGTTTACGTTAAGTCATAAATAACCGACGACGTTCGACGAAATCGTCGGATTTTCCGGCGTCAACGGATTTGGGCGCGTCAGTTGACTGGGTTTGATTTCTGTTTCATTATTTGAATTAATTGTCTGGATATATTACTAAAGAATACAAGTGGCGGAGTGGTTTGATGGATGAGTGTTAAGTCATTGTTTGACCAGTTTGACCCGGCAGACCCGGGTTCGAAACCCGGCAGCCTTGTTTGATTTTTAAACCACTATTTTTAATGTTTTTTCAAATATAAATTATATATTCCAATATATTTATTAATTATGTATCGTTTAAAAATAATTTGGGCATTAAATACGTAACGAAATTTTTAACTGATTGTTCGGTTAATAGATGGAGCGGGTTTGGTAAATCCGGTTTTTTGACGGATGTTACAGTAAGATACCGAGGTTGGCCAAGGACACAAGAGCTTTTAATACCGGCTTATCGTTAACGTCTAATCTAACCAAATTTTGATAAAAGTTTTGAAAGTTCTAAAAGATAAAAATGAAAGTAAAAACGTAAATAAAAAGGAAAAACAAATAGACAAGAAGGAATCACTTGGTTCCAACTCCTGTTTTATGTATCCTTTAATGATTTCCGCACTTTGGGCTTTTTAAGAGATTATCTTAGTTATAGTGGTAGGTCCCTCTTGTGAAGACCACGTTACCCTCAACCTATTGGTCTGATTCAGCAGGGATACAATCCCGCAAGGTCGTAATATTGAAAGATAATTAAATAAGTTATTAATGCGAAAAGTGGTAGGCCCCTCTTGTGAAGGCGACGTTACCGTCAACCAATTGGTTTGAGTCAACAGGGATACAGTCTGGTTTTAATAGTAGCTTATTTATAAGGGGTTCAAGCCATTCTTACTTCCCCTGATTTGATGCTATTTGCCTCATAGGAAGTCCTAATAGGCTTGAACAAAGTCCTCGCAGGATCTATATACGTAACGAGGCAAGAACTTTACCCAAATCCCCTTCCAGCCAGTTAACGCGCTTTATATAGACCGTAAAGACACGAATGAGTGAATCAACGAAACATGAAGAAATGTTTAAATAAAGTTCACTTTCAATATAAAAAACTATTATTAAAGTTATTAATACATATCCAAATAAAAAGTCTTTGGAAATCAAAAGTAATACATAAAAGATTCGTCTTCACCAAGTGATGTAAGAGATTTAGCCAAGCATGACCTTTGTTTGACAAGAACTCTTACTATCGATCTTGGATCCCGAGACTACTACACACTCTAAAAGATGAAAGATGGATGATAGTGGTGGGTGTTGGTGTTGAAGTGGTGGTGGACTGATGGCAAGTGTGAAAGAAGTGGTTTGCCAAGGGATGTCTTTCTCCAAAGCCAAGCATCTCTAATTATAGTAGTAAACAAAGAGTAGGCATGGCCCCCGTGGTGGTCATTTTCTCTCCCTTCATTAACTGCAGATGTCAGGTCGTTGTACCAACATACCCCGTGCTGTCATAGCACGGCCCTGTGGTTAGTGTACTTGCTGTAC
This sequence comes from Scalesia atractyloides, assembly GCA_947069175.1. Classification (NCBI taxonomy): domain Eukaryota; kingdom Viridiplantae; phylum Streptophyta; class Magnoliopsida; order Asterales; family Asteraceae; genus Scalesia; species Scalesia atractyloides. The sequence goes on from CAMTDV010000024.1 coordinate 26,597,850, forward strand.
TATCAAGATTATGCGAGTCTTAGAGTTGACCACGACCCATGTCGGGTTTGCACGGCCCCGTGTTGGTTGTCTTTTGCTGTTGTTTTTTTCTGCAGAGAATCTTGACTGAGCACGTTTCCATGCCTAGGCTTCTGCCTTCATCATTTTTGTTGTTTTGGATGTGAATGGGGGTTCGGCAGGTTGTATCAATCCATCTTTTTTATATTTGTGTTGGTTTCTGCTGTTAATTTGTTCCTTTTAGCTCTTTTGATCCTGTAATTTAAAAGTAAATAAAGAAACTTGGTTTTTCAAACATTAGTTCCGAAAAAGGGTTGATTTTATGCCTTGTTTGATGTAATTTTTATGTTGCATTTTGCGCACATCAGATACTCCCACACTTGAATCTTTGCTTGTCCTCAAGCAAAACTCTTTAATGTGGCTTACACACCCAAACAGAATTGGCAGAAGAGAAGTTTTGGGCTTATCTTTAGAATGTCGGGAATCCAAGTTCAAAATTTATTTTGTTTTTGTTTTATTTACAATCTTATTCCTCAAGATTTATTTAAAACACATTTTAAGAAAAAATATTTGTTTTGGGCATAATATGCATTTATAAATTCCATGTAGTTATATACATATTTACACACCTCACAAGTGGTCACTCAACACTCGGCCGAATATGTTTAAGTGAAAGTGCTCGGACCTAATGTGGAGCTTACTCCTACCATAGGCTTGACAAATAATCAAACACCCTTCTTTTTGACGTTTTAATCCTTGTAAATATCAAGAGGGCTTTTAAAATGGTAGGTTTGGCTTGGGTAGGTGTTTTTGGGTAAAAATTGTAAAAAGTGTAAAAAATGTCAGTTTTTAGGATCCTTTTGTTGCTTAGAAAAAAACTTTAAAAAATGTTTTTTTAAAGTTGGAACTAAGCCATTCTTCATAATTTTGATAACCGAACTTTTTACTAAAATAAAGGGTGTAAAAATAAAAGGTTTGCGGATGTGGGTGGTTGTTTTTGCAAAAGTTTATATTTTTGCGGGTTTAGAAACGAAAGGGTTAAGGCTCAAAGGGGTTTAACTAGGGGGATATTTTTGGTAAGGGATAAAAAAGAAAAATAATGGTTTAGAATGAAAAATGAGTTATGGTTCTAATCCATCCATCATTTACTTACTTGGATTTGTGTCGGTAAGGATTTGGAACGTATTGTTTTGCCAAGTTTTAGATTTGTAAGAACCAAACGGGCTATTCACATAAGAAACGAAAAATTGAGCAATTAGTATAGATATGTATTTGTCTGCTCGGTAAAGGCTCAAAACTCACTTTTTGTGGGAAAAGGGTATAGTGTAGAAGTGTATATATAATCAAATTTTACAAAGATTTGTTATGCCCGTTTTTTATAATTTTCTTAATTGGTTCTTTTTATCACGACGCTATCAATTGTAAATTAGCAAAAACATAATTTTTATAACTTATTTTTCCCAAACTAAACCAAAATAAGTAAAAAAATGAAAAATTTTGAAAAATATTTGGGGTGATTAGCGGTTTTCCAAGTCGAGTTTTGTGTAAGACTTGTTTTTAGGACCAAAGATTCAAGGTTTTAACATCCCCCCACACTTAAATTACACATGGTCCTCAATGTATCCCAAATAGGATTTGTTTTGATTAAATATGTAAAGAGTGGGTTGAAACAACAAAATTTTAAGGTTACTGGGCACTGGACACGGGGGCGTGCCAGGTGGGCACGGCCCCATGGCCAAGGTGCTAGTAACGAAATAAAACAGAGACTTACAGTATGGGCGTGCCTAGTGGGCATGGCCCGTGCTGCAGATTCTACATTGCAGTTTTTGAAGCAGGAGGCTCTGGTTTTCGTGCATGGGGTCCATTCTTCCCAGTTTTTCACAACATTACACCATTACCCGTGTCACAAACACCACCATTTTATTTATAATATCCATCCATTACAAACTATAAATGAAAAAGTACATAATTTAAAGTCCTAAGCTAGATTAGCCTCCTAATGACAAGAAATAAAAACCTGGAAAGCTCTCTTTAGAATAATAAAAAATACAACAAAAACACGGAGGTGGTTTCCGGGTGTTAAAGGGCTTTTGAGCTTTAATGGGAGGATGTCCCTCTCAAATGTCATTGCTCATTTCCTCGATCTCCCTAGGGAGAAAGAAGGGAAACTCATCATCCACAACTTCTTGTGGGAGAGGGGTGATGGTCACCGGAACCTCATGGAGTACGTCTAGAGGTGGTTCCGGTGGGATTTCATCCCACCCTGTGGGGATGATGATTCCTTATGCTGCGTTCCAATCTTCTTATGGGAAGATTGGTTCCATGGGAGGCATAACAAGAATATTCAACCTTTGTTGCAAAGGTTGATTTCTTGGAAGCTAGTTTCAAGCCCCATCGTTAAGTAGTTGACCCGATCAATTAGGATCTCTTCCACGGATGTCATCTCATCCATGGCCTCTCTATACCGGACAAGAGTAGCCTCGATGGATCGCCTTCTTCTCCTCCTGTTGTTCCCAGAGGTAGTTGACAAAGTTCCACTGTTTTTGCTTGTCATTCTAAGAAAAACAAGGAAGTCATCATTTACGCAAAACATCACCACAACCCTATGCTAACTAGGCATGACCCTGTGCCTCCACTTCTGTTATGCTTTTGAACACAGAATTCTTTGTTTAAGTTATTTAAAACTTGGTTCATGAAAGTTTTGAACTTAAATAACTTGAAACATTGTTGTTAAACATTTAATTTAATAGAGTTTTGGGTTAAAATCATATATTTGTGTTGATGAAGCTTGAAGTTTTTGAAGCTTCAAGCTTTCATGGAGGTTTGAATGTTTAGAGAAGAAGGAAAGAGATAAAAGTGGCAAAGACCAGAAGGTTTGATGAAACCTTTTCAAGAAAATACCTTTTGGGGTATATGTGTAAAATCAGATCAGATCAGATCTTTGTCTTTGGATTGAGTCCAAGACATGCTGCCCCATGCTGACTTTATAGAAAGTGACAGCACAGTGGTCGCGGCCCCGTGGCCTGCAACGGGTCATAGAGCTTTTTGGCTGCTAGCGACCATGGGTCATGTTGGCTGGCACGGCCCAGTGGTGGTTTAACGACAGGGCACGGGGTCGTGCCTGATGGGCACGTCCTGTGTTGTTTTTGAGATTTATGAAGTTTCGTCTTTTAGTGCGTTTTATCTTATCGGGTGGCTCCTTGCTGGTAGGAACAACACCGAAGTGCCAAATGTACCTAAGGTACTTGTTATTTACACGAAAACGCAAGAGGTTGTCGGAAAGGAAGAATCCTAAACTATATGATGGGCGAAACCAAACTTTATTTACCTTTTCCGAGCTCTTGTTAAAGAAATTATGAGTTGAATCGCTCTACTCTATGTATGCACCGGATGGACCCGGTGGTGAGTCCCTCATGGTAAAATCGAAACATGGACGACTATCGCTTTCGCCCTCACAAGATGTCGAGGTACACGTAGTGGACTCGATGTTGTTTAATTCTGAATGGGCCTCCATCAAATCTTCTCCATTTTTAGAGTTTTTTTGATGAACACCTCACATTCATCATAAGCTATATTTCTTTGAATTTTTGGAGAATACTTTTTTCTTTTAGGCATATGTCATCTGAGGTTATGTCTTCTTGAACAAAGGTTTGATGGCATTCAGTGGGTGATAGTTATCTTTTTTACTTTCGCCCATCTTAAGGTGACTCCATGGGAAAACGATGGGTCTATTAAATAATGGGGGTCGAAATTAGAAAGTAGCACTCTAAATCTTGATGAAACCCACCACATATTTGACACCATTCACCGTAAGAGTTGCGAAAGTAAAAATAATCAATATCGTCCATATTTTTGTCAGATGTCATTAACTGTTGGGATCAGACGGTCTTGTTTTGCAGTTGCTGATAAGGAGACACGACCCCGTGTCACAGCTACAGTCTGACCAAAACAATTTTTACCAGTTGCTGTTAAGGGCACGTCCCCGTGTTTAGCTGGCACCACCCGTGCTGCAGCTGCAGATATAAAAAAAAGCAGAAAACAAAGAAAAATCCTAGAAAATTAAAAGAAAAAGATAGAAACTGACTAGGCTATTAGTTTTAAGATTTCTTAAAATCCTTGTGTCCCTAGCAACGGCGCCAAAAACTTGACGTGAGCAGGCGCAGTTATAATTTAATTATATTTTAAGCACTTTTTACTCATGGATCAAGCTTTAAATTTATAAAACACGATACAATACTACCACTCTACACACTTTAGGGCAAGTGCATCCATCGTGAACGTAGTATAGTGATGGTAAGATACCGAGGTCGTCCAAGGACACAAGAGCTTTTAATACCAGCTTATTGTTAACGTCCAATCTAACCAAATTTTGGTAAAAGTTTTAAAAGATAAAGATGAAAGTAAAAACGTAAATAAAAAGGAAAAACAAGTAGACAAGAAGGAATCACTTGGTTTCAACCTCTATTATGTATCCTTTGATGATTTCGAACTTTGGGCTTTTTAAGAGATATCTTAGTTATAGTGGTAAGCCCCTCTTATGAAGGCGACGTTACCCTCAACCTATTGGTCTGAGTCAACAGAGATACAGTCCCGCAAGGTCGGAATATTGAAAGACAATTAAATAAGTTATTAATGCGAAAAGTGGTAGGCCCCTCTTGTGAAGGCAACGTTACCCTCAACCTATTAGTCTAAGTCAGCAGGGATACAGTCCCGCAAGGTCGGAATAAGGTTTTAATAGTAACTTATTTATAAGGGGTTCAAGCCGTTCTTTCTTTCCCCGATTTGATGCTATATGCCTCAAAGGAAGTCCTAATAGGCTTGAACCAAGTCCTAGCAGGATCTATATACTGAACGAGGCAAGAACTTTACCCAAACACCCTTCTAACCCCCTTCCAGACAGTTAACGCGCTTTATATAGACCGTAAAGACACGAATGAGTGAATCAATGAAACATGAAGAAATGTTTAAATAAAGTTCAATTTCAATATAAAAGAATATTTATTAAAGCCACTAATACATACCCAAATAAAAAGTTGTCATATCCTCACCTACTAGAAGAAAAGGAATTAAAGAAGCAACATGAGGCGGCAAGAAAAGACGTAGAACGGGCTTTTGGTGTTTTGAAGTCAAAATGGGGTACAATGAATCGGCCAACGCACGCTAGGAGTGTGAAAAAATTCCGGTACATGGTGTATACGTGTATTATTTTACATAATATGATTTTAAAAGACGACGGAAACATGATTGTACCGGTACACATTCGGGATCCTTCGGTCGAGCCAACCCTTGATTACAGTGTATTAGACGAGCTTATGGATGACAATGCACATTGGAGACTAAAACATGATCTCCTTGAGCATCTCGGTAGAATGGATTTACCCCACCTTTTGGTGGACTTCGAAGTAGAGTGGTAATTTTAGTTAGTTTAATATAGTTTATTTAAGTATTTTTAATTAATGTAATGTTGTTTTATTTTATTTTTATTTTAATGTAATGTTTTTTTAATTTATTGTACTTTTATTTTGTTAAAATTATGTTTTATTTACTAATTAATTAATAGTTTACGAAAAAGAAAAAAAATGTTTTCTCCAATCCCTCATGAAGGGTGCACCCCATATGTTTTTAAACAAAAGAGGAGTTTGAGAGGGAAAATGACATGACAACATATGACTGGGTTAAAAAAATTCTCCTCATCTCATGAGTGATGCATCCCTTTCACTCTTAGGTTATACTCAAACTGATTAAAAAAATCATGATGAATATTTCTAATAATAAAAACTCATAATCTATTATTATTTGTATCAAAAGCTTTTGCATTTATTATGTTCTGTATGAGAGGTGTGGTTGCATTTGACACTACACTATTAATTCTGTATGAGAGTTGTGGTTGCATTTGACACTACACTATTAATCAGACAACTGATTCGTTATTGCAAATTAATTTTTATTGGAAAATAGTATTGGGTACATTTAAGTAAAGCAAATTTCGTCAGTATTTTCAAAATAGTAAATATTAGGAAATTTGAAATCAAATACATATGAATGGTTTACTTATAATGTATATCAATATATCATATACATATGAATGGTTTACTTATGTATTTATTTTATCTTCTACATGCTTTTGGATAGGTTGGTTGGTTACTTATTTGGTTGTATAGCGTGTTTCTATAATATTCGGTATAAATTATATTCCCATCACATCTCCATTGCAACGGGTAGAAACATGTTTGTTAAGAGGCCCTGACGCATCGCGGCGGAGGTCAAACCTAGTTGCATGTTTGTTAAGAGGCCCTGACGCATTGCGGCGGAATGATTGATTGTCACCAACCAAGCTTTGTGTACAACAACACAAAGCATATAAACCCAATAAGCATAACTTACAACAAAACTATACACAAAATAGTTACAAATTAATATTAGTACCCTCTTGACCCGGTGCAAATTACCACCTCTTGACCCGATGCAACCTCATTCCCACACAATTTCACAGCCTATTTCGTCTCTTCAGCTAATTGGAGCCGCGTTGGCATACCGGAGCTCCGGCGATGCAATTCTCGCACATAAGATCACAAACTGGGGCGAGTGTTACATTGTTGGGATTGAACCCTTTAAAAAGGAACATATGATATAAAGCCAAAATCACATCAGATGTTTGATCCTGATAACAGAGTTTACAAGCTCTGTTCAATAAACTCTGCTTTGCCTAAAGCTCTGCCTCCTATCATCTGCTTGTACTAAACGATAAAGTTCAAAGGTCTGCCAAGAAGACAAAGCAGTGGATGGTGATCAGTGTTTAGGTTAATAGTTTTATATTCAATGTAACAGTGCTTGGCACTGATAATAGTTTTGGTATAGCAGTGCTTAGAGTTAGTTTTATTTGTTACCTGTCACTATCAACCCTGACGTCATCAAAGATGCTCAGAGGTTAGAAGTGTTAGTATAAATAGGTGATCAGTTGTACTGTTTTATTATCTATCAAAAGATCATTCACTTATTATCTTCCTTGCATTTCTGTATTATTCAAACGATCCTATTGGGCTAAGGAGGAGTTAGTGATTCACATGCATAAACTACAAGTTTGAGAGCATGATGATCAAAACAAACGACCATTAGTTGTGATAAAAGTTTTCAATATATTTCCGTTGTATTATAATTTGATTTCTACGTTCACTTTCCATTTTTGAAACAAAAATCACAACTAATTCAAACTTAGATCCTAACAATTGGTATCAGAGCTTGGTCAATCAAAATTTGATTTAACTATCAATTTGATTTGAAAGATCAGATCTCCCTGCTAATTCATTTGATAGCTTTTGGAAAACAGAGTTTTATAACATTTGAAAGTTTTTAAAACAAAATTCTGTTGAAAACCATCAGAATGTCTCAAAACACACCTGATTCCAACATTGGATCAATGTTTAAACCACCGATGCTGAAAAGAAATGAATATTTCTTATGGCAGCGTCAGATGGGACACATTTTAGCACAAATGAACAACCGTTGATGGCGATCTGTTGTATTTGGACCTCACATTCCAATGGTTCCAAGTACAGAGGCTCCCAATACTCAAGTGCCAAAAAGTCGTGATCTATACTCCGAGCAGGATTACCAGAAAATAGAGTTGGATGCTAAGGTGCTTAGCATTGTTGCTTCTGCCTTACCCAATGAGATCTATGCTGGACCGCTTCACTGTAATAGTGCAAAGGAGTTGTGGGATGCACTAAAATAGCAATTTGGTGGTACTGAAGAGGTTATCGAAAACAATAGAGAAATTTTAAATCAACAGTACGAAACCTTTTGTCACGTCACAGGTTAGTCGTTAACACAACAGTTCGAACGTTTTAGCTGTCTAATCAGTGAACTCAAACTGGTGAACGTTTTCTAATTCGCCTGTCAATAGTCGTTTCCTTCGATCGTTACCAGAAAAATGGGACACAGTAGCTTACGTTACACGAACATCTGTTGGTTTTAAAGAGATGTCACTCACACAGTTTCATGGTATACTCCTCACTTATCAGAGAGAGTTAAACCAGAAAAAGAAGCTACAAGAGTCTGGTAAAATAACTGATGATTACACCTTGGGTAACACAACTCTATTTGGCCAAGAAGAGGGTTCTGGCAGTGGAAAGGATCAGGGTTATGATCATTTTATTGATATAACTTCTGGAGGAAACTTTAACTCTGATTCTTACTCACCCAACCATGCATTTACTACAAGTGGGGAAAGCTAAACCTCTAACAATCTCTCTTTTGAGTTAAATGATTTACAACACTTTGAACCATCTAATTTGGAAGAGATGGACATTTTACACCAACTGGCTCTATTAAGTGTTAGGGCTAGTAAATTCTACAAAAGAATAGGTAGAAAATTCCCTGGGTTGCATGAGGGGTTGAAGGTTGGGCTAGACAGGTCTAAAATCAAGTGCTATAAGTGCAATAGGCTAGGTCACTTTGCCCGAGAATGCAGATCTCAAACTTCAGGACCAATTGTAACAAATCCTGGCCCTAGACCTCAGCACACACAAAGCACTGCTCAATATTCCCAATATACCTCTGCTCATCAAGTTCAAAACACTGATCATTATGCACACCCTGCTACCTCTGTTCCAGTGCATTATATTCAAACCACTATTCCACAAATTCAATATGTTCAAGCACCACCACCTCAAGTGCATGTGCAACAAGCACCTCATGTTACCCAAACTACTCAAACCACTGCTCCGGTAGAGGTTAACCAGCAAAGCTTTTCACTCAAGGCTTTGTTGATTGGAGTAGTTTGCCGGAGGAGTTAACTGATGAAAACTTTGCTCTTATGGCCAAAAATGATTTTGAAAATGAAAATGTCTGTTTAATGGCCTTAGAGACAATTGTTTAAGGTGATAAGTCTGTGAAATAAGTGTCTAAGTCTGATGAGTTTCAAAGTTGTGATGAAGTAGTGGTTTCAAAAGATACTGTTGATGAAGAAAAGAACTCTCCATCTGATCCATGGTATACAGAGGTGTGTAAAGATGATTGCGACTGTGCTCTCATGCCTGCTTCTAAGGTATCACCCCAGATCCTCAAAGTTCTATGTTGTGAAAAATGCATCATAGCTTTTGCAAACATAAAAAAGGGTAAATGAAAACCTTAGAAACAAATTTTTGGAAGATGAACTAAATTTTGAAAAACTCACAAAAGAGTTAGAAACCAAGTTGGTTAACAAAGATTCTGAAATCAGCAGCCTGAAGCATGAAGCAAGTATAACCAAAGGCCAACTCCAAACTATGGTAGAAAAATACCAAGTTTGCGAAAAGGAGTTAGAATCTACACAAATCACATGTGAAAAATGGGTTGAGTCATGTAAAGCTTATGAAATCATGTTGGAAAAACAGATCAAGAGCAACATAAAATTTGGCATTGGTTTTAAAAATGATCAAGTTTCTGAAAATGCTGCTAAAATTGATTCTGAATTGGTTGAAGTTGTCCCAAAAAATTTGGCTGGTGAAGAAATAGAAGTCACAGACAAGAATGGAAACAAAATCATTTTGGAAAAACATGAGGGTTCCTCAACTTTTAAAGAGGTTGAGAAATATCAGTTCAAACCACATGGTCAGATGAGTGTGACATTTTAGAAAACTTCAAGCCAATGGACTTCACAACCATTGATGGTGTTAAGGCACCAAAAGCAAGATGTTACAACATCTGTTGAAAAGAAGTCTGATAAAAGGAAGAAGGAAAAGGTCAAAAACTTGTTTTGTAATTTATGTGAGAAAAGAAATCATGTCTCTGAAAACTGTTTTCTTTTAAGAGCTTATGATATAAACACAACTTATGTGATCCCAAATTCCTCAAAATGTATCATCTGTGATAAGTCAAATCACAAGACTCAGGAGTGTGTTTATCTTAAAACCTATGATGAAAATGTAAAAGAGATCAAAACAAAAGCTCTTGAAAGTCAAAGTTCAAGCTCTGCTAGAAATAAATCTAAGCAGAACTTTGAACCTGTTGAAACATCTGTTACTAAAGCACTGACCAAAATCTCTGTTCCCAGAGAGGTACAAGTGACAGATGCACCATCTCCAAACAGATATCCAAGAGGATATGGCTAACCTATTTATCAAAAGGTTCCTTTTAGCTATGAGGGTTACAAAAAGCCCTCAAGGCCAAAAGTAAATAGGCATCCTCATGGCTACCAACATCTGATAGGAAATGGTTCACAGCAGTGGTTACAAAGACCAATCCGAACCACTGACCATTCTCCTGAATTTGAGATTGGACAGTCTCTGACCCCATCCAAACCCATTTTGGTTTTGGAAACCCACCCGAACTAATTATTTACTTGTGTGCAGGGAGCTTCTACTTGTCTTGATAGTTTATGGTATGTAGATAGTGGAGGCTCCAGGCACATGACAGGATGTAAAGCCCTGCTCAAAGACTTCATGGCTCATGGAGGGGGGTGATATATCCTTTGGTAATAATTCAAAATGGAAGGTGTTGGGGTCTGGGTGTGTTCAAGCTGGGAAACTCAAATGTTAAAATGTTAATCTCATTGACAATCTAAAATTCAATCTTCTGAGTGTTTCACAAATGAGTGACAAAGGATATGGATCCTTCTTTACAAAGAAAACATGTCAGATTGTAGGACCAGAAGTTGTTAAAAAGATTGATCAAGTCATTGTTGAGAGTAAAGCACAACTTGTTGCTCATAGGAGTGGCAATGTGTATGTGGTTGATATGTTGAAAGATAACCCAATGTCTAATGCATGCCTGTTCTCAGTTGCCTCAAACAAAGAGACAGAGCTATGGCATAGAAGACTTGGGGACACAAATCTCAAAACTATCTCCACTCTCTCAAAACAAAGTCTTGTCAGAGGTTTACCTCAAAAACAATTTACTTGTGAAGAGTATTGTGTTTCCTGTTTAAAAGGCAAACAACATAAAAGCTCTTACAAATCCATTGAAGAGTCCAAAACAACCCAGTGCTTGCAATTGCTGCACATGGATTTGTTTGGCCCTGTAAAAATCATAAGTCTCAAAAGAGAAGGTATTGTTTGGTCATTGTTGATGATTTTTCAAGGTTTACATGGACTTTCTTCATGCATTCTAAAGATGAAACTGCTGGCATTTTGCAAAATTTTGTAAAACAAGTTGAAAAACAATTTGACCTACCAGTAAAAATTTTTAGAAGTGACAATGGGACATAGTTTAGGAACAAGGAGTTGGATACTTTCTGTGAGTTACAAGGGATTGCTAGGCAATATAGCATCCCAAGGACTCCAGAACAAAATGGGGTGGTTGAAAGGAAAAATAGAACTTTAATTGAATCAGCAAGAACTATGCTTGTAGACTCAGGTTTACCCTTGTCTTTTTGGGCAGAGGCTGTAAACACTGCTTGCTATGTTCAAAATAGAGTTTTGATTAACCCCAGTCATCAAAAGACTGCCTATGAAATTCTTTACAAAATCAAACCTCTGATCTCATATTTCAAAGTTTTTGGTTGTCCATGCTTCATTTTAAACTTAAAAGACTCAATTTCAATGTTTGCAACCAAAGTTGATTGTGGTTATTTTCTGGGACACTCAACCACTGCCAAAGGCTACAGGGTTTTTACCTCTAGGACAAAGTGTGTTGAAGAAACCTTGAATATGAAGTTCAATGAACTTTCTTCATTAAAAATCCAAGCAAATCCTGCTGAATTGTTTGATTTAGAAAAATTTTCATTTAAAGATGTATCTGTCAAGGCTAACCATGCAGGTACATCACAATCAACACATCAAGATCAAGGATATGACTGTGTCCTTCCAAACTTCAAAGTCAGTCATGCTACCAGAGGAGCAGATGTTAGTAACAATGGTGAAAGCTCTGCTGGCTCGATCCACAAACCTCTGCCAGTTCTCAATATCAAACCATTGTTGATAAAAGTCCACACAATGTGGACAAAAATTAACACAATCACACATCCATACCTTCTATACCTCCACCACCATTCCAATCAGAGACTGGACCTTCAAATTCACGAGCAGAGGTTAGGTCAGATGATACACATTTGCAGCCTTCACCTCAAAATGCAATTGTCCCATATCAAGGTGAGTTGATTTTCCTCAAAAGCCATCCATTAGATCAAGTTATTGGCAACATAAATGAGGGAGTGCTCACAAGAAGTCAGTCCCAAAACATTTGCCTCTTTGCTGGTTTTCTATCACTCACACAACCCGTCAAGTACCAAGAGGCACTAAAAGACAATAGTTGGATAGAATCTATGCAAGAGGAGCTCCTTCAGTTCAAAAGATAACAAGTTTGGGAACTTGTACCACTGCCTCAGGTTGTATGTCCTATTGGCACAAAGTGGGTCTTCAAGAACAAAACTGATGAAAGGGGTATTGTTGTCAAGAACAAGGCAAGGCTAGTGGTTCAAGGTTACAGACAGGAAGAAGGCATTGACTATGATGAAACCTTTGCTCCTGTAGCATGGTTAGAAGCCATCAGACTGTTCGTAGCTTTTGCTGCCAACCACAACATCAAAGTGTATCAAATGGACATCAAAAGTCATTCTTGTATGAAAAGATCAAGGAAGAAGTGTATGTGTGTTAACCTCCTGGATTTGTGGATGCATTTTATCCTAATCATGTGTACAAGCTAAACAAAGCACTGTTTGGTCTAAAACAAGCACCCAAGGCCTGGTATGAAACTCTTTCACTTTTCTCTTATCCGTTGGATTTTCAAGAGGTAAAATTGACAAAACCTTATTTTTGAAATGGAGAGGAAAAGATTTGATACTTGTCCAAATTTATGTGGATGACATCATATTTGGATCCACATGCACTGCCATGTGTGAAGAGTTTAGGCAACTCATGGCATCTGAGTTGAAATGAGTGCAATGGGTGAGCTATAATGTTTTCTTGGTCTTCAAGTTAAACAAAAGCACAATGGCACTTTCATTCATCAAAATAAGTATGTCAAAGAACTACTTAACAAATTTGATATGAATGACTGTAAACCTTGTAGCACACCCATGGCAACATCAAATCTTATCACTGTGAGGACAAAGATGACTTGGTTGATCAAACTGTTTATAGAAGTATGATTGGGTCTTTGTTTTACCTATCTGCTTCTAGGCCAGATATCATGTTTGCAACATGTGTTTGTGCCAGATCCCAGTCAGCACCTAGAAACTAAACTTAATTGCTGTGAAGAGGATATTCAGATACATAAAAGGTGCTCCCACACTTGGTATCTGGTATCCTGCTAATGGAAACATTGAGTTTTCAGGTTACTCAAATAGTGATTTTGCTAGTTGCCACACCACAAGGAAGTCCACATCAGGAGGAGTTCAATTCCTAGGTGATTGCCTAGTGTCTTGGCAAAGCAAAAAGTAAGTTGCAGTTTCCACATTCCACTATTGAGGCAAAATACATTGCTGCTGCAAGTTACACTGCTTAACTTTTATGGCTTCAGAACCAACTGCCGGATTGTGGTGTAACTACTTTAAAGACTCCTCTCAAGATATATAGTCAAGCAGCTGAAAACATCATTAAAATCATGTCTCACACTCACAACAAAGCACATTGACATCAGACATCACTTTGTGAGAGATTGCTATGAAAAAAAGTTTGATTTTTTTACTACATGTCCATACTAAACATCAACTGGCAGATGTTCTAACCAAAAGATTAGATACATCCACCTTTGAAAGTCTGATCTCTAGGATTGGAATGCTAAACATGGATTGAAAGCAAAATTTTGTGTTCCATGGAAAATAGCAACAAAAATATTCAGAAAATAAAAAATCCATCCTTAAAAATAGTAAAAATTGAAGTTTTTCAATAATCTCAAAAGTCTGTTCTAACACTGCTCTTTCAAAACACTGATGGTTTGAAAATCTATCCACTGGAAAAAGTGTATTCTCTGATTGGTCAAACCACAGCGTTGACCTTCAGATGACATCCACTGATAGTGTAAAATCAAAACACTGCTTTCCATCCACTGTTGACACACAACAGTGTTTACCATAACAACAGTCTTTCATCAACTATCAGAGGATACACGTGGACAGATGATAGCCGGTAGATCTTTGCCACGTCATCATCACTTTTTCACTTTATAAAACCCTGTTTTATCCCAATCGAGTTTTTACCTCTGCCGTATCGAATTCAAAATTCTCAAAACGGTTTTCTCTCAAATCTTCTCCATTTTCCCAACTGTTTTCATCGTCTTCAATGATGATGATCCTAAATGTCAAAACCCCACACAACTACACTACAATTTTCAAAGAAACAAACTCAAATACGCAATATCATTCTATGATTAAAGCGTTGAAAGAGTCAAAATACAAAGAACTCATGGAAATTACTGCTCCTATCTACCGTACATCTTTAAGAGAGTTCTGGGCAAATGCCAACGTTCACTAACGGAGAAGGTGGCTTATCTTATTGTCACCACGGTGGGAAAAACATTGTTGGAAGTAACCCCTACTTCTATTTCAGAGGTTTTTGGGTTAAATGACCTAGATCTTGCTATAACATTTCCAATCGCTGAGTTGCGTCATGAGTTCATCGAAAGAGGGTATGTTGGTCAACTTAAAGGTAAGATTATCTATAAACCTCAATTTCCTGCTGAATGAAGTTTTTCTTCCACACTTTGTTAACATGCTTATCTGCCAAGTCAACAACTTTTAATGAGATACCTTTGAACATGCAAACTTGGGTTATGCTATTTTAACGAAACTGATTTTAACTTCTCCCAAGTATTATTCAATGACTTGGTGATAAATTTTGAAAACATTCAAAGGGATCGCTCACCTTTTCTGATGCATCCAAGATTTCTAAGTGTTTATCTTCAAAAGAAGATTGGTGATGCTGTTAAACAAGGGGTTGTGACACAACATGGCCGCCTTACTCATGAAACTTTTACTCGCATCACCAATCAATCAAAATAAAAAACACAAGTAGAGGAGTTGAGCCTGTTTTAGAAGAACAAAATGTTCATTCTCAACCTCTGCTACTGAGCCCACTGCTCTTGGTGACCAGGGCACTACAACCAGTGCTTTGAAACCCACACAAAAAATCACCAAAAAGAAAACCAAGAAACAATCCAAAAAGCCCACCAAACCAAGAAACAAAAAGGGAATTCTGGAAGATGAGATCCCAGAAGATAACCCTGTGACAACACAAAAGTCACCTGACAACACTGCTGCTACTTCTTCACAGCAGATGTTAGAAAGATCTCAACCTGCTTACCAAATTCCTCCTTCATCCTCACAAAAGGATAAGGTTGTAAACACATGGACACCAAATTATGAAGCTCTAGATCCACATGGCTCTATCTTCCGCAGCCCCTCTCCTAGGGCGATGTCTCTTTCAACACCACAACCCTCACCAATAAAACTTCCACCTACCATATTACCTTTGTTGAATGCAATTGATTTGGAACAGACACTAACAAGTTCTTCTCAACAACCTATTACTGAGAATTTACTTCTGAATGTGACTGGGTCTGATTCTTTAATCCTTGCTAACCCATCATCAAGTGAAGAGGCTACATCCCTTGGGTTACAAGTAACCCTTGGTGATAGTTCAACAAGAGCAGCTACAACAATGGCAAAACTCCCAAGTTTTCAATTGGACAGTGGTTACATGTATAAGACTCTGTTGAAGGCAACAACTGCTGAGGCTACCAAGGTATCCTCTGAGAAAGTTGGAAGTCCCCAGTACCAAGACAAATGGGCATCTATGTTTGAAGCAAGTTTTGAAACCTCTACTCATGATCTCACAGATAAAACTACCACAAGTAGTAGGAGTTTAGATGATCCTATTAAATTAGGTGATGAGCTAAAATACAAGGATTTGATGGAGAGAGTTACAAATATTGGAAATTCTGTGGATGAAATCAAGAATTTGTTGAAGCAGATGTTAGCACAATCCAAAGGTCAATCCACTGTTCTACCCACTGCTGAGCTACAACAAGTTCTGTATCCTCTGTTCCAACAACAACAATACTATGCTGATCTACAACATAAACATCACATGCAAGAGCTCAGAAACATGGTTGAGCAAAAGTTGGCTAAATAAAAGGAAAATGAGAAGAATAAGCAGAGGGTAAGAGATGAGAGCAGAGATTTGGTTGAGCAAAAGTTGGCTAAATAAAAGGAAAAGGAAGAGATTGGTACTTCTCAACAAAAGAAGAGAGCTGCTAGAAAAGCAAGACAACCATCATCCACAACTTCCAAAACCACTGTTGTCCTTCCAACTACAACCTCTGCTCTCACAAAATCTCAATCAACACCATCTACAACTACAACACCATCCACAACCACAACAGATGTTACAACTCATGTTGTGTTAAATTCTGTTGATGCATCAGTGGTTATAACAGATGTTAATCAAACCACTGCCATGATCACATTCCCAATCACCACTCATCAAATTTCCACTCCCACAAGAATTCCACAACCACAATCACCCAAACTCATCTTTAAAAGAAGGAAAATGACAAATGTCATAGAAGATGAAAACATCATCCCTTCACCACTTCCACTATCATCACAACCACTGACCTCAACATCTGGTTCAAATCCTATCTTTGCAAAACCTCAAAACATTGTCCAACCAACACCTCTATCTACTCAGTCCCCTCTAGATCTACTAGCTGTAAAGGAAGAGATAAAGTCCTTCTTTTTCTGAAGAAGATCCAGACTAAAAGGGATTTCCCATCTCTTGAAGGATATTCTAAACCAAGGAACTTGGATGAATATTTGCAAATTAAAGCTAAACAAGCAGAGGATATAACGAAAAGAGATACATAGGGAAATAGTGATAGAGAGGTGCAGAGTCATATGCAGTAAACAGTTGAGCAAAGTCAGGAAACTTGAAGATTTTTCAAGAGACTTGTGCAAAAGGCTATTAGAAAAGGATGACGAAAGCCTAAGGAATGATTACATTGAACACATCATGCAAAACAAACAATACAAGGCTACAAGGGCACAATATAAGGATTGGTCTGTGAGTGATTTAAAGCAAGAAGTGGTGAGAATGCAAGAAATGTTGAAGGACCCACTCATAAAAGCCTACTCCTCCAGACTGGAACAAGTTCAAAAAGAATGTGCCAGATAGAGTATTGAAACTCAAAAGAATGAAAGAAGAACTGATAGCTGCCAACTATGGGTCAAAAAATCAGAACACAAGATGGTCAGAGGTTAAGGTGATTAATACATATAAGAGGCTTGAAGAAAGAAGAAAATTAGATTCTACATTGCCAAAGAAGCCTGATTATCCATCAAAGGTTACAACTCATCAGACCCAGCCTACTCAAAAGTCGTCTGCAACATCTGCTCATTCCATCCTGGCCTTGAATCAAAGAAAAAGGCAGAGAGAGATGTTAAATGAAGATGAGAGAAGGTATGGTAGGAACTCATCAAACAAGGGATTAGAGATCAAGTTCAATTCCATACTGATGATGCAAGTGATATGTTAAGAGAAACCTTGTCAAAGATTGCACATCAACTTCCACCATCACTCTCAACAATAATGAGCTATCCTAGAAAGCCTTCCGATCCAAAAATTCTAAAATGGAAGGTCAACAAAGACAACCATGAATTGACCCTGCTCAAATCAGGTGGCCAAGCTACCAAAATGAAAATGGAGGATGCATATGGGTTAGATGCAGAAGACCTTCAAGATCTGATGAATTTGGAGCTTGAAAAGGATGAAGATGATATATAGTTTATTAACTTTGAACTTCAATTCAAAGGCCAAATAAGAGAACTCCTGTTGAGAAATAAAGATAAAAAATAAATGTGTTTTGGCATCATTTGTTCCAGGGGAGATTGTTTGGATTGAATCCTGTAAAAAGGACAGATGATATAAAGCCAAAATCACATCAGATGTTTGATCCCGATAACAGAGTTTACAAGCTCTGTTCAATAAACTTTGTTTTGCCTAAAGCTCGGCCTCCTATCATCTGCTTGTACTAAACGACAAAGTTCAACGGTTTGCCAAGAAGACAAAGCAGTGGATAGTGATCAGTGTTTAGGTTAATAGTTTTATATTCAATGAAAAGTGCTTGGCACTGATTAGAGTTTTGGTATAGCAGTGCTTAGAGTTAGTTTTATTTGTTACCTGTCACTATCAACCCTGACGTCATCAAAGATGCTCAGAGGTTAGAAGTGTTAGTATAAATAGATGATCAGTTGTACTTTTTTATTATCTATCAGAAGATCCTATTGGGCTAAAGGGGAGTTTGTGATTCACATGCATAAACTACAAGTTTGAGAGCATGATGATCAAAACAAACGACCATTAGTTGTGATAAAAGTTTTCAATATATTTCCGCTGCATTATACTTTGATTTCTACGTTCACTTTCCATTTTTAAAACAAAAATCACAACTAATTCAAACTTAAATCCTAACATACATGCTATTTGTTCGTTTAATTATACCGAACCAAGGCCCCTGTTTATTTCAACTTACAAAACTGTTATACTCCTTGATTAGACAATTATTTTAGTTATTTTTATAAATATGAACTTGGTTTATTATTTAGATTATGTTAAAAAGTTTATTTTACTAGCATATTATTTATAAACTCAAAGTTTATAAATAATAAACTTCAAATCCATTTAATTTTATAAAAAAATTTAAATAAAACATAAAACATTACTTTAAATTATTTTAGTTAAATATAATTAATTAAAAAATAGACCCTCTAGTTATTTAAGGGCATTTAATCATTCTAGTAAGACTTAACAAAAAGGTTAACAAATTTGGCCCTAGTACTCAACATCGTGACAAAGTTTGGCTTTATACTCAAGATTGTGACAATTTAGAACGTTAATACCTGATTTTGCAACGAAAAATTATTAGTAACCGACATTGAAATTTGACAGAAATACAAGGACCAACGGTGTAATTTTTTCTTAATACTATGTAAATATGTAAATGTAAATAAATAAAGGTATTTCAATAATTTTCATTGGAAGATAAATTCGAATTTGGCTTCTTTTTGTTAGTTCTTTTTATTATTGAACTAACTTTATGTAATATTTAACCTAACAAACTTTAAAAATACTAACCTTAATGTTTTAGCAAGTTATTAAAGTTAAATTTTTAAATAATTATGGTGTGCTTGTTTTATCGGCGCTTTAATGTGACTATTTTTAAATACAGTGTACAGGTCAAACTAAGGATTACAAATTTCAATACCCCCATCACAACGCGAGAGTATTGTTGTTATCAGTTATCATAATTATTGTCGTTGTCTTTGACATTGTCCTTTTCCTTGTAATCGTCCTCATTGTCCTTATCATTATTGCTACTGTTGGTGCTTGCTACCAAATCCCTCCCTGAGTTTAAGTACCTCATCGAGCCGAAAATGGCCCTTTTGGCCTAACAAACTAAATAAATATTTTTTTAAATGACGACCAACGTCATAAGAATAAAAAATACACTTAATTTAAGGCTCAACATTCAATAAAACACTAATTTTAGGCTAAATTAACAATTATAAATTAGGGCAAAATTGCGTGAATCAAGAAAATGGAAAAAAAAATTTGATTGGGTTGTGGTCGGCGTCGATTTTGATGGTCTGTGGTGGCCGCTGGCGTGGCTGTGGTGGTTGCGTGAAGTGACGATGTCGTGGTGGTGGTGGGTTAGTAATCGAACAAAGTAGCAGCAACATCGCTTTCTTCTTCTTCTTTTTTTTTATTTTATATTTTTTAAATGTTTTATTATTAATTAGAATGGATAGATCATAGATGTTTGGTTCATTGATATGATATGGATCAAAATAAGAAATAAATAATATTTAGATCTAATAAGATCTAAGATTAAATTTTGATAGAGAGAGTCCAATAAGTTTTTTGATTTCACATTTTAATATATATATATATATATATATATATATATATATTATATAGGGAAAAAGGTAAAATGAGAACTATATTAAGTTTTGAGAAGCATAAGAATTAGGCCTTCTAAAAGGTTTTTTCAAAAAATAGTTTCTCAAAAATCTTATAAAAATAACTTGTTCCAGCGAAAAAAGTAAAAAAAACATATCGCACGCAGAAATTTACATCGGGTGTAAATTTTTTTTACTGGTGATATAAAAAAATTTACATCGCCGTAAACATATTTACTAACAAGCGTAACTACCGACTCACATTTTCATCTACGTTTGTGCAAATAATGGTGGCCTAACTCACGTGGAAAGTAGGAGTTTTCATGGTTCTCACAACTTGTGGTGGTTCTTAATTGAACCGAATCCATATATATATATATATATATATATATATATATATATATATATAGGGAAAAGATATATAGAAAACCCACTTGCGGTGAGAAAACCTGGAAACAAAGCTCCCGACATTTTTTATTTTGCAAAAAATTACACATATAATATACATGTTTTTAAGGGTTTTGAGCAAAAAAAAATCAAAAAAGCGCCGACCAGATTTTTTTTTAAAAAATAAACAAGTTTTTGTGTAACATATGTTAAATTCATGTGTAACATATGTTACAGTCGCGTTGCTGAAAATTTGTTTATTTTTTTTAAATATCCACTCGCGCTTTTTTGATTTTTTTGCTCAAAACCCTTAAAAACATGTATATTACATGTGTGTTTTTTTCAAAATAAAAAAAATGTCGAAAGCTTTAAGTTTCCTAAGTTTTCTCAAGCTCAAAACCCTTAAAAACATGTATATGACATGTGTGATTTTTTTCAAAATAAAAAAATATCGGAGCTTTGAGTTTTCTAAGTTTCTCAATATGTAAGTATATGGAGAAAACCCTTGTAATTGAGAAAACTTATGAAACTCAAAGCTCCCGACATTTTTTTATTTTGAAAAAAATCACACATGTAATATACATGTTTTTAAGGGTTTTGAGCAAAAAAAATCAAAAAAGCACCGAGTGGATATTTTTTTAAAAAAATAAACAAGTTTTCATCAACGCGATTGTAACATATGTTACACAAGAATTTAACATATGTTATACAAAAACTTGTTTATTTTTTTTTAAATCTGGTGGGCACTTTTTTGATTTTTTTTTGCTCAAAACTCTTAAAAACATGTATATTATATGCGTAATTTTTTTCAAAATAAAAAAATGTCGAGAGCTTTGAGTTTTCTAGGTTTTCTCACCACAAGTGTGTTTTCTATATATCCTTTCCCTATATATATATATATTATATATATATATATATATATAACTATATAGGGTTATGGTAAAATGAAAACCAATGTGAGATCTTAGAGAACTCGGCCTTACAATTTTTTTACCAAAAATCCTAAAAATTATCTTTTCCAAAAAAATAAAACTTCTTCTTTTTATTTACGACAGCCGTAAATGCAGTAAAAAGTGATGTCATGCTTATGTTATCATTTTTTTTACAGCTGCTTTAAGGAGCCAAAAAATACCACTTTGAATTTTTTTTACGGCAGTCTTTTCTAACATTTTAATTTAGGGGTGTGAAAAAATCGGCGCAAAACTCGCACGGGAAGGCCAAGTTATCTAAGTTTTCACAACTAAAAGAGGTTTTCACTTAATCGTAATCATATATATATATATATATATTATATATATATATTATATATATATATTTATTAATTATATTCTAAAAAATTATGCACTCAAAATAATCGGGCCTCGGCCAGGGGTGCGGCTTACCCACCCCTAGGTCAGCTGTGCTTTTACTACGCCACCTCCACCACCACGGTTGATACTATTGTTGTTCAAACTAAAATGAAAAACTAAAATTTTATTAGTTAAATAAAAAATTGGATTTTAATAATACAAAACATGAGCCAATAGCCGATAATAATCCATAGTTATAGTGACATTCTCAACTTTCACTGATGTTGACGAGGACAATGCTATAGCATAATCATCATAGATTCATGCTCGATTTACACTTGATTTTGCTTGTACGTTTTTTCATTTCGTTCATAACACTAATTCTTAGAGAAATCGAGTGGAAATTAAGCATAAATATATGATTGTTATGCTACTAAGATCGCACTTGGTGAGGCAAATGAAAATTACAAACACCATGATCAAATTATAAATGTAAATTATTATCGACAAAAGTCAAAGATTGTAGTTTGAATTATTAAATAGCTTTGTTTCATTAACACAGGGACCAAATTTTAAAAATTGTCATATTCATTGATCACACGATTATTAAATTGTCTTACTGGACCCGAAAAGGGAGTGGTGGAAAGGAGACTCGGCGATGGAGAGTAAAGGAGTTGGCGGCGGTGAATAGGAAACTGCCATATGAGGATGAAGAGTGGGAGTCGATCAGGAGAAATAAAGGTAAGATTGATGATGGGGAGGAACCCAACACTACGTTTTTCTTGCCGAACTTACCAAAAGGTGCTACCCGGAAAGAAGTTTGGTTAGAATGGAGAAGATGTGGACATCTCACAGATGTTTACATGTCGTTTAAAAGGGATGTAATGGGGAAAAAGTTTGCCTTTTCTAGATTTAATAAAATCCGAGATCTGGCCAAACTTGTTAAGGCTCTGAATAATGTATGGATCGGGGACCGGCGAATAAAAGGGAATGCATCCAAGTTTGTGAAGGAAGAAGCGAAGCCAGATTGGGGTAGGAAGCATGATCATAGGAACAACAAGCTCAAGAATCCGGCGCCGCATACCTTCTAAGGTCCTTTGGAAGGGGCTTGTTGGCCGACTTTACAAAATGGTGTCGATGCTTCGAAACATGGTTGGAATGGTAGAGTTTGGAGTAAGGATCTCGAAAGTGGGCTGAGCTCAAAAAATGTCTTTTTCGCTACCAGATATTGCTGAGGGGATTTTGGAGTTGTTGAAGAACGAGTCGGTGATTTTGGTTGCAAAGTCTGTTGATTATCTTTTCAATACTAAGCAGCTTCTAGGGGAGATGTTTCGTCACCCGATGGAGGTTAGATATCTGGGAGGCCTTAGAGTGCTGGTCACTTTTGGGTCGTCTCTAGTTGCTGAGGATTTTTTTAAAAATTTCGTAGATGTCTACGGTCAATGGTTCGAAGATGCTAAGGTGTGGGAGGAAGGGGATATGCAATATAATAGAATTGTATGGGTCTGTATCAGTGGGGTGCCGCCAAGATTGTGGGGGAACATTGCTCTCGACGCTATTGTTGAATGCGTTGGGAAGGTTGTGAAAGGGGCAAATGTGTGTAGCATTGATGGGAATCTGTCGTATGTTCCTGTTGGTATTCTGGTGAGTACAGGTCTTAAACTAAACGTCATAGTCGATGTCGTGTTTAAAGTATGTCTTTCAAATGTTGGATTAGTGAAACTTCTGGAAATTGTGTGACAGAGTTTGCCTCTAAGGAAAGTATTTGGGTTAATGGCCCTTTGGTAAAAAGTTCAGATCGGAATGAACATGTTCCGATGGAGGTCTTAGGATCTTATGTCGTTATGGAAGAGGGTGAAATCAGGGATGATGCTTCTATCTCGGTGACTGGGGTTCCGATTACTGAAGCTCCGATGTTCGGTTTTCCGGTGAAGGGAGATGTTAGGCCGGAAGTAAACCACGTTCAATATGGAAAGCCAGATTCTACGGAGGCTGATATGGAAGGTAATAAAGTGTGTGGTGATAATTTATTAGGGGATTGGAAGGGCATTTTTGCTACGTGCATGGGGGAAGGTAATAGTAGTCTAAATGCTTTTAGTAATGTTAGCTGGCTGGACTGTGATAATTTGGGAAGTGGGGTAGAGGACATTGGCGTTTTTCAACCAAATGATTTGGAATCTTCACGTGATTTAGGTGGGGAGCCAGGCATCAAGGTTATGGGGCCTGGGAGCTTTAAAAGGCCCAAGGGTTTGGAGCCCAAATGCAAAAATAAGGAGCATGTAGAGAGTAACTGTTTACCAAGCACAGACCCATTCTGCCTGAATGAAATTATTTGGGGAACAGGGGGTTATAAAAAGGATCTAAAAAGGAAGAAGGGCTCAGAGGGTTTCACGTTCCGTAAGAGGAATAGAATTTCTAACAAAAAAGTAAAATTCAGTACTGGCCAGGTGGAGTCCTCGGATTTGGTTGACGATGAAGGTCCCGTTATTGTCGACTATACATTTGATTTGAATAAACAACATGTGGATGATCTTAAGGAAGAAGTCGAAGCAACTATGAAAGTGGGGAAAACTATAGGTATTAGAATCTCAAAATATGGCTTAGATACTTGCAAAATTATGGAAGATGAATTGGCGACAAAGGTTCCATCATGAACTTGCTGGTTATTTATATTCGGGGTATTAGGGGTGATGAAAAACCGGATGGATACGTAATCTGGTGAGAAAGCATATAGTTACTTTTTTGTGTATGCAAGAGTGTTGGGATTGAACCCTTTACAAAGGAACATATTATATAAAGCCAAAACTTCTATCAGTTGTTTGATCCTGAATAACAGAGTTTCCAAGCTTCGCTTGGAACCACTGCCAAGCCAAATGACTGTCATATAAGCTCTGCTTTGAAGAGAACATCTGCCAAACATAACCTCTGATGAAGACTAACAGTACTTAGGATCATCAGTGTTTTGTTTATTCAATGTAACAATGTTTGTGTATTAGCAGATGATAGGCTTAGCAGTGTTTTAGTTAGTTATTTTTGTTAGTTGTCACTATCACCTCTGACGTCATCAAAAGATGCTCAGAGGTTAGGATTGTACTACAAATAGACAGTGCCTTGTACTGTTCTATTCTGTCTATTGAAGAGATCATTTCGCATTATCTTCCAATCATCTTCTTTACATTCTGTACTAACAAACAGTCATTGGGCTGAGGGGGAGTTGTGATTCACATGAAAAACTTATAAGTTTGAAAGCATGATGATCAAAGCAATCTTCCGGTAGTTATGATACAAAGTTTCTATTCTGCTGCATTTACACTCTGTTTTATCTTCATTCATCTATCATTTTTAAAACAATCATAATTATTTGAAACTCAGATCCTAACAATTGGTATCAGAGATAGGTCAATCAAAATTTGATTTAATAATCAATTTGATTTGAAAGATCAGCTCTCCCTGCTAACTTGTTTGTTTGTTTTCATTGGAAAACAGAGTTTAATTACTTTCAAAGTTTTTTACACAAAATCTGTTGGTAAACAATCAGAATGTCGCAAAACACACAGGATTCCAACAACGCTAGATCCATGTTTAAACCTCCGATGCTTGTTAGGAATGAGTATTACATATGGCAACGTCGAATGGGTCATATTCTTGCTCAGCAAAACACCGATTGCTGGAGGTCAGTTGTATTTGGAACACATGTTCCTACGGCTCCAAGTACAGAGGACCCATCGAAACAGGTGCCTAAAAGTCCTGAAAATTACTCCGAGCAGGTTTTCCAAAAAATTGAGTTAGATGCTAAGGCTTTTAGCATTGTTGCTTCAGCCTTGCCTAATGAAATCTATGTTGGCATGTTGCACTACAACAGTGCAAAGGAGTTATGGGATGCCTTGAAAGAGCAATTCGGTGGGATTGAGGAAGTAATTGAAAACAACAGAGAAGTCTTAAATCAACAATACGAAACTTTTTGTCATGTCAAAGGAGATTCTCTAACCCAACAGTTTGAGCGATTTAGCTGTCTCATAAGTGAACTTAAGCTGGTAAATGTTGAATTTCCTAATTCGAATGTAAACAGTTGTTTCCTCAGATCTTTACTAGAAAAGTGGGACACAATAGCTTTTGTGACTCGTACATCTGTTGGGTTTAAAGAAATGAATCTTACACAACTTCATGGTAGACTCCTCACATATGAGAGAGGGTTGAACCAGTTAAAGAAGCTACAAGAATCTGGCAAAATGGCTGATAACTATGCTTTTGGTAGCACAGCTCTTTCAGGCCAAGAAGAGGGATCTGGCAGTGGTAATGATCAGATTTATGATCATTTCATTGATATAACTTCTGGAGGAAACTTTAACTCTGATTCTTACTCACCCAACTATGTTTTTGCTGCTAGTGGGGAAGCCAAACCTCTGACAACTTAGCCTTTGAGTTGAATGATGTTCAACACTTTGAACCATCTGATTTAGAAGAAATGGACATTTTGCACCAGCTGGCTCTATTAAGTGTTAGAGCTAGCACGCTTTATAATAGAACTGGTAGAAAATTCCCAGGGTTGCATGGGGGGGTTTAAAAGTTGGGATGGATAAATAAAAAATAAAGTGCTATAAGTGTAATAGACTAGGACACTTTGCTAAGGGATGCAGATCTTAAACGTATGGACCTATTGTGACACACCCTAGCCCTAGAACTCAACACACACAAAGCACTGTTCATTATTCCCAATATACCCCTTCCTCAAGCTACTCAAACCACTGCTCCGACAGAGGTTAACCAACAAAGCTTTTTCACACAAGGCTTTGCTGATTGGAGTAGTTTGCCTGAGGAATTAACTGATGAAAACTTTGTTCTAGTTGCCAAAAATGATTCAGAAAACGATTTTTGCTTTATGGCTCTAGATACAATAGTTGAAGGTGATGAATCTGTGGAAGAAGTGTCTAAATCTGATGTGTCTGAAGTTCATGATGAAACAGTGGTTATAAAAGAGAATGTTGATGAAGATGTGAAACCTCTGTCTGACCCATGGGATACCAGTGTGTGTGAAGGTAATTGTGACTGTGCCATGATGGCTGCTGCTAAAGTATCACCTCAGATCATTAAAGATCTAGGTTCAAGGAAATGCATATTTGCTTTTGCTAACATAAAAAAGGTGAATGAAAATCTTAGAAACAAAATTTTAGATGATGAACTACATTTTGAAAAACTCACAAAAGAGTTGAAAACAAAATTGGTTAACAAAGAATCTGAAATCAGCAGTCTAAAACATGAGGCAAGCATAACCAAAATATCAAGTTTGCAAAGAGGAGTTGGAATCTACCCAGATCACTTGTGAGAAGTGGGCAGTATCCTGTAAAGGTTATGAGGTCATGCTTGAAAACCAGATCAAAAGTAAAATAAAATTTGGCATATGTTTCAGGAAAAATGACCAAGTTTCATAAAATTAATCTGGTTTGGTAGATATTGTCCCAACAAATTTGGCTGGTGAAGAGATCAAAGTAACTCATAAAAATGGAAATAAAATCATTTTAGAAACACATGAGGGAACCTCAACTTTTGAGGAAGTTGAGAAATATCAATTTAAACCCACATAGCCTGATGAATGTGACATTCTTGAAAACTTCAAGCCAATGGACTTTTCAACCATTGATAGTGTCAAGGCACCAAAGGCAAGAGTAATCCATATCAAGGATCTTCCAGTAGACGTTACAATGTCTGCTGAAAAGAAGTCTGAAAAAAGGGAAGAAGAAAGAAAAGGTGAAAAACTTTTTTGTGATTTTTGTGAGAAAATAAACCATGTCACTCAAAACTGTTTTCTTTTAAAAGCATATGACATCAACAAAACAAGCATAATTCAAATTCTTCAAACTGCATCATCTGTGGCAAAACAAACCACATAACCCAAGAGTGTGTTTATCTTCAAACATTTGACATCAAAGTAAAAGAAATTAAATCAAAAACTCTTGAGAATCAAAATTCAAGCTCTGTTAGAAATAAATCTAAGCAGACCTTTGAATCTGTTCAAAGATCTGTTACAAAAGCCTTGAACAAAACCTCTGTTCCAGAGAGGTACAAGGGACATATGCACCACCTGCAAACATGTAACCAAGAGGATATGGCCAACCTGTATATCAAAAGATTCCTCTTAGTTATGAGAGTTACAAAAAACCCTCAAAGCCAAGAGTTAACAGGAATCCTCATGGTTACCAACATCTGACAGGAAATGGCTCACAATAGTGGTTACGAAAACCTGATCTAACCATTGTCCATTCTCCTGAATTTGAGATTGGACAATCTGTGACCCCATCCAAAGCCATTTTGGCTTTGGAGACCCACCTAAACTAATTGTTTACTAATGTGTACGGAGCTTCTACTTGCCTTGACAGTTTATGGTATGTAGATAGTGGAGGCTCCAGGCACATGACAGGATGTAGAGCCCTACACAAAGATTTCGTGGCACATGGAGGGGGTGATATATCTTTTGGTAACAATTCAAAGGGGAAGGTGTTGGGGTCAGCGACTACTTAGGTTGGGAAACTCAAATTTGAACATGTTAATCTTATTGATAATCTAAAATTCAACTTGCTGAGTGTCTCACAAATGAGTGACAAAGGATATGGACCCTTCTTCACAAAGAAAAATGTCAAATTATAGGACCAGAAGTTGCTAAAAAGATTGATCAAATTATTGCTGAGAGTAAAGTACAACTTTTTGCTCATAGAAGTGGCAATGTGTATGTGGTGGATATGTTGAAGGATAATCCAATTTCCAATGCATGCCTGTTCTCAGTTGCTTCAAGCAAAGAGACAAAGTTATGGCATAGAAGACTTGGACACACAAATCTGAAAACTATCACCACACTCTCAAAACAAAATCTTGTCAGAGGTTTACCCTCAAAACACTTTACTTGTGAAGAACATTGTGTTTCCTGTTTAAAAGGCAAACAACATAAAAGTTCTTACAAGTCAATTGAAGAGTCCAAAACAAGCCAGTGCTTGCAACTGCTGCACATGGATTTGTTTGGCTCTGTAAAAATCACGAGTCTCAAAAAAAAAAGATACTGTCTTATCATTGTAGATGATTTTCAAGGTTCATTTGGACATTTTTCATGCACTCTAAAGATGAAACTGCAGGGATTTTGCAAAATTTTGTTAAATAAGTTGAAAAGCAATTTGACCTTCCAGTAAAAGTTTTTAGAAATGACAATGGGATAGAGTTTAGGAATAAGGAGTTAGATGCTTTCTGTGAGTCAAAAGGGATAGTTATACAATGTAGCATCCCAAGGACTCCAGAACAAAATGGGGTGGTTGAATGGAAAAACAAGACTTTAATTGAATCTGCAAGAACAATGCTTGCAGACTCAGTTTTACCCTAGTCTTTTTGGGCAGAGCATGCAAACACTACTTGCTATGTGCAGAACAGAGTTTTGATAAATCCCAGGCATCAAAAGATTGATTATGAAATTCTTTATGAAATCAAACCTCTGATCTCATATTTCAAAGTCTTTGGCTGCCTATGTTCCACCTTAAACTTAAAAGATTTCATCTCAAAGTTTGTAGCCAAAGTAGATTGTGGTTATATTCTGGGATACTCAACCACTGCTAAAGCCTACAGAGTTTTTAACTCTAGGACCAAGTGTGAAGAAACCTTGAATGTAAAGTTCAATGAACTTTATTCATTGAAAATCCCAGCAAATCCTGCTAAACTTTTTATCTAGTTTGAAGATGTGTCTATCAAGACTGACCTTGCAGGTACATTAAAATCTTCTCATCAAGACTATGGATATGATAGTGTGCTACCACAATTCAAAGTCAATCCATCTATCAGAGGATCAGATGTTAACAAAAACTGTGAAACTCTGCCACTGTTGGATCAACAATTGTTGACCCTCAAACCTCTGCCAGCTCACAAAACCAAACCACTGTCGATAAAAGTCCATTCTTTGTGAACAAAAATCAACCAACATTCACACCCATTCCTCCTATACTTCCACCTCCATTTTAAACAGATGTTGCCACTTCAAAATTGCCAACAGATGTTAGCTCAGATGATTCCCATTTGCAACCTTCACCTCAAAATGCCATCATTCCATGTAAGGGAGATATTATCTGCCTTAGAAGTCATCCATCTGATCAAATCATTGGCAACATCAATGAGAGAGTGCTCACAAGAATCCAATCCCAAAACATTTGTCTTTTTGCTGCTTTTCTATCACTCACACAACTTGTCAAGTACCAAGAGGCACTAAACGATAATAGTTGGGTAGAAGCTATGCAAGAAGAGCTCCTTCAATTCAAAAGACAACAAGTATGGGAACTTGTACCACTACCTAAGGATGTATGTCCAATAGGTATAAAGTGGGTCTTTAAGAACAAAACTGATGAAAGGGGCATTGTTGTCAAGAATAAAGCAAGGCTTGTGGTTCAGGGTTATAGACAAGAAGGCATTGACTATGATGAAACCTTTGCTCGTGTAGCAAGATTAGAAGCCATCAAATTGTTCTTAGCCTTTGCTGCCAACCACAACATCAGGGTGTTTCAAATGGGTATTAAAAGTGCATTCTTGTATGGTAAGATCAAAGAAGAGGTATATGTTCGTCAACCTCCTGGATTTGAAGATGCATTTTATCCTAATCATGTCTACAAGCTAAACAAAGCTTTGTATGGCTTGAAGCAAGCACCAAGAGCCTGGTATGAAACGCTTTCCACTTTTCTCTTAACCATTGGATTCATAAGAGGTAAAATTGATAAAACCTTATTTTTGAAATGGAGAGGAAAAGATTTGATGGTTGTCCAAATTTATGTGGATGACATCATTTTTGGAAACACATGCATTGCGATGTGTGAAGAGTTTAGACAACTCATGGCAGCAGAGTTTGAAATGAGTGAAATGGGTGAGCTCCAATGTTTTCTTGGTCTTCAAGTAAAACAATTGCACAATGGTACATTCATTCATCAAAGTAAGTATGTCAAATAACTACTCACCAAATTTGACATGAATGATTGTAAACCATGTAACACACCCATGGCAACCTCAAAGCTTGTCACTGTTGATGACAAAGATGACTTGGTTGATCAAATTCTTTATAGAAGCGTGATTGGGTCTTTACTGTACCTAACTGCTTCCAGGCCGGACATCATGTTTGCAACATGTGTTTGTGCCAGATCCCAGTCAGCACCTAGAAAGTCTAATCTTTTTGCTGTGAGGAGGATATTCAGATACATAAAAGGTGCTCCCACACTTGGTATTTGGTATCCTGCTAATGGAAACATCAAGCTTTCAGGTTACTCAGACAGTGATTTTTCCGGTTGTCACACCACAAGGAAGTCCACATTAGGGGGAGTTCAGTTCCTAGGTGATTGCCTAGTGTCTTGGCAAAGCAAAAAGCAAGTTGCAGTATCCACATCCACTGTTGAGGCTGAATATATTGCTGCTGCAAGTTGCACTGCTCAACTCTTGTGGCTTCAAAACCAACTGCTGGATTTTGGTGTAACTGATTTAAAGATTCCTCTCAAGTTAGATAGTCAAGCAGCTGAAAACATCATTAAAAATCCAGTCTCTCATTCCACAACAAAGCACATTGACATCAGACATCACTTTGTGAGAGATTGCTATGAAAAATGTTTGATTTCTCTGCATCATGTTCCAACTAAAGATCAACTGGCATATGTTCTAACCAAAGCATTAGATACATCCACCTTTGAAAGTCTGATCTCTAGGATTGGCATGTTAAACATGGAATAAAAATAGATTTTTGTGTTCCATGTGTAAATAGCATTATAATGTTTTCAGAAAATAAAAAATCCATCCCTAAAAATAGCTTAAAATTGAAGTTTTCCAATAAATCTCAAAAGTTGTTCATAACCATTGTCTACTTAAACCTCTGATTGGCTTGCAAAATTTATCCACTGCTAAAAGTGTATCCTCTGGTCAATCCACTGTGTTGACCTTATCCTCTGTATTGTCTAAAAACACTGTTCCCATCCACTGTTGATACACAACAATGGTTCTCTACAAGACATGTCTTCCATTAGTTATCACAGGTTACACGTGGATAGATGTTAGCCGTCAGATCTTTGCCACGTCATCACTCACTTTTTCACTTTATAAAACCATGTTTTATTCCAAACAGAGTTTTTCACTCTGCCATATCGAATTTAAAAAAAAATCTCAAAGCAATTTTCAAAAATCTCTCATTCTTCTTCTTCTTCAAATCCTTCGCCATGACGCTCATCATCAAAACACCTCACAATCACACCCCCATTCTTGAAGAAACTGACTTGAATCAAGCTTATCATGCCATGATAAAGATTTTAAAAGTGTCAAAGTACAAAAACAACATGGAAATCAAAGCCCCAATTTATCTTGGTACATTACGACAGTTCTGGGCAAATGCTGAGGTTCATTCAACAAAGAAGAAACCTTATGCTATCGTTTCCACAGTGGGCGAAACTCTTCTTCAAATAAGCACATCTTCCATTTCAGAGGTCTTTGGTTTAAATGAACTAGTTCATCCTACCTCTTTTTCACTTACTGACATGCATGCTGAATTCATTGAAAGAGTGTATGAAGGTCAACTGATAGGTAAAACCATCTATAAACCCAAGTTTCCTGCTGAAATGAAATTTTTTTCATACATTGTTGACATGTTTGTCTGCCAAGACAACTGCGTTTAATGAAATACATTTGAACATGCAATACTTGGGATATGCAATTTTGACTAAATCTGATTTCAACTTTTCCCAAATATTGTTCAATGACTTGGGGACTAATATCAACAACATTAAAAAGAACAAAGCTTTTCTAATGCACCCAAGGTTTTTAAGTGTTTACATACAAAAACAAGTTGGTGAAGCAGATGCTAAACAAGGTGCTATGGTTTCTCATGGCAGCCTTACACATGAAACTTTTACACGCATCACCAACCACTCAAAAGTTTTGGAAACATAAGTAGAGGGGGCTGAGCAAATTTTAGATGCACAAACATCACAAGCTCAACCCACTGCTACTGAGCCCACTGCTCCTAGTGATCAAAGCACTACAACCACTGCTTTGAAACCCACACCAACAATCACCAAAAAGAAACATACAAAATCCAAAAAGCCCGCCAAAACCAAATCCAAAAAGTGTCATCTGGAAGATGATATCCCAGAGTTTAACCTAGTGACAGCACCAAAGTCACTTGAAACCACTGCTGCTACTTCCTCACAGCAGATGGTAGAAAGGTCTTTACCCATTAGCCTACCTCCTCTTGTATCCTCACAAAAGAATCAAATTGTAAGCATAGGGACACTAACTTATAAAGCTCTAGATCCACTTGCTTCTATCTTCCGCAGCCCCTCTCCCAAGGCAATGTCTCTTTCCACCCCACAACCCTCACCAACAACAATTCCACCTACTATTTTACCCCTGTTGAATGTAATTGACATGGATCAGACACATATCAGTTCCTCTCACTCACACATTACTGAGAGTTTTCCTCTACATGTGACTGAGTCTGATACTCATGTCTTTGCTATCCCATCTACAGCTGAGGAGGCTACATCCCTTGGGTTACAAGTAACCCTTGGTGATTTTTCAAGTGGAGCAATAACTAAAATTGCAGAACTCCGTATTTCTGAATTGGAAAGTGGTTCCCTCATTAAGACTCCCTTGAAGGCAACAATTGTTGAGGCTACTAAGGTAACCTTTGTTCCACTTGGAAGTCCCAGTACCAAGAAAAATGGGCATTTGGTTTTGAGGACATGTGATTCATTTCTATAGAGAATCCAGATACAACCACCACTGTTGGGACTTTAGATGATCCTATTAAGTTAGGTGATGAACTAAAATATAAAGAATTGACGAGAAAATATGTCACATGCAATCATCAGTTGATGAAGTAAAATCCACTGCTGATGACTTATGGAAAATCACTGAATCAATAATCTTGGCTCAAAGGCAGTTGGCAGAAATTCAACACACTACCCAAATGAAACTTATAAGAAAGATGGTTGATGCAAGGTACAAAGATACCCAGGCTGAGATCCAGGAAAATTAAGGAGCATTTGCTGATAACTATGGCTCTTCCCCTACTCCTGTCTTTCCAGAAGACATAGTAGATGATGCCAAAAGGGGGATAAAGATTCCATGAGAAAATTTAAGCTTGATTCTTCATCAAAGCCTAAAGAGCCTGAAACCACTGCTGCAGCATCAAGCAAAGAGATTGATGACTCTCTTAACAAAGAAAGAGACAAGTTAATTGCTGACAAGCAGAAATCATTTTTAAACGCAGAAGGGCTTCTGTTGTTACAGATGATGACATAATCCCATCACCAAGTCCCTTATCCTCACAACCACTGACAATATCATCCTCACCACCTTTTGTCATTCCCAAAACAACTCAACCTAACATGCCACCACCCACTATACTCCCTCTCACCACACAATTTCCTCTAACCTGATTGTTGTTAAAGAAGAGATCAAATCTTTTTACTCAATAGAGGAACCAGAAAAGAGAGATTTCCTATCCCTTCATGGTTACACAAAACCAAAGAATATTGACGAATACCTCCAACTGAAAGCTAAATAAGCTGAGGATATAACCAAGAGAGTTACAAAGGGAAAAGGAGATAAAAAAGTGAAGAGCTTCATGCAATATCAACTTAGCAAGGTAAGAAGTCTTGAAGACTTTGCAAAAGAATTGTGCAAAAGGTTGTCAGCAAGGGAGGATGAAAGTTTGAGGAAAGACTATCTGGATCATATTATGCAGCACAAGCAGTACAAAGCTACATGGGCACAATTTAAAGACTGGTCTGTGAATGATCTCAAACAGGAAATTGAGAGGATGCAAACAATGCTCAAGGATCCTCACAAGAAACCTACACCTCCAGACTGGAGTAAATACAAGAAAAATGTTCCTGACAGAGTTTTGAAATTAAAAAGATTAAAAGAAGAACTGGTTGCTACTAATTATGGGACAAGTAAACAGATAGCCAGATGGTCAGAGGTTAAGGTGATGGAGACCTACAAAGGTTTGGAAGAGCTTAGAAAGAAAGATCTAATTGGGCCCCAGAAGCCAGTTTATCCAACAGAGGATACAGTTCAACAACCCGCTCTTCAAAAAGTCTAATCTCAACATCTGATCTTACTCCCACTGCTTTAAGACATGTAAAAAGGCAGAAGCAGATGTCTGAGGCTGAAGAGAAGAAGTATGAACAAGATTTCATCACAGAAGGGATAAAATGCCAAGTGCAATTCAACACTAATGATGCAAGTGGTCAGCTAAGAGATACATTATTTAAACTTGCAAGTCAAATCCTTCCACCACCAACCTCAACAATAAGCCAGCTCTGCAGAAAACCATCGGATCTAAAAATTCTAAAATGGAAGTCAGATAAAGAAACCCATGAATTGACTTTGCTCTAATCAAATGGTGAAGCTACCAAGATTATAATGGAGGATGCATATGGGTTGTGTGAATAAGACCTTCAAGATCTTATGAATCTGGAGCTTGAAAGAGATGCTGAGGATATGGACTCTATGGACTTTGAACTATAATTCAAAGGTCAAATAAGGGAACTTATGTTGAGGAATAAAGATAAAGAATAATCAGAGTTTTGACATCATCTACTCCAGGGGGAGATTTTTGGGATTGAACTCTTTACAAAGGAACAAATGATATAAAGCCAAAACTTCTATCAGTTGGTTGATCCTAAATAACAGAGTTTCAAAGCTCTGCTTGGAACCACTGCCAAGCCTAAAGACTGTCATACAAGCTTTGATGAAGACAAAGCTCTGCTTTGAAGAGAACATCTGCCAAAGGGAAACCTCTGATGAAGACTAATAGTGTTTAGGATCATTAGTGTTTTGTTTATTTAGTGTAACAATGTTTGTGTATTAGCAGATGATAGGCTTAGTAGTGTTTTTAGTTAGTTATTTTTGTTAGTTGTCACTATCACCTCTGACGTCATCAAAAGATGCTTAGAGATTAGGATTGTACTATAAATAGACAGTGCCTTGTACTGTTCTATTCTATCTATTGAAATGATCATTTCGTATTATCTTCCAATCATCTTCTTTACATTTTGTACTAACATACCGTCATTGCGCTGAGGGGGAGTTATGATTACATGCAAAACTTATAAGTTTGAAAGCATGATGATCAAAGCAATCTTCCGGTAGTTGTGATACAAAGTTTTATTTTCGCTGCATTTACACTCTGTTTTATTTTCATTCATCAATCATTTTTGAAACAATCACAACTATTTGAACTCGAATCCTAGCAAGGAGACGCAAATTTCCAATCTTGCTTCGCTTACTATCGGTCGGTATTGGGGAACGAATGATCTTGAATATGAATGTGTTGACGCCAATGGGAGGTCTGGGGGTTTGGTCTCGGTTTGGGATCAGGGGGCCTTCACGAGAGTTATTTTTATAAGCATGAGTCGTTTATTGTGGTGAGTGGAAGGTTAGAGGGTTGTGATGTGATTATTAATATTGTTAATATTTATGCCTCTAGAATTGTTTCTAAAAGGAGGACTCTTTGGGAGGAGTTGAAAAAGGTAAAAATTGGAGATGAAGCCTTATGGATCTTCGCTGGGGATTTTAATGAGGTTCGAGAGGAAGGGGATAGAATGTTGTCGCAATTTGATAACTTTGGGTCTTCGATTTTTAATGCGTTTATTGCTGATTCGGGGTTGTTGGAATATCAAATGGGGGGTATAAGTTCACGTTTATGCCGGAACGATCATCGAGCCTAAGTAAGATTGACCGAGTGTTGGTGTGCGATGGCTTCTTGAATAGATGGCCGTTAGCACGTTTTGAAGCCTTATCGAGGAATTTATCGGATCACTACCCCTTACTTCTTTCATGTTTTGGGTTGGATTTTGGTCTGATCCCGTTTCATTTCTATAACAGTTGGCTTTCTTCCGAAGGTATTGGGGATGTAGTGAAGCAGGTTTTTGGTTCGCATGTCTCAGGGCCGAGTAGCATGAAAAGCCTTGCTACTATTCTCAAGTCTTTGAAGGGTAGATTAAAGTTGTGGCGTAAAGAGTCTAAATAGATGGATGATAAAGATGTTTTCTCAGCAAAAGAAGAGGTTGATATGCTAGAGAAACTTGCAGAAAATAGAAGGTTTTGGAGGAAAGGGAGAGAAGATGGGTAGGCAGATGGAGAATAAAAGAGTATGAAATAAGAGGATTTGTGACTTGAAACAAAAGGCAAAAATTAGATGGGCTAGATTGGGTGATGAAAACTCAAAGTTCTTTCATGGTATTATTAATAGCAGGAAAGCTAGAAATTGTATTAATTCCCTAGTGATTAATGGGAAATTAGACGTCAATCATTTGAAGATTAAAAATGAGGTCAAAGTGTGCTTTACTGCACGGTTTATGGAAACGTGTCGGAGTAGGCCCTCGTTGGATGGTAGGGGTTTTAAACCCTCGTGGATGAGCAAGCTAAGTCTTTGATTGTCGGGTTTTCTAATCTAGAGATTAAAATGCAGTTTGGGAGTGTGGGAGTGGTAGACCCCGGGTCCTCATGGTTTTACCTTCAAATTCCTCAAAAAGTTTTGGGAACTTTTTGAAAAGTTTTTTCATTGATCTTTTGAATGAATTTCATAGTAAAGCTTTTACTAACCGTGTTTGCAATGCATCATTTTTGGCTTTAATCCCAAAGTCCGTGACCCGAGGACTGTTAACGTGTATCGGCCTATCTCTCTTATTGGAGTTTTATATAAAGTTATTGCGAAGATTCTTGCTCTCAGGCTGAAAAAGGTGATGCATTTTCTTGTAGCCCCGTTCAAATGGAATCCGTGGAAGGTCGTTTGATTCTTGATGGGTCGTTGATTGCTAGTGAGATCGTTTCTTGGGCGAAAAAAGGCATGCAGAAGATGTTCGTGTTTCAGGTGGATTTTGAAAACGCCTACGACTCGTTTAATTGGAAATTTTTATTTTCAGTGTTAAAGGATATGGGATTTCCTCTTCTTTGGAGAAAGTGGATGGAAGCTTGCTTGAAATCTAGTTGGGCCTCAGTTCTTATAAATGGATCTCCAACATCGAAATTTCATTTGCAAAGGGGACTTCGTCAAGGTGCTTCTCTCTCTCCTTTTCTCTTTATTTTGGCGATGGAGTCGTTGGAAACCTGTGATTGATAAATTTAATACAAAGCTTTCGGCTTGGAAAGAGAGATGGTTATCGTTCGCGGGGAGGATTGTTCTTGCTAAAGCTGTGATGGGAGCGCTTCCTAAATATTATTTTTCGTTATTTCCGGTGTCCAAGAAGGTCATTAAATCCCTTGAATCTATTAGAAGAGATTTTGTTTGGGGAAGAAAGGAGGGATCGCATAAGATTAGATGGATAGTGTGGAGTAAAATGACTAAATCGAAAAGCCTGGAGACTTAAGTATTCGGGACCTTGGTAGTGCAAATCTTGCTTTATTGGCGAAATGGTGGTGGAAATATAAAGTTGACTCGAGCTCTCTTTGGGTAAGGGTGATAGGTGCTATTCATGAGAATAAAAGGTTTGTGAGGTTTATTCCAGTTAATCGGAAGTATACGGGGATGTGGAATGATATTGTCTGGATAGGGAAGGAGTTCCATGTGCTTGGAATTCCGTTAAAAGAGTTTTTAATTGCAAAAGTTGGATCTGGGGTGAAGGTTTGGTTCTGGACGGATCAATGGGCTGATGTGGGTATTCTGATGGACCAGTTTCGTGTAATTTTGAAAATTGCAAGTTTCAAGAACGCGATGGTTTTAGATAATATGACTCAAGTTCATAATGTTGTGCAGTGGAATATCAAGTGTGATAGGCCTCCCTTTAACGATGCAGAGTGGGCCGAATGGACTTCCTTGTTGTAGGTTCTTTACGATGTGAAGTTGTGTGCTGAAGCAGATGTTTGGATTTGGGAGTCGGATAGGAATAATGATTTCAGCGCCGCTGCGGTTTCGGAGCAACTTATGAAGTGTTCGGTTCATGTCGAAGATGAATGGAAGTTCTGGAACCGTTGGGTTCCACCGAAAATCAACCTGTTTACATGGTGTCTGGTGCTTTGCAGACTTCTGCTTAAAGATGAGCTTCAAAAAAAGGGGTTTGGCTTCAAAGTTATTTTTGCTCGCGGTGTGAAGATCAAGTTGAGACAGTAAATCATCTGGTGTGCCAATGCACTTTTTCGAAATCCATTTGGTGGAACGTTCTGGGATGGGTGAAACTTCCAGTTGGTGTGGTTTTTGGTTCGCATATGGAAGTTTTAGAGTTGGTAGACCGTTGTAAAGGCTCCAAGGTTTGGAAAAAGGTAATCAGCTTGATACTTCAGACCACTATGTGGCATATATGAAAGGCTCGTAAGGAGAAAGAATTTAATGGTTTGCAGTTATCTGGGAATATGGTGGTTGAGAATATAAAAGTTGACTCCTTTTTGTCGCTAAAGAGCCGGTCTAGGTTTGATAGTTTAGTCTGGGGTAGATGGGTGGATTTTAATGTTCGAGATTTTGTATCTTAGTTGGCGTTGGGGGGGGTGTTACTTGTTCATCGTTTATTTCTTTTCTCGTGTAACTCGTTCTTTTGGGTTTTTACAGTATATGCTAGCCATATTCTATAAATCATAGAATCTTGCTCTTCAAAAAATAAAAAATCTATATGAAAGGAATTTCTTTAATATCAATATAATAAATTATATCACAACTTCTAAAACGCATCTCATTTTCCTCCTATCGGACGATAATTATTACTTTATAACTTCAAATTACAACTTTTGTAAGAGAAAAAATGAAATGAACACATATGCCCTATACGGATAATTCTATATGAAAGTAACACATTAGTTTTTATCCCTTAAGAATAAAAATAATATATACGATTAAGTGATGTTAGGGTAAATAATATATATGATTAAGTGATGTTAGGGTGTATTTTTGTTTAAGTTTCTGCAATTTGAACTTATAAGCATGCATTTACATAAGACATACACTTGTCAAACACCCTATTTTCAGCCTTGATATTCTCTTCATCTCTAGCTGCATTTGTCTGAAATTATATAACATAAATACCATAACTTATCATATTTTCCATTGTTTAACCACCCTAGAATTCTAAGGTTCAAACACGAACAGAAATGTTTAACGTCATCAAATCAGTGTCGGTTCAGACCAAACCAACAGTTTCTTTCGTTTTTACAGCTTCAAAGAATGCCGCCAGAAAGGTATACCCGCCCATTGGTAGTGTGGGATCGCGTCGAACGTCCGCCAACACTGGAAGCCCCACCAGCATGGACAAGATTCAACACACACAGGAACCTACTCAAAAAGGTTATTTACTGTGTTGTTAAAATAGCGACATGAATTTTGGTAGAATATAGGTGAACCAAAAACTTTTCATAACTGATATAATACCGTATTTTCTTGACGAGAAATTAAATCACAAAAAATATTATTTTACGGTATTGAGATGTGGGATAATTATCTATTTTATGTTCACGTTAATACATAAAAACTTATGTAAAAAAATAAAGTAGATGAATGAAAATAAAATATCTGATAAATGGATATGTGACAAAATCTGACTTACAAATAAAAGAAATATATTATTTGTAATGATATCACATGGGTACACAAAACCTACATACAAGATAATATGGATATGTGACAAAATCTGACTTACAAATAAAAGAAATATATTATTTGTAATGATATCACATGGGTACACAAAACCTACATACAAGATAATGTCTCAAAATTGCTCTTTACTATTATATTTTTTCGTATTAGCATATTATAACACGTTTGAGGTTGATGTACGTTGACTGATGCCATGTTGTAGATAGGGATGTGATTACACATTCACTTGAGGACGGTTATTCAACAAGGTCCGACGAGGAAGGTTTTGGAGGTAGTTTTACCGGTAATGATTCCCTTTCTAGTAGAGAGCAGGAAAAAATTGTTCATGCGAATTCTCCAGGTACATTTCTTCATCCAAATACACATGTATGTATGCATAAATGCATGACACATGGTTACTTATGTATGCAAATACATGCATATGTACTTATGTATGTGCGTACATGCATACATACATTGTTCTGTTTTTAAGATTCAAAACAACGCTAACGTATAATGGTTCTCTGATCTCCTAATCAAAGAGTATGACAAGACTGGTGAGGGCGAATCTGCCGAAAAGGGAGAAGGGTGAATCAAACTTAAACAAAGAATCTATCAAGAAATGCAAAGAGGGGTGTTGTGATTTTTATTTACTTGTTATTTATGATCTTTGGTATTTTGGTTGGGTTTCTTACTCGAATATTATGAGAAAACATTATTAGTTGTTATAATGTAAGCCGGTTTTTTTTTGAGATACGTACAAATGTTATCAGTTATTACACAAGGTGTATGATTCTTAGCTTGAATAATAGTAGCATTGCCGTTTCCTTAGGCTCCAAGAATCTTAAACGGTATTTATTAGGGTTTTTCCGAACAAAATTTAATGATAAGAAAAGGATTAAAGAGTTTTTACCTAAATAGATATTGGTGGAAAACTTATTTACCAAAATAGGTTATTTGAAAAGTATTTACAAAATGGGTATTTCTTTAAAAAATATATTTTTTCTCACTCCTAATTCTATTGGATAAGACAATTATTATTCTCACTCCTAATTTCCTTGGATAAAAATATTATTATATAATAATTTATAAAAATAATGTATATACTTATTTAATGGTACAACCGTAAACTATTTTTATGTTTTTTAATTGTTTATTGTTTTTATTTCATTCATTTCAATTTAAAATTTCAAAGTATCAGTTATGACTGTTACGAATTTTATTCTATTTCTTGTCATTCTAATTCATTTTTCTAGTTTTTTTTCCCGCATTCCAATTTTGTCATATTTTAATTTTATCAACATTGTAATAAAATAAAAGAAATTGAAGAGAGCAGTAAAAACTGATTTGTTAATGGTTTTGATGTATTTATTTATATAAAAACGATTTGCAGAAAATATATATCCTTATTAATTAAATAAAAAGGTTATCCGGTTAAAAAAAATTAAAAGACAGATATGATTTTCTAACTTTATAATTATATAACTTTTTGTGCTAAATACATTAACAAATAGTCAACAACCAGTGTGTTAAACTAAATATATGAAGGTTTATTGAATATAATAGCTTTTCAGAAATGGATATTATATTTGTGTTTTTTCAACTTAAATGATGTGTTTTTTTTTTCTTTTATTATTATGCAAAGACCTAAAATTAAAAAAAGAAATAGTTGAAAGATACGTGTAAGTAAAAAGAAAAGTTTACAATAAAATATTTTGAAAGAAACTAAAATAATACCGATAAAGGAATAAAATGTAAATAAAATAATTAGAAAATAAACATTGAAAAAAACTTCATATAAAATCTACGATCCATTTTTTTCAAGTTTACTACAATTTTTCTTTTAACTCCTATTAAGTAAACATATTTATAAATAACAAGGCTTTTATCCAATAGAATTAAGAGTGAGAAAACCTAGCTTTTTTTTTAAAAAAAACACCCATTTTAAAGAAATACTCATTTTGTTAATACTTTTCAAATCACCTATTTTGATAAATAAGTTTTTCATCAACACCTATTTGGGCAAAAACTCAGGATTAAAAAACCCTTAGTTCCTAAACTTTGTATATACGGAGAAGAATTACCTCTTGTGGGTATAATAAGATTGGAGGTGTAATTTAGTATAGAACTAGCTTATAACCTCGTATATTACACGGGTTGAATCAATGAATTTATATACTAAATAATAAAACATTATATCTTTAAAAACCTCATGTATTGCACAAGTTGAATAAATTTAATTTTATATA
The DNA here is from genome assembly GCA_947069175.1 of Scalesia atractyloides. Lineage (NCBI taxonomy): Eukaryota > Viridiplantae > Streptophyta > Magnoliopsida > Asterales > Asteraceae > Scalesia > Scalesia atractyloides. The sequence continues at coordinate 26,640,204 of CAMTDV010000024.1, forward strand.
CCAAATAATAAAATAATTATATCTTTAAAACCATGTGTATTACACGGGTTGAATAAATGTAATATTGTTTACCAAATAAAAAAATATTTATATCCTTAAAAACCCATGTGAATTACATAGCTTGAATAAATATGATTACCAAATAATAAAAAAATATTTAAAAACTAACGGATATACTCAGTACACTGATACATATGGTGATTGCGAAAATAATTATTGAAAAGAAGATACAACGGGTTAACATGTTATTCAAGAAGCAAATATGCAGCCATTTGAGTGATAAATATAAATTATATTTAAAAAATCTGTAATAAATCTAATTTTATATATAAAGTAATATTGAAATCTATGTAATAAAATCGAGATAATAATTTTTAATAATGAAAATATAATAAATAATATATTAATACAAAGTTTGGTTTCGGTAATAAATAATTTTGTTATTTAAAAATACCTTAAATTAACAATTTAAATTTAAGGATAATATTTTATTAGAAAAATAGAAGTATTTTATTCGACATTTAAAGTAAGATAAGATTTAATATTAATTTTTATTTATTTGGCAATCGAAAAGAATAAGAGTAAATTTGTATATTACAAATAAAAAGTAAATATGATATAGAAAATCAAATAAATAATATTATAAATGAGTAGTATACATTTAATTTAAACTAAATAATAATTATCTATAGTTAAGTAGAAGAGATTAAACAAAAAATATTTAGTAGGAGAGTTATTTATAATTAATTAAAAGAGATTAAACTAAACAATAATTATCCATAAGATATTAAACTAAATAAAATTTAATTGAAGAGTTACCTATAATAATTAGAAAAGATTAAACTAAAATAATAATTATCCGTAAGATGTGGCCTAATATAATGACAAGTGTTCTCAAAATGGTTTCTTTTATCATATAGTATAGATTTAGAAAAGAAAACCTTAGCTATTCAAAAAATTACAGAGAGAAACCGAAAAGAAATCACCTACTGTACATTTAATAGTACCCATTTAATATATATGTTTTTACTTTAATGTAAAGCTTTTCACTATGATTTCATATGTTTCACTCATCGTCACTACCACATCAGTGACACATTATCATTCGCTTTCCTTTAGTTTTTTACTAACCTCTACTACGATTTCACCCCTTTTAAGTCCATATCATCCCACCTCAATTAATTTTTTTTTATCATTGCTCGTTACTTAAGTCTTATTTAAATCATATATTTCTTTGTCTTTAGGTGTTTAGATAGGAGTAGATCATGAGTTCAATACACAGGATATAACATTTAGCCACTAAAAACAATACACTAATATTAAAAATAAATAAATAAAAATGAATTAATATTAAAATTCTTAAATTAAACTAAAAGTCCTAGAATAAAAATACATTAGTTTTTTACTAACCTCTACTACGATTTCACCCCTTTTAAGTCCATATCATCCCACCTCAATTAATTTTTTTTTATCATTGCTCGTTACTTAAGTCTTATTTAAATCATATATTTCTTTGTCTTTAGGTGTTTAGATAGGAGTAGATCATGAGTTCAATACCCAGGATATAACATTTAGCCACTAAAAACAATACACTAATATTAAAAATAAATAAATAAAAATGAATTAATATTAAAATTCTTAAATTAAACTAAAAGTCCTAGAATAAAAATACATTAAAACTAAAAGTCCTAGAATAAAAAATACATTAAAATTAAAAGTTCTAGAATAAAAATACATTAAAACTAGAAGTCCTAAAATAAAATACCTTAAACATAAAACTAAGACGTTTTTGAGAGAAATCGTTAGCGAATCAAGTTCTTTTTGTGGTTGAGTATTTCTTTGTCCACATTGTCCATATTGTCGACTTTCATCCCAATCACCATAAGAAGATCGATGACATCACACTTTGTTGTTTGAGGGATAACAATTAGACGATATGCTCGTCAAGTTTATCCGTTTTGACTTCGAGAATCACTTAAAAATACATTAAAATTAAAAGTCCTAGTAAAAAAAATTCATTAGAATTAAAATTTTTAGAATAAAAATACATTATAACTAGAAGTCCTAAAATAAAAATACCTTAAACATAAAACTAAGAAGTCCTAAAATAAAAATACCTTAAACATAAAACTAAGACGTTTGTGAAAGAAATCGTTAGCGAATCAAGTTCTTTTTGTGGTTGAGTATTTCTTTGTCCATATTGTCGACTTTCATCCTAATCACCATACGAAGATCGATGACATCACACTTTTGTTGTTTGAGGGATAACAATTAGACATATGCTCGTCAAGTTTATCCATTTTGACTTCGAGATTCACTTAACTCGAAGACGAACCCGCACCTCTGCTTTTGCACGATCTCTCCCACTTGGTCGAGTTACATGAGCCGAATCATTCGAAATATCAAACTCATCGTCCAAATCATCTAAATTAAAATGAGACCGCACATCCAAACCTACGTCGGTGGACGATACATTTTTCAACCGTTTGGATCGTGGCTCCAGCACGCCCATAGTCAGGACAAAATGCACTTTGTGCTTTTACGTAAAATTTGTCACGGCTGATACATTGTAAACAAGTGACCTTTATCTTGTATGTAGGTTTTGCGTGCCTCAATAAGAAAATCAATATCATTTGCATCGCTCGCTTGACCATCGCATTGGTTGGTGAGGTTGTTGAAGATAGCGTTAAGATGGTACATTTTCTCCACATTTCTCTCCATTTACGGGAAATTTAATCTTGATGGTAAGCATCAACGTCCCATGATGTTGTGGATGGTTTCATGAAAAAACTTGTTCCTCTTTGATGATCCCCTGCAAAACTATATTATATTAAGAATTAATGTAAAATACTAAAAATAAAAAATTAAATATTAAAAAATACAATAAAAAACATATAAAAATATAAATTAAAATATTAAAAATTAACATATAAAAATGTATATAAAAAAACATAATATAAATATGAAAAATAAAAAATAATACGTAGTCGGACCTTCGGAGATGTCCACTCAATCCAAAGCCAAAGCTTTCTCTTCCGTAGACGTCCATATCTCCATTTTTTTACAATGGGTGGGGCATTGCCCGCCTTCTTTTTATACTTTCTTTTTTGTTATTATAGTGAGGGACCTGGTTGTGTTGGTTGTACAAAGTCGGGTTTAGTGCCGCGTATGGTGGTTTGTGAATTTTGGGTGTTTAGTTGGTATTGGTAGTAAAAGTTTGCCGCTTAGGCTTGTTGTGAGTTGAACAATGGATCACCAGTTGGCCGATAACAATCGACGAAGAAGTAATTGTTGGATTGAGAGTTTCCTGTGCGTGGGAGTGGGGTGTTCGGTGTGTTAGGAGTATTTGATGAGCTTCGGTATGCGTTGTTCGGGTCTATGTTGTTCTAAGGAAACATGATGTTTATAAAAAAATATTTGGAGTTTACAAATTCAGATAGAGATGGAGAGTAAAGGGAGTTGAAAGTGGGTGTTTTGTTAAAAAAAATGGTGAATGATGTAGGGGTTGTTTATGTAGCTATCGTAACCTAATAAAAAACAAGTATTTTAAGACTAAATACCTATAATAATTCGGGTAAGCAAGGTCGTCTTCACATGGAATATGTGGTTAGTGCTTAACTAAGTAATCAAATTAACTACTAATAATCTTGATTTAGGGGTTTGATTGGTCTAAAAGAAACTGGAAAATTACTAAGAAAAGTGTTATCAGATCAAAGAAATGCAACACCCATCCATGACTCAGGTTATCGGTTTCACACTAAACTCAGTTTCATTACTAAAACACCACATAGACATGACCTTGGAACTTCTTAATTAAAAGAACAACTAAAGACAGTTTTTAATAATAATCGTACGATCTCAGTGTCCAATCACAAATACCAATTACCCACCTAGTTACCAACTCGCTAGCGATGAAAATATCACAAATACGTTTGACAAAAGACAATCAATTCAAATATAGAAAAATGTTTATCTAATTCAAACACAAGTAGTCCAGATATACTAGTTTGCAAAGTAATTATACAAAGCTAATGAGCAAAACCGAATAACCGTTCACCCAGGAAAGTTACAAGAGGTTTAGCCACTCCTGTTTATCATCACAGCTTCAATTCATGTTCTGGATTGATCTTGCATGAAGAAATCGATGTAGAACAACTTGAGAACTCCAAAATCGCCTATGGTTTGTCTCTGGTTCGTCTGGAATCGATTTTAGCTTAATCCCCATGCTTTGATTAGGTCAAAACAAGAATTTTCATGATTTTTAACTCCATCGCGTGTCACGGGGGGTCTTGATTGGTGTTTTCGCTTGGCGTGGAGAAGCAAAAAGTACAAAATTGACAATTTACCCCCACGTGGCGCGGGGGAAATAACTTTTCTAGAACTTTGTTTTGTTGCCCTTGTTTCACCCGTGTGCTCCAATATTTTTCTTTAAAGCTTGTTTGTCACCATTTAGCACACTTTTAACATGCACGATACCATGTAACATAAGACAATACATTATACATAAAACAACTTGATAAAACGCTAAACATATACAAAACTAGTAAATTTACACCGTGTTGTTACCAACACATCAGTTATTTATATATTTGAATTGAATTTTTTTTCATAAAGTTGAACTTTTATTTAAGCGTTTGGGTGGACCCCACACAAACAACACCTTCCTCATATTGTTGCTACCTCCCCTCCTCATCCCTTCACTCTGCCGTTCCCGCCCCCTCAGCTGGTGTACCACGCCGCCCACACCCTCTACCTTGCAACCTGGCTAGGGCGTGAGACCATAGTATTCAGCTTTAGACGCCCCACTCTAATGGATTAGACACATCCATATAAAAGTAGAAGACTAGCAAATGGATTAAATGTATTTCTGTAATTGGTTTGGCGCGCTAGCATTCTTGTTATATAAATGAATCAAAATTGGAAAGTTTGGTGGATTGTTGTAATGTGTAAGTGCAGCGTCAGGTGACTGAAGATTATCAGTGACACATAGAATTGATAGCAACAACTAAGGGGAGTCTGTAAGTGCAATGACCTGCCGAGTAAGTATGGCTTTATCAATTTTGTGAAAAGTCCAAGTTACAAGGAGAAGATCAAATTGTGATGTTTATAAGTGTTCCGAATTATGTAAGACTTTAGAGGTTTGATAACACTGAAGTTAATTCCTAGTACTGAAGTGTTCAGAGGTATGCGAACCTCGGTACTTTATGTTCCATAGAATAGGTAGTTCTCCGGAACTTTGTGTAAAGTTCCAGATTATGCTTTGGGCCTAGATATATCGATTGTATGATGATGTCCGGGTGAGTTTTTAAGTTCTGGGTGAACAGAGAGTTTTAGAGAGAGAGAGAGAAAGAGAGAGAGCTTAGAGAGTGAAAGTCTGTTTTAGATCTTTGTGATCTAAACCATCTGGTCTAGAGGATGTTTACTCTTTCGGTATTGTAAATCTGTGTTGACTGTATCATATTGAAAGAGTTCGTTTTACATCTTGTTCTTCTACACTTTCTTCTATACTTTATGTTTTACGTCTGGATCAAGTGCAATGTTTTTGTTCGTCCTCGACCCAACAGGTCTCGCAGACATAATAGTGGTATAATGAATTAGAAGCATTGTTCTAATTGGATTAGACACCTCATAATTAAATTGTTATGGAGCCATCGAGACGAGCGAGGTTGAGCTTGAGCTCGAACTTAAACAAGCCAGCTCGGTTGACTCGTAAAATGGTTCCAGCCAAATTGAGTTAACACGTTAATTTTTTTATTTTTATTTATTTTTTAAATTTTTACAAAATAAAATTACACATATATCTATATGTATTTTATCTTATTTTTAAAAACCAAAAGGCATATTAAAAGTGTTATATTTATGTTTTTGTTTATTTTCTCATATGTTATTGATTAATTAAATTTAAAATGTTAACACTTCAACCTGGGGCTGTTCATGAGCCGAGCCGAGCCGAGCTAGGTCACGCTCGGGCTCGGCTCGATTATAAACCGAGCTGGCTTGGCTAGGCTCAGATTCGAAACCGAGCTGAAAACCAAAGCTCGGGCTCGGCTTGGTTTTAAACCAAGCTGGCTCGGCTCGGCTTGGTTTGGCTCGATTTTAAAAATAAAAATTAGTACATAGCTCTAAAATTTAAGTAGTATAAAATATTACTCAATACTTCAAAACAACATATCAAAAATAAATTCAACCTAATACATCACAAACCAAAATCAAATTAAACAACACAAAATAAGTTTTAAACTTCTATGAAATACAATATTAGTTCTTTAGCATGGTAATCAACCTTAAAATAAATCATAGATATCAAATAACAAACCTAAATACATGTAAATAATAATTAGTTTTTTAAATATATTATAATGTATATAAAAATAAAATATATTACAAGTAAATGATCTGAGCTAAGCCGAACCGAGCTAACAAGCGAGCCAAACCCAACCAATCGGGCTCGTTACGAGCCGAGCCGAGCTAGACTCACTTTCTAACCGAGCCGAGCCGGCTCGGCTCACTTTTAAACCGAGCTATATCGAGCGATCCGAGCTAAATCTGAGCGAGCTCCGAGCCACGAGCTTTTTGAACAGCCCTACTTCAACCCCTTCCCACATAACTTTTTTTAATGATAATACATTTAAAATTAAAATTAATCTATATAAAATAAAATAATTCGAGCTGGCTCGTGTGCTCACGAGCCGAGGTAGGCCTAGTTCTGAGCAGCCTGTTTACAACCAAGCTTTTTTTTGAGTAAGCTTCGAACAAGCCGTGAAATATGAGTTTTTATCACCCCTATTAGTAATTCGCAGTATATGATAATAATGTAGTAGTGCTGGTTAGTGGTTCATAATTTGATTTAGTAGGTTTAATTTGGCACGGTTTAAAACCAAATGAGCCCCCTAAATATAAAAATAATCAAAGAAAATTAGGGATATTATGGTTTGAAAAATGAAGTACAAAAAAGATATTTGGGATAGAAAAAATTGAAAATAAGTTATCATTTGAATAAATTTAAAATCCAAATGTGTAACTTTTTTTTTCATTTTTACGGTATCTTTCTTATTAACTTTTTGTATTTTTTTAGGGTAGAAGGAGTACTTCTCAAATGGAGAGTGGTAAACCTTTTTTGTAATCAATAATATCATGCCATATCAACTTACCTCTTCACTCCCTATTTTACACTCAAACACTAGGGGTGCTCAAACACATTGAGAGTGGTAAACAATCTTTAAAAAAAAAATTTATGATTGGTTGAAAAATGATGGAGCCCACCATTAACCCGCTGTCTCTCCCTTCTCTCTCCTATTCCCCACTCGGTGAGTACTCATCAATTACCGCCTTCACCACTCACTGAAACCATATTGGCAACACCTTCCCGATCGGTAAACTTACTTCCCGCATGAAGTCACCACATGCACTCCTGTCGCAACCCACGACCCCTACCCCGGGAGGGGAGCCGCGAGACACAGAGCTGGTGGTACCGGTGTGTATTAATTTGGCAGCGGAATTACAACATCAGGATCGTAGTTAGGAAATAATTGATTAGAGTTTCAAAACACCAAACTTTTATATTACAAAAATGGGATAAAACCTAAGTTTCAATTACAATACATTTGTAGGGATAAACTCTGACTTATGGAAAACATAAACTCCGTTTATTTAGGTAACTTTTATAGCCACTTTTCTAAGCCTTGAGTCCTCTACAGCTGGCTTCTATCAGCTTCAAATTAAGTTACCTGAAACGCGTTTTAAAAAGATTTTATCAGGAAGAAATACTGGTGAATACATCCCAGCATAATCAAAACAAGTTTTATAGCTTTACAGTTATTGAGAGCATCCGCATTTACAATGTTTATATCTACAGCATTACCCAATCAGTATTGTCACTCCTACTTGTGGGTTATGTTACCCATTGCCAAAAATCCATTTGTCCAACGGTAATGGATTCAAATTTCGTATACAAAACCCCAACATACCGGCAGTAATTGTAGAATACATATACTCAATCGCTGTTAAGCATAATTAAAATATTTTGACCCACAAAAAGGTTTACAAAAAGAGAATGTACTCATTTTGAAAACTTAGGTATTCCTACGGAGTTCCTGGTGAAAATTCTTGATTACTTCCTGGAATTTCTATTTAAAACATACAATGCACATGCGTTAGTAAATTAACCCAGGTCTCTTTTAGCTATACAACTGAGACAGAACCCCAGCGTGCGTAGTCAGGAAGGGCCTTGACATGCGTCGGTGGGTCCTAAATCAATCGGGTAGGATAACCATACAGCACAAGATAGAACCACAACGTACTAAGTCGGGCAGAGCCTTGACATGTGTTGGCGGGTTCTAACTCGGGTAGGGTAACGAATTAGTAATCGGGGGTTAAGATACTTACAGCGGGCAGCGCTTCGCAGGTTTAGGGTTTAAGGGGAGGGGGTTTTGACAGAAACAGAGAGTAGAGGGAGTATACGTTCGATTTTTCCGATCGAAACTGAGCAACGAAAACGATCCCAGGCCTGGCCTTATATAGGCCAATTTGACCTCTCCCGCGCGTCACGCGGGAATCTGGGTTTGCTCTCGCGTGGCGCCTGAGGTGCCTAGCTAGGGCTAGGTCAGCCTCGTAACGGGTATAGGCTTGCCACATGGCAAAAACGGACATACGCGTGTTTGACCTCTCCGCGCGTCACGCCAGGATCAGGGGTTCCTGGCGCGTGGCGCCTGGGATGCCCAGATCCATTTTCTTCGTTTTGCGTGCTGAGTCTCGATTCACGTGTCTGGTTTGTTGTTTTGGCTCGGTTCGGGGTGGTTTGGAGAGTTGTTACATCCTCCCCACCTTGTTTTAAATCTCGTCCACGAGATTCACTTGAATAGATGTGGATATTTTCTTTGCATTTCTGACTCTTACTCCCATGTATATTCTGCCCCTCTCTTTGAATCCCATTTAACTTTGACCAGAACTAATCTTTTGTGCTTGAGGTTCTTGATCTTTCTATCTTCAATCTGAATGGGTTTCTCTACAAATTTAAGTTTCTCGTTAACCTCTATATCTTGGAAAGGTATTACTAATGATTCGTCTGCTAAACATTTCTTGAAATTCCAAAGGTTTGCGTCTGTTATCTGGGCTTAGTTTTCCTTTCTTACCGAATCTTACAACTCCTTTCCATGGTGAGACTTTTAATAGCACTTTATCTCCAACTTGAAATTCCAAAGGTTTGCGTCTGTTATTTGCATAACTCTTTTGACGATCTCGGGCTGTTTTCAGTCTTTCATTGACTTGGATAATTTTGTTAGTTGTTTCTTGTACAATCTCAGGACCTGATAATTGCTTTTCTCCAATTTCTGCCCAACACACTTGTGTTCGACATTTCCGTCCGTAGAGTGCTTCAAAAGGTGCATCATTGATGCTGGTATGATAACTGTTGTTGTAGGAAAATTCTATCAAAGGTAAATGTTCATCCCAATTTCCTCCGAAATCAATGACACTGGCTCTAAGCATATCTTCCATTGTTTGGATTGTCCTTTCACTTTGACCGTCTGTTTGAGGATGATATGTTGTACTTAGATTTTTTCCATTGCTTTTTGGAAACTTGTCCAAAAATGCGAAGTAAACCGGCTTTTCCTGTCAGACACAATAGATAAATGAATTCCATGCAATGAAACTATTTCATTTACATATAATTTAGCTAGTTGTTCCATACTGAAAGTTTCTTTCATCGGTAAGAAATGTGCCGATTTAGTTAACCTGTCTACAATCACCCAGATTGTGTCGTTGCCTTTTCGCGTCTTGGGTAGTTTGGTAAGAAAGTCCATTGTTATTACTTCCCATTTCCAAATTGGCATTTCCAATTGTTGCAACAGTCCTGAAGGTTTCTGATGTTTAGCTTTAACCTGTGAACATGTTAGACATTTAACAACGTAGCTTGCTACATCCTTTTTCATACCTATCCACCAGAAATTCTTTCTTAAATCTTTATACATCTTATCACTTCCAGGATGCATTGTATAATTAGTCTTATGGGCTTCCTCTAAATTCGATTTCGCAGGTCTCCTTGAATAGGAATCAAAATTCTTCTCTTATGGAATCTCCAAACTCCATCGGTTCCTTTTTCTGATTCCTTAATCATTCCTTTTAATCCTTCAGCATCGTCCTTGATGGCTGTTTCCTGAACCTGTTTAATTTGCTCATTTAAATCTATCTGAAGATTTAGTCTAAGAGAGCGTACTCTTTTCGGGTTCTCATGATACTTTCGACTTAAAGTGTCAGCTACTACGTTAGCTTTTCCTGCATGATACTGGATATCACAATCATAATCACTAAGGATTTCCATCCATCACCTCTGTCTCATGTTTAATTCCTTTTGTCCAAAGACATATCGTAAACTCTTATGATCTGTGAATATCACAAACTTACTACCGTAAAGATAGTGTCTCCAAATCTTAAGGGCAAAAAAATTGCTCCTAATTCAATTCAAGATCATGTGTAGTATAATTTTCTTCATGCTTCTTGAGTTGTATAGAGGCATAAGCAATTACTTTTTGACGTTGCATTAGCACACATCCATATCCTAATTTAGACGCGTCACAATAAACTATGAAGTCTTCAGTTCCTTCCGGCAATGCGAGTATTGGTGCGTTGGTTAACTTGTGTTTTAAAATCCTGAATGCTTCTTCCTGCTTTGGTCCCCATTCAAATTTAACTGATTTGCAAGTTAGCTTGGTTAATGGAATGGCTATTCTAGAAAAATCTTGAATAACGCGTCTATAATATCCTGCTAATCCAAGAAAACTTCTTACTTCCGTAGGCGACTTAGGGACTTCCCATCTGGTAATTGCCTCGATCTTTGTTGGATCCACATGAATTCCTTCATGGTTAACCAAATGTCCAAGGAATTGTACTTCTTGTAACCAAAATTCACACTTCGAGAATTTAGCGTAAAGCTTTTCCTTCCTTAGCAATGACAGGAGTATATGCAAATGCCCTGCGTGATCTTCCTTACTCTTAGAGTAAATTAGAATATCATTTATAAAGACGATTATGAATTTGTCCAGGTATGGTTTACATATCCTGTTCATCATGTCCATAAACGCAGCTGGGGCATTGGTTAAACCAAATGGCATGACTGTAAATTCATAATGACCATATCTCGTTCTGAAAGCAGTTTTAGGAATGTCCTCTTCCTGTACTTTTAGCTGATGATATCCTGAGCGTAAGTCGATCTTAGAAAAGAATCGGGCTCCTTGGAGTTGATCAAACAGATCATCGATTCTCGGTAATGGGTACCGATTTTAATTGTAACCTTATTCAATTCTCGGTAGTCAATGCACATACGCATTGATCCGTCCTTCTTCTTAACAAATAACACCGGTGCTCCCCATGGTGATGAGCTAGGTTGTATGAAACCTTTCTCTAGTAATTCGTCCAGTTGTTTCTCCAGTTCCTGTATTTCCGTCGGTGCTAGGCGATAGGGGGCTTTGGCAATCGGTGCTGTTCCTGGTATTAGGTGAATTCTAAATTCAACCTCTTGATCTGGCGGCAATCCAGGCATCTCTTCTGGAAAGACATAAGAGAATTCAGATATTACAGGAATATCCTTTAATTTTTCCCTTTAGTGTTGATGATTACGGAAATCATAGAAACCATTCCTCCTTTTCGTGTATAACTTGCCGCTTTCATCACGGAGATGAACTTTGTTGACCTTGTCGACTTATCTCCCTTAATTGTGATCCTCTCGCCAGATGGCGCAATCACTTCTACAGATTTTTGATCACACAATATTCGTGCCTGATTGGTTACCAACCAATCCATTCCTAACACGACATCGAATCCGGCTAGATCCATTGGAAAAAGGTTAGCAGAAAAATTTTGACTTAAAAGTTCTCTCTTAGCTCCCTGCAGGATTTCGCTTATTTTGATAGAGGATCCATCTGCCGTTTCCACCAAACAGTCTTGGTAGAGTTTAGTTAATGGTTGATTAAGGAAATTGCAGAAGGAAGTATTTATGAAACTTTGGTTTGCACCAGAGTCAAATAATACTTTTGCATAAACATCATTAACTAAAAATGTACCGACAATCACATCTGGAATCATCTTGGCTTCTTCGGCAGTCAGCACGAAGCTCTGGCAGTCTTCTTGGGTCCTTCCGTCGTCCTTGCTTTGTTGTTCGCCGCTAGAGCTAGTTTCGAGCAATTGGTTTTAATATGACCGGCTTCTTTACAATTGTAGCATAGCCTATTATTAGGTTTCTTTCTGCAGTCTTCTTCCTTATGCCCTGGGAAGTTGCAGAAATTACAGTATGTAGAGCATTTCCCGAAATGCTTCTTTTTGCAGTACTTACATAGGGGTGACGAAGAACTTGCCCCTTTTCCGCGATAGGAATTACCATAACATAGTTCCTGAGTAATCTTTTGAGTTAGGTTCCTTTTCTGGTTTTCTTCTTGCGTACGTACCAATTAATCTGTCAAGGTGTTTGCTAGCTCTACTGCTTCTTCAATAGTTTGTGGTCTAGCTGCCTTAACCACATGTTTGATTTTACTGATTAATCCCCAAATGTAACGGGAGATTAATACTGGTTCTGGTGAGGCCGGGGTTGGTACAATCCTTGCATATTCAAAGAATGTGGTGGTATAATCTTTACAATTTACCCCAATCATTCTATGATTTAGGAACTTATTAACAATATGTTCCTTTTCATTAGGAGGACAAAATTTCCTTTCAACTATTTCCTTAAAGTTGTTCCATTCCATACTGTAAACCCTATCACTTCCTCGAGACTGAAGAATGGTATTCCACCATTCTAAAGCTGCATCTTTAAAAAGATTAGAAGCATACATAACTTTATCCTCATTGGCACACTTACTTATTTTTAAAACTGCTTTGGTCTTTTCTATCCAGCCAAGGCTGAAATAGCTCATTCACTGCCTGAGAATTCTATCGGTTTGCATGATAAGAATTCTTTATAAGAACAACCATATGAGATGGTTCTTCTTCTTTTTGGAACAGGAGCTTGAATTAATAGTTCATGATTTCCGTTCATGCTATGATTTGGTTCAGAGGACACGCATTTACTTCCGTTTCCAGACTTATCGTTTTCTGCCTTTTTAATAGTATCGATAATATAGGGCATAGCATCTATGATTCCTTGAGCTACTATGTGTTCGATAGCACTTTTATTCATTTGATTCTCGTTATTATCGTTATTCTGGATTTCCTAATTTATTTCGTCCGACATCTGAATCGTAAACATTTATCAAGTATTAATATCACAGAATAATAAATATCACACAACACAGTGAACCAAAATCGTTGAGCATTGCGACTTTTACTCTTTTCATATATATGCGTCTATTACAACCATAACTGAAATTCAAACATTAGTAACTATGCATCGATATATGTATATAGTGGTATATAGTTATATTTATTTTAGTTTTTTTTCTCTAATTATGTAACAAAATACACACACATATATACATATATAGTAGGTGGCGGTTGCTTAAAACTGCATTTCCCGCTCGTCATACTTCCAGACGAGCTTCTCTCCGATTTGGCGAATTCGGTTTCCTTCCTCCACCAGTTCATCTCCAAGCTGGCGAAGTTCTTCAACATGCTCTATGGGTCGCACTGGGGCTGGCACTGGTTCAGGGTAAGGTGGAACTGGTTCTTCGTAGGGGAATAGGTTTTCCAGTAATTGATGTATTTCCCAGTTGTTGGCCCACCATAGGTTTAGAGGATTTGGTGCTGGAATCCCTTGGGTTCCTCGTTGGGGTCAAAGGCTGGGATTGGAAATTGGTTCCCCTGGTTCTGGTTTAGATTCATGGGTTGGTTGGGAAATAAAGGAAGTATCTGTGGTTCTGGATTTGCTACTTGGTTGAAATTAGGCTCTCATCCTGTATTTCCATACAAGTGGAAATTCACTAATTGTCTATCCAACTCTTCTTCCCATAAGGGTCTAACTTCTGGGTTTTGGGTATTTCTAATTGCTATGGCTTGCTGTTGGGCTTGTCTTAATCTTTTCCTCATCTCATGGCCTCGACTAAACCAACCTCTCTTTTTAGGGGGAAAAGGTTCTACAGCTTTGGCTTTGAAAACAAAGATTCCCCGGAGTCGGTAGTGGATCCAGCGGTTGACTGGGAGGTTCCTTCATCTGTGGGAGAATGAGGTAGGTGACGATAAGCGTTAGAAGTACCCTGATCACTCATACTGTAAACTAAGAAAATTTGTCAGATTAACACAAAATAATCATAGAAGTTATAGATATTTCCTAACACAATAGGATAAAGTTTAGGTATGTAAAACAACACCTAAATGGCTTAAACCAGTGGCATGGCTCTGATACCACCTTCTGTCGCAACCCCCGACCCCTACCCCGGGAGCGGGAGTCGCGAGACACAGAGCTGGTGGTACCGGTATTTATTAATTTGGCAGCGGAATTACAACATCAGGGTCGTAGTTAGGAAATAATTGATCAGAGTTTCAAAACACCAAACTTTTATATTACACAAAATGGGATAAAACCCAAGTTTCAATTACAATACATTTGTAGGGATACTTATGGAAAACATAAACTCCGTTTATTTAGGTAACTTTTATAGCCACTTTCCTAAGCCTTCAGTGATCTCCAGCTGGCTTCTATTAGCTTCACGTTAAGTTACCTGAAACGCGTTTTAAAAAGATTTTATCAGCAAGAAATACTGGTGAATACATCCCAGTATAATCAAAACAAGTTTTATAGTTTTACAGTTGTTGAGAGCATCCGCATTTACAATGCTTATATCTACAACATTACCTAATCAGTACTGTCACTCCTGACTTGTGAGTCATGTTACCCATTGGCAAAAATCCATTTGTCCAACGGTAACGGATTCAAATTTCGTATACAAAACCCCAACATACCGGCAGTAATTGTAGAATATATATACTCAATCACTGTTAAGCATAATTAAAATATTTTAACCCACAAAAAAGTTTACAAAAAGAGAATGTACTCACTTGAAAACTTAGGTATTCCTACGGAGTTCCTGGTGAAAATTCTTGATTACTTCCTGGAATTTCTATTTAAAACATACAATGCACATGCGTTAGTAAATTAACCTAGGTCACTTTTAGCCATACAACCGAGACAGAACCCCGGCATGCGTAGTCAGGCAGGGCCTTGACATGCGTCGGTTGGTCCTAAATCAATCGGGTAGGATAACCATACAACACAAGATAGAACCACAACGTACTAAGTTGGACAGAGCCTTGACATGCGTTTGCGGGTTCTAACCCGGATAGGGTAACAAATTAGTGATTGGGGGTTAAGATACTTACATCGGGCAGCGCTTCGCAGGTTTAGGGGTTTAGGGGGAGGGGGTTTTGGCAGAAACAGAGTGTTGAGGGAGTATAAGTTCAATTTTTCCGATCGAAACTGAGCAACGAAAACGATCCCAGGCCTGGCCTTATATAGGCCAATTTGACCTCTCCCGCGCGTCGCGCTGGAATCTGGGTCTGCTCTCGCATGGCGCCTGAGGTGCCTAGCTAGGGATAGGTCAGGCTCGTAACGGGTATAGGCTTGCCACATGGCAAAAACGGACATACGCGTGTCTGACCTCTCCCGCGCGTCGCGCCAGGATCAGGGGTTCCTGGCGCGTGGCGCTTGGGATGCCCAGATCCATTTTCTTCGTTTTGCGTGCTGAGTCTTGATTCGCGTGTCCGGTATGTCGTTTCGGCTCGGTTCGGGGTGTTTTGGAGAGTTGTTACAACTCCCTCCAGCCTTACCTTTCTGATATATGGTGATTAATTTTGTCAACAATTAGACAATTATGTCAGTTGAAAATCCCTAGTGAAAACTGTATCAGAAGCAACCTTGTTACTATTGCTTAGAGATTGGCCCCTTGTGGGATCCAAGGAGCAAAGCCTATGGCTATGACATATATGTATGAAGAAAAATTTCATAAGTGACTGAAAATAAGTAGCAAGTAGCTACTAATCTATATCTATAATACCTTATTAAGTAAACTATGATTTTTGCCCTTATGGTAATTTATCATGTGTACAAGTTTTGAAGCCAGGTGTATAAATAAAGCAAGCCATTTTAGAAGGGGTAAGCTTAAACATTGTCCAAAGTTTTAAGACACTCTAAGGGCAATTTAGACATTTGAAACATGGAATCCACATCTCTCTTATATCTTCCACTAAACCAGAATTCAATATGTAATGAATACCTCACCTGTTCGATTTCCCATCACCCACAGGCCACAACAACCATCCACCTTCAATTCTCTACCCCACTCTCCCTTTTATCGACCATTTCAAGCGCTCTATTGAAATCATAAAGCAATCATCAGTAGTTATAGCCATCAATCTCATTAATGTGCCATTTGAATGCAATCATCAATTTCTAACTCATCAGTTATGAAACCGCCATTCAATTTGTTGAGGAATTGCAGCAATAAATGAGATCGTCTATAGTATAGATATCTCATCTCCAATGGATTCAGACATGAAGTAACGCATCGACTCTAATAGCACTAAATCGATTCCATGTCCCCTTGTAAGTGTGATGTAGATAATTGATAAACGAATTGCCTTATTCATATTCCTCTGATTCCGCTTTTCGAACCTAGCCACTGCTTCAATGGTGCCATGTACTTTTACTCTTCATTTGTAATTGATGTTTTGAATTCGTGATTTTCTCGTTTCAATTTGAAGTAAATGAACTGAGATTAACTTGTGCATTGGTATCGGTTTTGAATTCAGCTTATGATGAAGCCATGGATGCTTTGTCTTCTCTAATCAGGAGTCGCTCTGGTAAATTAACCACTTTCTGACCACTTCTTATTTTTTAATTTTCATAACCTCACAAGCCCTTCATTTTAGCTTTTGGATTGTGGGTTTTGTTACCCATCATTTGTTTCAATATACTCCTAAAAAGTTTAGATTGGGGTAGGCTATATGCTGAAAATTAATTTATTTTGGGTTTTTATGTTGGGAATTTACCAATTTGGTGATTAGTCGGTTATCTAATACACCATGAAGAGTGGTGGTCAAGTATGCAACATTCTTATCTGGGTTGGTTGTTATTTGAACTTATCTGGGTTAATTGTTATTTGAGTTGGATTTCAGATTTCATAAGTTTTGTTAATTGTTATTCTGGGCCATCCTACTAAATATTATAATTTAATCTAAATAAGAATAAACATATAAAATTAATAATACATTCTTTCGAGATGCGCAACTATCTATGGGTAAATAATTGATATTTTGGTTGCTTAACCTTGATTAGGCAACTAAACAAGGGTGTATCTAGATGGATGTCTGGGCAAGAATTTTGTGCGAATCCACAGGCGATGAACAATACTTTTGGAAACGGGAGCGTTGAAGAAATCGAAGGCCTTGGATCTTATGTTACCAGCGATCGCTCATCAAATTGTGCCATCCTTCTCGGTTCGGATGCTTTCGGTATCATCTTACTTACCGCTTATTATTTCCAGTCACTTTTATGTGATTGATATGCTATGGTTTTTAACTCAATTTTGATATTGTTTGTGTAACTAAAAGCGAATCAAAATACATTACCTATGGTTGATCGAAAAAGTAAAATCTTGAAATGAGTAACAACTTATTGGAATAAGTTGATATATGATGAAACCACGACCATTTGGTCTTAAAATGCAAATAATATATAAGTATACATGTCTTCAAATTCTGCTAGATTTGATTTCTTTTTATCTAATTTCCTTCTAATAATATGTCCGCATGCCATGAAGGAGTGTCATGCTAAGGTGTGAAAGTTTCAGTGATCTATGTGAGTCAATGCCAAGGTTCCCTGTGTATAAGACCACTGCTTATGGGAAGCGGAAGTGTACTCCAGAGTACTTTTCTCGTGTATGTTTCTTTTGTCGGTGACTGTTTCAAGGTATGTTGTTTATAAATGTCATCTTGAAGGTACACAAAATCTTTGTTGGACACTATAATATGCTTTTGATTTCTATTTTAAATTTAAGGTAAAGATTCAATTTGATTTCTCCTGAGATGTTTGTTATTATTTCACTAATCTAAGGAAGGTTATCACCAATAAACTTGGTAGTCGAGACTGAATGCATAGAGCAACCCTTGGAGGTACCAGTGGTGTAAAAACTATAGGAAATTATGCTACGGTTATCATGTCTGTTGTTGCTACTTCCTTGAATTGTCTTTTTAAGTATATAATTTTTTATCACATGACTAATGGTTGCCATTTTAATAATATCATCTAGGTGTTGAAGGCCAAGGTGCAGCAAAGGCAAAGGCTATTCAGATGTTTTGTATCTCGACAGTACGCACAAAAAGTATTCGAGAGAGGTCTCGTCTCGTCTTGTAATATTTTTGTTGTAAAGTTTTAGATTATCGTTGCGTTTCCCAATGGTAGAATAGGTCAAGGTGTGGCTTTGAAATGTATGCTTTGTTGCACAAGAGTCCATTTTGACTCGTTATAGAAAACAAGCAAATAAAAATTATCCAAATCCACTCATTTCTTGAATGGGTCATTATTTCTAGATGTATTTTTTAGCTATCTTTTTATATTTGGCATGTTTAAGATAATACTAGCATACTCATAGTTAGTATATGGGCTAAAATTGAGACCTCTGGTCAGTAAGGTTGACTAAAATCATAGTCAAAGTTCCCTAAAAAGAAGATTAGCCTCAACCAAGTTGGTTTCTAAGCTAGATGCATACATACTATTGCAACATTTACAATTAATCAAAGTGAACTCAGATGTCATATGATAATTATGATGAAATTAAAATTTCAAAATTGGCGTCTATTGTAATTGTGTGTATCCAGATTATAGTAATTCAAAAGCCAAAATAGTTAAAAGTATTAACTATTGATATAACTTTTTTATTTGTAAGAAATTATTTCTATACTTCTCTTTTGTACTATAATCGCAAAGTATCCGTATTAATGGTTGAACCGACATGTGTTTTACGCTCTAAATGTCACTTTTAATCACCTAATAAATACATTACACCGTCTCTACACGCGACATGTAATTTGAAGCCATGGACTTAACCACCTTTGAATTACTTAAAAAGCATTACGCCACCAACACATGATGGGTAAATTACTTCACACGCAATATAACGGATAACCCACAAAAGCGTACACACACCACAAATCCCAAACAACAACTACGCGACGACAAAATAGACGCACACGCCGCAACACGTGGGCATTCCCACTAGTCATCAATTAATAAAATATTTGACGACAAGTCCATAGGTAGCAAAATGAAATCAGGAGGTGTCACACCCCAACCGATGGCGGAAACTTCGGGGTTAGTGGCACTAGGCGACCAGATTGTCTCACGAGAAATTCCGTAACAATTATCCAACAACATTACTTAACGTTTAACATCCATACTATTAAACATAATATTTCAAACAACCATTACAGAAATTCTGATTTTCTCATAAAAACAACATGGTTCGATTTCCGCTAGATTTTTATTACAACAGTTCTAAACAAGATAAACAAAATACTAAATAAAACTACTCTAAAGCAATCCAAGCTAAATCCTCAACCTGTTACATAGGTTAAAATACAAGTCAATACAATTAAGTAAAGGTGAGCATACGAGTTTGAGTAATACTAGCATAGTCGAGAAAGCGTTTGCGAAACAATCTAATTACATATCATGATACACCAAAACACTTAACATAACATAGGCTCATTTCTCATGATAACTACCGTGAAAAGGCTTGCGCGACCATCCTAACTAGACCCCGTCGGGTGTTAGCCAAACTATAGTACCATACTAGCTAAGGAGGCAAGTTAACGAAAATAAGTCCTAGTCACATGTTTCTAGTATCACGCATCGAGCATATACAATCAGATTATTCGCGTGTGATAAACAGTTTTGAATTGTGAAGTGATTTTGATAGAGGAACGTATGTAACACCCAAAAAGTGCATTAAAGCGAAAATGGGTCAAGTATACTCACTGTGGGTGCGTTTTGGTAAGACTTAAGATTCTGAGGAGAGTTGCGGAGAGCGCCGGATCAGCCTGTAAACGAACAGAAGTGCATCAGTCTTCCGAAAAGCCGAAATGGTGAAGTCTTGATTGAGCAGTAGCCAAGTTCGGGCGAACTTGTGTGTAAACACACAAGTTCGAGCGAACTTGTGTGTAAACACACAAGTTCGAGCGAACTTGTATGGTTTTGGTGAGTTTTGAGTCAAGTTCGGTCGAACTTGATGAGTAACCTGAGAAACTTGTCAAGTACGGGCGAACTTGTAAGAAATTCTTACTGACAAGACAAGTTCGGGCGAACTTGCATAGTTTCTTAAGAAACTAGACAAGTTCGGTTGAACTTGTAAGAAATTTGGTGAGAATTGACCCAAGTTCGGCCGAACTTGGCCCATATGGGTGCAAGTTCGGTCAAACTTGACTAGTGAGCTGGTGATTCTTGAGCGAACTTGATGTTTTCGGGTCCAAAATCTTGCGTTTTCGCGTCGTTTGCTGAGGAAATCAAGTGTTCATCCCTCCAACCCTGGGCTACTGAGCAAACTTAGGTCGGAGAGGTCTTTTAGAGCGGTTTTAGCAGTTTTACAAAAGCTTGGACTAATCCGGGCGAATTCGGGGTTCGTTCGGATTAGTCCGGCTTGTGTAAACCAACATAAACGTCCTTGTGCTTCAAGATCTGGGATCTTGATTGACAAATGCTTCATTTCATATCAAAAAATGAACAAAAAATTGTCAAAAGTCCGTATTTTGTGTAAAAATCAATGCTCAAAAAGGTTTTTGCTCAGATCTAAGCTTAGATCTGAGTGAAAAGCAAAAGTTTTATGTAAAAAGATGAAGATTTTCGTAAATAGAAGAGTTTTGGTAAAAACGAAGGCTATTCCTTATGCCAGAATCGTTGTAAACCTTTGCAAAACGTTGATAAACGTTCTTGTAGCTGAAATTGGGTTGATTCTTACTTAGAACACGAAGGTTTCGGGTTTTGAGAGCTCTGGGCGAACTTACAGCACGTTCAAATGAGAGGAATGAGCTGAGTATTTATAGGTGAAGGCAAGAATGAAGCTGATGGGAGTCAAGTTCGGCCGAACTTGTACAAAATTGTACAAGTTCGCGCGTACTTGTAGGGTTTTCAGGGGTTTCTAGTCAAGTTCGGCCGAACTTGCTGAATCTTTAAGGATTCAGACAAGTTCGAGCGAACTTAAGTTTAAAATTGAGATTCTGCTTTGGCCAGTCATGTTCGACCGAACTTGGGGTCACCAAGTTCGAGCTAACTTGACCCAATTATTGGGTTTTCTTCGTTTATTCCGCGTTAAGTGTTCGTTTACCTATCCGGTTCGTATTAGTTAGTTATATTAAGCGATATAATTGATGTAATAGTGTGATTTAGCGACTCGAGAGTGCGAGAGCGATGCAATAGCGAGCGTAATCATAACCGCAACACACATGACACATAAATAACATAAAACCACATAATTAACTGCGTTTTGGGATGTGATGATATGAGCGATGCGATTTAATAAGCGATTAGATGCGATAATAACGTACAACACCATGAGTAATTAACATAAGCTTTATTATTAACCGAATCTCAGGATTACAAAAGATGGATAAACGAGAAAACAAAATGAAAAGATAACAACGAATTTCTCGGGTTGTTACAGTCTCCCCTACTTTAGGGAATTTCGTCCTGAAATTAAGCAGTGGTCGTAACAAAGAGATGTGGATATTTCGTTTTCATATCACTTTCGAGTTCCCAAGTGAACTCGGCGTCGCGATCGGACCTTCACGATAGGTATGCGAGAGCGTCGGAGTTTCTTGGTTTCCCGATCCATGATTTCAACGGGTTTTTTCCACTAAATGGAGAGTCTCGTTGATTTGTAGATTTTCGAGAGGTACATGGAGATTTTCTCCGGCTAAGCACCTTTTGAGGTTAGACACGTGGAAAGTCGGATGTACATTATTAAGTTCCGTCGGTAGTTCGAGACGATAAGCTACTTTACCGATCATTTCCAGAATCTTAAAGGGTCCAACGTATCGAGGCGCTAGCTTTCCTTTCTTGCCGAAGCAGACCACTCCCTTCCAAGGTGCAACCTTTAGGAGAATGTGATCTCCCACTTCGAACTGTAGGGGCTTGCGGTGTTTATCAGCGTAACTCTTTTGACGACTCCGAGCTTTCAAGAGATTGTCTCTGATCTGGAGGATCTTGTCTGTCGTTTCTTGAATTAACTCGGGACCGGTGATTTGTGCTTCTCCGATCTCGTGCCATGCAATAGGCGATCGACATTTTCTTCCATACAGTGCCTCAAAAGGAGCCATTTGAATGCTGGTATGATAACTATTATTGTACGAGAATTCGATTAAAGGTAAATGCGTATCCCAGTTACCACCGAAATCTATGATGCACGCACGAAGCATGTCTTCGAGGGTGCGGATCGTGCGCTCAGTCTGACCGTCGGTTTGAGGGTGAAAAGCGGTACTTAGATTAAGCGTAGTACCGAGAGCGGATTGAAAGGTCTCCCAGACACGCGAGGTAAAGCGACCGTCGCGGTCAGAAATGATGTCACGAGGCGTCCCGTGTCGACATATAACTTCGTCGGTATAGATTCGGGCTAACCGTTCGACCTTAAAGTCTTCTCGTATAGCAATAAAGTGTGCAGATTTAGTAAGAAGATCAACGATAATCCAAATGCTATCGTGACCGGATGAAGTGCGGGGATGTTTGGTAACGAAGTCCATAGCTATACTCTCCCACTTCCATATCGGGATTTTGGGTTGTTCGAGTAAACCAGAGGGCCTTTGATGTTCAGCTTTAACTTTCGAACAAGTTAAGCATTTTGAGACGTACAAGGCGATATCCTTTTTCATGCCCGGCCACCAATACTTAGGACGAAGGTCCTGGTACATCTTGTCGGCACCAGGATGAATGGAATATCGAGATTTATGAGCTTCGGTCATTAGCAAGTTACGACGATTGTCACGGGTAGGAATCCAAATGCGATCGAGATAGTAATAAATACCATTAGGCTTAGATACGAGCTGAGTTTCGGCACCACATTTAATTTCTTCCTCCAAAGTATGCTCGTTAAAGCAAGCAAATTGAGCGGAGCGAATCATGATTTCGAGATCATTCAAAGCTTGAGAGTCACGAACACTATATACATAGCTTCGTCGACTTAGAGCATCGGCGACGACGTTTGCTTTGCCAGGATGGTAGCGTATCTCACAATCGTAATCGTTGAGAAGTTCAACCCATCGACGTTGTCCCATGTTTAGTTCTTTTTGATTAAAGATATGTTGTAAGCTCTTATGGTCGGTGAAGACCGTACACTTAGTACCGTAAAGGTGGTTTCGCCATATCTTTAATGCAAAAACAACTGCACCGAGTTCGAGATCGTGGGTTGTGTAGTTCTTCTCGTGGATTTTGAGCTGTCGAGACGCATACCCGATAACCTTGTCTCGTTGCATGAGAACACAACCAAGACCAAGGTTTGAGGCATCGCAGTAAACAACGAAATCGTCGTTTCCGTCGGGTAACGCGAGAATGGGAGTGTTGCATAGCATACGCTTGAGAGTTTGAATGTAACATCCGTCAAAAAACCGGATTTACCAAACCCGCTCCGTTTATTAACCGAACAATCAGTTAAAAATTTTGTTGCGTATTTAATGCCCAAATTAATTTTAAACGATACATAATTAATAAGTATATTGGAATATATAATTTATTTGAAAAAGTATTAAAAATAGTGGTTTAAAAATAAAACAAGGCTGCCGGGTTTCGAACCCGGGTCAGCCGAGTCAAACTGGTCAAACAAAGATTTAACACTCATCCATCAAACCACTGCGCCACTTGTATTTTTTAGTAATATATCCAGACAATTAATTCAAATAATGAAACAGAAATCAAAGCCAGTCAACTGACGCGCTCAAATCCGTTGACGCCGGAAAATCCGACGATTTCGTCAAACGTCGTCGGTTATCTATGACTTAACGTAAACATTAACCTCAACATCGGTTATAACTGATGTCCAGTCCGCGACACAAGTTATAACCACCGGAAAATTTTTAACCGACGAATCAAGACGGAAAACGGACCAAATTCGTCAATGTTCTGCCCTATAAATACACCCTCTAACCTCTGTTAGCTTTTTCGCTCACAATTACACTCTTTCCTGACGTAATTTCACTCGCCGGAGAATTTCTGCAACTCGCCGGAAAACCGAACCTTTTCACCTCTGTGCATCACTCTAAAAACTGAACCCCCAGAGCTCATACCGGAGCCACCCACACTCATCTCAAGCTCCCTGAAAACCCTCTGCCGCAGGACACACGTCGCCGGAATCATCTGCTGTCATCGGAGTTTCACCGGCGAAACAGAGGAGCCCTGTTCGGTATACCTTACACTTAATCTCTCATTCTTTTTATTAATCTTACATGTAATTAATCACAACACACTAAGGAACTTGATTAAAATCGATGAACCAGTCAGACTCCGATTCTAGTTAAGTCTAACGAAGAAGACGAAGTTTCAGTATTGTATATGTTTAATTAAAATCAAGATATATCTCGGGTTAGACACACAGTCCAGCGGTGGACTGTGTGCAAATAAAAACGCATACGTCCCGAGTTCGATTCTTGTCCCACGCACACTCGCCTTAATAAAAAAATGTTCCTTTTTTTTACTGAACCGGATCCACTGCTTATAGATGTTAAGTTTAATAAAAACCGGAATAATAACCAAGATAGACACACAGTCCAGTGGTGGACTGTGTGAATGTTTAAATAACATGTCACGAGTTCGAGTCCAGACTACCGCACCGGTCCGGACAATTATCAAACTTTTTATATAAGGCAGAAATGAAATAATTTAGTTTGTATATAAGTATAATAAAAATCAGAGTATTTACCAAGTTAGACACACAGTCCAGCGGTGGACTGTGTGTTAACCTAAACCACAGGTCCCGGGTTCGAGACCTGTGAAGAGCACCGAGCGAGTAATTAAAATCGTTTTTGAAATAAATGATTTTCGGATTAATTCAATTAGTATATAAATATAATTAAAAACAGAAATATTTCGGGTTAGACACGTAGCTCAGTTGGTAGAGCTGTGTGCACGCGAACGGGAGGTCTCGGGTTCGAGCCTCACCCGGCGCACACAATTACACAATAAAATCGGTCAACAGGTCAACGGTCATCAGGTCAACAGTCAAAAATCAACTTTTTTTATTTCTTTTATTTAATTATTTACATTAAAAATACTTAAAAATAACATTTTTAAGGTTAGATAATAGCCTTAAACTCACAAAAATATATCCAACAATTCTACTAAAATTGATTAATAAAATCCGCTTACTTACCGAACCATTATGCCATTATCTAGGTTAGTTTCACTCGTGGTTAAAACCAACTTCGTGCGCATTCAACATCATCAACCGAACGCACCCAATGTGAGTGAATCTTACAACTCCCCTTTTTAATTACACATTTTGGGGTGTGTCATGTGTCACTAAAATTCTTGTTTATTTAAACTTGTGCCATACCATATTGTGATCTAAACTTAGAATGTATATATATTGTTTGTAGTTATGTATTTCATATTGTCAAGTATATGCAAATCATTCATTAGGCCCATCAGTTCCTCGTGGGAGACGAGTTTAGCAACGCGTGCCTCAAAACAATCAATTATTGTATGTGTGTGCATTATTTAATATTAAGTGGTTGGTGGATAAGTCTACATCTATATTTACTCATAATTGGTTGTGCACTTTATTTTTATAATCAATTAGATAAACTTGTTCAAATGTTTTCATAGGATTCACTCGCCAACTTTTTGTTGATCCAAAAACCATTTTTACACATGATACAGGTGAACAGGATGAAGCAAGGAAAACATAGGAAATGCCTTAGAAGAAAACAATGAAGTCTAGAATGATGTTTAGGACATGATGTAATTATGATTGTATATTTTCCATTAAATTGTAATAATGAATATGAAACGTTATAATAAATGTCATGAGCTTTGATGATAACCCAATCATGCCCCGATCACCTTTTCCGTTGCGGGTCGGGGTGTGACAGATTGGTATCAGAGCCATGACTATAGGGATATAGGATAGGTTATTAGACCCTTAGAGCCTATACTATAGTTGACTAGATTTTTATTGTTTATGTGGTTACATGCAAACTTATGATATTTATTTGTTTCATATTTTTTTATACTTACAGTCAAACATACATACTTACATACACATTCATCATACATATTTCAGTGTTCATATACTCAAATCATTTTCATACTTTCGTTATTCAAAGATTTTGTCGCAATTTTCAAATCCCATCAAAGTGAGTTCTGCGACGGGCATGTAGTAACTGGAAGGGTACAAGTACCGGTAGTCGGAACGTCCTGTCTAGGTTGGTCTTCGTATAAATCCAATATAACGGACCCGTTTGCCTACCTGGGGACTAACGATGAGAGTACGAAGGACCTATTAGGCCAAAGCATGCCACACCAAACGTCGTTCGAACTAACCCCACTTTGAGGTGTCACCGTGTCCACACCTGGACACATTCCGAATATCATACGTTATATACATATTTCTCGATTTTCTCCGGGTTTTAGTGTATGTAACCAGGCTAACACATGCGAACCATATGAAAAAAACACGGTATTCATGGGGGCCCACATGATTACGAAGGTGAAGTATGGCGGCATGCAAGGCCCAATTACGAGGAAAGCCCAAGACATCCTATGGATGTAGTAGATTTATTTTTCTATATTTATTTTATGAATGTTCATTCCTAAATACGACTCATGATCCCAAAAACATCCAACTCATACTCATGATACGTAGTCCTTGTAGATGTCTTCTAGCCTCGCCCGTAGGAAGATGAGAGCAGGAAAAGCCCGCGAGCGCATGGCTGCTCTAATCGCTCAACAAATGGTTGCCGTAATACCCAACATTGTAATTCAAGTCCAACAAGTCCTTACCGCTAATCCTGTCAACCAAGTAGATCAAAATGTTATCAACCCTCCCCCAAATACCACTAAATGCACCTACAAGCATTTCAAATCATGCGACCCTCCAAAATACGAAGGGACTGAAGGTGTCACCGCTCTCCTCCATTGGTTTGAAGAAATGGAGAACACTTTTCTAAATTGCGATTGCCCCGATGATCGCAAAGTGCGATATGCTACCGGTCGTTTATATGGAATACCACTTACTTGGTGGAATACAGAGAAGGCCAAATGAGGCATTGAAGATGCTATGACTTTGACTTGGGAAGAGTTGAAGGAAATCATGACAAGACGGTTTTGCCCGAGGAGCGAAATCAAGAAATTAGAAGATGAGTTCTATTCGTTGAAGCAAAAAGAAGGCGACCACACCACATACAACAAAAGGTTCCTCGAGTTAAATCAAATGGTTCCCAACTTGTTCACTCCCCTCTACCGTTTGATCGAGCACTACATTCGAGGTCTTCCGTTAAAGATTCTGGACTCTGTAATAAGTACCACGCCTGCAACTTTGGAAGCAGCAATGGAGTTAGTTACAGAGCTCACCAAAAACCGAATCCGGAACAAAGACTTCAAGGAGGAGAAGAAGAAGGATAAGGCATCGACTGAAACTTCAAACTCCACCCAAACCGGATCCCCTTCTCAACCCACTTTTAAGAGAAAACGAGATGGGCAACTTTTCGCTGTCACACAACGTAATCAACCAATTTCACAAGCCATACCCATCCAAGCTATCCCAATCACTCAAGTAGCACCCAACTCAACTTACCCAAATAAGAAACCATACCTTGGACCTCACCCTCGATGTAACACCTGTTTTTATCACCATCCATCTACCTTACCTTGTCGACTATGTGCGAATTGTGGACGCTATGGTCATTTGAGCAAGGTTTGCCGCACCCCTCAAAACCAAATCTCACCCCCTCCTTAAAACATGATCCAAACCTATCAACAACCCCAATACCCCATGTTCCCATATGTTCGAGCTTGTTTCAATTGTGGCGACCCTACCCACTTTAGAAACACGTGCCCCCGATTGGTTAACATCATAAACGCTCAAGCTCAATCAAACCCGGTTAACCAAGTAAATCAAGAAAACCCAATCACTAGGCCACCAGCAAGAGGAAGAGTTTTCAACATCAACGCCAACCCTGTTGAAGATAATGACGGCCCAAACGAAACCACCCAACTAGTCCCCTTCACCGAAAATCAAGATTCAACTCCAACCCCTTAGTTTTTATGTTTTTCTTTATGTTATCTCAATTTTCCCGTATCTCAGTTATAAATGGGAATCTTATCCAAGGATATTAATGCGAATTACTATTTCAGTTTATTTATGTTTTAAAATCACATAGAACTAATCATAACTTACGGATAAAGTCAATGAAAATTTGGCAAGAATATGGTGGATACGCCGCTGGTAGTTCCTATATATAAGTATTCTTGTCAAAGGATCAGAGGCATTATCAGGCGGTTATGAGAGGTTCCATGTAGGATTTAGTATGTTTTGGTCGAAGTTTGTTCATCATACATTTTAGCGTATTTCAATTTCATCATTTAAAGAAGTTGAGCTATGTCTCACTTCCACAATGACTAAATCACAACAAACGAGAGAGGTATTGTCATCATTCAAACATGGATACTATCAGAATTAAGACTCAAGTTTTGGTTGTTGTGTTTGTTGTAGAGTCACATAGAACTAATCATAACTTGCGGATAAAGTCAATGAGAATTTGACAAGAATATGGTGGATACGCCGCTGGTACTTCCTATATATAAGTATTCTTGTCAAAGGATCAGAGGCATTATCAGGCGGTTATGAGAGGTTCCATGTAGGATTTAGTATGTTTTGGTCGAAGTTTGTTCATCATACATTTCAGCGTATTTCAATTTCATCATTTAAAGAAGTTGAGCTATGTCTCACTTCCACAATGACTAACCTCTCCATCACAACAAACGAGAGAAGTATTGTCATCATTCAAACATGGATACTATCAGAATTAAGACTCAAGTTTTGGTTGTTGTGTTTGTTGTAGAGTCACATAGAACTAATCATAACTTGCGGATAAAGTCAATGAGAATTTGACAAGAATATGGTGGATACGCCGCTGGTACTTCCTATATATAAGTATTCTTGTCAAAGGATCAGAGGCATTATCAGGCGGTTATGAGAGGTTCCATGTAGGATTTAGTATGTTTTGGTCGAAGTTTGTTCATCATACATTTCAGCGTATTTCAATTTCATCATTTAAAGAAGTTGAGCTATGTCTCACTTCCACAATGACTAACCTCTCCATCACAACAAACGAGAGAGGTATTGTCATCATTCAAACTTGGATACTATCAGAATTAAGACTCAAGTTTTGGTTGTTGTGTTTGTTGTAGAGTCACATAGAACTAATCATAACTTGCGGATAAAGCAATGAAAATTTGACAAGAATATGGTGGATACGCCGCTGGTACTTCCTATATATAAGTATTATTGCCAAAGGATCAGAGGCATTATCAGGCGGTTATGAGAAGTTCCATGTAGGATTTAGTATTGTTTTGGTTGAAGTTTGTATTATACTCACTAATTTAGCATTCATATCATCTCATTATTTAAAGAAATTGGATTGTGTTCCATTTTCTACATAGACTAACCTCTCCATCATAACAAACGAGAGAGATACTGTCATCATTCAAACATGTATACTATCAGAATTAAGACTCAAGCTTTGGTTGTGTGATTATTTATGTTTTAGAGTCACATAGGACTAATCATAACTTACTGATAAAACCAATGAAAATTTGACGAGAATATGGTGGATACGCCGCTGGTACTTCCTATATATAAGTATTCTTGCCAAAGGATCAGAGGCATTATCAGGCGGTTATGAGAAGTTCCATGTAGGATTTAGTATCGTCTTGGTTGAAAATTTGTGCTACCATCACTAATTTTAACATTCATATCATCTTACCATTTAAAGAAATTGATTGTGTTCTATTTCTACATAAACTAACCTCTCCATCATAACAAACGAGAGAGGAACTGTCACCATTCAAACATATATGCTATCAGAATTTGGACTCAGATATTGGTTGTTGTGTTTATTTATGTTCTAGAGTTAGATCATAGAACCAATCATAACTTATTGATAAAACCAATGAAAATTTGACAAGAATATGGTGGATACGCCGCTGGTACTTCCTATATATAAGTATTCTTGTCAAAGGATCATAGGCATTGTCAGGCGGTTATGAGAAGTTCTATGTAGGATTTAGTAATTTCTTGGTACATTGGTTGTGGTGTTTATTTATGTTCTAGAGTCACATCATAGAACCAATCATAACTTACTGATAAAACCAATGAAAATTTGACAAGAATATGGTGGATACGCCGCTGGTACTTCCTATATATAAGTATTCTTGTCAAAGGATCAGAGGCATTGTTAGGCGGTTATGAGAAGTTCCATGTAGGTTGTAGTATTAGAGATTTTGTTTTAGGATATAACCCTATCTTTCCAAACATATCAAAACTCTTACGCATGAAATCATACTTAGTGAATCAACTCCGCTTATCAATATTTTTACCGTAGGCAACAAAAAGCGATTCCTGTAGTAGGGTACTTCACCCTTACAAGGGACGTTACCGCCTCAAACAAAAATTTAAACTCTTACTCTTTTTCTAAGTATGTAACTGTCAAACTAAACACCATCCTTTTTAGACAAATATGTCACTACTTAAATTTCGGGATGAATTTTTTTTAAAAAGCAGGGGATACTGTAACATCCGTCAAAAAACCGGATTTACCAAACCTGCTCCGTTTATTAACCGAACAATCAGTTAAAAATTTCGTTGCGTACTTAATGCCCAAATTAATTTTAAACGATACATAATTAATAAGTATATTGGAATATATAATTTATATTTGAAAAAGTATTAAAAACAGTGGTTAAATAAAACAAGGCTGCCGGGTTTCGAACCCGGGTCAGCCGAGTCAAACTGGTCAAACAAAGATTTAACACTCATCTATCAAACCACTGCGCCACTTGTATTTTTTAGTAATATATCCAGACAATTAATTCAAATAATGAAACAGAAATCAAACCCAGTCAACTGACGCGCTCAAATCCGTTGATGCCGGAAAATCCGACGATTTCGTCAAACGTCGTCGGTTATCTATGACTCTTAGAGATTAACCTCAACATCGGTTATAACTAATGTCCAGTCCGCGACACAAGTTATAACCGCCGGAAAATTTTTAACCGACGAATCAAGACGGAAAACGGACCAAATTCGTCAATGTTCTGCCCTATAAATAGACCCTCTAACCTCTGTTAGCTTTTTCGCTCACAATCACACTCTTTCCCGACGTAATTTCACTCGCCGGAGAATTTCTGCAACTCGCCGGAAAACCGAACCTTTTCACCTCTGTGCATCACTCTAAAAACTGAACCCCCAGAGCTCATACCGAAGCCACCCACACTCATCTCAAGCTCCCTGAAGACCCTCTGCCGCAGGACACATGTCGCCGGAATCATCTGTTGTCATCGGAGTTTCGCCGGCGAAACAGAGGAGCCCTGTTCGGTATACCTTACACTTAATCTCTCATTCTTTTTATTAATCTTACATGTAATTAATCACAACACACTAAGGAACTTGATTAAAATCGATGAACCAGTCAGACTCCGATTCTGGTTAAGTCTAACGAAGAAGACGAAGTTTCAGTATTGTATATGTTTAATTAAAATCAAGATATATCTCGGGTTAGACACACAGTCCAGCGGTGGACTGTGTGCAAATAAAAACGCATACGTCCCGAGTTCGATTCTTGTCCCACGCACACTCGCCTTAATAAAAAATGTTCCTTTTTTTTACTGAACCGGATCCACTGCTTATAGATGTTAAGTTTAATAAAAACCGGAATAATAACCAAGATAGACACACAGTCCAGTGGTGGACTGTGTGAACGTTTAAATCACATGTCACGAGTTCGAGTCCAGACTACCGCACCGGTCCGGACAATTATCAAACTTTTTATATAAGGCATACATGAAATAATTTAGTTTGTATATAAGTATAATAAAAATCAGAGTATTTACCAAGTTAGACACACAGTCCAGCGGTGGACTGTGTGTTAACCTAAACCACAGGCCCCGGGTTCGAGACCTGTGGAGAGCACCGAGCGAGTAATTAAAATCGTTTTTGAAATAAATGATTTTCGGATTAATTCAATTAGTATATAAATATAATTAAAAACAGAAATATTTCAGGTTAGACACGTAGCTCAGTTGGTAGAGCTGCGTGCACGCGAACGGGAGGTCTCGGGTTCGAGCCTCACCCGGCGCACACAATTACACAATAAAATCGGTCAACAGGTCAACGGTCAACAAGTCAACAGTCAAAAATCAACTTTTTTTTTATTTCTTTTATTTAATTATTTACATTAAAAATACTTAAAAATAACATTTTTAATGTTAGAAAATAGCCTTAAACTCACAAAAATATATCCAACAATTCTACTAAAATTGATTAATAAAATCCGCTTACTTACCGAACCATTATGCCATTATCTAGGTTAGTTTCACTCGTGGTTAAAACCAACTTCGTGCGCATTCAACATCATCAACCGAACGCACCCAATGTGAGTGAATCTTACAACTCCCCTTTTTAATTACACGTTTTGGGGTGTGTCATGTGTCACTAAAATTAACTTGTTTATTTAAACTTGTGCCATACCATATTGTGATCTAAACTTAGAATGTATATATTGTTTGTAGTTATGTATTTCATATTGTCAAGTATATGCAAATCATTCATTAGGCCCATCAGTTCCTCGTGGGAGACGAGTTGAGCAACGCGTGCCTCAAAACAATCAATTATTGTATGTGTGTGCATTATTTAATATTAAGTGATTGGTGGATAAGTCTACATCTATATTTACTCATAATTGGTTGTGCACTTTATTTTTATAATCAATTAGATAAACTTGTTCAAATGTTTTCATAGGATTCACTCGCCAACTTTTTGTTGATCCAAAAACCATTTTTACACATGATACAGGTGAACAGGATGAAGCAAGGAAAACATAGGAAATGCCTTAGAAGAAAACAATGAAGTCTAGAATGATGTTTAGGACATGATGTAATTATGATTGTATATTTTCCATTAAATTGTAATAATGAATATGAAACGTTATAATAAATGTCATGAGCTTTGATGATAACCCAATCATGCCCCGATCACCTTTTTCCGCTGCGGGTCGGGGTGTGACATTGAAAAGCTTCCTCTTGCTTGGATTCCCAAACAAACAGTTTGTCCTTATGAGTTAAAGCGGTAAGCGGAACGACGATTTTTGAGAAGTCGGCGAAGAATCGACGGTAGTAACCCGCCAATCCAAGGAATGAACGGATTTCGGAAGCATTCTTTGGCGTAATCCAACTCTTGACGGCTTTAATCTTTGCAGGGTCGACGTGAATTCCTTGACTATTAACGATGTGGTCGAGAAATTGGACTTCTTCGAGCCAGAATTCACATTTAGAGAACTTAGCATAAAGGCGATTTCCTTGAAGAAGTTCGGGACTAAACGGAGATGGCGCGCGTGTTCGTCTCTCGTCTTCGAATAGATAAGGATATCATCGATGAAAACAATGAGGAAACGATCTAAGAAAGCTTTACACACACGGTTCATCAAATCCATGAAGACCGCAGGCGCATTTGTAAGACCAAAAGGCATGACCACGAATTCAAAATGGCCATAGCGAGTACGAAAGGCGGTTTTCGGAATGTCTTCTTCCAACACGCGTAATTGATGATAACCGGAACGAAGGTCGATTTTAGAAAAATAAGTAGCACCTTGGAGCTGATCAAATAAGTCGTCGATACGAGGAAGAGAATAGCGGTTCTTTATCATGAGTTTGTTAAGTTCACGATAATCAATGCACATTCAGAACGATCCATTCTTCTTTTTCACGAAAAGGACAGGTGCGCCCCATGGCGAAGTGCTCGGGCGTATGAACCCTTTATCAAGAAGCTCTTGAAGTTGGCTTGATACCTCGCGCATTTTGGATGGTGCGAGGCGATAAGGAGCCTTAGCAATTGGAGTAGCACCTGGAATCAAATTGATACGGAATTCAACATCTCGAGTAGGGGGTAAACCGGGTAAATCGTCGGGAAAGACTTTAAGAAATTCACAAACAACGGGAACATCTTTATAAGTCTTCCTTTCTTTCTCCGGGTTCACAATATGAGCGAGGAAAAAACACATCGCTTTTGCAAGCATTTGTGAGCTCGAGTACATGAAAAAAGCATCAACTTCTTTGAGGGAGTTTCACCGTATACATGAAGTTGATCACCGTTAGGAAGAGGGAAATGAATCATTTTATCGGAGCATCAACTTCAGCATGATTCTCACAAAGAAAATCCATGCCTACTATGATATCGAAGCTACCTAATTGCATAGATATGAGATTGATCGAGAAGATGTGGCTGTTGAGATCGAGGGAACAACCACGTAAGACGGAATGACGGTAACGGTTCTTGCGGTGGCGACTTCCAGATCGAAAATCTTTGGGAGTTTAGCGCGCTTACATATTCACATTCTTATAGGTAAAGCGTAGCGCGTTCGAGATGCGATAAAATTGCGAGATATAAGCGATATACAATAGCGAGATAAGCGAGATAATATCGTGTATGAGACACACATGTCCTCATAGGCGTAAGGGAGTTAAGCGATTAGTTTTATTGGTGTATTAATTAGCGTTTTGGATTTACAAGAGCTGTGCGAGTAGTGCATGCGTTTATGGAGCGTAAAGCGATAAAGCGAGAAATCGGTAACGCGAGAAATAAATAAATAAATAAAGCGAGAAATCGAATAAAGCAAAAATTCCCAAAATTTGAAACATATAAATAATAATAGACTCGATGACGCGTAAATCGACGCTATAGGCTTTAATCAATTGGGAGTGTCCGGGGTTTTGAGACGTTGACTATCCAAAGTGATTCGACTACCCTTTGCATTTCGACCCACGCTTTGGCCTAATAGATAAACGTTCTCACCGCAAGCGGCTAACGACGTTTACCCTTCCAGTTAATACGTGTTCCAAACCATCGGCATAACCGAGACTTTGGTGAGATTGAAAATCGAAGCACGGAATTTGTTATTAAGATGCGGGTTTCACCCTAACTTAACAACATCATTCCTAGTTGTGGCCACGCTCACCGATCACATCGGGCGTTCCACTAGATAGAAAGGGAGATGTTCGTCGAGGTTTGGATGTCACTCCTAACTCAACGAAGATATCTCGTGATGAGTAATACGCAGAATGAGCGATCTTATTGAGAGTTCTTGGTTATCACACCTAATCTCAACTTGATCCTCGTTTGTGGGATATGGGCGTTTCATAATCGTGTATATTGTATTAACTTAAGAAAGGCATAATTAAACATTTATGGCAAGTAGATTAGCATTTAATTCAAAGATTGGTCAATCGGGTAATTAAACATGCTACTAGGTCGAACATGGCAATTCTACCTATTATCCTAAGGAATTAGCTACCAATCTGTCACACCCCAACCGATGGCGGAAACATCGGGGTTAGTGGCACTAGGCGACCAGATTGTCTCACGAGCACAACTTTACTTAACGTTTAACATCCCATACTATTAAACATAATATTTCAAACAACCATTACAGAAATTCTGATTTTCTCATAAAAACAACATGGTTCGATTTCCCTAGATTTTTATTACAACCGTTCTAAACAAGATAAACAAAGTACTAAATAAAACTACTCCAAAGCAATCCAAGCTAAATCCTCAACCTGTTACATAGGTTAAAATACAAGTCAATACAATTAAGTAAAGGTGAGCATACGAGTTTGAGTAATACTAGCATAGTCGAGAAAGCGTTTGCGAAACAATCTAATTACAATCATGATACACCAAAACATTTAACATAACACAGGCTCATTTCTCATGCTAACTACCGTGAAAAGGCTTGCGCGACCATCCTAACTAGACCACGTCGGGTGTTAGCCAAACTATAGTACCATACTAGCTAAGGAGCAAGTTAACGAAAATAAGTCCTAGTCACATGTTTCTAGTATCACGTATCGAGCATATACAATTAGATTATTCCGTGTGATAAACAGTTTTGAATTGTGAAGTGATTTTGATAGAGGCACGTATGTAACACCCAAAAAGTGCATTAAAGCGAAAATGGGTCAAGTATACTCACTGTGGGTGCGTTTTGGTAAGACTTAAGATTCTGAGGAGGTTGCGGAGAGCGCCGGATCAGCCTGTAAACTTAGGTCGTAGAGGTCTTTTAGAGCGGTTTTAGCAGTTTTACAAAAGCGTGGACTAATCCGGGCGAACTCGGGGTTCGTTCGGATTAGTCCGGCTTGTGTAAACCAACATAAACGTCCTTTGCTTCCAGATCTGGGATCTTGAATGACAAATGCTTCGTTTCATATCAGAAAATGAACAAACCATCGTCAAAAGTCCGTATTTTGTGTAAAAATCAATGTTCAAAAGGTTTTTGCTCAGATCTAACTTAGATCTGAGTGATAAGCAAAAGTTTTATGTAAAAAGATGATTATTTTCATAAATAGAAGAGTTTTGATGAAAACGAAGGCTATTCCTTATGCCAAAATCGTTGTAAACTTTGCAAAACGTTGATAAACGTTATTGTAGCTGAAATCAGGTTGATTCTTACTTAGAACACGAAGGTTTCGGGTTTTGAGAGCTCTGGGCGAACTTACAGCAAGTTCAAATGAGAGGAATGAGCTGAGTATTTATAGGTGAAGGCAAGAATGAAGCTGATGGGAGTCAAGTTCGGCCGAACTTGTACAAAATTGTACAAGTTCACGCGAACTTGTAGGGTTTTCAGGGGTTTCCAGTCAAGTTCGGCCGAACTTGCTGAATCTTTAAGATTGAAACAAGTTCGAGCGAACTTAAGTTTAAAATTGAGATTCTTCTTTGGCCAGTCAAGTTCGACCGAACTTGGGGTCACCAAGTTCGAGCGAACTTGACCCAATTATTGGGTTTTTTCTTATTCCGCGTTAAGTGTTCGTTTGCATTCCGGTTCGATTAGTTAGTTATATTAAGCGTTATAATTGATGTAATAGTGTGATTTAGCGATTCGAGAGTGCGAGAGCGATGCGATAGCGAGCGTAATCATAACCGCAACACACATGACACATAAAAACATAAAACCACATAATTAACTGCGTTATTGCGATGCGATGAGATGAGCGATGCGATTTAATAAGCGATTAGATGCGATAAAACGTACAACACCATGAGTAATTAACATAAGCTTTATTATTAACCGAATCTCGGGATTACAAAAGATGGATAAATGAGAAAACAAAATGAAAAGATAACAACAAATTTCTCGGTTTTACAGGAGGTAACTATGTTTCTGTAGCAACAGAATGTTGGTAGCAACATAGTTACTACTATAGAGTTCATGGTGATACACTTTACGAATGTAACTACTCCGGTTATAGCCCAAATAGCATACCTTTTCATGAAGGCTGTGACGTTTCACCCCAAATTGGTATGATGGTTTAATCCTATATATATATACATACATATATATATATAACTACTTATATAATATGTATATATAATATATATATATATATATATATATATATATATATCAATTACCTAGTTCGATTTTGATGTGCTTTAGAGTGTATATAAATAATTATGATTTTACCAGTTTTTACACCGAACCAAGTTTTAAATTTAGAAAACATGATAAGATACTATCACTCAAAACATCGCGTTGGGGAAAGTGTAGCTATCGTTGGCGTAATATAGTGATTGTAAAATACCAAAGTCGTCGATGGATACAAGAGCTTTTAGTACCAATATGTCGTCAACGTCTAGTGAAGCCATAAAAAGAGTGTTTTTTGTAGATTATTATAAAAAGACATAAGAATAAATAAATAAAAGATAGTTGATTATGAAAATCAGATTTAAGAAAGTGTTACTTGGGCTTTACTTCCCTTTCATGCTTTGTTAACCAAGTTATTATGGATTTACAAGAGTTTACTCTCCACGACCACCACACATCCTTGGAAGGTTGTTTAGAGTACTCTGTGAGACAACCGACCAAAGTCGTTCTTTTAAGACCTAGTAAAAAGTTATGTTATGTTAATACATAAAGTCGTTGGACCTCACTTTGTGGGCATCATCACATCTCAACCATATTTGAAAAAATCAACAAGGAAACTATTCGCAAGGTCATAATCAATCCAGGAACTTTGAATAGAGGCAACAAGGCAACTACCCACCAATCACAATGTATCTCTTCGTTTGATTCTATCCCCGCTATAGTAGTGAAGTGATATGCACCAAATGCAACATATAAATTATATCAAATAAGGTATACAATAAACCCTTTTATGTACTACTGTTGGAAAAAGTGCGTTTCTTTGTATACTTTTAATTTTCAGGATTAAAAGTGCTTAAATATACAAAAGAAACAAATTAACAGCGGAAACCAACATAAATACAAAAGAAGAGAAGTTGAGACATTATACCGACCCTCCAAGCTTCACCCTAAGACTAAAAACAGCAAATCGAAGACAAGCACGGGATCGTGCCCCACTCCAGATTCCATGAAGAAAAGACAAACATAAGTAGACAAGAGACACGAGGCCGTGTCCCATGGATATGAGTCGTGGTCAACTCCCAAATATGCAAAATCTTCAATAGTACAGCAAGTAAAAGACCACGGGGTTGTGCCTCTGACACACGGGGCCGTGTGAGCATACAGGCTGACACAACTCATTAAATGAAGACAGAGAAGAAGGAGATACGAGGTTGTGCCCTCCGGACACGGGGTCTGTGAGGAGTCTGTTTCCAGCTTTAAATAGGGGTACTTATTCAATTGCAATCCATCCCTTGGCAGCCCCCTCCCTC
Organism: Scalesia atractyloides; assembly: GCA_947069175.1. NCBI lineage: Eukaryota > Viridiplantae > Streptophyta > Magnoliopsida > Asterales > Asteraceae > Scalesia > Scalesia atractyloides. The sequence goes on from CAMTDV010000024.1 coordinate 26,679,104, forward strand.
ACTTCACCACCACTTCTCTACCACTCCAATACCATCATCCACCACATCTATTAGAGTTTAGAGTGTAGCAGTCTCGGGATCCAAGATTAATCGTAAGAGTTTTTGTCAAACTATGGTCATGCAACGCTCCGTATTTTTCGCGTTTATTTAATTATTTATTTATTATTTAATCATTTATTTATTTATATATTTATTCAATATTCATTTAAATCCCTTATTTAATTAGTAAATAAATAATTATTTATTCACTATATTATTTATTTTTAAAAGAATAAGGATTTTAATTTAAATTTTATTTCTTATTATTTAACTTCGTTAAGTGTTTAAGTTAACTAATAATACTAACCTAGTTATCAAGTAGGGGACTAGATGTGCTTTTACTAAACCTAAACTACAAGGACTATTGTGTAAATCTTAAAAAGTTAAAAATTTGAAAAAAAATAATAAATTGGAATGGCCAGGACTCGAAGAACACGCGCAAACTAACCAGTCGGCCTAAGGCCTCATTCGTTAATTATTGGAATTGTATAATATATATCTATTAATTAGATTTAAACTAATTTCAAATCAGTTACCGCCAAATCGACGAACACAGCGGGATAGCTGTCGTGGTTTCCAGTCTTTCACCATCCCTGATTTTTCGAAAATGGTAGGGATTGCAGGTTTCCAAACTTATGTAAATCATGAACCTCATCTAAGAATCCGACTCGGTTAGATTATGCGGAAGCCTATATATATTTGACACCACAATCACTAGGTTCCATACCCTCACATTTCCCTTCACTCATGCAACTCTCGTATCCTCTCTCTGATTCGCCGGAAGTCACAAGACTTGCCGGAGGAACCCATTATCGCCGGAAAACCTGAAACGCCGCCGGAGAAGATAATCATCGCCGGAGGTCTGACGAACACGTGTTTCGTATCGGTATAAACTTCTAACCTTGAATCCGTGTTATTCATTTTTTTAAACTGTCAATCAATTAACGAAAATCATACGTATAAGTGTATATATAACCTGCAAAAAACAACTGTTTTAAGTAAACGAAGAAGATGAAAGCGGTATTAAAGATTTACAAATTGAAACAAAGACACCAAACTGGACTTAGTCCAGTGGTGGTGTTTGTTGCTGGTTTCGCAAATTACCCCAGTTCGATCCTTATTGATTCCGGTTATTCTGTTGGGCCAACCCTTTTTAATTCTTTTTGTCTTATTTTTTTTGGGGGCCAGACTTCATTTTGGGCCTGTTATCTTTTTGGGCTGGTTATAATTTGACAAATATTAGTAATGGGTTTAAGAGTAGCAATGTTGAATAATAATTATTATTACTAATTCCCAAAATTATGTTATACCATAACCTTGACCCACTTAACTTAATCAAAACCATCCGCGAAACCGTAGCGTGAGATTTGGACGTTTTCTATATTTTAACCCGATTAAACTATAAGTAACGCATATCATATTGGCGCAGTCTGAAATCTAAATATAACCAACTTATTATTTTATGCTAGATTATTCACTTTCGACGATCCTTCGTTGTTTACTCGTGCATTTCCAAGAAACTTATACGCAACCTAAGGTGAGTATACATGACCCTTTTTGCTTTATTCACTTTTGGGTGCAACATGTATTATATATTAAATCACGACACTTGAACTTTATTATTCACAATCTACTCACTTTTAAACATGGAACGATGTGATGCTTGTGATACTTGATACTATGTAAACTTTTCGTGTCTATGTGCTCATTAACTTGTTACAAGACTACCTTAACAATTATGGTACTATGCATATGCTATAGGAGTAACGCACCGCCCTTGAGACTTGGGGTATTATTAAGTTAAACACATTAACCTCCCGTTAGACTTTGGAAAGGCACTTTGCGTTGGAAACTTAGGTTTGAACACATAGTTTACACCGTTTCAGCATATTAGTTAAACTTGCGTATTGTTTACATGTTTCGGGTATGGTTTAAACATTTTTAAACATATTATACTATGTATCAAACTTGTATGCTCGCCAATATTTTTGTTGATGTATTTTAATCATGTTGCAGGTTGATAGTCAAGATGTGAAGAAATCAAGTTAGGCAAGCTTTAGAAATGCATTTTCAAATAAACTTTGTTATGTTATGTGTTATTCCCTTGAGACATTTTATTGAATCTTAGTTAGTTATGAAATTGGAATTTAATTATATTGTCACTATTAGTGTTATGATGCTATGAGCGATTTGTTCGTCTCATCCCGATATTTCCGCCATCGGTTCAAGTGTGACAGGCCATGCTTGGCTAATCTGTTACATCACTTGGTGAAGATAAATCTTTTATGTATTACTTTTGATTTCCAAGCTTTGGTTGACTTTTTGATTAGGTATGTATTAATGACTTTAATAACTAGTTTTTTATGTTAAAAGTGAACTTTATTCTATCATCTCTTCATGTTTTGTTGATTCATTCATTCGTGTCTTTACCGTCTATGTAAAGCACGTTAACTGCCTGGAAGGGGGTTATAAGGAGTGGTTTGGGTAAAGTTCTTGCCTCGTTTAGTGTATAGATTCTGCGAGGACTTGATTCAAGCTTATTAGGACTTCCTTTGAAGCAGATAGCATCAAGTCGGGGGAAGTAAGAATAACTTGAATCCCTTATACATAAACTACTTTTGAAACTTTAAACCGGCCTTGTAGGACTATATCCCTGCTAACTCATATCAATATGGTCGAGGGTAGCGTTGCCTCCAAAAGAAGAATATGCCACATTTTGGATTAATAACATACTTAATTATCTTTCAATATTTTGGCCTTGTGGGACTTTATCCCTATTGACTCAGACCAATATGGTTGAGGGTAGTGTCACACCCCGACATCTACGTGTCTACCGGTGGGCCCGGTGGGGAGTATCGTGACGTACAGTTGACATCATCATAACCAAATAAGCATAACACAGCGAAAGTCTGGAGTAAATAAACTATTACAACCGATTTAGTGTCCAAAATAAATATACAGACATGGTTGTAACTAGATCCACAGGCGGACTGGAAAACATACAAGTGATAATCAGACTATAAACAGGCAAATCCTAAGGTCGCAACTCCTTGGTTATTCGCCCCGCAGCTCCCGGCCTATTCCGTACTTGCAACATGTAACTTAAGCTTTTGAAAATACGTCAGTTTACACTGGTAAATACACTCAACCGACTCATTTTGAAAACCTTTTCGAAAATGGTTTAAGGTGCGCTAGGCACGTTTTTATAAATAACTTGGGACAATTCAAAAGACCTTGTATACAGATTTACATGCTGGCTTTTAAATATGAGGCCTGGTACAATAACCAAGACATGATCGACTGACACACCACTCTGAACTTTCACAAAGAAAGCAGGATAGCAATTTCCCAGTGTATGCCTACACGCCATGCTATATTGTCATGGCCACTACCAATTTAGTGAGCCAAGGATATCCAAGACACGGTCAAGCCCACCCCCAATGTTTTAGTTTCAGTCAAAACAGATCAAAACCGGGTTATGTAAGATTTCAGTTAATTATCACAACTGGATAAAACATTATCCCATACCCGACCAAGCGGTAGTAGTCTACCGTATCCCAAGCCCGTATAGGGAAAATAAGTTAAGAGTATTTACCTGAATTGAAGTTCGCAAGTAATCCAAATTCAGCCGTATTCCAGAGTAAGTACAGGAGCAATCTACCGGGAGGCGTTCAGTCTGGAGTGATGGTAATTAATAACCAATATTAGAATGCTAACGGGTCCTAAATTAAGTCCTAGACTTGGACCGGTTAGTCTTACGCTAAATTGTGATACGGTACGATATGCTAGATTAAGCGGTGACCGGAATAGAATGTTAATTGGACCCGACAAGTACATAGACTTGTATAATATGGGAAAACCAATAACATTCTGGATTTTGATAAGGAATGGATAAAGTTAAACCCGTCTTGGTTAAAATACGTAAACTAGCTACGTATGTTATAACCGAACGCGTATAAGCGAAACCGGGTAACCGTAAGAGTCCTATATAAGTTCCATAATGGGATATGTTTAAATATGTTATAAAGTCAGTAGCTTTGTAAAAGATAGGCCCGAAGTGTGTTTAATCCGTTTTATGCCTTTTAAGGGCATTTGGTCATTCTTGTGTTTATAAAAGATGTAAGTTAAGAATCTGATGTTATGACCTTATGCATCCTGTAAAAATATGTATTTTATCATGTTATAACAGTATGATATCAAATATATGTGTGTTTGATGATTTTGAAACACACTATATCCCGCAGGGGCATTTTAGTAATTTCACACATAGCTTTGAGGCCGAATTTGGGATTCTGAGTTCGGGACTTTTACTTACTGTTGTTATATAAAAATAAGTTTATAAATTAGTAAGTAACAAGTCTCAGCTCACGGTTATGGTTTTTAAACCATACTTATGAGCCGAAAAGGCGTAAAAGTCGCTAAATTGCCGTTAAATTGATATTTAATATAAACTGAAGTTAGGACCTGTTTTAAATGGCCAAAATATGTCATTTAACTTATAACATCAGTAGGTTAAGGTTTTGATTATAAAAGTTTGATTCTTGTTATTTTTCCGTAAAAAGGGTAGATTAGTCGTTTAGCGGCGATTAGCGATTCTTAATCATACATTTAAGTCATAAACTGAACAAACATCCCAAATGGTCCTACTTAACATAACGTATCAGTAAGTATACCACCCATATGCTCATATACGCTAAAAATATCATTTTGTGCAAAAAGGACCTATTTGCAAAATTTTAAAGATTTTACGGAACTTATGTAATAACTCGGATTTCTTAGGAATCGAGTCATGAAACTTTAGGACAATATTATAGACATAATCATGGTCATAAAATGACCAAAACTCAGCAGCAAGAATGGCTCAAAATGGGTCAGAACTGAAAGTTAACAGAAAGTCAATTGTTTGAGACTTTCGGTTACAAACCGAGCCTAGACCAAAATTTGGCGAGCCGAATCTGTTGTCACACGTTATAATGCTTATTTTAAGATTATTAACATTTCTAAACATATTTTATAACATCTATATTGTTAGTTATGATTTTTATATAAAATTTGCTCAGTTTGACTTTATTTGACTTTTCGGTTGACTCGTCAATTGGCCATGAATCCGTGATAATCTGGAGATGCCCTCTTGAGGGATTATTACCTCCATCATTATGAGCACGTAGGAACTTTCGTTACGCACAATGGCGGAGTACACGGATTTAGAACAAAGTCAAGTCGTTTTTACGACAAGACTTTAATCTAAGCAAAAAACTATGTAAAAATCAACTTGGCATGAATTACAAACTTACAATAGGTCCAAGTATATGCTAGGAACGAATTGAGAAGCTTGGAATCGATCAGAAGCTCCTTGGCATGAACTTGGTGCAAGATGGTGATGAAAGTATGATGAAAAGCCTAAGGATTCATCAATATAATGGCCAAGGGTTTGAACCAGAAGGTTACCAGGTGTTATATGTCGAATACATGTGTCCTAGGATGTGTAAGGCATGCAAGAATCGCGACAATTGCGAGAAGAGGTGGCAGAACATGGCTCTGCCATGTTTCTACTCGCTGGCAGGGGCTTACGGACCGTATGACTCCTGCCTTGCGGTCCGTAAGGCATCCCAAAAACCAAAACTTTTTCCTTTTTACACGTTTGACCCCTGGACTTTATTCCATCACCTTTTTAAGGATAATATAATATTTTTAATAACAATGGTCCCTCCGGTTTGACATACGTCATATTTAGGATTCCCGAGATACGTGTAAGATAATTATAGGACGTAAAAACACGTAGTGTTACATCCTCACCCCTTAAAATAAATCTCGACCCGAGATTTCAATCAAACAATTGTGGGTACTTTTGTCGCATGACAGACTCTACTTCCCAAGTGTACTCGGGACCTCTACGGGCGTCCCATTTAACTTCTACAATCGGCACGCGCTTCCTACGAAGCTTCTTGACCTGACGATCCTCGATCGCCACTGGTTGCTCGATAAAACGTAGGTTCTTATCAATCTGAACCTCGTCGTGTGGCATTGCCAACGACTCGTCCGCTAAGCACTTCTTCAAGTTGGAGATGTGGAATACATCATGGATTCCACTAAACTTCTCAGGCAATTTGAGCTTCTACGCAACAGCTCCAACTCGTTCGATAATCTCGAATGGTCCAACATACCTTGGACTTAGCTTGCCTTTCTTTCCGAAGCGCATAACGCCTTTCCAAGGCGACACCTTAAGCAAGACCTTGTCCCCTACCTGGAACTCAAGAGGTTTACGCCTTCGATCTGCATAGCTTTTCTGCCTATCCCTGGCAGCATTGAGACGATCACCAATTTGTAATATCTTATCCGTCGTCTCCAGGACTATTTCTGGTCCTGTCAGTTGAGCTTCCCAAACTTCTGCCCAACAAACGGGTGTCCTACACTTCCTTTCGTAGAGTGCTTCAAACGGGGCGGCTTGAATGCTTGCATGGTAGCTGTTCTTGTAGGAGAACTCAACAAGTGGTAAGTGGCTATCCCAGCTTCCACCTAGATCAATCACACAAGTGCGGAGCATATCTTCCAAAGTAGTGCGCTCACTTTGCCCATCCGTTTGAGGATGATAAGCTGTGCTAAAATTGAATCGAGTGCCCAAAGCCTGTTGAAAGCTCTTCCAAAAGTGCGAAGTATATCTTGTGTCCCTATCCGACACAATGGACACTGGTACTCCGTGTAAAGAAACAATCTCGTCAACATAGAGTTTTGCTAATTTGTCAGAGCTATAAGTCTCATTAATAGGCAGGAAATGAGCTGACTTAGTCAGTCTGTCTACAATCACCCATATTGCATCATTCCCTCGCTTCGTTTTTGGTAACTTAGTAATGAAATCCATAGTTACGCATTCCCACTTCCACATGGGAATTTCCAATGGTTGCAGCAGTCCTGACGGCCCTCTGATGCTCAGCTTTAACTTGCGAACATGTCAAACATTTAGCTACATAGACCGCTATGGATTTCTTCAACCCGGACCACCAATAATCGGGTCTCAAATCCTTGTACATTTTATCACTACCAGGGTGAATTGAGTACTTGGAATTGTGTGCTTCTTGGAGAATCAAATCTCTAAGTCCTCCGAAAACTGGAACCCAAATTCGTCCACAAAATCTAAGAATTACATCATTTCCCGGAGTAAGTTGTTCTACCAACTTTCCCAGTTCTTCCTTAGGTAGATTTGCTTCTAACAAAGCTTGCTTCTGAGCTTCCAAAATCTTATCTTTCAGATCATTCTTAACCTGAATGCTCTTGGCATTGATCCTTATGGGCTAAACCCTTTCCTTGCGGCTCAAGGCATCGGCAACCACATTTGCCTTGCCTGGATGATAACGGATCTCGCAATCATAGTCGTTCAGCGTCTCCATCCACCGACGCTGTCGCATATTTAAATCCTTTTGATTGAATAAATGTTGGAGACTTTTGTGTGTTGGTGCATAATGTCTATGTCTTAGTCTTATATCGAGTCTGTATTGTACAGAGCTGAATAGGCTAGGTATACGTTTGATCAATAAAACTGAGGATTAACTGATTGAATCTTGTCTATTGGTAAACACGACGTAATATTTCCGCTATTATGGACGTTAGATATCAAATTTAGGTTCCTAAGCATCGAGGATCGGTCCTACAAGTGGTATCAGAGCTAGAATAGCCTGATTTGATAGTATCAAGACAAGAATACTTCTATTTCTACTCCATTCTTCTCTTTTTCTTAACTTTTGAACATAAAATGAAGAATTCACGATCAAAATCTTTTGAATTTTGAATATATCATGTAAAATACAACAAAGATAAACCCTTGAAAGATTGGAGACCAAATTCAACCAAATTCATGTCGAAATTTGAAAAAACCATGTTTTTGAAAACCCCCATGATCGAACTTGTTGGTTATGTTCGGCCGAACTTGGCCTAAAACATCACTTTTCAAGTGATTTTTTAGCAAGTTCGCCCGAACTTGAAGCATTTTTGAGGAAATTCTAGATAAGTTCGCTCGAACATACCAATTGTTCACTGATTTTACACCAAGTTCGACCGAACTTGTGTAATATCAAGGAATTTTTAAGTAAGTTCGCCCGAACTTACTATTTTTTCATCAAAGTTCTGTTTGCAAGTTCGCTCGAAGATCTGGTTGGTTTGTGTCATAAGTTCGCTCGAAGATAATCAATTTTTCAAAGTAAATCTAACAAGTTCGACCGAACTTGTTAGAAAATATGTGAATTCTACATTAGTACTACAAGTTCGACCGGACTTGTAGTAGGATTATTTGTTTTCAAAGTTTTTTGAAAATTTTCAGTGTAGACGTTTCGTTATTCACAATGGAGGAACAACTAAGAGCTTTTATGTCCGGAGCTAGTTCGTCAAATGCCAATGTGATCAATCAAGTCAATCTTGATAATGAAATGGGAATGACTGTCAAACCGCCCAAGCTGATGAGCATGGACGAGTACGAGGCATGGAAAGAGAAGTTTACATATTGGGTTCAAGCCATGCACTTCGCTGGCTGGGCATCAATTGAAAGAGGCTACACTGTTTCGGTAGATGAACATCAACGAGTTCTTGAAAAGTACAACTACTCAACGGTTCAGAAAGAAGAATATATCGCCGAGAAAAAGATGACCAGTCTCATCCAACAGTCTGTCAAAGAAGATATCTTGATTTTGCTACCAGAGTATACTAGTGCAAGAGATCTTTGGTTGTCATTACAGAAGAAGTATCTAGGCAGTGCCGAAATGATCAAAAGCAAAAAAGGCACTTATCCTGAAAGAGTTCGATATCTTCACCATGCTAAAGAATGAGACCATAAAGCAAATGATCGAGCGTTTCTGTCATCTTAAAGTGCAAATGCGAAGACATGGTCTCGAAAAGACAGAACAAGAATACATCGACAAACTTGCTGACGCACTACCAGAGGGTGAATGGAGTACATATTTGATGGTTCTGAAGAACAGTGATAAGTGAGAATTTTCAAGTTGTCGACGTTTATCGATAAACTCGAAGGCCATGAAATGGAACTTCTGAAGATGGCAAAGTCAAAGAACGTTAATGTTGTTCAAGACGTCGGTTTGTATTACAAAGCCGAAATGCTAGATAGTGTTTCGAGTCCTAAAATTCAGACGGCTTTTAGTGCAAACATGAATGCTTCTCCACAGAATCAGAATCAATCACAGCCTCAGTATGACCAGAGTCCTCAAAGTTCTTACTCAAGCACTAGTTCAAATTCAACTTATCAAAGCCAAGCGAATCAGAATCAACAACAAAGTTCTGATCCGAATGTATATAAATGCAACATCGCAGTGAATTTGAACAAAGTTGTTTCAGAACAAGTTGCAAAACAACATATGTCACTACTCGCTACCGTATTAGAATCTTATAAATGTCTTGTTGCCGGTAAGATCGAAAACCCCGAGATGACCGCAGAAGATTATGACCAGGTAGACAAGGAAGAACTCGAACTAATGGACATCAAATGGTCCTTAGCTTCAATCATCAGGAGAGTGACAAAGTTCGTTGCACTCACAGTCCTTGACATAGGAAATTCCAGCAACAAATAGGGTTTTGACAAAAACCAAAGTCACGTGCTTTAGATGCCGTCAAAAGGGGCATTTTAAAAGAGAGTGTAAGAACACCGAAGCAACCAAAAATCAAAGTCCTTTCGGAGGAGGAAATGAATATTACTAAAGGGCACTTCAATATAAACCGTTTTCGAAGAAAACTCAGGTTGAAATCCAAGAAAAGCCTGACAGTAGCACCACTGAGAAAGCTATGGTAGCATCCAGTAAAGATGATGGTTTTGATTGGAATTCTTACATTGGGAAAAAGACCGGAGTTGCTTTGATGGCGGAGATAGTTGAAGATAATTCTGCAGAGGAAGCAGCGGCAGCAGCAGAAGCAGCAACTATCGAACAAGCTCTTCTGGAACAATACTTGCATCAACAGCAGGAAGAAGAGGAATATATCCATATGCAGAGACAAGGAATTTTATCCTCTAATTCTTGTGGCAGTTTTGCAGGTCATTTTGATGGCAGCTCGAAAGAACAAGTGGTTGAGGAGAAAATGATTGATGAAGTGATCATTGATGTCACTCAAGAAGTGAAAGTCGAAGACCTCAAGGACATGGCAGATAAAGCTTTAATGGCGAATCTAACCAAGGTAGGTTCAGAGGTAAAAATTGTCGAGGAAGAAGTTGTCAAAGTACAAGTTGTTGAGGTTGAGAAACCTTGTACAAAATGTACTAAACCTTGTGTCGAATGTGCCGAAAAATCAAAGATCATCGCTGAAAACAATGTGCATAACGTATTGTTGAAATACGATTATCGCACAATGAAAGAAGTGTATGACAAAATGAAAAATGATTATGGCAGACTCGACAGAAATAACATCGAACAACATGATAATATAAGGATGTTGAGTGGAACAATAATGGATAAACAAAGGGCAATTAACACATATATTAACACCATTGCTGAAACCAAACAACAACTTCAAGACATGACAATCAAAACTGAAAGAGTCCAACAGTTGTTGAGAAGTTATACCACAAACTCGTATGTTATTGATCACATTCTTCCGACAATCTCAATGGAAGAAAAACCTAAAAAGAAAATTGGCAAAGAATATAGCAATGTTCCTCCACCCCTTTGCGAGAAGTACTGTCGTAAAACCGCAGACGGGATGGATAAGGCACTCAACGTTGAGTTACTTTCTGAGAAAAAAGATGAGTTGCCAGAGAATATTGATATAATCTATGCTAAATCTGATGATGATAACAACGCTATGGTTAACAAAGTGGTTGAAAATGTTCTAAGTGATTCTGATGACGGCAGCTTCAAAAGCGCCGACTCGAGTTCAAAGAATTCCGATTCACAGTCTGAAATTGACGATAAGTCGTCAGAGGATGGTCTAAGTGACAATCCTAATGTTTTAATATACAAAATTAAGGATTCGGATAGACTATACTTTGATGATAGCTTCCCGATTCAGAATGTGAAGGAAGAATTGCTTGATAAATTCTTTAAACTCATGGAATTCACATCAGAGGAATTGGAAATTAACGAACGAAAATTCTATTCCAAACCTAAAAGAAACAACTACCGAAGGAATGGTGGTGATCATCCGGAAAACCGGAGAGCAGGGTTGGGTCTAGAAGAATCAGATGAACCAGTAAAGAAAGTGTCACCATTTCATGAATATAAAAACAAAAACATGAATTTTGTATATGAGATAAACACGGTTTACGAAGAGAGTTTGATTGGTAAACAATCAAATGATGAGTTTAAAAAGGAGAAAGAAATTCGAGATATAGCCAAGGTTACAAGTGGTGCCAAAACATCAAGTGGGGTAAAACCACCCACTAAAGCACATCCACTTGATAATCGGACATGTTTCAAGTGCAATGAAATTGGTCATATTGCATGTTACTGTCTGAAATCAAAGCCTGCTTATCTTCGAAGAAAAGAAAGTTCAAATGTTGCGAAACCAAAGCAACCAGTGTTTGACAAACCTGTAAAGATTTTGAAAAGAAATGAATCAAAAGCTGAAGTCAAACCTAAGTTTGAAAATTCAATTTTCGAAAAAGGAGAAACTTCAAAGGCTAATGAAAACAATTTCTACATCAAGAAGGCTAACATAGAATCTCAAGCCTGGATTGCAAAGAAATGGTCAGCAACATCTGAAAACACTAAGTCTGAGCTTGTTAAGACTAGTGATAGCAAGAAAGAATCAAAATCTAGAAATCATAATTGAAACCACATCTGAAACTGTCAAAAATACAAGTGGTAACAATTCAAAAGATAAAAGACGGTAAAGTTTTCAAACATAAACATCATAGAAAATTCAGATGAAGAATGGGAAGTTTATTTTGTAGATAAGTGTGGATTCGATTATGCTGATGAATGTGAATTTGATTTTGATGATGGTTATCCAATTCAACCCAAGACCAAAAAGGCTTGTGTCTCGCTTTTTAAATAGATTGTTAAAATGTGCAGGGACTTCAGAGATCCGTACTTTCTAAGTGGATTTTGGATAGTGGAGCGTCCAGACATATGACGGGAATGAAGGCGTTGTTATTCGACATTAAAGCTATCAATGGCGGATATGTTGGATTTGCGGGTAACCAGGGTGGAAGGATAGTCGCCGAAGGAAAACTCTCCAATGGCGTCGTTTCATTTGATCGCGTGAACTATATTGCAGAACTTGAGAAAAATCTTCTGAGTATATCGCAGATTTGTGACAGGAAATTCACGGTCCATTTCAACGACAAAGAGTGCATTATTTTGAAGCCGGGATTCAAAATACAAGATGAGTGGATTCTGATGCGAGCACCTCGGGAGAATGATCTATATGTTTTTGATATGGGTGTCGCTACCACTTTATCAAAACCAGCACAATGTTTTGTGGCAAAGGCTACTGAAAAGGATATTATTCTTTGGCACCGTAAGATGGGGCATATTCATTTGCGAAAAATGAATTTCTTGGTTCATAATGATCTTGTAGAAGGCGTAAATCTTTGGAGTTTTCAGATGTCTGATCATTGCTTGGAATGCAAAAAGGGAAAGTATATAAAAAATCTTATCCAAAGAAAATTCTAAACTCAATCAAGTTGCCATTAGAACATCTCCACATGGACTTATTTGGTCCTGTAAATGTTCGAAGCATCTTAGGAGACTTATACTGCTTGGTCGTGACAGATGACTATTTGAGATATTCGTGGGTATTCTTTCAAGAATCAAAAGACGAAACGTTCGAGAACTTGGTTATTCTATTCAAGAAACTCGAGAACCTTTATCATCTGCCGTTCAGACGCATTAGAAGTGACAACGGCACGGAGTTTAAGAATAACAAAAGGAAGGAATTCTGCAACGCAAAAGGGATTCTGCACGAGTTTAGCGCTCCCTATACTCCACAGCAAAACGGAGTAGCTGAACGGAAAAACAGAACTTTGATTGAAACTGCGAGAACCATGCTTGCAGATTCTAAACTTCCAATCAGTTTCTGGAGTGAAGCGGTTGCTGCGGCTTGCTACACGCTAAACAGGTTCTCACTGTCAAACCAACAATGAAAACATGTTTTGAGATGATAAACCGACGGAAGCCAAATTTGAAGTTCTTAGAGCCATTCGGTGCACCATGTACCGTATTGACCAAAATGGCAAATTCGGAGCTAAATCTCTTGAAGGTTTCTTTGTCGTATATGCAAGTCCGTTGAAAGAGTATATGTTCCTTCATTAAGAAAGGTTATTGAAGCACAACACGTGGATTGTTTCAACTACACGTATCCTATTCAAAGGAAAGGTGACGCGTGGTTGTTTAACTATCAAGACCTTTGGAAGTCATTTGACTTGCCCGAAGAACCGACTGACGAAGAAGTTGCAGCGTTACACTACTTTCACCAGTCAGCGAATCTAGAACAAATTGTTCAACCAATTGTGGTTAATCAACCCACGTTGGATCCATCTTCTTCTGGCGCAAGTTCAAGCAATAGTGGTGTTCCGGCTGAAAATGTTTCTGAAACATTAACAACACCTGCTACTCCTTCAACAAATGCCTCTACTAAACCAGTGAATACAACAACGGAGCCCAGTATGCCTCAGAATCAAAATTTTGACTCAGATGAAGCACCAACATTTGATGCTGATGGGGAATCATCTTCTTCAGATGAAGAAGTGGAGCAGATAACAAGTCTTCTTAATCAATCTGTAGTCCCGAACAACAGAAATGAAGCATCATCAAGCTCTCCAAATGTTGAATTGGTCGTTGATCTCAACATCATGAATCAGAAAAACTCAGTAGATGTTCAAAGTGAAGAATTGCCGCGATCATATTCCTATCATCCGTCAACAAATATAATCGGAGAACTTTAAACTGGTGTTAGAACTCGAGGGCAAATTAATAAAGCACTCAGTTGTTTCTACACACGCGTTGCTCCAACCCAGAACTATTGCTTCTATTCATGTTTCATTTCTCAGATTGAGCCAAAGACAGTTATTGAAGCTTTATCCGATGAAAATTGGGTACAAGCAATGTAAGAAGAATTATTGCAGTTTGAGAAGTTGGGAGTGTGGAAGCTTGAAGACCACCAGAAAATCAGAAAGCAATTGATTCAAAATGGGTCTTTAAGCGTAAACGTGATGATAGAGGGGTTATTGTTCGTAACAAAGCTAGGCTTGTTGTCAAGGGATTTCACCAGCAGGAAGGGATAGACTACACGGATGTCTATGCACCAGTAGCTCGCCTGGAATCTATTCGAATCTTTCTAGCTTTCGCATCACATGAAAGGATTTAAGGTCTATCAATTGGATGTCAAATCGGCTTTCCTGTGCGGAAAATTACGCGAAAAGGTGTACGTTGGACAACCACCGGGGTTTGTCGATCCACTCAACAAGAAGAAAGCGTACCTACTGGATAAAGCTCTTTATGGTCTACATCAAGCCCCGAGAGCTTGGTACGAGATGTTATCGCAACATCTCGTCGGAAACGGCTTTATCAGAGGAACTGTGGATAGTACTCTTTTCACCAGAGAAGTTGATGGCCATCTGATTATAGTTCAAATCTACGTTGACGACATCATCTTTGGATCCACAAACGATAGTCTCTGCAAGGAGTTTGAGGGAATCATGAAAAAGAAATTCGAAATGTCCTCGATGGGCGAAATGAAGTTCTTTCTTGGTTTGCAAGTAGATCAGCTTCCGGATGGTATTTTCATTCATCAGACTAAGTATGTTCACGACATCTTGAAAAGTTTGGAATGGAAAGCTTGAAGCCTCTATCTACTCCTCTTGCTCTAAATCACGGCATTTGCGTTGACGAGATTGGAGCCAAAGTTGACGAGACGTTATACAGATCTATGAGTGGATCGCTGATGTATCTGATGGCATCGCGCCTAGATATTATGTATCCAACCTGCCTAGGCGCCAGATATCAGTTAAGCCCGAGGATCTTACACATGCAGATCGTGAAGCGAATCTTCAGATACCTGAAAGGATGCCCAAGCATCGGCTTGTGGTACCTGAAGAACGACAATTTCGACCTCACAGGCTATGCTGATTCTGATTTGGGTGTAGATAAGTTGAACTCAAAATCTACTACAGCGGGATGTCAGTTCTTCGGAACAAGAATGGTAACTTGGAAGTGTAAGAAACAAACTACGGTCGCTCTCTCTACCTGTGAAGCTGAGTATATCTCGGCCTCCAGCTGTTATTCACAGATTCTGTGGATTCAACAGCAGATTAGAGACTATGGTCTGCAATTTTTAGACACTCCGCTGTATGTTGATAACAAGGCAGCCATAGATATAACTAAAAATCCGGTTCATCACTCACGTACAAAACACATTGAAATTCGTTATCATTTCATTCATGATTGCTACGAAAAGAAATTGGTGCGAATAGAAAAAATCCACACCGACGAACAAAAGGCTGATTTTTATACCAAACCATTTTCTTTGTCACGGTTTAAATACTTGCTGAGAATTAACGGTATGAAAAATTTGCTGACAGGTGCGGACGCTGAGGTTGAATACCAATCGGACGACGAGTTCGCGAGATCCACATTGGTTTGTAAATATCTTTCTAGTTTAGAATTTTGTTAAAAACTAAAATCCAAAAAGATGTTTTTGATTTTAGGGGGAGAAATGTTAGAGAAAATACAAAAACATTCGAAAATTTTAAAATCCAAAAACATATGAAAAATTCAAAATGTACAAAAACATTGAAAAAGACAAAAAGAGTTCAGTGTCTTAAAAGAAAATGATAGTACATCAGTGGACTATCACAGTATGCTAAAGAAATGTAAAGTTTAAAAGTGATAAACGAGTCTTATTGTGGATGTATCGATAGGCTATACACGTTCACTAAACTATTTTCGAGATATAAACTAAATTTTACAACTGCTTAAACTTGTAGATTAACATATCTTGGATATATAGACTTAGTACTCCGAAATTTCGTTTGAAAGATTGCTTGATTCTGAGATACGAGGTCTTTATAGATAGTTGATATCTGGGGTATTATACAAGTTCTTCTGATTTTGCGGAAGCAATAGCCTAGAACTTTTATAATACTTTCGCCAAAAATCCCCAAACTGCATGCAATATTGACAAGAATAAAAAGATCTAATCATTTGCAGTGCTAAAAAGATTCCTTAAGCGGAACACACCTTAACGACGAGCCTTCATCTCTTTGTCTGTACGGTAGTACTAACCTGAGCTCTCAAGGTCTCGCACAACCCAGATACAGATATCAATTACACTATATTCACCTGTAAGATGAAATCTAGGGAATCTGGATACGGGAGTATATTCAAGAAGTGGGAACCACAGTTAAGTCAAGTCTCATAAATCATACCTTAACATATCTTGAAACAATTGAGAAATGTGGTAAAGCTCAAGTGGACAAACATATCGACAATCTAGGTAAACGAGTTTAAAACTTAAAGTCATTTAAAGGTCAACGGTACAGGTGATATGTCTCAATTAACTGATATGATCCTTAGACACAAATTCACAAAAATATGTCTGTAAATATGTTTGTAAATAGTTTACATTGTTTTGTACATAATATTTCAGCTTTATAGATTAAAATAAAAAAGATTTTCGGTGAGTTTTAGCATAAACTTGCAAAAATGCAAAAAGATTTTAATTCTACATTGTTTTCAGCAAACCAATGTTGGAGAACGGATCTTCGAAGTCTGGTAAGATGCTAGAACTGGTGGGAATCTCTTTGACAACGGGCTGGGAGCTAATCTGTTAAATCTGAAAAAGTCAAAACGATAAAAAATCATTAATTTGAAACTTTGTTTTTGAAAATATCAACAGTTTGTTCGTAACGGGTCAAACCGGGGTCATTAACTTGGACTCGGCAGACAAATCGGTTAACCAAGGTCATTAGCTTGGACTTGGTCAACTGAGTGGATTTTCATAACTGGTAAAAAGTTGGAAAATTCAGGGGTTAAAATGAAAATTTGAAAAAGTTTGAATTTGTGGTTTGGCAAGTTCGGCCGAACTTGCTAAACAATTCAAGTTTATCAATCAGCAAGTTCGACCAAACTTGCTAAGGAATGGCTGTCTTAATCTAAGTCCGCTCGAACATAAGTTGGGCTTGTTGTTGGGCTTAACAAGTTCACCCGAACTTGACTTGGTATAAATACCAATCAAGTTCGGCCGAACTCATTCAACAGCCTTCATCATTCTCTGAGCGAACTTAACCCTTGAGAACACTTGAGCGATTTTGGCAATTTTATACTGGATTTTCATTAGTTTTTGGTGATTTGCACACCAATCACTATGACAGAGGTAGTGATTTGAACTTGAAACCTGTTTTGAACCATTAACGAACGAAATGAAATCTGAAAAGCTTAAAACAGATAGATCTAGGGTTATTTGAACAAAATTGAACATAGATCCGTAATCTACGCATAAAATCGACCATAATCATGTTTGATTGAACTGAAATGGATAAATGACATGTTGAGCAAGATTGGATTTTTGGAGAAGACGACAAGTTCGGCCGAACTTACATTAAAGTCTTGTAAATAATAACTGATTCAAAATGCATCTTCGACCGAACTTAGGTGAATGAATGTTGGATTGTTTAGATTGTAAGTTCGCCCGAACTTACCTTTCATGATTGAACATGTGTTTAGAACATGTTCGGGCGAACTTGATCAAAACAGTTTGATTAACACTCAATCAAGTTCGCTCGAACTTGATAAAGTGTAAGAAAATTTTTGAAATTTTTCTCGAAAAGCGTACTAATTGTTTTGCGTCATGTTTTTCAGGCACAGGTTCCAGCGCGTGTTATCTCTATTGAGTTCTCCAAAACTCACAATACGTGCATTACGCTTGATAAATCTATCTGTCCGTCTCTGAAGGAGTATGACAGTATATTGGAGTTTTTGGAGGAAAGCCCTATTCGCAGAGCAATTACAGAACGCACGGTGTCATATCGTTCACACATAGTTCATATTTGGATGAATGCGAGCCTTAGTGCTGATGAGAAGACGATTTCTTCAACATGCAAGTTGGAAATGAGCTCAAGCCGATTACAGTAACTGAAGATGATATTCGAAGGATTTTTCATTTCAATGACAAAAAAGATGATCCGATTCATCTAGATGAAAAGATGGTCCGTGGCTGTTTCTTTCGTATGGGATACAAGGGGAGTATAAAGAATCCTACGTTGAAGAAAGGGGAGGTCCCTAACCCCTACAAGCTTCTAATGCACACCATTATTCATACATTCAGTCATCGCAAGGCCAGATTAGATGATGTTCATGATTACTTAGCTTGCATGGCAACGGCATTGATTCTAAAGAAGCCGTTTAACTTCTCAAAGCTTGTCTTTACACATATGTTGAAAAACATGGAGGATTCTAGATTGTGCTTATATCCGAGGTTTGTACAAATGTTGATCGACGAGAAGTATGCCAACATTGCACGAGATCCAAATGACGTGCTGTATTTAGTTCATCTTGATGAAACTACTATGAAGAAGCTTATCAAGTTCCAGAAACAAGCTTTAGCTCCTGTTGCCAAGCCGGTATTCGGAGCCATTAAAGATTCGAATTATATCTCGCCACCAGATATCAAGTGGAGAAAAGATGGTAGCGATGACGAGAAAGAACTTAATGCTGAACGAGAATGGTTCAAAGACTTCAAGCCGAAAAAGAAGCGAGCTGCTAAGAAAGTAGAATCGATGCTCGTTGACGAAGAAGAACTGAAAATGTTGAAGCAGTTGTTGGATCGAGCACTGCAATTGTAATTGAAAGTCAGGAAACTGTAAAGTTAAAACCCAAGAAGATGTGATTTCTGCTAATTCTGAGAATGAAGAATCTGATGAAGAAGTTCCTGCCAAAGAGCTAGAAAAGACTGAGGCTGAGATTATAGCAGAGAAAGAAAGAGAACTGGATTTTGATTTGATCCTAATGCAGAAAAATAATCCGATGAGGATAGGCCTAAGAAATCTAAACGTGTTAAGTCTACGACTGTTTCGTCAACAAAGACTACAGGGTCTCCTCAGGCCAAAGGAAAGAGAAAAGCAAAGAAAGAGCAAAAGACCGTAAGTAAGAGGCGCAAAAGATCGTTGGAAAGCACAGAAGCCCCACAAGAACCTTCTGGTGCTCAGGAGAAAGGAGTCACACAAGAACCTCCTCCACAAGAACCTCCTGTTATTGTTCATGCTGAAACTGAAAGGCCAGGAGTTACACAAGAACCTCCTGTGTCTGGCTTTGTTGAAGTTCCTTTCACTGAACCTATTGCTCCAACGACTTATGTTCCTAAAAGTTCTACGCGAAAGAAGTCAACACCAAAATCTACAACACCAAAGTCAACACTAAAGACTCCAGGAGGGCCTAATGTGTTTGGTGATATGACAATGATCCTATAAGTTTGTAGGATCTAAATGATTTCTTCCCAGAAACAAATGTTGAACTTCTGGAGAAGCGCGTGAAGGTGTTAGAAGAAAAAGTAGCGCAAAATGAAGTTGAAAAAGCAGAGTTATTAACAAGATGAATCAAAGCACTGTCGAAAAAGAAATGTTGGATGATAAGGTGAAGGTGTTAGAGAATGAAGAGAGTATCTTAAAGCGTTGATCGAAAGTCTGCAAGATGCTAATGAGAAAATGCAGATAGAAATTTCAGAGTTAAAGTCTGTCCAAGCTCTAAATGATCGAAGATTCTCCAGGATGCAGAAAGTGTTATCTAATGCACTGGGTATCGACTTCATCACTGAATATGATCATCTAGATCAACAGGAAGCTAAGGAAAGAGCTGAAAAAGAATTAGCTGAGAGTGGAAAAGGAAAAGGGGTTGAAGGTGAAGCTCCTAAGTCTTCTGATGTTCCAAAGAAACCTATTGAAGAAAATATTGTCATAGCTTCTAAGTCTGATATTCCTAATGTTGACGAATCTGTCAAGCCTTCTGATCCTATCATTGCTTCTGAAGAAAAAGACGATGAAGAAGCTGAAAAAGATGATAAAGAGGATGAAGAGGAAGGAAGTTACGAGGATTGGAATGTTGGTGATGATGACGATGATCAGGGTAATGTTGGTATTAGAGTTTCTGAAGCCAAAATCTCTAATGATTTTGATTTTACTGCCCTAATGGATGATGAATCGAACAGAATGGAAGATAAAAGCCAGGGGGAGTCATGGCAGAAAAGGCCAACTAATGATGATATAGATATGGCAATTGTTGATCGTTTTGCAAAGCCAGTTGCTGCTATTCCTGCGAAGCCTTTAATGTTAATGTTAGAACACAACGTGGAGGAAGGTGAATATGTACATAACTACACGAAGGAGGATTTAGCTAGATTGATCGAAGTTGAAGCTGAATCGTTAGAGTTTGATTTTGTGGAGGATGTGATGACTGTAAATCCTTTCGAGCCAAATGATTATCAATATCAAAGACGATTCAAAGCTGATGAATACAATCGAGTAATTGTGGAAGATTGGTCTTCAGATGACGAATCAGATCAGAAAGCAAAGTATGTCGGTTCTAATTCAGATAACTTTTGAAGAGATGTACAAACAGCTTGATGAAGATATGTTGAAGGATAGGATTGCTGAATCAGTTCGAGAGGGTAAAGTACCTAAGCCCATGACCAAAGAAGAGATAGCTCAAGCGAAAAAGTCTTGGTTTAAAGAAATGCCACGCGAACGCAAGTTTCGACGTCCTCTTGCATTCTTTACCAGAGACAAAGACGTTTCTTTGGGAGATATTTTAAGCTGGGGTTGGTTTAAAGAGATTAACGTATATGCAATCAAGAGGGAGTTTGGAGTGCAATACTTCAAATACCTTGCTGATTTCAAGACATTACCGTATTGGGATGTTGAAAAGTTGGTACAGACGGTGAATGTTACATATTACATGAAGCCGATTGATCAGTTATTATGGAAAATGATTAAGTATGAAGCGATTAAAGGTTGGAATTATTGGAAGCCTTTTATTCCTGGTCGCAGAGTGAAGATAAACAAGGTAACTGGAGAAAAGGACATAACGTTAATAATGAAACGTCCTAGAGCCATGAGAAATATGCCGCTAATGCCGATTGAACAAGACTTCTATCCTTTGTTCAAGTGGTGGCAGATTGATCCAGCAACGTGTGAAGCTGTGATTGTGCTAAAGTTTGAAGAAAATCTGGATATTACCAAGGAACGGGTTGAAGTGATGGGTTATCAGGGCATGAGAGGTTTATGGAGGACAATAAGGATTCTAGATCCTATGTGGCTTGTGAACTGCTCGAGAGAAGATATCAAAACCTTGTTCTACAATAAGATTGTTTTTTACGGACGTGAAAAGGTACAAGCTATGCAGTTTCAAAAGGTTGTGAACGTTTGTTATGCACGTGAAGTAAATTCTGGAAAGATGTGGCAAACGAAGTGGAGGGATCTGGAGAGAGTTGAGTTTTTAAAGGAAGAAAACAGAAATGAGGCGATTAAAGAAAGAATGGAAAAAGCGGTAAGGCAAAGTTCTCTAAGAATGGCTAACTTTAAAAGACCACCGCCAACTGATCAAACGCCTGATCCAAAGCAAAAACGACGAAAGAAGCCGTTCAAGAACTTCTTCGGTCGTGTACGTTAACGTTTTTATGAAGACAGAGTTTTGAAGACTGATACAAGACGAAGACTATATCCAAGGGGGAGTCTGTTGGTGCATAATGTCTATGTCTTAGTCTTATATCGAGTCTGTATTGTATAGAGCTGAATAGGCTAGGTATAGCAAATATTTATGTTTGATGTAAGCAAGTTCGCCCATGAAAGTCATCATGTAAGCATGTTCGGCCGAACTTGCTCAGGCAAGTTCGGGCGAACTTGTATCCTCAGGGCCGAACTTGTTCTCCTATAAATACCTAGCTAGCCTACTTCATTTGTAACTTTGGCATTTCAGAGGCGAAGCTCTGTCAGTTTGTAACCAGAACGTTTGATCAACAAAACTGACGATTAACTGATTAAATCTTGTGTATTGGTAAACACAACGTAAAATTTCCGCTATTATGGACGTTAGATATCAAATTTAGGTTCCTAAGCATTGAGGATCGGTCCTACATTGTGGTCGGTGTATATAACACACTTTGTTCCATATAAATAATGTCTCCATAGATTGAGCGCAAACACCACAGCACCTAGTTCCAAATTATGTGTGGTGTAGTTTCTTTCGTGTATCTTCAATTGCCCTTAAGCGTAGGCAATTACCTTTCCTCTTTGCATGAGTACACATCCCATGCCGGGGTGTGATGCATCACAATATACCACAAAATCTTCAATTCCTTCTGGTAGAGTCAACACAGGAGCATTACTTAATTTTTGCTTCAATACATCAAAGGCTTCCTGCTGTTTCGGACCCCAAACAAATTTAACATCTTTACGGGTCAGGGTCGTCAATGGAGTAGCTAAACCCAGAAAACTTCGGATTTCGGATGGTGTCTTGGGGGCTTGCCAGATCATTACCGCCTCGACTTTGGCAGGGTCAACTTGTATCCCACGTTCACTAACCACGTGGCCTAAGAATTGTACTTCACGCAACCAAAATTCACACTTAGAAAACTTTGCATAAAGTTTCTCGTGTCTCAACAACTCCAAAATACACCTCAAATGTTTCTCGTGATCCTCCTGATTATGAGAGTATATAAGTATATCATCAATAAAGACAATGACAAACTTATCTAAATAGGGCTTGCCGACTCTGTTCATCAAATCCATAAATGCTACTGGTGCATTAGTGAGCCCAAAAGGCATCACTAAGAACTCATAATGACCATATCTTGTTCTAAACGTCGTCTTTGGAACATCTTCAGTACGAACTTTGAGTTGATAATAACATGACCTCAAATCAATCTTCGAGAAGTAGCTTGCTCCCTGAAACTGGTCAAATAAATCATCGATCCTGGGCAATGGATAGCGATTCTTAATTGTTAACTTATTCAGCTCGCGGTAGTCAATGCACATTCGCATTGAACCATCTTTCTTTTTCACAAACAGTATTGGAGCTCCCCAAGGAGAAGAACTTGGCTGAATGAATCCTTTTTCCAATAATTCCTCAAGTTGTGTCTTCAACTCCTTCATTTCTTTAGGTGCAAGTCTATACGGGGCTCTAGCAACTGGAGCTGCACCAGGTATGATACAATTCTAAATTCTACTTGCCTATCTGGAGGTAGACCAGGCAAGTCTTCAGGAAACACGTCAGCAAATTCTAAGATAACGGGTAGGTCTTCAATCTTTGGCTTAGCTTCATCAATGGTTACTTGTGCCATGTAAATGACACAATTCTTTTTCAGACATTTCGAAGTTTTAAGTAACGAATCCTTTTCGGACAAACCATAACATACATCACCTTGGATAGGCAGCAATTCACCAGTCGAGGTTTTGATTTCGATGAGCTTCTTGTTACAGGCTATATGGGCATGGTTACTAGACAACCAGTCCATACCAAGAACTACATCGAAACCTGCCAACTTCATTGGCAATAGCGAAACAGGAATAGTGTGATCCTTAATGGAAATAAAACATCCATCATGAATCGTAGAAGCGGTTTCTATCATTCTATCAGCAAGTTCTACATCGTATGTTATGTCTAGAGTTCTCGTGGGCAAGTTTAATAAGGCACTAAACTTATGATCTACAAATGATTTATCAGCCCCTGAATCGAAAAGAACTCTAGAATAAACATCATTAATAAGGAACCTACCTGTTATCTCATTGTCCTCTTTCACAGCTTCCTTGGCTTTCATCTGGAAAGCATGAGCTTTTCCTTTCTTCGCCCCATCGTCCTTAGCAGTGTCATCCTTCTGGTACTTAGGACAGTTGGGTTTGATATGTCCTTTCTCGCCACAATTAAAACAGGTGGCCTCCTTTAAATCCTTACATTCCAGGGCCTTGTGCCCATGCCTCTTATAAATCCCACACGACATTGACTGAAGCTCGTCCCGACACGCACCAAAGTATCGCTTGCTGCACTTTCTGCATTTAGGTCTATTATCAGACCTTTGATGGTTCATGTTTGACCCAAACTTCCTGTTCTTGCTGAAGCGGTGAAACCTATCATCATCTCTCTTCCTTTTCTCGCCAGCTTCAGGCCGAAGAGGCCTCTGTCTCTTCAAATCCTGAGTTAAGACCATAGAAAGATCTACAGCAGACCTAAACGTCACGGGTCTAGATGCCCTGACATCACCCTTAATCTCTGGCTCTAATCCGCCAATAAAACATGAGATGCGTTTGGACTCTGGAGTGATCAAATATGGCACTAATCTCGACATAGAGTTAAACTCCGATACATACTTCCCACACTCGAGGTTCTTCATGGTTAGCCCAATAAATTTTGTTTCAATCCTTTCCATCTCATGAGGTTGACAATAGGCATCCTTTACCAACTCAACAAACTTCTCCCAACTTAGATTACATAGATGAACCTTCCCAGAAGACTGGATCATCGACTTCCACCACGTGAGGGCATCGCTTTTAAACGATTGTGCTACATACTGTACTACGTCTTTCTCAGCGCACCCACTAATTTCCGCTATAGTTTCGATCTCGTCTAACCATCGGAGCGTTTCCACAGCTCCTTTTCCCCAGTGAAATCACGTGGTTTGCAATACACGAAGTACTTGTAAGAGCACCCTTCCTTAGTAAACTGGGTTTTCTTATGATACTCCTTCCTTTTCTTCTCAATATTTGACGAGTGCTCAGAGTCGTCTTTCTTATGAGAGGGATGTTCAGATTTCTTTTGCGATGAGTGCTTAGAATGGTGTGAAGATGTATGCCTGGTTGTTTCTTAGAAGTATGCTTGGTATGTGAAGCACTGGACTCATTGTTCTTCTCGTCACGATCTTTAATTGCTTTTTCTACTTTGGTGGCAATTAATGCCTGTAGTTCACCTCTAGTAGTTACAATCTGTTCATTGGCACCTCCATCCCCACGGTGGCTATCTACTTCATCTGAATTGGCCATCCTTGTACTTTGACACTGAAGCAATCACGTGGAATTTAATTAATTACACTTGTTTGATTTGATTGATAACGACACAAACGGCCTTAATAAGGGGGTGTTAGAACGTGGTACAATAGGCCTGTCACAAGGACAATTTAAAGCAGCCCTAAGGGCTTGAAACATAAAATCAAGATCACCAATGGATCAAATAGCTTCGAGGTTCGAACGTAGTTTTACTACCTCGAGATAGAGAGTCGTAGACTGCAACTATCATTGTCACCAATGGAAATAACATAGCCCGAGTGCATTACATCACTAATGGATGTATTAATATGGCCGTAGGCACTACACCACCAATGGGTGTTTAAATAAAGTAATCATCGCACTGATGATTTCTGATCGAGATAAAAATAGATTATATAGGCTTGGACGTAGTCCTTTGCCTTGACGGCTTGTGTGGTTCCTCAGGTCACACTGCCAGGAGGTTAATACCTTGAATATATTAACCTTTTTGAATAGCAATTCCTTGAAATGGTTTAAATAGCTAGTCCAGATCAGGCGGACTAGTGAAGTTTAGAACGTAGTTCACCACTTCTGAATAGAAGGGACTCCTTAGAGGATTTCTCAACCTTAACTATCAGGGTAGAACACCATATAATTAACTACCGTTTTGCCAATATATGTGACCTAATCACTTGGCAGGTGCAAACCATCAAGGAGATTTCTTGGAAATGTTTTTCAGATCACAAATTTCGAATTAATATCGAGACGTTGGCTTGAACAACTGATATAATAATAGTATATATAACGTTGATCCAAAAAAATTCCATTAACTCAAATTACAATTGCCCTAAACGGGTCTTTTACAAGAAAATAAGATAGATTGTCTCGCAGGGACTAAAATAAGAAACATACCCTCGCAGGGGTGTTAAAATTAAATACTTGTCCATTCAAGGACTTAATTTAAATTAAACATAGTACATAAGGATAATAGGGAGCTTAATCCTTCTTCCCCGTTAACTTTTTCACCAGCCTTTTTAATAGTTTTTGGTTCTTCTTAGCGTCCTTGGCTGATTTCTCTTGTAGCTCTTTTACTCGTTCTATTGCTTCGTTCAGAACGTTTATAGTTGGTGGCGGCGGTTGCGGTTGTGGTTGAGGTGGTGCAACCGATGGATGGTGACTATGGAAAGAGTATTGGTAAGGATAAGGGTAATGTGTATTCATAGCCGTTTCAAGGTAAGGGTCAGGATGAGATATGTGATGGCTATGGCTATACTCTGGCCAGGTAGAAGGATCAAAGGGGTTGTATTCTGGCAATTGTTGGTAGGGGTAGGTATGGGGTTATCAAAACCCGGTGGCGGAGGTGGTTGAAAAGGTTCACCAAATGGTAGAGGTGGTTGAGGCTCAGGCTCAACGTAGAAGGCGGTTGTTCGTTGAAAGGCGAGGCATAAGAAGGTCCGCCCAATTGTGGATCTTCTGCGATAGCGGGGTAGGATGAAGGCTGGGGAGATAGTGACCCAACTCTGGGCCCCATTCGCACGGACATGCGTGCGTTCCTCTTCCTAGGTGGACGAGGTGGTAGTTGTAGTTGTTCCACCTGTTGGTTTTCAGGTGGAGGGGTGTAGTGTAACGGTGTATCGTGGGATGGAGTGTGGTGAGATGGCATATTATGATAAGATGGGGTGTTATGGTAGGATGGGGTGTCGTAGAAAATGTATCATGAAAATTTTTCCTGAAATTCATCAGGATAGTGCTGGGGCGTTCCAGCGTATGAATTGGATCCGCTGGATAGGTAAATGGGATGACCCATTGATCCCGTTGCCGGGATTTCTGGGTTGGAGTCTTCTTCCATAGGCTCCGGGGAATCTTCAGGTGGGGTTATAGAAGGTGAGTGGAATTGAATATCGAGGTTATAATTCCCATTGAAAGAATGGGAGTGTGAGTGGTGAGATTGGGTAGGTTGTGGTGGCAACGAATCTGGCGGTGGGGAAGATTCGTGGGATATAGAGCGTCGATGAGGGTACGGTTCCCACGATGGTGAGGAGTCTCCTGATCCCTCGTAAGGGTTGTAGTTATGCGGGTTCGAAGGTCCTTGACCCGCTGCTCCACCTCTCATGAGGCCTTTTCCCTTCGCTCCTCTAGAAAATTTTGGAGGCATCTTCGACAATTCCTGTCATATAACAAATTAAAAACCAAGGCAAGTAAAATAACAAAACAAGGAAACGAATAATCCTAGGTCAAAGCCTAGACTGGAGAGTCTAAGGAATGTGTTTTTCTAATATTGCTTGAGATCAAACACTAATGGTAAGTGTCGAATTCCCTTAAACGTTGGTTCTGATACCAACCTGTCACACCCCGACATCCACGTGTCTACCGGTGCGCCCGGTGGGGAGTATCGTGACGTACAGTTGATATCATTATAACCAAATAAGCATAACATAGCGGAAGACTGGAGTAAATAAACTATTACAACCAATAATGTCTAGTGTCCAAAATAAATATACAGGCATGGTTGTAACTAGATCCACAGGCGAATCGCAAAACATACAAGTGATAATCAGACTATAAACAGGCAAATCCTAAGGTCGCAACTCCTTGGTTATTCGCCCCGCAGCTCCCGACCTATTCCGTACTTGCAACCTGTAACTTAAGCTTTTGAAAATACGTCAGTTTACACTGGTAAATACACTCAACCGACTCATTTTGAAAACCTTTTCGAAAATGGTTTAAGGTGCGCTAGGCACGCTCAACCGACTCATTTTGAAAACCTTTTCGAAAATGGTTTAAGGTGCGCTAGGCATGTTTTTATAAATAACTTGGGACAGTACAAAAGACCTTGTATACAAATTTACATGTTGGCTTTTACATATGAGGCCCGGTACAAAAACCGATACATGATCGACTGACACACCACTCTGAACTTTCACAAAGAAAGCAGGATAGCAATTTCCCAGTGTATGCCTACACGCCATGCTATATTGTCATGGCCACTACCAATTTAGTGAGCCAAGGATATACCAGACACGGTCAAGCCCACCCCCATGTTTTAGTTTCAGTCAAAACAGATCAAAACGGGTATGTAAGATTTCAATTAATTATCACAACTGGATACAACATTATCCCATACCCGACCAAGCGGTATAGACTACCGTATCCCAAGCCCGTATAGGGAAAATAAGTTAAGAGTATTTACCTGAATTCAAGTTCGCAAGTAATCCAAATTCAGCCGTATTCCAGAGTAAGTACAGGAGCAATCTACCGGGAGGCGTTCAGTCTGGAGTGATGGTAATTAATAACCAATATTAGAATGCTACGGGTCCTAAATTAAGTCCTAGACTTGGACCGGTTAGTCTTACGCTAAATTGTGATACGGTACGATACGCTAGATTAAGCGGTGATCGGAATAGAACGCTAATTAGACCCGACAAGTACATAGACTTGTATAATATGGGAAGACCAATAACATTCTGGATTTTGATAAGGAATGGATAAAGTTAAACCCGTCTTGGTTAAAATACGTAAACTAGCTACGTATGTTTAACCGAACGCGTATAAGCGAAACCGGGTAACTGTAAGAGTCGTATATAAGTTCCATAAGGGATATGTTTAAAATATGTTATAAAGTCAGTAGCTTTGCAAAAGATAGGCCCGAAGTGTGTTTAAATCCGTTTTATGCCTTTTAAGGGCATTTGGTCTTTCTTGTGTTTATAAAAGATGTAAATTAAGAATATGATGTTATGACCTTAGGCATCCTGTAAAATATGTATTTTATCATGTTATAACAGTAGGATATCAAATATATGTGTGTTTGATGATTTTGGAACACACTATGTCCCGCAGGGGCATTTTAGTAATTTCACACATAGCTTTGAGGCTGAATTTGGGATTCTGAGTTCGGAACTTGTACTTACTGTTGTTATATAAAAAGAAGTTTATAAATCAGTAAGTAACAAGTCTCGGCTCATGGTTATGGTTTTTAAACCATACTTATGAGCCGAAAAGGCGTAAAAGTCGCTAAATTGCTGTTAAATCGATATTTAATATAAACTGAAGTTAGGACCTGTTTTAAATGGCCAAAATATGTCATTTAACTTACAACATCAGTAGGTTGAGGTGTTGATTATAAAAGTTTGATTCTTGCTATTTTTTCGAAAAAAAGGTAGTTTAGTCGTTTAGCGGCGATTAGCGATTCTTAATCATACATTTAAGTCATAAACTGAACAAACATCCCAAATGGTCCTACTTATCGTAACATATCAGTAAGTATACCATCCATATGCTCATATGCGCTAAAAATCTCATTTTGTGCAAAAAGGACCTATTTGCAAAGTTTTAAGGATTTTTACGTAACTTATGTAATAACTCAGATTTCTTAGGAATCGAGTCACGAAACTTTAGGACAATATTATAGACATAATCATGGTCATAAAATGACCAAACTCAGCAGTAAGAATGGCTCAAAATGGGTCAGAACTGAAAGTCAACAGAAAGTCAATTGTTTGAGACTTTCGGTTACAAACCGAGCCTAGACCAAAATTTGACGAACCGAATCTGTTGTCACAAGTTCTAATGCTTATTTTAAGGTTATTAACGCTTCTAAACATATTTTATAACATCTAGATTGTTAGTTATGATTTTTATAAAATTTGCTCAGTTTGACTTAATTTGACTTTTCGGTTGACTCGTCAATTGGCCATGAATCCGTGATAATCTGGAGATGTCCTCTTGAGGGATTATTACCTTCATCATTATGAGCACGTAGGAACTTTCATTACGCACAATGGCGGAGTATACACGGATTTAGAACAAAGTCAAGTCGTTTTTACGACAAGACTTTAATCTAAGTAAAAAGCTATGTAAAAATCATCTTGGCATGAATTAAAAACTTCCAATAGGTCCAAGTATATGCTAGGAACGAATTGAGAAGCTTGGAATCGATCAGAAGCTCCTTGGCATAAACTTGGTGCAAGATGGTGATGAAAGTGTGATGAAAATCCTAAGGATTCATCAATATAATGGCCAAGGATTTGAACCAGAAGGTTACCAGGTGTTATATGTCGAATACATGTGTCCTAGGACGTGTAAGGCATGCAAGAATCGCGACAATTGCGAGAAGAGGTGGCAGAACATGGCTCTACCATGTTTCTTGTCGCTGGCAGGGGCTTACGGACCGTATGGCTCCTGCCTTGTGGTCCGTAAGGCATCCCCAGAAACCAAAACTTTTGCCTTTTTACACGTTTGACCCCTGGACTTTGTTCCATCACCTTTTTTAGGATAATATAATATTTTTAATAACAATGGTCCCTCCGGTTTGACATACGTCATATTTAGGATTCCGAGACACGTGTAAGATAATTATAGGACGTAAAAACACGTAGTGTTACAGGTAGCGTTGCCTCCAAAAGAGGGACATGCCACTATAACTAAGATAATCTCTTACAAAAACCAAAGTACGGAAATAATCAAAGGATACGTAAAAGATAAGTCAGAGCCAAGTGATTCTTTGTCTATTGTTTTTCTATTATATTTTAATGTCTTGTTTTAGTTTTACTTGCCTAAACATCTTTTCTCAATTGTTTTTCTTTTATATTCTTTGTCTATTAGTTTCTTTCTTTGATTTGACTGCTAAAAATCTTTTCTCAAATTTTGGTTAGATTAGATGTTGACGATAATCCGGTATTAAAGCTCTTGTGTCCTTGGAAGACCTCGGTATCTTACCATCACTATACTACACCAACGATGGGTGCACTTACCCTAGCGTGTTGTAGAGAGTGATTGTGTTATATCGTGTTTTATAAATTTAAAGCTTGATAAATGAGTAAAAGTGCTTAATAATATATTAAAAATTATACCACACTCGCACCACGTCATGAATATGTAATAAACCATGTTCTTGGCACTTTGATTTTGCCACAACACTAAGGTAAGACTTTACCAAACCTGATGTCCAAAACCAAAATCTCTTACCCTCTTTCAAGCAATTAACATGTTATTACTATATAGACATAAAAATATTAATTCTTGACTCAAGAAACACAAGGTTGTAAGTCTTTTTTAAGGATTTGGAAAACTCACTTTCAATATGGTAATTAGTACTTAAAGTCATTAACACACACCAAGAGCGAAAGTATGTAGAATTAGAGTATATTATGAAGGAAAAGAGAGGAACTGAGCAAGAGAATGGGGAAGACAAGCTCTCAATTTATGTCACACCCCAACCAATGGCGGAAACATCGGTGTGAGACAAACAAGATTGTTCAAAACATCATAACGAGTACAAATCCGTAAATAAAGTTTCGAGTGTTGTCTCTAGTCCACCCTAAATAGATGTCTTGTCATAGCGTCATCAATTTCCTACAACATGTATTAAAGTATATGTCAACAGAAAATAGGCCAGTGAGCATACAAGTTTGGACTACATAGCATATATGATAAAAGTCTCAAATCATGGCAATGTTTATACTAAGTTAAACAACATAGTAGCAAGCATAACTTAAATGTCAAACCAAAGTGTCCATTAGCTTAATCTCGTCAACAAGTGAACAAGACCGTTATGAAAGAATACTTAACAATGACCCCCAAAACGGGTGGTGTGCTACTCCCATAGCGCTATACATATTAAAGCAGGCTTGCAAAGTTAATGAAAATGAGTTTTCATTCAAATATAATCTAGCATGTATAAACCTTAAGTATGAAAAATAACATGTTTGGTGGATGGACTCGTTGCATGAGTTTGATTATGTGCTTTGTTAGTTCATTAATTTATACATGCTACACCCAAAGTGATTTTAAAGCAAAAATGGGTCAAGTATACTCACTGTTTGCAAAATGCTTTCACAAAGTGAGCTTGAATGTCTTAAGGGATGAAACACCGAGGTTACCCTAAAACGGAAAATGAAGGTGTGTGAGTTTTTGGACTCGATGATGGAATGTATTCGGGAATTTTTAATATATGAAATTACACAAAAATCTATCTTGTTAGAACACTTATTTGGACACTATAATGGTTGATGTTCTTCATGAGTTTTACACTCAATGGAAGTCCAAAGTAAGGAGTTCAATACTTAGATATGTTTCCACTTTAACACATGGTAGTCAACCATGGATTGTTTGTTATCATGGTTTGGTTTTTGGATTGATATATATATATATATATATATATATATATATATTTGTATGTAGTTATAACTTATACCTAAGTTATAGATTGTCACATATGGTCATGCATTTAAAGATGGGGTAATCCACTAACCTCATGAAGTTCACCAATGCACAAATCATCACAAGGATGATTCGGATGGTGATGAAAGATATGGATGTGTATTAAAAATTTACTTTCAATATAAAAGCTAGTTATTAAAGTCATTAATACATACCCAATTAAAAAGTTGTCAAAGATTAGAAATCAAAAGTAATACATAAAGGATTTGTCTTCACCAAGTGATGTAAGAGATTTAGCCAAGTATGGCCCTTTGTTTGACAAGAACTCTTACAACTGATCTTGGATCCCGAGACTACTACACATATTAAAAGATGAAATATGGATGATGGTTGTGGGTGTTGGTGTTGTAGTGGTGGTGGACTGATGGCAAGTGTGATAGAAGTGGTTTGCCAAGGAATGCCTTTCTCTTGAACCAAGAACCTCTACTTATAGCTGGAACCAGAGGGCAGACACGCCCCGTGCCCACCTGGCACGGCCCCATGGTCTTCGTTTTCTCTACCTTCATTAACTATAGATGTCAGGTTTTGTACCAACACGCCCCATGGTGTCATTGCACGGCCCCGTGGTCAGTGTAGTTGATGTACTATCGCAAAATCTATGAATCCTAGAGTTGACCACGATTGTCTTTTGTTGTTGTCTTTTTCTGCAGGGAATCTTGACTAGGCATGGCCCCATGCCTGGTGGGCACGGCCCCGTGCCTAAGCTTTTGTTCTTCGTTATTTTGTTGTTTTGGATGTGGGTGGGGGTTGGCAGGTGATGTCAATCCTTCTTCTTTGTATTTGTGTTGGTTTCTGCTGTTAATTTGTTCATTTTACTTGTTTAAGCTCTTTTGATCTGTAATTTAAAAGTAAACAAAGAAACATGCTTTTTCCAACATTAGTACTGAAAAATGGTTGATTTTATGCCTTAATTGATGTATTTATATGTTGCATTTTGTGCACGTCATTATCCAAGTGGTAAGAAACAAGAAGAAAAGATGTAGAAAGTGAGTTGAAAGCTAACTTTTGCACTTGAAAGTAATCTGCCCAACTTGGAGATTTCTTGATGATTTGGAGTGTTTCGAGAGTGGATTTAAAGTGTGGAAAGTGAAAAGGTGGAGGAGGCTTAGATTTATAGCGAGGGATTAGGGTTTGAGTTTTAAGGAGTTAGTTGAGGGTTAAAGTGGTTGAAAAAGGTGATATCCAGACTTAATTCGCGAGCTGTCCAAGTTTTTCCCCGTTAGACAGACTTGCGGACCGTAAGGCTTTACAAAAATCAAAATTTTCATTTTTGGCTTCCTTACTTGATTAGGTTGCTATTTTTTGCAATATCTTTAAGATGTAACAAGTTTTTAGGACGTATGAATGTGTATAAATAATATTCCGAATAAATATAAACATAAAGTATGGTTCAGTTTTGCATGATAAATCATGTATTCGTGATTGATTATGTGTCGTGCATGTATCAATAAGCCAGTATGAATAAAATGCAATTTACATTATAATCAAAAGTCTCGAATTATAAGGATTGGAATTGAATAAGATTACAAGCTTTCTATAAATAGAAAGTAGGAAAATACGAAATGTTACAACAATGCTTGGAACTGAATAAGATAGCTTTCTAAAAATAGAATGTACAAAAATACGAATCTTTACAATTGATAGGCAAAGATGGTGACTCAGAACGACCTGTGCCTGGAGGCGTATCTAGCAGAATCTGATTGGGAGCCCGGCACGGGTGTGACCTGCTCTTGTGGGCTTCACTTCGGGACATATCTTTTGTTTTATATGAGAATTGTTTCGTTTGTCCGATTTGGAACCGATTTATCCTAAAACTAAAACATAAACTAAATTAAGCCTATTTCAATTACATTTTCAAGAAAAACTATTAAAAATGGAGTTAATTTTGTTACGAAAAAACATGTATATTTATACGCGTATCAGATTTCAATATTGATTTTAATTCAAGTTCTGAAAAGAAAAAAAAAAAGAATTATTGATTACGTGTATATGTAAAATACAACAATCCGAAAATGAAATTACACCATTTAAAAGATTATTCAAGGTGACTGAAAAAAGAGTATCACAAAAACAACTTACACCTTATACAAATTAATAGTTAATGACATGAATAGTCTAAGCAGCTTAAGTAACCTTTTTGTAACTCATGATCTAGTGGTATAAAGATATATTGTTTGTTTCACAAATATAATGTGAGTTCAAACTTCAAATCCTTACAAATAAAAAAATAGATGGTATTTAAATGTAATATAATATAATATAATATAATGTGAGTTCAAACTTCAAATCCTTACAAATAAAAAATAGATGATATCTAAATGTAAAAAAATTATAACCACTTCGTGGGTTTGATGAAATTATAAAATGTTTTCAATTGATGACGTGGGTTTATATCTATAAAATCTATGGATATGTACATCATATCAACATCTTTATGGTACTGGTTATTGACAAGCTTTAATCATATAAATAACAATAATGTCCGAGAACACCACAAAGCTTCTTACATTTTCCTGCACAATATAAGGCTATGTGTTATGGAGGCTTAGATGAATAAAAAGTGAAGCAACACAGGCGACACATAAGCGTCATTTTTTCTCGCTAAACATGCCAAAAAGATATAATGGGAGGGGTTTGATTGACGCTTGTTTGTTATAAAATAATTATTATTTATATTGGTTTGTATATTAACAAATGTAATTAAAACTTGTTAAATACACTTTAAATTTAAAAAAAAATCATTTTCAGTATATTATATTTAATTAAAAAATACATCTAAAATAGTGGAAAAAAAACAAAATTTGAAAATGCTTATACCGTTAATTCATGAAATCAATTAAAAAAGGGCCCACTTGGTTTGGTGGGCATTGACCAAATAGTGTGTCAAAAAAATATATTATTAAAACTACCAGGATGACCGCGCGATACGACAGGAGTGACATATCGTTTTGCAATACTTGTTTTTTTTTATTTTTCTTATTTATATAATATCTATTGTAGTATCTTTGTGATAGACACAAATAAAAAACGAAGTGATTAGGTAATCCATTTATTGTATTATGCATGCCTCGGTCGGTTCGGTTATAATTCTCGACCGAATCCGAAACCAAAGTCATCGGTTAGTCTATTTTATTAACCAATCGGTTTTCGGTTAATCACTTCGGTTTATTCAGGTAGATTGATGGTCTATGGTTTGGTTCATTAATTTCAGTTAATAGCAAAAACCAAACTTTGGCTAAAATTTTGCTTAAAAATTATATGAATCGGAGGTATAAAAGCTAGAAATATATGAAAATACGAATGAGTTTAGCTAAAGTTGGTTAAATGAGAGTACAAAAAAATTGATAACCGTTTTGGTTAATTCGGTTTTCAGTTAATTAAGTTGGTAAATTGGGTTAGAAATTTCTGCCCTTTTTGTCATTTCCTCCAATTGGTAAAGTTGGTTAGAGATTTCTGTCCTTTTTGTCGTTTTCTTTATTTAATTGAGGGTGTAATCGTCATTTTATGCGTGAACTCCATCGGAAACTCCATCATTTAAATGAGGAAAATGACTTAAGGCATAAATTTCTAACCCAATTTGTCAATTGAATAGAATGATAACAAAAATAAAACCTCAGGGACCTAGATACAAAAAGTTTTTGGACTGAAATGACAAAAGTGACCTAAACTCATAGACCATTTTGACATTTTACTCTAAAATATAAGAACTAAAAAACCCCCAAAAACGTGTTGTATTTCTGTATTGTATAAAATTTTGTGCTAGATTTTTTTACTAGATTTTTGTACTACATTTTTTGTGCTGAATTTTTTTGTGCTAGATTTTTTTTGCAGTAGACTTTTTGTGTTGTATAATGTTTAAGAAAACAAAATGGTGAGAGTTTGTGTTTTAGGACTAAAAATGCCCCATTTCATTCTACTTATAAGAAATATCACATGTCAACTTCATAATCATTCTAAGACTATTTAGTCAAAACCCACTTTTTAATGAATCTTCTATCACTCATATATAACATGCTATAAGTAGATGAAATTAAAAAATAAATTATTGTCAATATTTATATAGCTTATACGATTGAGCTGAATAAATATGTCGTTAATGTAAATTTAAAGTAAACAAAGTCAGATCAATTCACAATTATTACTACAATTCACAATTATTACTATTTAAAAATCCATTAAGACTAATTGACTTGTTTGCAGCTCCCTGTATGTGTTCATGACCTTGTGCTCAAGTGAAATGGAATTTTTTTATGAACGGCTAAATGTTACACTCTTCAGTCTTTTGAACTCATAGCCTCTTACTTTCTAAACATCTAGAGGTTTTTCCCTCTACCACTAGGCTAAACCTTCAATGGCTCGAGTGACATTGGTATTCCTTCCCACAAATGTGATGTGAGTTCAAATCAATACAATTAGGTGGTACTTAAAAGTAAAAAATTGTTGTTGTAACTAGAGATGAGCTTTTTTTCCAAATATTTGTACCTATACTTGTACTCTATCAGTACCGGTACCTGTATCCATACCAATTTTAGGTATTTGGTAAATGTATGGTATAGTCTTAGCACATAACTTTGGATTACTAGATTATGTTTAATTAGGTATGTTCTAATGTATATACAATTGTATCTTTGTTTTGTAATGTATACATAATGGATTCGCATAATGTTTCAAGTGATGAGAATGAAAAAACCATTACTAACACAAACCGTGAAAAGTGACTTCAAAAGGAAAGCTGATGTGCTATTGTTGGAACCATATGGAGGAATTCGTTGACGAACATGTTAAAAGAATGGGAAGATGTAGCCTTTTAAGTCCTATTACATAAAAACGTTCTAGCCCATCAGACCCTTTACCTGACTCATCAGAACCTCTATGACCTGGAAGCACATAGCCTTCTAAGATTCGGTTCGTGGTTTTCAATTTCATCAATAAAAGGGTATGCGATTTCGGTGGGTCCGGGTCAGGTCGAGTCAGTCTGACCTGTGCATAGCCCTATCCGTACCAATCCCATCCCTATTTGTATCGATTGTACACCGTTCTTTCTCTCCTCCCCTCAGCCATAGAGTTATCTTTCCTTCCCTTTATTTATTTATTTATTTTTCTTTTTAGGCAACCCTGCCGCTCCGTGGGGTGCTTCTTGTCCGGTAAGCAAGCAGGGGAACGGCCCCCTTCTAGCCTTTACTTGTTTACTTTCGTCCACCTTCTTTACTTGCTTACAAAATATACCAAAAAAATAAGTATATTTTGTATCTTATGTTAATATCATTTTTCATCAAAATTTATGTTTATCAATACATAGCTTACATTCTGTTATATAGCATGTGATTTTGAAAGGTATATTAGTAATTTTGCTTTATCTACAATATATTAATTAATGTATAGGGTAAAAGATATAATATTATTGTATAAAAAGTTATATAGGTGCATGAACAAGATGTGAAGGCTCATATGAACTTACGGTTGGCGAATGGGAATAAAGGTCTTTCACTAAAATCATGTTCCAGAAAAATAGAAAAGAAGAGGTGCGACTGAGCGGCTCAGAAAGGAGGATTGAACTTGATAAGGAGGATTTATGGAGCCTACAAGATAAGGGTCGTTGTGTGATAGGCTATGTGCATCGTATACAATGCTTTGCTAACTTGATTTTACAATATGTGACAAGGAAGGGTTTCAGAGTGTGGATGTCAAGTATGGATATTGTTGGAGTTTTCATCTTTAGATGCGGTCTTTAAGTTTAGAATTAGTAATGCATGAATGTATTCTTCGAGTTCATGAAAGAGGTGGGTAATATTTGTATTATACGAAATGACTGTTGGCTTGAGATCAGTGGTCTTCCTTTATTTGTATGGACGTATAAAGCTTACGCTATATTTGCTAATAAATGGTGAGAGTTTTTATTTGGAGATGATTATAAAGATGAATGTTTAGCCATTGGAAAAGTGTGTGTGTGTGGACTTAAATCATGTTATGTATTGCAGGTCCGGTGCTAGTGTCGATTAATGATAGCTCGTATAAGGTAGAGATGAAAGAGTTGTCTCCTTTGTCTCTATCGATTCACCGTGATGAATCAGATGATGGGTATGATATGGGTGAGAAAGATGAGGGATCTTTGGTGGGTGACTTTAAGGAGGCTTGAATTATAAAGTTGGGGATGATATGGGGGAATATATTGATGAAGAAAAAAGTGAGGATGATGATACTATGGTTGGGTTAGTGAAATAGGGTTTGATTTCATAGCTTGATAAAGAGTGTGAAGATTGGTGAAGGGATACTGGGCTCGAGCATGCCATCTCAAAAACCAGATCCGACTCCAGCGACGTGTTTTTGAATGTATATAAATATTGGTTAATTTTGATCACTTTTGGACATGATTATAAACTATAAATTTATAAAACATGATAAAATATGATTACCCACTATGACACGTTAACGCAAGTGCATCCATTGTTGGTTTAGTATAGTGATGGTAAGATACTTAGATTGTCTAGTGATACAAGGGGTCTTAGTACCGAGATATGCTCAACGTCTAGTCAAACAAAAAAGTAGAGATTTGTTTTAAAAGTTTTAAAACTAGAGAACATAAAATAACGACGACGAAAGGATAGATGGTTGAAATCAATCACAAGAAAAGATCACTAGGGTTTATTTCCCCGCTAAAGTCAACTTTAAACCCTAATTAGTTAGGGATTTCAAAATGATCATTATACGAAAATAAAATTGGCTCTTAGTCAGGTTACCAAACCATCGCATGACAACCACCTCTTTGGAAAGTTGTGAGGATCACTCGTCGCATGACAACCACCTAACGTCGATCAATTAACAAAACACATGTGTGTGTTAATGCCATAAGGTGGTAGGGCCCTATTTTGTGTTTGACCTTATTGTAACATCCGCCAAAAACGGATCCTAGAAAACCGACTCGTCTTGTAAACCGGATCCGAAATGAATTAAATGAAAACGAGAATTTGAATTACTATTTACTATTCGTAATATTCTCATATGTTAAATTAGTTAATATAATAATTTTTTGGGTTAAAAATATTAATATTATAATGAAAATCAGTTAAAGTCTTTAGTTAGTATAAAAGGGAACCTAGAACTAAGTTAGATTAATAAGTTACGTTGGTTAAACAAGTTGAAGGGTCAAAAGCATCAAAGAACAAAACTATTCCCCCCTTACACGCGTCACGTGCCCTTAAGCTGTCACCTACTTGCCCTGGATGTTACTCCATGCACTGAGCGTTCATCCCACGTGCCAGCGACTTGTTCTCCTTCGCCCACAAAGGGGTTAGTGACTCGTCCGATTCCGTTTTCTTTTGTTACGCGACATATGAAGTTCGTTTTGGTCCCATCCGACTCGCCATAATGGAGAAATCAGTTATGCACTTTTAAATTGATCCATACTACTTTATAATTAATCAATTTAAAAGAATATACATAACTCACCATTAAAGAACAACTTGAACTCAAACGATTTTGGAGGAATTAGTGAACTATAGACCATAATATTGATACCAATAGAATCCTTTAAGTTTTTCACAACATTCCCTGTTAACAGTCATCCATACCTCGCGGATTCAAGGCAAGAAGGATTCTAGGACTCGTAAATTCATCTCGTGATTTCTCTCTCAATTCCCAACCAATTCAGATGATTCTTGATTCCATTTTGTTTAGTTTTAATGCTCTACAACAACCTACAATCCATTTCTGTGATAGATAGCAAACAAAATCAAATTTAAATTATTATGATTCTAGGGTTCTTGAAGTTCGTAATTTGGGGATTTTCAATCTATATCATGTATATATTAGATTAGGTTCTGGAGTTTTGGGGAATTCTAGGATATTGTATGGATTTATTGTGTAATTTACATGTTATATTAATTTGGAAATCATGTAAAAATAC
Organism: Scalesia atractyloides; assembly: GCA_947069175.1. Taxonomy (NCBI): domain Eukaryota; kingdom Viridiplantae; phylum Streptophyta; class Magnoliopsida; order Asterales; family Asteraceae; genus Scalesia; species Scalesia atractyloides. The sequence continues at coordinate 26,719,198 of CAMTDV010000024.1, forward strand.
GAATTAATTGGAATATCATATCACAAATCTTGTAATATGATTTTCTAGCAGTGGTTGTGGAATTTCTTATACCAAATTTCATATTTAATTTTGTAATTGTTCATAATATGTAACTAAATAATTTATAAAACTATTTATATTATTTTTATCAAAATAACCAATTTTATTAATATTTAAGTAATCATTCTGAATAAAATGATATTCCATTTAAGTTGTTATGATTTCCAAGTTGATAGAATTTATTGATGGATTTATTAAAATTGTCTAAAATTAATAATCCAAAAGATATGGTGACTTATATAATTTCTTAAAAGTTCCTATCATAAGTCATGTTTAATCATGTATGGATTTATAGATGTAGTTAGTTAATCATTTGTTTAGGAATCTGAATATATATTAATTAGTAATGTTGCAAAAATAGTATCAAATTCAAGACTTATAAAATTTAGCAATATCATTAATTTTAAGTTATTACTTTATGAAATAATAAACTTAATTTTAGCAATACATTTATGTTATATATAATCATTTAATTAATATATATGTATACATATATATTGGTTAGGAACGCATATGGTAAATAGTGTTTACACAAAAGTCCCAAATAAAAGAACCCGAATCCTTAGTCTTGTTTATATCGTTCCGTTTGTTTAGTTTGTGTTATTTATGTATTTTAGGGTGATTTCTTTTGGATATTCATTTTCTCGTACGGTATCATTTTCGTGGATCATTCTTCGCAAACAGTGAGTATATATTTTCCCTTTTTTTACATTAAACATTTGCGGTACATCAACGTGTCACAAAATTTCATATTTAATTTACTTAATTATCAAACATTTTGCAGTGTATCAAATTTGTTACTTCGAAGTTGTTTTGGTGACATAGAAATGAGTTACGAAAAACCTATCATTTTTGTATTAATCTTCAATCCAACCTATCCCAAGGGGATTTGTGGCAACATGAAGATGTTCAAGAAATGAAGTAGGATGGACATGGTTTTGAAAAGTCTTGGTAGAAAAAGAATTTGAACTCCCTTTGGAACTCAAAATGGTGATGTTCCAACCTAGTTTACCATGGTCAATTTGTCGAAATACTCCTAGAGGTTTTCCCAAAGAAGGAGAAGCAAGAATTCATGAAGAAGAGAAGAGAAAGTGAGCTGCGTTGAAAGCTCACTTATGTACTTGAGAGTAATTTTCCCTAAAGTTGTAATCTGATTGTTTAAGTGTTTAGAGAGTGATTTGGTGTGGGAAAAGTGAAATGAAGGTGTGAGAAGTTTGGTTTTATAGTGATGGATTAGGTTTAATGTTTTAATGGACTTAGAAGGTGATTGGAGGTGAATGGAGGTGGAGAAAGTGACCAACCCGGATGACCAAAACAACTTTCTGCGGATTATGCTTCGCTGCGTCGCGCGGCTAAGGAAGGATTTAGTCGTCACGTTGCGCGAGGATAAGTTAGTCCAAACTTGTTGATTTTTGTTCAACTTCAGCCCTGAGCTTGGTTTTATTGTTACTTTAAGCTATAAACTTACGTTTTAACATGTTTACAGGTTGATTAGCGTGTGAGTATGTATGGTTGGCAATCTAAAGGTGATGTAAGTATAAAGTGTGCCTTGGTTTTGTGTAAAACGTGAATTTCGTGCGATTTAAGAATTGTGTAAAGATGGACAAATATGTATGAATAAGATGAAAATTTTCCATTATGATCAAATTCTCGAGATTATAAGGATTGAAACGAAACATGGTTACAAGTTACCAAAAAATGAAAGGTACAAAATACATAATGCTACAAGATTGCCTTAGTATAAATACATGGGATTATCTTTCTATTTTCCCTTTGGAATTATGTTGGATATTTTCAATTATATGTTTTGGTTTGACAATTTATCAATGTGACATGTTTAATTCTGAAATAATAAATAGTGTCGTAAGCTTTGGACAATCTTGTCCTGACCGATAATCCTTCACAATTTCGGGTGTGACAGATTGTTATCAGATCCAATGGATATAGAGATTTAGGTTACTAGACTTTAACCATAGAGCTGACTATAGCCCAAGTAGGTGCCTTATGTGCCTTACATGCTTAATATTTTTGTCCTGGTTTATGTTATTTAATTTTATATGTTTTAAATTATTCATGTATCACACATATTCATGAGAGCATCTTTAGTTGTTATACATGCTAAATGTTATGTGGTTACATGTTATTATATGATTCATCGTCTATTATATGATTTAATTTAATATCTCATTTGCTCACACAACATTATATAAATATCAAATCTCTTATTCATTGAATTCCTATTCCTATTTCAATGATTTTTCAATCATGTTAATTTTCAAAGGATTTCATTTACTTTTGGATTTTTTATTTTATTTTGTTTTGATAATTCATTATTTATTTGAATTTTCAATCTCGTCAAAGTGAGTTCTTGTAACGGACATGTAGTAACTAGAAGGGTTGAGTACCAAAAGTCAGGACGTCATAACTAGACTGACATTCGGAAATATCCAATCAACTAACGGACCAGTTTGCCTACCTTGGGACTATGGATAAGAGTACAATAAACTATTAGGGCAAAGCATGTCACACCAAACGTCATGTGAACTAAAAACACTTTGATACGTCAAACGTGTCCATGTTAATTCATGGATGCCATCCAAACACAACCATTTTATATCACCCCAACTCGAATCATTCATTATTTCATGATTTTCTTTGGGTTAGGTTGTATATCAATGGGTAAAATATGCGGACCATGCGAAAGCTCGGTAATTGTGGGTGCACACGTAATTACGAAGTGACGCATGAGAGTTATAATGAACCCTATGGTGTGCCAAAACCTAGATTTCAAGTTTGATTTATCATTTTGTCATATTTCCTTTGATTTCAAGTTTGAATTATCATTTTTATTATAAGTTTCATGGTTTTTTTGGAGATTCATTATTCAATTTATCAATCAATTTTTACTCAAAAATTCGCGAACTCTTTGTGTTGATCCCTGTAGATGTTTGCTAGACGTCACCGCACTAGAAACTCTGGTCGCCGAATGGCTGCCCAAATCACGAAAGAAATGGTCGTCGTCATCCCCAACATTGTGGTGCAAGTTCAACAAGCATTTAATAATCAAGGGGTTATCAATCAAGCGACCCGTGACAGTGCCAACCCTCTCATGTGTACTTACAAACACTTTAACTCATGCAACCCTCATCCTTACGAAGGCACTAATGGTGCTTCAGCCCTATTAACATGGTACGAAGAAATGGAAGCTACTTTTCTGAACCGTGATTGCCCTAATAACTATAAGGATCGTTATGCGACAGGTTGTTTGCGAAGCCTCGGGTTAACCTGGTGGAATGGAGAAAATAGAAACCATGGTGCCAAAACGGTAGTGTCCTTGACTTGGGAACAACTCAAGGAAATCATGACCTAGGAATTTTGCCCGCATAATGAGATCAAGAAGTTAGAGGATGAATTTTGGAACTTGAAGCAAGAAGGTGGTGAGAACGTAGCTTACAATAAACGTTTTTTAGGAACTGGGACATTTGGTTCCTTACCTATCCACTCCTCTCGCTAGAACCATAGAGAGGTACATTGAGGATCTCCCGATGATAATCCACGATCCAATTCTAGGTAGCAACCGTGTGAACCTTTAAGCTGTTATTTGCCTAGCGAACCAACTCACTAACGACTATGTGAAAGCTGGAAATCTAAAGTGAAAAGGTACAAGGTCTCAGTTGACAAAGCTCCAGCTAAGGAGTTGAAAGAAACCAAGGTTGAAGTATTTTGTAACCACATCCAACCACCCCATACCAACCACTCCAATAACCCAAGTTGCACCCAACACTTATCCAAACAAAACGCCATACACTGGTCCTCTTCCCTTATGCAATCATTATCAATACCACCATTAACTCACCACTCCTTGCCGGCAAGCACTGGCTGTGGATGTTATGACTACTTAGTCAATGCATGTCGTGTGACTAAGAGAACAGAAACCAATCAGATGAGAACCCATTGAAATACACAACCCATGGCTCAATTTTCTATCCGCCCAATCAAATTATGGCTCCACCTCATGTCCAAAACATGGTTCAACCCTATTACTAGACGAACTCCCTTGTAATGCCATATGTTAGGGTATGCTTCAATTGTGGAGATCCCATTCATTGCAGAAACGCCTGCCCTAGGTTGGTTAACATCATTAATGCTCAAGCTCAGGCTAATCCGGTTAACTAGACAAATCAAGCAGCGAGGGGTAGAGCTTTTAACATCAATGCAAATCAGTCCAAGGCTAATAACGACATTATGAATGGTACGTTTTTAATTAACGATCATCATGCATCCATATTATTTGATTCGAGGGCATATAAGAGTTTTGTATCACTTGAATTTGAATCTATATTTGGTATACCTCGGGTAGCTTAGCTGATCTTACACTGTGGTACTCGATAACGTAATCTTGTTACCATAAAGTCTATTATTCATGGGTGTACGCTTTACTTGAACAAGCAATACTTCTCTATCGATTTAATTCTCATGCAATTGGGAAGCTTCGACGTCATCATTGGCATGGACTGGCTAGCCTAACACCATGCTGAAATTGTTTGCATCGAGAAATACATTTGTATTCCACTCACGGATGGTCAAACTCTTCGTATTTTCGGCGAAAAATCATCTAAAGGACTTAAGTTAATGCCTTGTACTCAAGCCCAAACGTACCTTTGAAAGGAATATGTGGATTTCTTGGCCTGTATTGTGGAAAAGAAAGACAAAGAAATAAAGCTGCAAGGAATTCTAATCGTTCGCGATTTCCCTCAAGACATATCAGGACTTTCTCCTATGCGAGAAGTCGAATTCAAAATCGATCTTATTCCTGGTGCAACTCCTATTGCAAAATCAACTTGACGAATTGCCCCATCTGAAATGCAAGAATTGGCAAATTAATTACAAAAGTTAACTAACAAAGGGTTGCCCTAGTTCTTCTCCATGGGGTGCACCTGTCTTATTTGTCAAGAAGAAAGAAGATTCTTTCTGAATGTGTATCAGCTATCGGGAACCCAATAAATCGACGATCAAGAACCGTTATCCGCTCCCACGAATTAATGATCTATTGGATCAACTCTACGGCACTTCATGTTTCTCAAAAATTGATCTACGCTCTGGTTATCATGAACTCAGAGTTTGTGAAGAAGATATTCCTAAAACCGCATCATGGTTACGCCTTTTGGGCTGACCAATGCACCTGCCGTCTATATTGACTTAATGAACCGAGTGTGCAAACCTTATTTGGATCATTTTGTCTTCGCCTTCATCGATGATATTCTTATTTAGTCTAAAACCAAGACCGATCATGAGTGACATCTTTGTCTTATTCTAGAACTTTTGCGTGCTGAAAGCCTTTACGCTAAGTTCTCAAAGTGTGAGTTTTGGTTGAAAGAACTTCAATTCCTCAGTCATGTTGTAAACGAGAAGGGAATTCATGTAAACCCTAAAAAGATCAAGGTAGTAAAAAACTGCCATACTCCAAGCATTCCTACTGAAATCATGTCATTTTTGGGCTTAGCTGGTTATTATCGGCGTTCTATCGCCAATTTTTCTAAGACCGCCCTAACACTCACAACCTTGACTCATAAAGGCAAACGATTTGATTTTGGGGCCTAAGTAAGATGAAGCATTCCAAACTTTAAAGTAGAAATTGTGTGATGCACCCATTCTTACTCTTCATGACGATTGTGGTGACTTCGTGGTCTATTATGATGCATCGGGCCAAGTACCCGGTTGTGTCCTGATGCAAAGGGGTAAAGTTATAGATTATACCTCGAGACAACTTAAATCCATGAAAAGAATTCCATCACTCATGATCTTGAACTCGATGTTGTTGTATATGCTTTGAAGATATGGAGGCATTATCTATACGATACTAAGTGTGAAATTTACACTGACCACAAGAGCCTTCAACCCCTTTTCAAAAAGAAAGAGTTAATATGCGATAATGATGATGGGTCGAACTCTTAAACGATTACGACTGTGAAATTCACTATCACCCATGTAAAGCGAATGTTGTAGTTGATGCAATGAGTCAATCTCAGATTTTAACTGATATTCAGAGTCGTATTCGTGAAACTCAACATAGTTCATTTACTGAGAGTCTGAGAATGATTTACATGACGAGTTATCTTGTGGAGTAGAAATGAAGTTAGATACTAAATCCAATGGAATTCTCCATTATCTAAATCGTATTTGGGCACCCGATCGAGATAACCTATTTCCTAATGAATGAAGCACGCCAAACCCGATACGCATTTCATCCCAGCGCTGATAAAATAGCAGGATCTTCGGTATACTTATTGGGGGCCTGGAATGAAGAAAGACATAGCCGTATTTGTTTCAAAATGCCTCACTTGTTCTAAAGTAAAAGCAGAACATGAAGGAACCTTGGGTTTACTTGGAAGTGGAAAATGCAACTATGGATTTCATAACCAAGTTACCACACACTTCCAGTGGTTATGACACTATTTGGGTTATCAGTGACCGTCTTACCAAATCTGTTTATTTCATCCTGATACGTGAAGATTACAAGATGAAAAGCTAGCTTGTATATACATCGATGAAATAAAAAGCCGAATCTCCGATCATGACAGATGTTTTACTTCATGCACATGAAAAGTAGTACAATCAACACTAGGCAAATAACTCAACCTCAGTACTGCATATCATCCACAGACTGACGGTCAGTCCGATTGCATTTTACAAATGCTTGAAGACACATTGCATTCATGTGTTATTGGTTTTGGAGGAAATTAAGATACTCATTTTCCTTTTATCGAGTTTCCATACAATAACAACTATTACTCTACTATTAACATGGCTCCATTTGAAGCATTATAAGGTTGAAAGTGTCGATCCCCTATTTGTTGGCACGAGATAGGTAAAGCTTAGATTATAGGACCAGCTCTCGTAATTGACATATAAGTTGCGTATTTGTTTTTTCAGAACAAATCATTTTATATACACTTAGATTTACTCACCAGCTCTCGCAGTTGACCCAAATATTTTACACGTGGTACAGGAAATGAAACTTGATGATACAAGGGTTGAAGTCACATAGGATTGCCTTAGAATAAAAAATGGGATATCTTTAAATTTTATTTTTGGAATTATGATAGATTTTTGCACTTATATATTTTGGTGTGACAATTTAATAATGTGACATGTTTAATTATGAAATAATAAACAGATCCATAAGCTTTGGATAATCATCGCCCCGACCGATAATCCGCCACGGGTTGGGGTGTGACACTTATCCTCAACAATACTAAACAAAAGCCGCAAGACGATTATTCTCAACGTCGATACTAAACCCGCAACAATGGAAATAGATATCGCAGAATCTGTCGACGGAACAGCTACCCCTTGTTAGGGTTAAATTATTAAGTAAAAACCACTCCTAAAAGGTCTTAGCTCTCCAACCATTTGGACCTCTTTCTCAGTTTTACCTATGCTAGAGTAATGGCGATGAACTAGACCAAGTCCTCAACGCTTAGATTTTGCCAACATGTTGAGGCAAGAATTACGAAATCCAGAATCCCAGACCAAAAGCTCTAACCTCTTCCAAGTGATTAACAGGTTACTGACTACATAGACATAGAAAATGTGAATGCTTGACTCAACAAACACAAGGTTAGTAATTTGTTATTAAGAGTTTGATAAAATAACTTTTAATATAATGATTAGTTGCTAACATACGCCTTAAGGTTATCCAAAACATTGAGTGTTAAATAACTCTTAAGGTCATCACCCCCCAAGTGATGCCAAAACTTAGCCACTCATGGGTATAAAAATAAACATTATCAAACTTGATGGCTTAAAGATAAGGATACAAGAAAGATTGTTAAAAAGAGTTCTTACATAAACTGAAATAGTAAATACTAGGATAGAAATGTGGTGGTGGATGGAAAAAATGGAGAGTGGAAGTATGGTGGAGGGGTAGTTGAATGGATGTTGGGGGTGCCTTCAAATGGAGATCCTTTAGTTGAATTTAGGTTGATCTGGAGGTGAGACACTGTAATGCCCCAAAACCCGAACATTTCATTCACGAATCTGTTTCCTTGTTTTATGGCATGAAGTGGCTTAAAAGTTTATACAACATAGTTAAAGTGAAGTTAAAAATAGTAGGGATTTAAGTTGTGACAACTGGGAAAGAACGCCAAACATGAGGGACTAAATTTGGTGGATTGGGTTTATGTTTAATAAAAACTTGAAGTCTAGAAGTGCAAGTGTGTATGTGTCGTGGATAGAGAGATAGGAAGAGGGAAGAGGTGAAAACTTCTCAAGAATAAGAAAGAAATTCAGAAAATTGGAAGGAACTGGCTTGATAATCAAGATACATGAATCAAGAAATCATCTAGCCCTAACTATTTTGTGGTAAGTTGTAGAACTTAATTTGGTGATCTTGCAAGTATTGAGTGTGTGACAAATCTATGAAATTGTATGAAATTAAGCATGAAGGTGTGTTGGAATCACCAAATAAAACTTAGATTATGAAGGATTTTAAGTAAACTAATGTTGAAAGGTGAAACCCACTACTCCACTAGAGGTGGTGAAGTTGGCAATGTAGGTGTGTCACCCATGTCCGGCCCTTGTTCAATTCTTGATGAATTATCTTGTATGTTTTTAGTCAGGTTGAATATGGTATGTAATTAGTTTGATGTTTTGTTGTGTTGATGAATGAAAGCAATACGTAGGAAGAAAAACATAAAATACTTGTACGTTATACTTAGATAGTACTACACACGTCAAATGTTTGATAAGATGTCTAAATGACAACAATATGTGAAATTGTATACAAGTAATAGGTAAATAGGTATATAAAGTGACAAAGATGTATTTGCTAGTAAACTAACATGAGAGGTGTGTTTTAGATATAATTCATGTGGAGATTATCTTGATTTCATGTTTGGGTAGAAGTGTGCACTAGTGGCTTGCACTATATACTTGAATGATATGATGCACACCATGTGGTTGTTTGATTGACAAATTATGATTTAGAAGTAAATGTGAAGCATATGGGATTTCTAGAAAGGAGTAATATTGAATTAGCTAAATATGTGTTATAGTTTTAGTTGTAGAGTTATGAAAATGCTAGTATGAATGGAAGGGATTACGTATATGTGTGTGTGTAAGTAAGTAAGTAATTATATGGTTGTATGTGTCCTACAACATGAGCATGAAATGTATGTTATTAGTATGGTTAACTATATCAAGATAAATGTATGTTTATAAGGATGAACACGTGTATGTTTAATAGTTGACTTTCTGGAAAGTCAACAAATGTGAGAATAGTATGGTGGGTTTTCTAACACGAATGTAAGATTTCAGAGCTCATGTGATACATGTTATGTAATTATGTGTTATGGTGATGACATGTTGAGTTATATGAGTTTGAAAAGATGTGATTGTTGATCAATGTCTTGTGTTGTTAAAATGATAGTCTAATGTATGGTATGAATTGGAAATGATTGATGAAATGTATGAGTTTGTATGCTAACGAAGAATATGAATGTGGTGACATAAAAGGATAGGAACCGCATTAGCATGGACTAAAGCAGAGAAGGCTAATGGGTCAAAAGGAGGCGAGGAAGCAAGCATGAACACCAACGCTAAAGGTAAGTAATTCCCAAACTAAGTTTATTATTATGTAAAGAGTTTTGATTTGCAATAAGGATGGAATCATGAAAAGATGGGTAAGCAATGGTAGAAGGAAAGTAAGTTAGGTCATACTGGGTAAATGTAAATTAGTTATGATTGAAAACTCTTGGTAAGATCAAACGGTGTCAAAAGAGAAAGTAATGTGTCGGGTTGTGGAATTTGGATGTTGGGGTATGGTGGTTAGTATTAGGGTGACTTGTGGGCTTGGAATTATGTTATATATGTTTTGGAACTTTTGGGACGCACGAACGGGGGTTAAAACGCGTAAAAGAACGAAAAGTAGGCATCGATACTGAAATCGAAATCGCCAACGCCGAGGGGTTGATCGATGGCCAACCTTGCTGTCGACGCCGGTAACCCTATTTTCTCATTTTTCTTTGATCTCGGACCCCGTAGACCCATTCCCAAGCCCCATTGAACTTCCATACTGCACCCCAACATTACCAAATAGTTTTATTACGAGTGAGTATGGAACTCGTTTTTAAGCTTCTGAAGTGCACCTCACACTTACCAAATAGTGTTTTTGAGGTGCGGGTAAGAAAGGTGTGTGTATATATGTAGGTGTGGGAACAAATTAAGTAGGTAAGCATGTACGTATGGCTTTAATGGTATGATATTAGATGAAAACCAAGTATGAATATGACTCGAAATGAATACGTGTGTTAGGTTGTATGTATGGGCTTTGTGTGGGTGGATGTTTATGGCTATGTTTTGTAGTTGGAATGTGTTAGGATGTAAGAGCTATGTAAAAGTTTGGATTAGATGATATGTATGCATGTTTGGAATTATGAGTATATGAATGAGCGAGACTTGTATGTATGTATGTATATGTGGTGTTAATACCTATGAGTATTCATGATGCTAACCGAGTTGCTTTTGAGAATGAATGAAGTGTAGGTACGTTATAATTTGCTTATTGAAGGGTAGACACCGAGATGCAAATGTTTGAATTCCGAAGGAGAACCAAATGGAATGTACATGAGAATAGGACGTGACTTGAACATTTAATGATGTATGTTTAGATTATGTATGATGTCACCAAATACTATTGATGTGAATGTATGTGGTGACTGAAGGTTGCACAAGGTTACAGATCATCATCATGTAAGCGGTTGAACATAGAGTCAAAGAAAGTGGATTGTACGGAAGAGAGGTAATGTAGTTGTAAACATAGATTACGTTTTATCTTTTAAATAGAATTAAGGACGCGATACTTGTAAAGATAATTATCCCATTGGTTTCAAGTATGTTAAATTTATAAAGTAATTTTTTGCTTCACATGTCTGCTGCGTACTTTTCATTTAAAACGGTTTAGGGTCTTACAGACACGACCCCATGCGAAGTGAGGCACGACCCGTGCCATTGACTTTTTCAGTTTTACCCATTTGTGACAGCTGTAAGAGTTGAATTTTGAGTGAGGTACGACCTCCTTGGTGAGGCTCGGCCCCGTCCTAGTACAACAAAGATTCAATTAGGATTTGACAACTACAAGAGTTAACTTTTGAGTGAGGCACGACCTCGTGCTTGGTTAAGACGACCCCATGTCATTGACCTTTTTTTTTCTTTTTGTCTTGTTGTGACGGATGTAATAGCTGACTTTTATGCACAACCATGTTGTAACAACTCTCCAAAACACCCCAAACGAGCCGAAACGACAAACTGGACACGCAAATCGTGACTCAGCACACAAAACGAAGAAATTGAATCTGGGCATCCCAGGCCCACGCGCCAGGGACCCCTGATCCTGGCGCGACGCGCCGGAGAGATCAGACACGCGTATGTCTGTTTTTGCCATGTGGCAAACCTATACCCGTTACGAGGCTGACCTAGCCCTAGCTAGGCACCTTAGGCGCCACGCGAGAGCAGACCCAGATCCCCCGCGACGCGTGGGAGAGGTCAAATTGGCCTATATAAGGCCAGGCCTGGGATCGTTTTCGTTGCTCATTTGCGATCGAAATTTTCGTTCGTGTACTCCCTCAATCTCTGTTTCTGTCAAAACCCCCTCCCCCTAAACCCCTAAACCTGCGAAGCGCTGGCCGCTGTAAGTATCTTAACCCCCGATCACAAATTCGTTACCTACCCGAGTTAGAACCCGCCAACGCATGTCAAGGCTCTGCCTGACTGAGTACGTTGTGGTTCTACCTTGTGTTGTATGGTTATCCTACCCGATTGATTTAGGACCCACCGACGCATGTCAAGGCCGTGCCTGACTACGCACGCCAGGGTTCTGTCTCGGTTGTATGGCTAAAAGTGACATGGGTTAATTTACTAACGCATGTGCATTGTATGTTTTAAATAGAAATTCCAGGAAGTTATCAAGAATTTTCACTAGGAACTCCGTAGGAATACCTAAGTTTTCAAAGTGAGTACATTCTCTTTTTGTAAACCTTTTTGTGAGTCAAAATATTTTAATTATGCTTAACAGTGATTGAGTATATGTATTCTACAATTACTGCCGGTATGTTGGGGTTTTGTATACGAAATTTGAATCCGTTACTGTTGGACAAATGGATTTTTGCCAATGGGTAACATGACCCACAAGTCAGGAGCGAAAGTACTGATTGGGTAATGCTGTAGATATAAACATTGTAAATGCGGATGCTCTCAATAACTGTAAAGCTATAAAACTTGTTTTGATTATACTGGGATGTATTCACCAGTATTTCTTGCTGATAAAATGTTTTTAAAACGCGTTTTAGGTAACTTAATGTGAAGCTAATAGAAGCCAGCTGGAGAGCACTAAAGACTTAGAAAAGTGGCTATAAAAGTTACCTAAATAAACGGAGTTTATGTTTTCCATAAGTCAGGATTTATCCCTACAAATGTATTGTAATTAAAACTTAGGTTTTATCCCATTTTGTGTAATATAAAAGTTTGGTGTTTTGAAACTCTGATAAATTATTTCCTGATGTTGTAATTCCGCTGCCAAAATTAATAAACACCAGTACCACCAGCTCTGTGTCTCGTGGCTCCCGCTCTCGGGGTAGGGGTCGGGGTTGCGACAGAAGGTGGTATCGGAGCCATGCCACTGGTTTAAGCTATTTAAGTGTTCTTTTACATACCTAGATTTTATCCTATTGTGTTAGGAAATATCTATAACTTCTATGATTATTTTGTGTTAATCTGACAAATTTTCTTAGTTTACAGTATGAGTGATCAGGGTAATTCTGACGCTTATCGTCACCTACCTCATTCTCCCATGGATGAAGAAACCTCCCAGTCAACCGCTGGATCCACTACCAATTCTGAGGGAATCTTTGTTTTCAAAGCCAAAGCTGTAGAACCTTTTCCCCCTAAAAAGAGAGGTTGGTTTAGTCGAGGCCATGGAGAGAGGAGGAAAAGATTAAGACAAACCCAACAGCAAGCCATAGCAGTTAGAAATACCCAGAACCCAGAAGCTAGGCCCTTGTGGGAAGAAGAGTTGGATAGACAATTAGCAAATTTTCATCTGTATGGAAATATAGGAGAAGAGCCTAATTTTAATCAAGCAGCAAATCCAGAACCACAGATACTTCCTTTATTTCCCAACCAACCCATGAATCTAGATCAGAAGCAGGGGAACCAATTTCCAATCCCAGCCTTTGACCCCAACGAGGAACCCAGGATTCCAGCACTAAATCCTCTAAACCTATGGTGGGCCAACAACTGGGAAATAAAACAATTACTGGAAAACCCATTCCCCTACGAAGAACCAGTTCCACCTTACCCTGAACTAGTGCCAGCCCCAGTGCTACCCATGGAGCATGTAGAAGAACTTCGCCAACTTGGAGATGAACTAGTGGAGGAAGGAAACCGAATTCGCCAAATCAGAGAGAAGCTCGTCTGGAAGTATGACGAGCGGGAAATGCAGTTTTAAGCAACCGCCACCTACTATGTATGTATATATATGTGTTTATTTTGTTACATAGTTAGAAAAAAAACTAAAAATAGATATAAACTATATACCACCTATATACATATATCGATGCATAGTTACTAATGTTTGAATTTCAGTTATGTTGTAATAGACGCATATATATGAAAAGAGTAAAAGTCGCAATGCTCGACGATTTTGGTTCACTGTGTTGTGTGAAATTTATTACTCTATGATATTAATACCTAATAAATGTTTACGATTCAGATGTCAGACGAAGTAACTCAGGAAATCTAGAATAACAATAATAACGAGAATCAAATGAATAAAAGTGCCATCGAACACATAGTAGCCCAAGGAATCATAGATGTTATGCCCTATATTATCGATACTATTAAAAAGGCAGAAAACGATAAGTCCGGAAACGAAAGTAAACGCGTATCCTCTGAACCAAATCATAGCATGAACGGAAATCATGAACTATTAATTCAAGCTCATGTTCCAAAAAGAAGAAGAACCATCTCATATGGTTGTTCTTATAAAGAATTCTTATCATGCAAACCGATAGAATTCTCAGACAGTGAAGGAGCTATTTCAGCCTTGTGCTGGATAGAAAAGACAGAAGTAGTTTTAAAAATAAGTAAGTGTGTGAATGAGGATAAAGTTATGTATGCTTCTAATCTTTTTAAAGATGCAGCTTTAGAATGGTGGAATACCATTCTTCAGTCCCGAGGAAGTGACAGGGTTTACAGTATAGAATGGAACAACTTTAAGGAAATAGTTGAAAGGAAATTCTGTCCTCCTAATGAAAAGGAACAGATTACTAATAAGTTCCTAAATTATAGAATGATTGGGGTAAATTTCCAAGATTATACCACCAAATTCTTTGAATATGCAAGGATTGTACCAACCCTGGCCTCCCCAGAACCAGTATTAATCTCCCGTTACATTTGGGGATTAATCAGTGAAATCGGACATGTGGTCAAGGCAGCTAGACCACAAACCATAGAAGAAGCCGTAGAGCTAGCAAACACATTGACAGATGAATTGGTACGTACGCAAGAAAACTAGAAAAGGAACCTAGCTCAAAATATTACTCAGGAACTACATTATGGTAATTCCTATCGCGGAAAAGGGGCAAGTTCTTCGTCACCTCTATGTAAGTACTGCAAAAAGAAGCATTTCAGGAAATGCTCTACATACTGCATTTCTGCAAATCCCCAGGGCATAAGGAAGAAGACGGCTGAAAGAAACCTAATAATAGGCTATGCTACAATTGTGGAGAAGCCGGTCATATTAAAACCAACTGCCTGAAACTAGCTCTAGCGGCAAATAACAAAGCAAGGACGACGGAAGGACCCAAGAAGACTGCCAGAGCGTTTGTGCTGACTGCCAAAGAAGCAAAGATGATTCCGGATGTGATTGCCGGTAGTTTTTCGTTAATGTTGTTTATGCAAAAGTATTATTTGACTCTGGTGCAAACCAAAGTTTCATAAATACTTCCTTCTGCAATTTTCTTAATCAACCATTAACTAAACTTCACCAAGACTGTTTGGTGGAGACGGCAGATGGATCCTCTATCAAAATAAGCGAAATCCTGCAGGGAGCTAAGATAGAACTTTTAAGTCAAAATTTTTCTGCTAACCTTTTTCCAATGGATCTAGCCGGATTCGTTGTCGTGTTAGGAATGGATTGGTTGGTAACCAATCAGGCAAGAATATTGTGTGATCAAAAATCTGTAGAAGTGATTGCGCCATCTGGCGAGAGGATCACAATTAAGGGAGATAAGTCGACAAGGTCAACAAAGTTCTTCTCCGTGATGAAAGCGGCAAGTTATACACGAAAAGGAGGAATGGTGTATATGATTTCCATAATCATCAACACTAAAGGAAAAGAATTAAAAGATATTCCTGTAATATCAAATTTCTCTGATGTCTTTCCAGAAGAGTTGCGTTGATTGCCGCCAGATCGAGAGGTTGAATTTAGAATTCACCTAATACCAGGAACAACACCGATTGCCAAAGCCCCCTATCGCCTAGCACCGACGGAAATGCAGGAACTGAAGAAACAACTGGACGAATTACTAGAGAAGGGTTTCATACAACCTAGCTCATCACCATGGGGAGCACCGGTGTTATTTGTTAAGAAAAAGGACGGATCAATGCGTATGTACATTGACTACCGAGAATTGAATAAGGTTACAGTTAAAAATGGTACCCATTACCGAGAATCGATGATCTGTTTGATCAACTCCAAGGAGCCCGATTCTTTTCTGAGATTGATTTATGCTCAGGATATCATCAGCTGAAAGTACAGGAAAAGGACATTCCTAAAACTGCTTTCAGAATGAGATATGGTCATTATGAATTTACAGTCATGCCATTTGGTTTAAACCAATGCCCCAGCTGCGTTTATGGACATGATGAACAGGATATGTAAACCATACCTGGATAAATTCATAATCGTCTTTATACATGATATTCTCATTTACTCTAAGAGTAAGGAAGATCACGCAGGGCATTTGCATATACTCCTGTCATTACTAAGGAAGGAAAAGCTTTACGCTAAATTCTCGAAGTGTGAATTTTGGTTACAAGAAGTACAATTCCTTGGACATTTGGTTAACCATGAAGGAATTCATGTGGATCCCACAAAGATCGAGGCGATTACCAGATGGGAAGTCCCTAAGTCGCCTACGGAAGTAAGAAGTTTTCTTGGATTAGTAGGATATTATAGACGCTTTATTCAAGATTTTTCTAGAATAGCCATTCCATTAACCAAGCTAACTTGCAAATCAGTTAAATTTGAATGGGGACCAAAGCAGGAAGAAGCATTCAGGATTTTAAAACACAAGTTGACCAACGCACCAATACTCGCATTGCCAGAAGGAACTGAAGACTTCATAGTTTATAGTGACGCGTCTAAATTAGGATATGGATGTGTGCTAATGCAACGTCAAAAGGTTATTGCTTATGCCTCTAGACAACTCAAGAAGCATGAAGAAAATTATACTACACATGATCTGGAATTAGGAGCAATAATTTTTGCCCTTAAAATTTGGAGACACTATCTTTACGGTAGTAAGTTTGTGATATTCACAGATCATAAGGGTTTAAGATTTGTATTTGGACAAAAGGAATTAAACATGAGACAGAGGCGGTGGATGGAAATCCTTAGTGATTATGATTGTGATATCCAGTATCATGTAGGAAAAGCTAACATAGTAGCAGACGCTTTAAGTTGAAAGTATCATGAGAACCCGAAAAGAGTACGCTATAACACCCCAATCCGTAATACAACAAGACGCGGCGGAAATATCAGGGAGTCACATTACAAATTGCTCAGCCACAACTGGTACTAAATTGTTTCATTATTATTACGTTGTTCTACAATACAAAGAAATACATGTAATTGTCTTCTGTTTAAAGAAGTCTAAAGCCCGGATGCATTCCTATGTGTAGCATGCTTGAATAATCGTCAACCTGAAACATATGTGAAAAAGAGACGTCAACAAACATTACCGGCGAGCACATAGTTTTGTTGGCCAAGCAAATGGCAAAAGATTTGGTATTGCAATACTTCGACAACTACGTGAGTTGCCAATTGTAAATCGACTCATTTTAGCCAAAGAATGGCAAAAAGGGTTAGTTTTGCAATACATTAACTTGATTATGAAACTTGTAACAAAAGAATTTTGTATATGGCATTATGACCATTACTAAAGTAACTTTCATGCTTTTGAAAATTGTACTTTGTTCCTTGTAAACATATCGAAATCGTCCATAAACTTGGGAGTATGTTAGTAGAAATCCATTTAAGGATAATCAATAACTATACTGAAGTTGGTTAATACTTGCGTGAGTATATTGAAATCAATCAATGATTTATAATAATACTAAATATCATGAAAGGATTCTTCAAGGATTTGGATATCGAACATTGAAATCAGTCGTACACAAAATCCTAAAGTGACTCGAATAATGCTACAAGAGTAATACAATAAGAACACTTATATATAGGAAGTACCAGCGGCATATCCACCATGTTCTTATGGTATTACACTTGTTTCGTTATCCTAATCACAACTAACCACATAAGTACATAATCATCAACTTGTCAATTGTCTCATCAAATACGCATTAAGTACACAGAATCCAATCAATGGTGATTCGGATAAGGCTACAAAGGGTAATACAATAAGCACACTTATATATAGGAAGTACCAATGGCGTATCCACCATGTTCTTATTATATTACTCTAGTCTCGTTATCTAAATCACCAACAATTCTACACATAAACCAATTGTTCATCGTTCATTTCTCGTTCATCGTTCATTGTTCATCGTTCATGTTCATTTTCATCGTTCATCGTTCATTTCATCATTCTTGTTCATCATTCATTGTTCATTGTTCATCATTCATTGTTCATTGTTCATAGTTCATTGTTCATCGTTCATTGTTCCTCGTAAAGTACTTCTTAGAAATCTTACTATAAAGATAGAAAGATTTAAAGCGTACTTCAGACATCCTTTGAGAATCTAACTATGAAGATAGAAAGATCCTACAAGGATATAGGCCCTGAAAGACCTCTTTAACTGTCAAGTCATCAATTGTCGTGTTGCATAATCGGAACTAATACATAAAAGCACTTAGTAAATACATACATGCCATACATTTGAGAAAAATCGGTTACACATATGAATCACCCCAAAACATTTGGAAAACGTAAAAGAGGGGAGCAATGTACTCGCCTGGGATTGCGTATAGATCTTGTTCAAATGATATAACAAAGATCAAAGGATCAAGAGTTTAAGTGTTGAAGTGGTTCCTAGTGTATCGGATAATCACATATTAGTGTCGAAACTTGAAAACGAAATCGGATAGAATGAGGTATATAAACCAAACAAGAGTTGGATCTTGTATAATATGGTTCATAATACCTAACATTCTGAATTGGAAGCATTTCAAAAAGTTTTTACTTGATACGTCTCGCTAAAGTGGTTTACGCCAATTTAATAGGTCATAAAAGTAACTATGGGTTCGGATGGTTAAATATGCCCTATGACAAGTCTAATATGCCAAAACTAGTTTATATAAGTTGTATAATCAGTTTAGATGTCAAAATAACATTCTTATATGTTTAAAACTATTTATGTGCAAAAAGGGCATTTTCGGCATTTTAAAGGATGCATAGTCGACTTGTCATTTAACTAACCAAACGGTATGACCATAAGGTATAACCTCAGAGAGTTATTCCCTATGATATTATGGTCATAATAATGGTTTTGGTCGGATCCAAAAGTTGACCAAATGGGTCAGATTTGAAAGTAAAAGCGGTGGTCAAACCCTTAGGCTTTTCTACTCTAAATAGGCATTTTGACAAAGGCGAATAGTTTGACATGTTGCGACATGTCTAAGTAAGTTTATAAAAGTACTTGGCATCAAAACAACCTGTTTTGATACCCGAAAACAGATCCGTTGCAAAATGCACAAAAATCGCATTTTGACCGAAACTTTGACTTGTCAAAATAACAAGAAATGGTGGGAATCAGTAGGCATGATTTTTAGGGATTATAACCACCTTGATTACCATCATATTGTAAGTTTCAATTGAGCTATATCTTGATCAATTCATGATCAAAACTAAAAGTCAAACAGGAAAGTCAAACTGTTTGATTTTTAGTTCATGTAAGCTATAATAATTGAACAAAACATGAAGGAACACTTACAAACACAAAGGATTGATCAAAGATCACTAGAGAAAGCTCCAAGGTGGTTGCAATTCGGATCTATAGCTGATTTGAGTATGAAGGTGATTAAAAGTTTCAAAAATGGACTTGAAATTGGTATTTCTAATGATCAAATCATCACCAAATCTTGACAGGTGTTAGGCTAGGCGTAAGAGCTTTGATTAGTGTCTAATTAGGTGTCCAAAAGAGAAGAGAAGTAGCAAAAATTCGTGTGCTTAGTGTCCCCAAAGAACAGGCTGTTGCCAGCTATAATTTTCTGTGTCTGATGCCTTCTCGCGGGCCGCCAACCGTTTAGGGCTAAAGGGGCTTGCGCCTCGCCAGAAAGCCAAAATAGCAGAATTGGCGAAGAAATGGTCCATGCAGCCTCTAAACTTGTTTTTCGACGCGTTTTGGCACTATTAACATCTGACAACCCAATTTTTGAGCTTTATAACGACAATAAAGTATAGAGAACTTGAAATATGTCCAAAGGTGTTCCAGAGGTCAGTTCTTTTGATCGTACGTCGGGATTTCGGTTAATTATGACAAAAAGCGTAACGAACGCGTGTATGACCGTAAATGCGTAACGAATGCCATTTTTGCATTCAAATAACTAAAATATGATATTTTAATGATTACAAAAATTTTTGGTTGTCCGTAATGTTTCGGATAGCGATTTACGATAAAGGCATAGTTTCACAAAATTTGCAAAATAGCACCTGAAGTTACAAAAGTGTGATTTTGCCATACCGAAGCCCTCAAAACTTATTTCTAAGTTATGTGAAGGATATTTAAGGTATGTTAGGCTTGCATTCTTGTTCCGAGTGTGCGTGCTGCGAGAATCGGCAGCCATTTGCAGTTTGTCGTAATTAGTCCCTGTGATCAAATAAGCTTGTTTTTGACACATCAAACCCTCCAAAACTTATTTCTAAGTTATGAAAAGGTTATTTAGGGGTGTTAAGCTTGTGTCATTGTCTCGGAGTATACATCATGTTAAACGGCCTTCGTTGGCGTACCGGTTTACGGTTTCGCTTATAAAAGCTGTATAGGAATTTAAAATCGATCAAGGACTGCATATGTGAATTTGTTTTTGAAATAAACTCATTTTGAATCTGTAAAATGATTAGAATGTCTCAGTTGTCACAGTCTTCCTACTTTAGGAAATTTCGTCCCGAAATTTATTCGAAGGAGACCGAGGAGTGTGATTGAAACAATTGGCTGATAACAAGACTCGAGATTCCAAAGATGCGGAGCATCATTTGGTTTTGGGAATGTTTGGGGGATCCAAAGCGTAATCGTATTTATTCAAAATATCTCAAGGTATTCGAAACCTTAGAACTTTTGAATCTTTAAGGCGTCATCGATTGTGTAAAAACGACATTATGTTATACTAAGTCTTTAGTGTAAATCCTAGCAACAAAAAGGGGTATACATTCAAGCCTGACCATACGTACACAGTTTCTAACGTCCCACGAGGTACATCACATGTACCATGAGCATCTCATGCATAGGAGACGGGTCAACATACCTATGGCATCAAGATCGTCACCTTTGACACCATAATATACTCCCGGTCGGCTCGAATAGAGTTAATGAATGTACTCGTCAATCGTCCATTGCATTCAATAACCAAATAACAAATAGTCACATAATCACTTAATGGTCCAAGATAACATAAACCTTCAAGTGATCCTGGTAACGTTCCGAAGAATAACACAATAAGAACACTTATATATAGGAAGTACCATCGGCGTATCCACCGTGGTTTTATTGTGTCATACCCTTCCCGTTACCTAATCACTCTAGATTTTATGCCACCATCTTAACAAAGCTTACTATGATTCTCATGGGTCGATCCTCGTAATTAAGTGTGCACCCATAATTACACGTTTCGTCACATGGTCCACATAACTCCTCTTGTTAAGTAAGGGAAATAGATAATAAGGTCGAAACAATAACTAAACCAGATAATCATCGTCATAACACGATATTGACATCAAACATACATCATCACAACATAGTAATTATTGAATTTGGGCGTGTTTCATACTAGAAATGATGACACTACTGGTTATGCATACCACAAAATTAGTAGCAGGTATTTCATTCTAGTATAAATATTAATATATGTTTCACACTAACCGAACTGGTAGTATGTATCATATACTAAACGAATATGTATTTGTAAATCGTATGCTAAGTCAACATGCGAAGCAACGTTGTATTCATGTACTATACATAATAGGTAACCAAACCATATATGTACCGTCATGAAAACAAAAGTAGAAGTAATAGGTACTTAGTATTCGTAGTGTTTGTTTTGCAGCGATTGTACGAATGCACTAGTGTGCAAATCATAATATGCTACTCTTGCTAGATTTAGTTCCTAATAATAAGAACAGAATCCTCGAAGTGGGTATGTAGTTGTAAATTTCACATAGTATAATCATATTGAAATTTGTAACTGGAACGCGAATAAATGAAGGAGACTTCTTGATATTCCTATTGTCATTATAAACACAGTTGAAATATCGTTCATAGTTTCTAGATAACATAAGGAAAACATAAAGGTTCAAATGATCATGAGTGCTTGATCGTCAGCTTGAACCTCATTGACATTGTACATTTGTCCGTTAGCATTTGCAAGCCTCGGGCAGTTTCGCTTGAATTGATTTAAATCACCACAATTGAAACATGCTCTAGCTGGATATCAAGGTCGTGTCTGAGTAGGGGTAGCTTGATTTCGGATGCGACATGTCACAGATAGATGCCCAAAAAGACCACAGATTGTACACTGGCGGCATGGAGAATTTGCTGGGTGGTGATAGTTGCAACGATTGCATCGAGGATGTTTCCCACGATAAAACCCCCTAACGGGTATGGAGTTGAGTGGGATTGGCGCAGGGATTGCATAATTCCTTGAAGTCTTGCGCTTCTTAGAATTTCTGGAAGATTCACCCGTTGTTTCTTACGTAGCTCGTTCTTGTCTCTGTTTCAAAAAAGTTTCCCTTTCCTAACCTGGGAGTTGGTTAGGGTGGCAGCTAATTCTTTAGCCTCCCTAAGTGTCGCAGGTCTGCTGCCAGTGACAATATCTTGGATTGGGTCAGGTAGGCCATCAATGTATTTTTCAATGGCCCGTTCCAATGGTGTGACCATAGTGGGGCAGAGTAAGCTCAATTGTTCAAACCGGTCAGTGTAGGCACGGTTTTCCCCACTATCCTATTTAAGATAGTAAAATTCATTTTCGAGTGCCCTTATTTCGTGTCATGGGCAGAATTCTTTCATCATAAGATTCCTGAATTCTCCCATGTTTGTGCCATAGCCACTTCTGCACCTCTGTCCCTCATGATTCCGTTCCACCAAGTGAGTGCTCTCTTTTGGAAAACACTCAAGGCAAACTCTACTTTGCGCTCACTAGTACACTGAACATGGCGGAATGTGCTTTCTATACTCTCAAACCATTGTAGGAGCCCAATTGCTCCTTCAGACCCATTAAACTTGAGTGGTTCAGCCGAGTTAAAGTGTTTGTAGTTACATAGCGTAGGAACATTGTTGTTGTTGTTGTTATTGTTATTGTAGTAGACTTGATTGAGTTGGGCCACAAGGTTCAGGAGTACAACAGCTATTTGCTGAGCTATCATTGCCGCTATTTCGGCATTCCTCGTGATGTCACGATGAGGAGGCATCTTGAAGAAGTAGCTATAACGACAACAAAATAAGTTAGATTTTGTAAAATTGTTGTAAATCTAAACACCATAGTGAATTGAAAATCTCAGCTTGGTATTTGTTCAAAAATCTTGTTCTTGTATTTAGGAAAATAGTATTGTGGATTTTGTTTTGAAACTTGTTTGAAAATAAACTTTTGTTATACTTTTGGATGAGAAAATACAAACCAAGTTAATGGTTTGTGTTGAAAATTCTTTACCTTTTATAAATTAATTTTTAAGATAAAAATATTCTTAATCGAATTTTTGAAATAAAGAAACTCTGTGCATAAAATTTGAAAACTCTCATCCAAATGAATAAAAATTTTGAAAATTTGAAAGACAAAAGTAGTTATTGAAAGCGAAGTAGGATTGTAAAGTGTCGAGAGATAAAATGAAATTTGTTTCGTGTGTGTTGAATATTGTCGTAACATATTACCGAAGGTAACATGTCGGAGTATTGTCATACAGGTAGTAGTAAATCGTTTGACTGATCAAGGTAGATGGGTTTTCATAATGTTTCGAGAAGTCATGCTTTAGCCTATAAGTGAACACTCACCCTAAGAATTCCCAGGCAAGAGTGACTGGTCCGATAATGCGGATTTGTACGAACACTCTAGCCTTACATAGAAAACTCAAGGTACATGCGTTCACCCTCCAGATTGCATGAGTTCACATTAATAAACCCAAGATTTCGACAAAAATGTTTGAGGGTAAAACATTTTGAGAAATCCTTTTTTTATAACTTGTTTGAGATAAATGAGTCGAGAAATATTTTTGACGAAAAAGTTAGTGAAAATATTTGAGAAATACTCCGTTGAAAATGTTTTGAAAGAAAAACATTTTGGGAAATTCCTAAAGGCGTAATGCCTAAGGATTTAAGATATAAACCATCTAAGGATAGATGATTTGTATCATAGAGTAGTTGTGGCACGAGTAAGGATGAGGATTAGGATAGAAATCCTAAGTCTACTCATGTTCGGGTCCCTAGAAGGGTTATAGACTAGGTTAAAGGCAATCTAATAACCTAATTCCCTATAACCAGTGCTCTGATACCAATCTGTAACACCCCAATCGCGTAATACAACAAGACGTGGCGGAAATATCAGGGAGTCACGTTACAAATTGCTCAGCCACAACTGGTACTAAATTGTTTCATTATTATTACGTTGTTTTACAATACAAAGAAATACATGTAATTGTCTTCTGTTTAAAGAAGTCTAAAGCCTGTATGCATTCCTATGTGTAGCATGCATGAATAATCGTCAACCTGAAACATATGTGAAAAAGTGACGTCAACAAACAATGTTGGCGAGCACATAGTTTTGATGCCAAGTAAATGGAAAAAGATTTGGTATTGCAATACTTCGACAACTATGCGAGTTGCCAATTGTAAATCGACTCATTTTAGCCAAAGAATGGCAAAGAGGGTTAGTTTTGCAATACATTAACTTGATTATGAAACTTGTAATAAAAGAGTTTTGTATATGGCATTATGACCATTACTAAAGTAAACTTTCATGCCTTTGAAAATTGTACTTTGTTTCTTGTAAACATATCGAAATCATCCATAAACTTGGGAGTATATTATTAGAAATCTAATTAAGGATAATCAATAACTATACTGAAGTTGGTCAATACTTGCGTGAGTATATTAGAAATCAATCAACGATTTATAATAATACTAAATATCTTCTAAGAATCTATCATACAAATCATGAAAGGATTCTTCAAGGATTTGGAAATCGAACATTGAAATCAGTCGTACACAAAATCCTAAAGTGACTCGAATAATGCTACAAGAGTAATACAATAAGAACACTTATATATAGGAAGTACCAGCGGCGTATCCACCATGTTCTGATGGTATTACATTTGTTTCGTTATCCTAATCACAACTAACCACATAAGCGCATAATCGCCAACTTGTCAAATCTCATCAAATACGCATTAAAGTACACAGAATCCAATCAAGGATTACCAATTAATACTTTAAACATTCCACATAATGGGAATTAAGTCTTGTCACTTGTCTTGTCAAAATGTATCACAAAAATCATAATCCTAATAATGATTCGGATAAGGCTACGAAGGGTAATACAATAAGCACACTTGTATATAGGAAGTACCAGCGGCGTATCCACCATGTTCTTATTATATTACTCTAGTTTTGTTATCTAAATCACCAACAATTCTACAAATACACCAATTGTTCATCGTTCATTGTTCATCGTTCATTGTTCATTGTTCATTATTCATTGTTCATCGTTCATTGTTCATCGCTCATCGTTCATTGTTCATCGTTCATTGTTCATCGTTCATCGTTCATCGTTCATTGTTCATCGTTCATGTTCATCGTTCATTGTTCATTGTTCATCGTTCATCGTTCATTGTTCATCGTTCATGTTCATCGTTCATTGTTCATTGTTCATCGTTCATTGTTCATCGTTGTGACATCCCGGGTTTTTCGGATAACTTAAACGTAATACTTGTCAAACTAATTACGTGCTATGTGTATGAACGTGTACGAGTTAATGAATACGTGATGAGTGTTTGTGTGATTGTTTTAGTTATAAAATAATTAGGGTAGATATGTACACGAACCGAACCGAACCGCGACACGAACCAACTTTGATTCCTTGTAACTCTAGGAATTAACCAAGTTTAGGACTCAAACATGTCTCGGCCGCAAAGATCAAACCTAAACCTTAAACTCTAACTACTTGGCCGCGAGATCAAGACCTAAAACTCTAACTACTCGGCCGAGAACAACCCAAACCGAAAACCCATTACATGCAACCCAAGTCCTCGGCCACAAGATCAAAACCCAACCGACCGCCCTAGTCTCTCGGCCACGAGCTCCAACTAAAACCGTAACCCTTATCATCTTGTTGCGCCTATATATACAAACTCACATGTCTCATTCACATACACAAAACCCTAAAAAGAAACTGCCGTCGGCAGCCTTGTGATCGCAAACAGCTTCCTTCCTTGTTCGTTCCTTTCCTCTCGGTCGCAGCAGCAGCAGTCATCGCCATCATCATCTCCCGGTCGCAAGCAGCCGATTGTGCACCTCCATTCAGTCGCGAGATCAGTCCTTGTTCACCTCTATTCGATCAACATAACAGCCTACTACTTTTCTCAGCCGTGAATAACCTCTTTTCTCGGTCACGGATCTTATCGGTTGCAAGCAATCTTTGATCACCGATCTCTTATAGTACTCACGGTTCGTTTACCTTATCGTTAAAAGATTTGAATTGGGCATATCATATTCGGAATACATGTGTTTTAACTTTGTTGTTCTCGGATTTGCATGATCGAATGAGATGAATGATTGTTGCGGATTTGTTAATACTAGATTGCAAGTAATTTTGTTTGAAAGCTGAATATATAGGCTGTGTTTTGTTTATAAAAACTAGAAGTATGAACTAGGGTTTGCATGGATATGTTATAGGTATTGAATTATGATTAGAAAAACCGATTCTTGATCGCCTAGGTTAATGATATTAACGGATTGTGCGAATTAATGGTAATAATATGCTGAAACAGGATGCTGAGTAATAGTTACAGCCGACTTCATCTGGCTGTAACTCGGTCACTAGTTGTCGAAAAACGGACTTTCTGATGTCTAGAACGTAGATATTTGAATAACGAATCTAAGGGCGCTGGATTCATAATTTTCTGAAGTCGTTTGATATTTTTAAAGGGCCAAATAAGTTCAGTAACTAAAGCTGTGAAAATTCTGAAATTTTGTTGGTTGTTTATCAAGTTGGATTTTAAAATCAGTAGAGAGTTGAGTCATGAATTTTGTACAGCAACTAGGTATAGAAATTTCCGGGCAAATCCAACTGGAATTTTGTTAATTGGACGATCAGTGATTTTTAAATAAATTCTTCCGTGGACTGCAGTCAGAAGGCGACAAATCTGACTGCAGCCTAGTATATTAATATTTATGGTTAATTGGTAAAGAATTAGGACTTGGAAAATTTATATAAATTTCTATGGTATAAATGTCACCTACTGTAAAAATATTGGAATTTTTGGAATGTTGGAACTATTTTATAAAAATCCTAGAAAACAGCTGAATTACGAGTGTTAAGCTGAAATTGATAACTTGTGACTGTGTGCACCAAATTGTGGCATGAATTGGTTTATGTTTATGATAAGTTGTTTTAAATCACTAGGATCACATGAGGATACTTGCATGCATGTTTGAGTGTTAGATATGTTGTTTGTGTGTATCACTTTGTGCGTAAACTACGTGTAGAATTTGTATTGGTGTGTTCACACACTGACTTGGAATTAATTGGTTTGTTAGACGCAACTAGCGGTCCCATCTCTTATAACTTCTTTGCTACACTAACCGAGCAAATAAAGGTGAGTTCACGGCCCCTAACTTTATCCGGTTTTTAAACAACAGGGGGAGAAACATGTATACACTCTCAAACTCAATCTCTTTACGTTATACGAATTTAACGTCACATAACTACTCGGTAACTAAGTTAATGTTAATGTAATGTTATGGTCACTAAGCAGCTTTATCACTTAAGTCCTCGTCAATCTCTCGGATCGTTAGTATTGGGTTTAATAGCGGGGGAATTATAAGTAGTACTACTGGGCCCGACAAGCCCCATCCGAGCTAGTCGCGCTAGCCGACCGGGCATGGTCAACGGGTGAATAATTTGGCCTAACTTCTCCATGGTCAGTGATAGGCCTGGCAAAACGGAGGCACAACAGTCAGCTTCGATCGCGAACTCTTACGTGACATGACTTTAGGCTAGCTACCTATATATGTTAACATTGAACTTAATTACGAAACAACTATATTATCCCGGGTTGGGGATAATGGAATCAACAACTTAATATTCCGGGTTTGGAATATTGGAAGCAACAACTTAATACTCCGGGTTTGGAATATTGGAAGCAATAACTTATTATTCCGGGTTGGAATAATGGAACTAATTCGTTATCCCAGGTTAGGGATAACGGGGAAAACAAACTATAACTGAACAAACGAATTTATGAAAACCTGTGAACTCACTCATCTTAAATGTTGACACTTGTTTCTTTACATGTTTCTCAGGACGCTAGGAGCTCTAGGTGCACGCACATGCATTGAACAAGACATCTTTTATCGAGTCTTATTTATCAATATTGTTTTGGGGTTTTTCATTTGTTTTGGCGTTTGTGTTGGCGCCCGCTTCACTATTTATTTTATGCTTCCGCTCAACTTTAAAAACTAATGCTCTGCTAAATATTGGTAATTAATTTAGACAATATAAAATCTACAACAAATGATTTTGGAAAACGTATTATCAAATCATATAGAGTCGTTCGACGTACTAGTGTTTCAGATTCTGGTTTGTTCACACGCCTCGCGGTAAAGCTCCGCAAGTGGAAATTGAGGGTGTGACAATCATTCATTGTTCCCCGTAAAGTACTTCTTAGAAATCTTACTATAAAGATAGAAAGATTTAAGAGCGTACTTTAGACATCCTTTGAGAATCTAACTATGAAGATAGAAAGATCCTACAAGGATATAGGCCCTGAAAGACCTCTTTAACTGTCATGTCATCAATTGTCGTGTTGCATAATCGGAATTAATACGTAAAAGCACTTTGTAAACACATACATGCCATACATTTGCGAAAAAAAACGGTTACACATATGAATCACCCCAAACATTTGGAAAACGTAAAAGAGGGGAGCAATGTACTCGCCTGGGATTGCATATAGATCTTGTTTAAATGATATAACAAAGATCAAAGGATCAAGAGTTTAAGTGTTGAAGTGGTTCCTAGTGTATCAGATAATCACATATTAGTGTCGAAACTTGAAAACGAAAATCGGATAGAATGAGGTATATAAACCAAACAAGAGTTGGATCTTGTATAATATGGTTCATATTACCTAACATTCTGAATTGGAAGCATTTCAAAAAGTTTTTACTTGATACGTCTCGCTAAAGTGGTTTACGCCAATTTAATAGGTCATAAAAGTAACTATGGGTTCGGATGGTTAAATATGTTCTATGACAAGTCTAATATGCCAAAACTAGTTTATATAAGTTGTATAATCAGTTTAGATGTCAAAATAACATTCTTATATGTTTAAAACTAATTTATGTGCAAAAAGGGCATTTTCGGCATTTTAAAGATGCATAGTCGACTTGTCATTTGACTAACCAAACGGTATGACCATAAGGTATAACCTCAGAGAGTTATTCCCTATGATATTATGTTCATAATAATGGTTTTGGTCGGATCCAAAAGTTGACCAAATGGGTCAGATTTGAAAGTCAAAGCGGTGGT
The DNA here is from genome assembly GCA_947069175.1 of Scalesia atractyloides. NCBI lineage: Eukaryota > Viridiplantae > Streptophyta > Magnoliopsida > Asterales > Asteraceae > Scalesia > Scalesia atractyloides. The sequence goes on from CAMTDV010000024.1 coordinate 26,748,503, forward strand.
CAAACCGCTAGGCTTTTTGACTCTAAATAGGCATTTTGACAAAGGCGAATAATTTGACATGTTGTGACATGTCTAAGTTAGTTTATAAAAGAATTTTGGCATCAAAACAACCTATTTTGATACCCGAAAACATATCCGTTGCAAAATGCGCAAAAATCGCATTTTGACCGAAACTTTGACTTGTCAAAATAACAAGAAATGATGGGAATTAGTAGGCATGATTTTTAGGGATCATAACCACCTTGATTACCATCATATTGCTAGTTTCAATTGAGTTATATCTTGATCAATTCATGATCAAAACTAAAAGTCAAATAGAAAGTCAAACTGTTTGATTTTTAGTTCATGTAAGCTATAATAATTGAACAAGACATGAAGGAACACTTACAAACACAAAGGATTGATCAAAGATCACTAGAGAAAGCTCCAAGGTGGTTGCAATTTGGATCTATAGCTGATTTGAGTATGAAGGTGATTAAAAGTTTCAAAAATGGACTTGAAATTGGTATTTATAATGATCAAATCATCACCAAATCTTGACATGTGTTAGGCCAGGTGTTAGAGCTTTGATTAGTGTCCAATTAGGTGTCCAAAAGAGAAGAGAAGTGGCAAAAATTCGTGTGCTTAGTGTCCCCAAAGAACAGGCTGTTGCCAGCTATAATTTTCTGTTTCTAATGGCTTCTCGCGGGCCGCCAGCCGTTTAGGCTAAGGGGCTCGCGCCCCGCCAGAAGCCAAAATAGCAGAATTGGCAGAAATGGTCCATGCAGCCTCTAAACTTGGTTTTCGACGCGTTTTGGCACTATTAACACCTGTCAACCCAATTTTTGAGCTTTATAAGGACAAGAAAGTATAGGGAACTTGAAATATGTCCAAAAATGTTCCAGAGGTCAGTTCGTTAGATCGTACGGTCGTGGTTTTCGGTTAATTACTACGAAAAGCGTAACGAACGCGTGTATGACCGTAAATGCGTAACGAATGGCATTTTTGCATTCAAATCACTAAAATATGATATTTCAATGATTAAAAAAATTTTTGGATGTCCGTACATGTTTCGGATAGCTATTTACGCATAAAGGCATAGTTTCGCAAAATTTGCAAAATAGCCCCTGAAGTTACAAAAGTGTGATTTTGCCATACCGAAGCCCTCAAAACTTATTTCTAAGTTACGTGAAGGATATTTAAGGTATGTTAGGCTTGTGTTCTTGTTCCAGAGTTTGCGTCACTACGAGAATCGGTAGACTTTTGCAGTTTGTCGTAATTAGTCCCTGTGATCAAATAAGCTTGTTTTTGACACATCAAACCCTCCAAAACATATTTCTAAGTTATGAAAAGGTTATTTAGGGTGTGTTAAGCTTGTGTCATTGTCTCGGAGTATACATCGTGACGGCCTTCGTTGGCGTACCGGTTTACGGTTTCGCTTATAGAATCTGTATGGGAATTTGAAATCGATCAAGGACTGAATATATGAATTTGTTTTTGAAATAAACTCGTTTTGAATCTGTAAAATGATTAAAATGTCTCAGGTGTCACATACGCTCTCTTAGATTAAATCTTCAGATAGATTTAAATGAGCAAATTAAACAGACACAGGAAACAGCAATCAAGGATGATGCTGAAGGATCAAAAGGAATGATTAAAGAATTAGAGAAAGGAACAGATAGAATTTGGAGATTCCATAAAAACAAAATTTGGATTCCTACTCAAGGAGACCTGCAAAATCGAATTTTAGAGGAAGCGCATAAGACTAAGTATACAATGCATCCTAGAAGTGATAAGATGTACAAAGATTTAAGAAAGAATTTCTGGTGGATAGGTATGAAAAAGGATGTAGCAAACTACGTTGCTAAATGTCTAACATGTTCACAGGTTAAAGTTGAACCTCAGAACCTTCAGGACTGCTGCAACAATTGGAAATTCCAATTTGGAAATGGGAATTGATAACAATGGACTTTGTTACCAAACTACCCAGGACATGAAAAGGTAATGATACAATCTGGGTGATTGTAGACAGATTAACCAAATCTGCTCATTTCTTACAGATGAAAGAAACTTTCAGTATGGAACAGCTAGCTAAATTATATGTAAATGAAATAGTTTCATTCCTTGGAATTCCTTTATCTATTGTGTCTGACAGGGACAGCCTGGTTTACTTCGCATTTTTGGACAAGTTTCCAAAAAGCAATGGGAACCAGATTAAATCTATGTACCGCATATCATCCTCAAACAGACGGTCAAAGTGAAAGGACAATCCAAACAATAGAAGATATGCTTAGAGCTTGTGTAATTGATTTCGAAGGAAATTGGGATGAACATTTACCTTTGATAGAGTTTTCCTACAACAACAGTTACCATTCCAGCATCAATGCTGCACCTTATTGAAGCACTCTAGGACGGAAATGTCGAATACCAGTGTGTTGGGCAGAAATTGGAGAAAAGCAATTATCAGGTCCTAAGATTCCAAGAAACAACTGACAAAATTATCCAAGTCAAGGAAAGACTGAAAACAGCCCGAGATCGTCCAAAGAGTTATGCAGATAACAGACGCAAACCTTTGGAATTTCAAGTTGGAGATAAAGTGCTATTAAAAGTCTCACCATGGAAAGGAGTTGTAAGATTCGGTACGAAAGGAAAACTAAGCCCAAGGTATGTTGGACCTTTTAAAATTATCAAACGAATAGGGCTCGTAGCTTATCAGCTACAATTGCCAGAGGAAATGGCAGGAATGCATGATGTGTTTCATATATGTAATCTCAAGAAATGTTTAGCAGACGAATCATTGGTAATACCTTTCCAAGATATAGAGGTTAACGAGAAGCTTAAATTTGTAGAGAAACCCATTCAGAGTGAAGATAGAAAGATCAAGAATCTCAAGCACAAGAGATTAGTTTGGTTAAAGTTAAATGGATTCAAAGAGAGGAACATAATATACATGGGAGCTAGAGTCAGAAATGAAAAGAAAATATCCACACCTATTCAAGTGAATCTCGAGGACGAGATTTAAATCAAGGTGGAGAGGATGTAACAACTCTCCAAAACACCCCAAACCGAGCCGAAACGACAAACCGGACACGCAAATCGAGACTCAGCACACAAAATGAAGAAATTGGATCTGGGCATCCCAGGGCCAGGGACCCCTGATCCTGGCGCGACGCGCGGGAGAGGTCAGACACGCGTATGTCTGTTTTTGCCCTGTGGCAAGCCTATACCCGTTACGAGGCTGACCTAGCCCTAGCTAGGCACCTCAGGCGCCATGCGAGAGCAAACCTAGATCCCCGCGCGACGCGCGGTAGAGATCAAATTGGCCTAGCTGGGATCGTTTTCGTTGCTCATTTGCGTTCGAAATTTCCGTTCGTGTACTCCCTCAATCTCTGTTTCTGTCAAAACCCCCTCCCCCTAAACCCCTAACCCTGCGAAGCGCTGCCCGCTGTAGTATCTTAACCCCCGATCACAAATTCGTTACCCTACCCGAGTTAGAACCTGCCAACACATGTCAAGGCTCTGCCTGACAAAGTACGTTGTGGTTCTACCTTGTGCTGTATGGTTATCCTACCCGATTGATTTAGGACCCACCGACGCATGTCAAGGCGCTGCCTGACTACGCACGTCGGGGTTCTGTCTCGGTTGTATGGCTAAAAGTGACCTGGGTTAATTTACTAACGCATGTGCATTGTATGTTTTAAATAGAAATTCCAGGAAGTTATCAAGAATTTTCACCAGGAACTCCGTAGGAATACCTAAGTTTTCAAAGTGAGTACATTCTCTTTTTGTAAACCTTTTTGTGAGTCAAAATATTTTAATTATGCTTAACAGTGATTGAGTATATGTATTCTACAATTACTGCCGGTATGTTGGGGTTTTGTATACGAAATTTGAATCCGTTACCGTTGGACAAATGGATTTTTGCCAATGGGTAACATGACCCACAAGTCAGGAGTGACAGTACTGATTTGGGTAATGCTGTAGATATAAACGTTGTAAATGCGGATGCTCTCAATAACTGTAAAGCTATAAAACTTGTTTTGATTATACTGGGATGTATTCACCAGTATTTCTTGCTGATAAAATCTTTTTAAAACGCGTTTCCGGTAACTTAATGTGAAGCTAATAGAAGCCAGCTGGAGAGCACTGAAGGCTTAGATAAGTGGCTATAAAAGTTACCTAAATAAACAGAGTTTATATTTTCCATAAGTCAGGGTTTATCTCTACAAATGTATTGTAATTGAAACTTGGGTTATCCCATTTTGTGTAATATAAAAGTTTGGTGTTTTGAAACTCTGATAAATTATTTCCTAACTACGATCCTGATGTTGTAATTCCGCTGCCAAAATTAATAAACACCGGCACCACCAGCTCTGTGTCTCGCGGCTCCCGCTCTCGGGGTAGGGGTCAGGGGTTGCGACACATGTGCTTCATTTCTAGCCATTTTTTAGCTTAGTCTCACCAAGCTACCTAAGATTCATATCTTATGGTTCTTTTTTAGCTTAGTCTCGTTAAGCTACCCAAGATTCTTTAAGTGCACCTCTGGATGATAAATGCTGGATTCTGCTGTTTGAAGATTCTTCAGGGTCTAATGTGTAAATTCTATCATTATGTTCTAACTGACAAATTCGGATATGCTATGTGATCACCTTGTCCGAATTGTGGATGGTCTTGTTGGTAGAACTTATTCTTGATTTGATTGGTTGAACTTAATGGTAGGATATAAAGTAGAACTTATTTTGGTGGTAGAACTTGTTCAGAATGTGATTGGTTGAACTTATTCTAGAATGCTATTGGTTGAACTTATTGTAAGGACTTGTATGTCCAAACTCAATCTTGTTATATTCTCAGTAAATGATATGCAAAGTAGAACTTTTGGAGATTTATCTTTCTATGCAAGTTTTCTCTCTGTGTGTGAAGAAAGGAAAACCCTAGCAAGCTACTATGTGTTAGTGTGTGTAATCTTGAATACTCAGTGGATTCACAGATTGTCGATCATCATCTATCGTTCTCTACTCCTTCTACGTCACGTCCTTGCAGCGGTTTGCATCACGTGGTGGATTCCGCACACCGCGTGACTTGGTGTTTCGGTTGTTCGAGATCCGTAGGTGTGCTTACAAGTGGTATCAGAGCAGGCTCTTAATTGAGAAGGCTCTTACCACTATGAAGTTCAGGTTAAAAGATCAGATTTAGTGTTTAAGTTTTGTTGATCTTGTGGGTTTTCTATTTTCTAGGGTTCCGTATCCTCTTCTTATGATTTTCATGGATTCTTCATCTATTTCTTGATTTCTCATGATGGACATAAATTAGGTTTATATTTTTTATTGTTCTTGATTTACTGTTTAGATTAGGATTCAGAGAGTGTCATATCTCCAAATTCTCTGTTGTTTTCTAAAAGGTGATAAAGTCGGCTGAGGTAAACAATCATTTATGGTTTTCTTACACTGTCCGATCTTATTCATATGTCTGTATTTTTTACTTCCAAACTTATTGATGATCAAGTTGCATTCACGCTTGGGAGATAAATTTGGTTGTTGTTTGGATATCTAATCCGAATTTGGTGCAGATATTCTGTCCGAATTTGGTGCTTTGAATCCGATTTTAGTCAAGGTGCTAGTTCGAACTTGTAGGAACTTCCACAATCCGAATTTGTGTAGTTTTTCTAAGTTTAAATCCGAATTTGTTAAGAAGTCTTATATTAAATCCGAAATTGATCTGTCCATTTGTGAGTTTTAGCTAAAATCCGAATTGGTTATTTGTTTCATTGTTCAAACTTATTTCCTCTAAATCCAAACTTGTTAAAGTCTCTCATATAATTCGAACTTAAAACTCATATTATCCGAATTTAAGTGTTTGTGGTACAAGAATCTGATTTTGCTAAGTCAAAATCCGAATTTGTGAAGATCCTACAATCCGAATTTGTGGATTTTCATAAGTCCGACTCTAAATCTTGTATATCCGAGTTTGCTGAGGTTCATAAATCAGAATTTAATTCCCTATCTTATCCGAACTTGTGAGTAGAATTTAATCCGAATTTGTGTATCAGGTTTGATCTGGATTTGTAGTAAGTAAGTTTTTCTCTTTCCAGACTTGAGAGTTTCCACTTAATGTTAACTGTTTCTGTTAGTGCATAATGTCTATGTCTTAGTCTTGGATCGAGTCTGTATAATTTAGGCTATAAATGAAGGGTATTTATGTAAAATATACACAAGTTCGCCGGAATCTATATGTAAGATCAAGTTCGGCCGAACTTGATCAAGACAAGTTCGCCCGAACTTGATCTCCCACCAGCGAACTTGTGTGTCTATAAATAGGAGCTTTGATTTCTTTATTTGTAACTTCTGCAACTTTGTCACTTTGAGGCGAAGCTCTGTTAGATCTGGAACTGGAGACCCTCCTGGCCCAACCCTAGACACTCTAAGATCCTTTTTAAACCTGTTCCCATTTCGAGTCAAGAGATAGATAAATAGACACATCCCATTTGATTTCAGCTTTCTCCAAACCTCGGGGAAAAGCATGAAAAAAAGGCTCGAACGGTATGATCCCTCCGTCACCCCAGAATAAAAGGGGTGATCTCGTAGTTCTTGGTCTGCGAAGATGCATGTTAGGTGCTCCATTTTATTTTCCCATTGAGGCCGAACCTAAACCTATGCTGAGAGATAGCTGTCCATACACTGATAAGGGATGTATGGATTCTCGAGAAGAGAGGAGCCATGGTGGTCCCCCCGGACCGTCCGGATCCCACAGTGAATCGAAAGAGTGTATTGAACTTTAATATCAATAAACAACGTTTAAACAATAAATCTTGCATATTCGGTTAATCTTGTCATATAATTTCCGCTTGTATGGACAATAGAAACAATTTAGGTTCCTAAGCTAAACGGGAGACGATCTAACAAGTGGTATACCTAAATTGGTGAAAATCATAGCAAGATCTACTTTATTCTACCTCTCTCTACCATTTTTTCTTCATTTTCAAAAAAAAAAATGAATTCACGGATAAAAGTTGCTGATTTTTTAATATGTCATGTAAAATACGCTTGTGGTAAACCCCTGAGAGTTTGCACATCATATATCAAACGAATTGATATCAAAAAGTTCAAAAACCATGTTTTGGAAACTTGTTCTGGTCGAACTTAACATCAAGTTCGCCCGAACTTGATTAAAATTTCATTGATTTTAATTAAGTTCACCCGAACTTGACTGTTATTTCAAGAGTTTTAGAGAAGTCCGCTCGAAACTTACATCATTTTTCAACTAAATTTACATCAAGTTCGCCCGAACTTGATTAAATTTGTTGAAATTTTCATATAAGTTCGCCCGAACTTAGCATTAACTTGAAAGTTAGCATAAGTTCGCCGAACTTAATCAGGGAGAAAATTTTTAAAAATCAAACACAAGTTCGCCCAAACTTGTGTAAAATCAAAACTGATTTTTCTCAAATGCAAGTTCGCCCGAACTTGTCAGTGTACTGATAAATTTTTGAAGTTTGTGAATATGTGTTTTTCAGTAAAATTCGTCAATTTTCAAGATGGAAGATTTGCACACTGCATTTATGATTGCAACAACTTCAAACGCTCATATGGTAAATCAAGTAAACATCGCTAACGAAATGGGCACATCCGTGAAACCACCAAAACTCATGTGTATGGACGAATATGAGGGTTGGAAGAGAATTCATGAATTGGGTCCAAGCTACATATTTCCACAGCTGGGTGGCAATAGAGACTGGTTATACATGGCCCAGAGATGAGAATGACAATGTTATCGACATCAGCAAGTTCTCAACTTTACAGAAAGATGCTTACGTCGCTGTTTTAGAAGAAAATGATAAGCTTGATCCAACAATCGGTGAAAGAAGATATTTTGGTGCTTCTACCGGAATTTAAGACTGCAGAAGAACTATGGAAATCATTGAAGAACAAATACCATGGAAGTGCAGAAATGGTCAAAAGCAAGAAAGCATTGATTATGAAAGAATTTACATATTTACGATGATAAAGGGAAACGATGAAATAGATGATTGAAAGGTTTTGTCATCTGAAAGTGATCATGAGGAGACACGGGCTTGAGAAAACTAAAGAATAATACATTGATAAGTAGCTGACGCTTTACCAGAGGGTGAATGGACGACTTATCTCATGGTGCTCAAAGAAAGTCCGAGTTGGGAATTCTTCAAACTTTCATTGATAAACTGGGGGGCATGAGATGGAGTTGTTAAAGATAGCAAAATCGAAGAATGCCAATGTGACTCAAGATGTAGGGTTGTATTACAAATCTGGAGCTCAAGATAACATCACTAGCCGAAGATCCAAACCGCTTTCAGCGTGAATCTGAATTCTTCGAATCATTGCCGCAAGGTCAAAATCAATCATATCCAAAATATGATCAGAGTCCGCGAAGCTCTTCATTTTCAAGCACGGGGTCAAATTCTTCATATCAAAATCAAGCAAATCAGAATCATCAATCAAATTCTGATCCGAATGTGTATAAATGTAACATTGCTGTAAACCTAAATCAATGTCTGTTTCTGAGCAAGTTGCCAAACAACACATGACACTTCTCGCCACAGTGTTAGAATCTTATGAAAGTTTGGTGGTCAGGAAAATTGGCAATCCTGAAATGACCGCCGAAGACTACGATTAAGTAGATGAAGAAGAACTTGAGCTGATGACATTAAATGGTCCTTAGCTTCGATCATTCGAAGGGTTACGAAGTTTGTTGCTCTTACCAGGCCGAGATATCGGAAATTCAAGCAACAAATTAGGATTTGACAAAACGAAAGTCACTTGCTTCAGATGCTGACAGAAAGGGCACTTCAAGAGAGAATGCAAGAATCCTAAAGCAACGGGCAATCAAAGTCCATTTGGAGGTGGCTACGAATACTACAAGAAGTCTTTACAGTACAAGCCATTCCCAAAGAAGACTCAAGTTGAAATTACAAGAGAAACCAAACACCAACAATACAGAAAAGGCAATGGTCGCTTCAAATGAAGATGCCGGTTTTGACTGGAACTCTTATATTGCCAAGAAGACCGGTGTTGCTCTTATGGCCGAGATCGTAGAAGACACATCTGTTGAAGATGCAGCCATGGAAACTGCATTACTAGAAGAATACATCCAACAAGCTGAGGAAGAGGAAATTTATCAGCATACAAAGATGCAGGGTATCCTTTCCCCTAACATGTCTACTAGTTTTGCAGGTTGTTTTGGAGATACGACATCTTCAGAGAATGTTGCTGAGGAAAACCCTGTGGTTGAGTAGGTTATCAATGTAAAATAAAGAAATGAATGAAGAAAACCTTACAGAGATTGCCAACAAGGCCATGATGGCAAATCTGACTAAGGTAGGTTTAGGAGAAAAGGTAAAGATTGTTGAGGTAGAAAAACCATGTAAAAAATGTGCTGAACCGTGTATTCAATGTGCTGAAAAATCTCAGATCATAGCCAAAATCAATGTGCATAATAATAATTTCAAATACGATTATCGCACAATGAAGGAGGCATATGACAAAATGAAAGATGATTACAACAAATGGATAGAAATAACATTGAACAAGATGATACTATCAGAATGTTAAAAGCTACTTTAATAGAACAATAAAAAGCTATTAACGTTTACATTAACAATATTGCTGAAGTAAAACAAAAGCTTCAGGACATGAAAATCGAAACCGAAAGGGTTCGACAGCTTCTTAAGAGCTATACCACAAATGCCTACGTCATTGATCACATTCTTTCGATCAATGCAATCGGAAGAAAATGTTCAGAAAGCCAAAGGTAAGAAACGTGGAGAACTAAACCAATGTTCCACCACCCCTATGTGAAAACTATTGTCGCAAAAAGCTGAGGGGATGGAAAAGGCGCTCCAACATTGAACTTTTAACCGAAAAGAAAAATGAGCTGCCTGAGAACATTGATATAACTTACACAAGTGATGATGATGAAGCAGTGGTTAAGTCAAGTTGTTGATAATGTCTTGAGTGAATCTGATGATGGCAGCTTTGAAAGCGCTAACTCGAGTCCTAATAATTCTGATTCACAATCCGAAGATGATGATAAATCATCGGATGATAGCCTAAGTGATGATCCTAATGTTGTCATGTACAAAGTTAAGGATTCTGATAGACTATACTTCGATGATAGCTTTCCGATTCAGAATGTGAAGGAAGATCAGCTTGAAAAAATTTTCGAACTCGTGGAAGTTTCATCAGAACATTTAGAAATCAATGAAAAGAAATTTTATTCTAAACCTAAAAGAAACAACTACCGAAGGAATGGTGGTGACTTTCTGGAACATAGGAGAGCTAGGCTGGGTTTAGAGGTTGAAGAAGAACCGAATAAGAAAATGTCACCATTTCGCGAATACAAAGATAAAAACATGACATTCGTTTATGGGACGAGCACGGTTCAAGAGGAAAATTTGATTGGGAAGCAATCAAATGATGAGTTCAAAAAGGCAAAAGAACTTCGAGATAAGGCCAAAGCCGCAAGTGGTGTAAAACCCACTAGTGGACATTCTCATGATGATCGGACTTGCTTCAAGTGCAATGAAGTTGGTCATATTGCACGCAAGTGTCCGGAATCTAAGCTTGTCTGTCCTCGAAGGAAAAAAGTTCAGATGTTGTAAAACCTAAGCAACCAGAATTTGTAAAACCTGTCACAATCTTGAAAGAAAAGAAACGAATCAAAACCTGAAGGTAAACCTAAAAGTTTGAAAACTCAACTTTCAAAAAGGGTGAAACTTCCAAGGCTAATGAATCAAGGTTTTACATAAAAAAGGCAAACATAAAATCACAATCCTGGATTGCTAAAAAAAAGTCATCAACATCTGAAGTTACCAAGTCTGAGCTTGTTAAGACCGGTAACAACAAAGAATCTAAATCTGAGAATAAATCTGAAACTGTCAAATCTTCAATTGGTATCAGAGCAGGATTGGCCTAATTTGAAGACATTTGACATAGAACTTCACATATTCTACTAATTTCTTTCATTTTTGACTTTTCTTGGACATTTCACAGACAAAATGGACTGATTTTAAGGTATAATACGTAAAATCCATAATAGTAAAACCCTTGAAAAGATAAGAGCTTAAAACAAACGAATTCATGTCGAAAATTTGAAAAAACCATGTTTGAAAACACATGTTCGCTCGAACTTATCATCAAGTTCGCTCGAACTTGACTGAAAAAATTCACTTTTTGAGTGACTTTCATCAAGTTCGCCCGAACTTGATTGATTTTTCAAAGATTTTCACACAAGTCCGCTCGAACTTGTCAAAATTTGATCAAGTTCACCCGAACTTGACACACTTTGTTGAAAATTGATACAAGTTCGCCCGAACTTGTCCAAATTTCAACAAGTTCGCCCGAACTTGTCAAATAGTATACAAGTTCGCTCGAACTTGTCAAGAAGGGTACAAGTTCGCCTGAACTTGTCCAATGTTTCTAAAAAAAGGCATGCAAATCCCGAAAACGTCTCGGACATTATATATCGTTAGATTCGTATTGACGAGACGAGTTTAAAGTCTAATCTGATAAAAACAGTTTTCTGAAAAATTTTAAACGTTTTTTAGCAAACCGATACGTTAAAATTGTCGATTAAAAAGTGAAATTTTACAAAATTGTCTGTTTGCTAATCATTTTTCAAGTGTTTTTGAACGACAGATTAGTTTGGAAAACAAAATGAAGTCCGTGAAGCCGCCAATGTTGATGAGTATAGATGGTATGAAGCCTGGAAAGGAAAATTCGAGAGCTGGGTACAAATAAGTTTCTTCCACGTTTGGGTTGCCTTTAAAACTGGATTTAAATGGCAAGTTGATAAACATGGAGCTATTCTCGCAGTATCAAAGTTTACACTAGAACAGCATAATGCATATGTCCATGAGAAGAAGTTGATCAGTTTGTTACATCAATCGATAAATGAAGATATCTTGATTTTGCTACAGAATGTCATACGGCACAAAAGCTGTGGAATGCTCTGAGTGCTAAATATCTGGAGTGTGCTGAGATGATCAAGAGCAAGAAGGCTCTAATCATGAAAGAGTTTAACATCTTCACAATGATCAAAGACGAATCAATGAAACAAATGATAAAATGCTTCTGTCAGTTGAAGATTCAGATGACAAAACATGATCTTCTTAAAACAGAAAAAGAGTACATTGACAAGTTGGCAGATGTACTCCGGAGGGTGAATGGACAAAATACTTAATTGTACCAAAGGAAAGTCCAAGTTGGGAACATTTCATGCTTTCTACCTTCATTGACAGATTAGAGGGATATGAAGTGGAATTACTAAAGAAGTCTGATCTTGTCAGTAAGCAAAGTTCAGATGATCAGTTAAAGAAAGAAGGGAGTATAATGGCTAAGAACTGTGAAGCACAAGTTTCAAGTACATCCACAAATGAGGTTTCAAGTTCTGAATCTGTGTGCTCAAAGTGTGAAAAATCCAGATCTGATATTGTCAAACTTTTTAAAGATGTGGAAAGTTTGACATTAGAAAATAAAAGGTTAAAAGAAAATGAAAAGATTTTTGAAAATAGAATAAAAATTTTAGAAAATGAAAAATCTGTTTTAAATAAAAATGATTTTGAAAAACAAAATATAATAAACTAGCATCTTGAGCAGAAAACTTGAACAAGATGCTGAGATTACTAAAAATAAAGTTGTTGATTTGGAAAATAAATTGAAAGGTTTTATGACCTTGTCATTGATTTTAGATCAGATATGTCCAAAACCGTTCAATGAGAATAAACATGAAAATCCAATAAGTGATAAACTCAAAAATGATGACAATGTCATAATTGAGGATTGTGATGATGATACAGATGATGAAAGAGCTAAAAATGATAAACATGAAATATTTTTAAAACTAAAAGAAAATTTCCAAGAAACTGTTCTACAATCTCCTGAAAAAGGTGAATGCTCAACGCAAAAACCTTCTAAGCAGAATGGAGAATGAAAACAAAAAGAAAACAAAGTTCTAAAAATTTTCAAAAGAAACATAAAAGCTCATCGGTAACATCATCCAATCATTATAAAAACTCACAAAAATTTGTGAATAAGTGGTGCAGGTCGGATCGCAATGCTTCAACGTCAAATAAAAGTTACAGAAGAAGCAGGAAAGATGGCTACCACACATCAAATCAGTGTTATGATTTAAGTGTATGGTTTGATAGAAAAGATCAATATGAGAACAGAAGTGTCATAAATGTGGAGTAACTGGACACATTGCTAGAAAATGTTTTCAAATTAATCCTAAACCTGTTCATATTCATATGAAAAATTTTGAAGATTTGAAAGTACCAACTCAGGTTTGGAAACAATGTACAGAAACCACAAACAAGGTGAAACCAGTTATTACTAAGTTTTCAAATTTTGAAACTGGTGAATCCTCGAATAGTAATGAACAAAAAGTTTCTACATTGTATTTCAAGAAAGCTTTAACGAAAAATCAATCATGGTTGGTAAAAGAAAAAGAAGTTACACAATTAGTGAAAATTGAAAGGTTAGAGGACTTTCCGAAACTTGAGAAAGTCCAAAATAAACATGATTGTGTAAAGAAAATCAAAATTAAGGTTGAAGAAACAACGCCTAAGACTTCAAAGGCTTGGGTGTCACTATTCAACTAATTGTTTGAATTTTTGTGCAGGAACTTCTGAGATGAACACAAATTACTAAGAATGGAGTTCCGTAGCACACAATGAAGACAGGCCGGGATATCAAGTTTTATAAAAAGGCCATTTTTACAAAAGATTTGAAATTCAAATAACGTTTATTTTACAATTTTTGGAGCGAACTTGTGTGGGAAGGACAAGTTCACCCGAACTTGTCATGGCTATGACAAGTTCGCCCGAACTTGACCTAACCACATTTGGAGTGAACATGTTCATCTTAAATAGGATAGTTGAGCTCTCATTTGTAAGATTCAGAGATTTTGTCACGACAGAGGCGAAGCTCTGTCCAAGTGTTTCCAGGATCTGTAACGTCTACACATTAATGAAACAGTGATTAAACATTGAAGAACTTGTATAATACCCCATATATCAATTATCTATAAAGACCTCGTATCTCAGAATTAGGCAATCTCTCAAACGAAATTTCAGAGTACTAAGTCCATATATCCGAGAGATGTTAATCCACAAATTAAGCAGTTGTAAAATTTAGTTTATATCCCGGAAACAATTTTACAAAACATGTTCCAACAATGTTTACTTTAAAATTTTGAAAATTTTTGGAGAAAATTTTTTGAAAACACATTTCGATAACGTTTACTTGAAAATTTTTACAATTTTTTTTGAAGAAAAATTTAAAAAGTTTCATAGAACCCTCATTGTTGAAAAGACAAAATTCATGGATATAATGTTTTATAAACACAAAGGTGTCAACGTTTTTGTCATATGAGGGGAAGATGGCTTAAAAAGAAAAATTGTGAAGCAGTAATGGATGGAGAATTGAAGTGATTCTCATCAGTTTGTTAATGTTTTTCTATAAATAAAAATTCCAAAAATATGTTTTTGCATTTTAGGGGGAGAAAAATTTTTCAGAAAATCCAAAAACATAATAAATACGAAAGTACAAAAACATTGAAAAAGGCAAAAAGAGTTTTGTGGATAAAAGGAAATGATAGTACATCAGTGGACTATCACAGTATGCTAAGGATTTGTAAAGTTTAACAAGTGACAAACAAGTCTTACTGTGGATGTGTCGATAGGCTTTACACGTTCAGTAAATTGTTTCCGAGATATAAACTAAATTTTAGAACTGCTTAATTTGTGGATTAACATCTCTCGGATATATGGGCTTAGTACTCCAAAATTTCGTTTGAGAAATTGTCTAATTCTGAGATACAAGGTCTTTATAGATAATTGCTATATGGGGTATTATACAAGTTCTTCTGATTTTGCGTAAGCAATAGCCTAGAACTTGTAGAATACTTTTGCAAAAATCCCTAAAACTGCATTCAATTGAAAATATCGAAAGATACTACAATTGCAGTACAAAAAGATTCCATTTTGGAACACTATCTTATAAGTCGAGCCTTCATCTCTCTGTCAGTACGGTGGTACTAACCTGAGCTCTCAAGGTTTCGCATTAACCCAGATACAGATATCAATTACGCTATAATCACCTGTAAGATAAATCTAGGGAATCTTGATGCGGGAGTATATTCTGATATGGGAACCATAGTTAAGTCAAGTTACTTAATTCTACATACGTATCTTGGAACAATTGAGAAATGTGTTGAAGTTTAAGAGGACAAATATATCGACAATCTCGGTAAATTTGTTTTAAAACTTAAAGTCTCAAAAGATCAATGGTAATAGTGATATGTCTTAAAAACTGATATGATCCTTTAATACAAACTCAACAAAAATATGTTTGTAAATATGTTTGTACATACTTAGTGTTTGATATTCATTTCATAAAACAAAAAGAATATATTATCTTTTAGTTTTGACCATTGATCATGAAAAGCTGATTTTCAAAGTCTAGAGTTGCTGAACAAAATCTAAAAACTTTTGAAAATTGATCTGAAAAGTTTAAAAGTTCTTTAAGTTGAAACTTACATTTAAGTAAATGTGTCAGTTTAGTGTCAAAATGTTTAATATCATATATTCAAGGTCATTAATTTGGACTTGAATAACTGAGAGTGTTTAAAAATTGAAGAGGAGATTAAAATTTGAAATGTTGGTGTTTAGAAATTTCAAGTTTGAATCTGAAATATTTATTTGAATGTTTAAGGAACTTTGAAACAAGAAGTAGATTTTAAGGGGGAGCTAGATAAAACACGTTGATTGAAGATAACAGAATACTCAAAGCAAGGGGAGCATGGTGATTAAAGTTTTATCAAGAAGAAAAGAGAAAAGGATGGTAGATGCTATGAAGATCAAGGAAGTTAAAGTTATTCAAGAAATAAAGATCAAGTGAATATTAAAGATTCAGGAATTCAATTATAGAATGATGGCTACGACAACATCCAAGGGGGAGTCTATTGATGCATATGTTGTTGCCTACGTCATCGTATTACGTGAGTCTGTGTTTGAGAGTGAAAAGTTAACTTTATGTATAATATAAGACAAGTTCGCCCGAACTTGTCCTGTGAAGGACAAGTTCGCCCGAACTTGACCATGGCACCTTTGGAGCGAACTTGTCACACTATAAATATGTGTGTTGAGCTCACATTTGTAAGTTCGAGATTTTGTCACGATAGAGGCGAAGCTCTGTCCAAGTGTTTCCAGGATCTGTAACATCTAAACATTAATGATACGGTGTTAATCTGTAACAAACTAGTATCCAAGGTCACCTATGCAAACGGATTCCACACGTTTACCTTAGGTTTGCCAAATTAGGACTCGAACGATCCGTACAACGAACCTACAGTTTCTCTGATTATAAAACCTTCTGCTACTCAAATTTTGTAATCATGGCAAGCAATCTGACCACCGTGGTTTAGAATATAAAACACAACAATGAGGTCGGTAGTAGTGATAAACCTCCGTGCTTTTAAAAGAACTTGATTATCCAGAATGGAAATTACGTTTCGAGAGGTACATCAAGGCCAAAGATCTAAGGATGTGGTTTTGCATAACAGCGGGTCATGGAGAAAGATCTCTTCAAATGTTAATGATTGCAGGATATTTGGCCTTAAATGGCGATCAAAGAAAGTATTACTAATGTCAAGAAAAGGCCATGTCTTTGATCACAATGTCACTACCACAATCTATACTTCACACATTCAACAATAAAAGTTCTTCAAAGGAGACGTGGACAGTTTGAGTGAAAGGTATGAAGGTAATGAGTTGTTTAAGAAGAGAAGGTTAGAACGACTGAAGACACAGTTTTCGTGTTTAAGGCAATGAAAATGAATCATTAGATAATCTTGTCAATAGATTTTATCATCTTTTAAGTGAATTGGATAGAAGTCAGTTAGGCTTATACACAGAATTTGAAAAGGTTGAAAAGTATTTGAACTGTTTGCCTAAGCAGTGGAACATGTTTACGGCTTTAATCAAAGAAAGTTCGACGTATGATGTGATTACGCTAGATCAGGCGATTCAAATGATTAAAGGTTATGCTTGGTCTATGGAAGATCAAGATTCTGAATTTGAGAAGCTTCAAGACCCTACATTGTATCGAGCGAAAAAGTTGGAAAGGGTAATAGTGATGTAACACCTCGTAAAAACCCGTCCAATAAAATCCCGACACGTGTTCTACTGATCCTCGTATGCCACGTGCTAAGCGAGAGGGACCAAGATTTCCGTTATGGTTATAACTTCTGAATGGCAATTACAAAAGTCGAGGGGCCAATAGTGCCAAAATGCCAAATTCTGATTTCTTGCAAGGTCTTACGGACCGTAACCAATAAGGAGTTGGTTCAGAGAGGCGGTTACGAACCGCAACTACATATGGTTATGGTCCATAACCATTTCAAAACCAGGGGCGCCATAGATGGCTTACGGACAGTAAGCCATCACCCTTACGGTCCGTAAGGGACTGCTAGTGGCATATTACGTGGCAGATTCCTTGGCAGTTTACTACCCTGCCACCTTGCACACGAATGCCACCATGAGAGCTACTCTTAACACGTCCAAAAACACTTGTAGGCCTCTCATGACACTCCTGGACACTTGTCTTGACCTCATGCTCCTTCCACAACTATAAATAGAGGCCTTCATGCCTCTCATTCCTTGCTCATCATCTCTTCTCCTCTCTTGCTCATATTGGAAGGATCCTGGTTCCAACGAGCAATCCTCTGAGTTTAAGAAGTTAGCTTGGACCACTTGTAAGTGCTCCAATCTGCTTTTTCATTTTTCTAGGCTTTAAGCCAAAAGTCAAAGCGTTGTCGTTAAAACGCTTTAACCTTTGACTAAGACCATTATGGTCCAGCCATTGTTCGGTACGAACATGGCTACGTGATCGTAATTAGGTAGGTGTTAATACCTTTAAAGGGCACCTCCTAATTACCACGTTTGCTTGGTTAATTGACAGTCAAAGTTATTAATAAAAGTCAACTTGGGTCAGTTTTGAAAATAAATTCATATCTGATAATGTAGGTGTTATAAAATATGTTGTAAAACTTTAATAACTTGGTAATAATTATTAGAACATGTGTAAACATGTTCGGCTCGTCAATTCCAGGTTTAAGGTCGGTTCGCAACCGAAAGTCGCAAGGATTGACTCCTTCTTTGACTTTCATTCTGACCCGAATTAACAAATTAGACTAATGATTAAAAGTTGCATTATGACCATGTTATATTGTAGTATCACTCTTTGGAGTCATACTATGTGGTCATGTAGGATTCTGAGTCGTTATGTAAGTTTCCGTTAATTATGCCTAAAATGCCCTTTATCACCAAAAACAAGGTTTAAGCCATAAACAAACATATAAATGATTTACAAACTGATCTGTTAACTTAATTAACTTATTTTGATGTCAACACTATGGTCATGAACTAAGTTTTGATTAAATATCGTAAAGTACACTTCTAAATGACCAAATTGCCCTTTTCGGCATTTTAAACGGTTTAAACATGATTTCTTCATCAAACTATTGGCCTACTGATGTAATATCATAATATGGAATATTTGGGATATCAAAATAGATTTTGAATTGAGTTTGCATATGCGTCCTTATATAATTCCGATAACGATAATGCCCTTATGGTGCATCAAGTGACTTTAATAATGACATCTAAACCTTTTGCCTACTGTTACATTATGATAAGTAACATATTTTGAAGGTATAAACCTGATCGTAATCCCAGTTTTCATTTAAACATTGCTTGAATCGTCCTTTAGCGCATTTATCGTCGTTTCGGCTCATAGTATGGTTTAAAACCATAATTATGAACCAAAATTTGTTACCTACTGATTTCTAAACTTATTTTAAATACTTTTATAGTAGGTACAAGTCCCAAACTCAGAATCCCAAATATAATATCAAAACTATGTGGGAAATGACCAAAATGCCCTTACAGGGCATAGTTTAGTTTAATCTAACAACTACACATATATTTGATATCCTACTGATATAACATCATAAAATACATATTTTTATGGAATGTTCATGACCATAACGTCAGTTTACTCACAAACCTCTTTTATAAGGCGTAAAATGACCAAAACGCCCTTTTAAGGCCTAACATGATTTTAAACCATAAACGGGCATTCATGTTAATACTTACTAATATTAAACTATTTAAAATATATTGGCATATGAAACTTGTATATGACTCATCCGGTTACCCGATTTCGCTTATATGCTAACGATTAAGCCTACGAGGCTAATTTACATAATTTAACCGAAACAGGCTTATCGTTATCGTTTTTATTTCAAAATCCAGAATGTAATATGTTTACCCAGATTAAATAAGTCTTAGTACTTGTCGGGTTTAAACTACATCCTATTCTGGTCATCGCTTAATCTAGCGTGTCGCACTGTAATCAATACTTAAAGACTAGATGGTTCGAGTCAATGCCTCAACTAAGGACCCGTTAGCATTCTAGTTAGTTATTAATACCCTCCTTCCAGACTAAACGCCTTCTGGTAGATTGTAACCTGTACATACTATTTGGCTTACGATGAGTATTTATATCTTAAAGATTTAGCTCAGGTAAATACTCTTAACCTATTTTCCCCTATACGGGCTTGAGATACGGTAAATTATTACCGCTTGGTCGGGTATGGGATCATGTTGTCGGATGTTGATTTAACTAAATCTCATAACTCGTTTTAATCTGTATTGTCTGCTAACTTAAACATTGGAGGTTAACTCGACCGTGTCTGGGATATCCTTAGGCTCATTAAAATGTTAATGGCCATGACTTAAGCACAGGGTGTAGGCATACACCCGTCAGATGCACATTATTATTTTTTGTATCTGCTCCTTGGGAGTTCAAAAGTGGTGTGTCGATTGATCATGTCTCGGTTTCTGTACCGAGCCCATATGTATTGACAGGCTTATAAAACTGTATACAAGGTCACTTGTACTATCCCAAGTTATTTATAAAATGTGCCAGGTGCACTTAAACAAATTTTGAAAAGATTTTCAAAATGTGTCGGTTGATTATATTTACCACTGAAAACTGACATATTTTCAAAAAGATTAAGATACAGGGTCAACACGTAATAGGCCGGAAGCTGCGAAGGCGTCAACGTAGAGGACTTGCAACCCTTAGTTGTGCTAATAAGTTGTTGATCATTTTGTACATATTTTTACGATCCGCTTGTGGATCTTTATTACAAACCATGTGTATTTATTATTTTGAACTTTGAACATTTATCGGTTTGTAATAATATTTTATATCCAAGACTTCTGTTGTGTTGCTCTGTGTTGTTTGGTTATGATGTTATCAACTTATGTCACAATACTCCCCACCGGGACTTACGTGAAATCGGAGTGTGACAGTGTACGTGCGGCTTATCTGTCAGAAAATACTTCTCAAGGAGAACTCGTGAATCAAAGTGTGTTTGTTTGCAATAATAGTGGAGGTATTACAGGTGAAACTCATACTTATCATGGGACATCATTTTCAAGTGCTAATGCTATACCTGGCGTTCAAAACATAAATGTGCCTCAGCTTGATCCTAAATGTATAAAACTCATTGAAGAAAATATGAGTTCTCTGGTATCATTTATGACTGCATACGAAAATTTTGCAATGGGAAGCTTGTTGAACCTTCGAGTATAGACGAAGATTTTGACCAGATTTACCAAGAAGAAATGGACGAGTTGGATTTGTAATTGAATATGACATTGTTAGTTCGAAGAGCTAAGAAATTTCTTCAACAAACTGGAAAGAGTTTTATTGGAGGTAACACTAAGACTCGTTTGGGTGTTGATATGACCAAAGTAAAGTGTTACAACTGTGTATGCAAGAGAATGCCGCAAAGCAAAACGAGAAAGACAAGGTAATAATGGTTAAGGAAGTTCATCAAGATCCAATAATCAAAGTCCAGCTTCATCAAATGCGACTCCTGTTCCTTCTACAACAACTTCATCGGATAACCTTACTCCTACTCCACAAAATGCTTTGGTTGTTCAACCGCTTCAATCCATCAGTGAACCACAAGACTGGGAATTATTATGGAAGATACAGCTACTGCTATACTTTCACAAGCGTTCACTGCAGAGATCGTTGATGAGGGGTTTGGAGATATGTTCGAAGAAGGAAATATGGAAGAATTAAATGTCGTAGCAGAAGTTCTAAGTGAGAATCTGGAATTGGATAAAATCAATGAAGCTGAAGAATGTTTGAGAAAAGAGAATGAAGAAGAGGAATGCAGAAACAAAGAAGAAAAGAAGGAAGAAAATGATCGATTTGAATTCAAGATCATGAATGAAGAAATGCAACTTTTGATGATGAAGAAATGGCAAAGCAGGATGTAGGTAATGCAGGTAGCTCAGATCAAGCTTTCATGGCTAACATTGAGGTACAAACTAAACCTGCTGATAAAAGATGTCCTAGATGCATTGAATTTGCTGCTAAATGCGACAGATACGCTCTCCATAACAGTAATCTGATTACCGATTTGGAGAAATCTAGAGAGTTAGTTGTTGCACTTTCTAGTGCCGACAAGGAACATAGAAGTAGGGTGATTGCCTTGAAAAAGGACTTCTCTGAGTTTGAAAGACTTTTGGCATAAGCAAAACTGAAAAATCAAGAGTTAAAATCTGACTTGAAAGTTGTCAAAATTTGATCTTGGATAAAAACAAAACAATTTTAGACAAAGATAACTTAATTCTTGACTTACAACGAAAACTTGAAAAATTTAAGAATTCATCAGAAGTGATGAATTTTTGCATAAACAGTCAACATCTCAAAAACTCAGAAGATGAGATGTATGGAGTAGGGTATAGACAGGTTCACCACCTTTTAACAACAATTATACCACAAAACCAATCCCGAAATTGCAAACTTTATTGCAGTTGCACCTCTGACTATAGATCCTGTTAGTGAGGAAGAGTCTGAATCTGAAACTGACTCTGATTCAGAATAAACAATGTCGTGTGATGCTAGAGAAAAGAAGTTAATTTGAACAATCTTGAGGATTTAATTAACTAAAAATTTTAGAAGCTCTAAATTAAGTTCAAAATCTTCAACAAAATTCAATACCCAACAAAAAGGGTAAAAAGAATGCTAAAAACTTCTAGAAAATGAATTTTGTAAAAGGTGAGTCCTTTAACATTGAACTTGAAAAGATCGAAAAGAGTTCAAACTTTGATTATGTAAAACAAAGCGTAAAAGGCTCAAGTGAAGCATCCTCGTCATCTAACAGTCAAGATGAGCAACAAGCAAAACTTATAATGACTGATAAACGACGATGCATGAATGTCGATTGAAAGGACATTTAGCTACAGATTGTCCGAATGACAACAAAAAGAAAAAGGGACGTGTCGATCATGATCAAGATAAATCTTTTATCACTAAACCACAAAATGAAGCTAAAAAGAATGAAAAGAAAAATGGTAATATACAAAAGGTAGAAAAACCTAAGGTTCAGAAACAAGAAAGTAAACCAGTTGTTAAACAAGAAAGAAAAACCTCATGGTGCTGATCCAGTTGCTAAACCGGTTCATGATGAAGTAATGGAAGATGTCATCCATCCTATCTCGTTTGTCCAACCGGATCCGAATCAAGAAGATCTTCTTTTTGACAGAGTGTTAGCTTCATTTGATCGTGCTATAGCGGCAGATGCTCCATCGTCTTGTACATCTAAAGGAAATGGTATTCTAGTTGAAACAGAAGACAATGTTAAAATGTTGACAGAAAGAAAGTATTTGGCTTTGGTTCACAAAGATTTTCTGGGAAAACTTACAACCATATACCACCATCCTAGCTTCCAAAAACTAACCACCACATATGTTTGTCATTCAACCACCACCACTCACAACCTGTTTTCGACAACCACCATGTCCACCGTTTAACCACCGAAATTCCACACTAACACCATTGCAACACCACCCTTCACCTACAACCAACTACCACTTCTAACAACCTGCTTCTGACAACCACCATCAACCATTTCAAATCACTAGAACCGGTGTACACCAATTTCATTCCACCACTTGCTAAACCCACAACCCACCTAACCACCACCGCACCCTCGTGTGCTAACCACCTCTGACGGGTGCACCCCGTCACCACTATCAACCACCACTCAAACAACTTTCAAACATTATCGAGAAAATACAATGTGGTTGTTTGTATGTATATAATAAACAGGGAAAGAAGATGTGTTGTTATGTTAAATAGTTGAAAGAGAAAGAGGAATTGAAAGAAACAGGTTGTTAACGTGTTTGTTACCACATAAAGAGACTTGTGTGTGTAACGACTGGATTGTGTTTAGAGAAATTAGGATTTGGTTTAGGTTAAAAACCGGTAGGGATAGACGTTAGATCTGAGAGAGAAATGTGATGTTTTTAAAAAGTTTAGGGTTTGAGTTTTGGGGTTGTGTTTCGAAATGTTCTAACAAAAAGGGCGACTAGAATTTGTTTAAAAAAATTGCTAAGCATAGGGAGGCATAGGAAAGTATGTTATAAACCATAGGGATGCAAATTGAAAAGAAATAACAGTTATATAGTCATATCAATGTCCGAGACTAAAGGCGAGTGCTTCAAGAACTCAAAGTGTTGCGCTTTTCAAACAACAGGGACGCAACTTTCCATGTCTACAATATAGTGACTCAAGCTGATTTCTGTCCCATGCCATTTGGAGAAAACGCCTAAAAGTGTGAAAACGGTGAGAACGCCCCTCACCATTGGATCAAAACAATCTATGGATAAGCATGGCGTGGTGGCGTTTTCGTAAATAACATGAACTTTATTACTTGGACATGCTTCATTAAGGTAAAAAGGTCGTTCTACTGCTGCTCTAAAACAAAACGCCAAACTAATGACAAAACGCCATTCCATACACATGGCTCACTTGCAAATGAAACGACATATGTATCTAAAACGCCATTGATGCAAAAATGACGACACTTAATTATAAAACACGTTGCAGATGTGTGTTGTGAACAAAAAAAGTAACTGAAATTAATTATTAACATTTATTACATAAAAATTCCCTCCTAAACTATGCGCCAAAAACGTTATTATATAAACGACGTTACGATCACTTCAATCAACACTTCAAAAATTGATCGTACTTGAAGAAACGTAGACCTAACAGGCTGGAATCTGGTTAGATCTAGGGTTTGGTTTCTGCATAAAATTGGTTAATCCTTCGTTTAGTTTGGTTGTGGTGATCGCAACTACCTTTCGACGATACCTACAAAACAGAGCGTCGTTAGCCTCGTCACGGGCAGAATGGGGGTTCTCTCGTGACCACCCTTCCGCGTGAGAATAAGTATCGGTACTTGGAAAAATAGTTTAAGTGAAGTAAGAGAGAGAGTAAGCGAGAGTGAATACCTTTCCTTGAAACCGAAGTTACTTATTTATAGTCAGATTTGGGCGCCAAAAGGAGAGATGGAAACTTAACAGAATCTTTGCCATTCCGTTAAGTGTTAACGTTACCGTTAATGCACATGGATTGGTTCGTCATCTACGGCTAGGGAGATGCCACGTGTCGTCGTGAGATCATATGCTTTCTCGAGGTGACCATGCCATCACCTGATCTTCTTGATTATCTAAGATGCTGCCACATGGCATTCGGTTACAACCGAAAGGTGCCCTTGCACGATTGGACATTAAATGCTTCTAGACGTTTCACAGCTGTTGCTCTCTATGGCCTGTTGCCACGTGTGCATTCTGTTACAACAAAAAAGATTTCTTTTGCCTCTGCACCATATCTTGCAGACAGAAATTCTTTGCTAAGGAAAAGTCTTTCAAGATTAACTGTTTCCTTGCGCGAATGGCGCAGGGTTGTTAAATGATCTTTTCCCTTTTAGATGCTTGGCGTAGAGAATTATAAACCTCCTCTGTTGTGTTGTGGTCTGCGCAGGGTTTCGGGAGCCAACAATGACAGGGAATTCTCAAGATTAACTATCTTCTTTACACGCGCCGGCGCAAGGTAGCTAAATGATCTTTTCCCTTCTTTGCTCTTTCGCGCAGAGTTTGCTAAGTTCCTCCTTGGTACAAATGTCTGTGCAAGGCTTCCTTGGCAGTTAATAGTGGTGCAAGGTTTTTGGGACTATACCCCTTCAAGTCCCCCCAGTCCAGTGTTGCTCTATGCGCAAGTAGCAAGTAGCTGGAGCATTGGACTAAATAAAATGGTGTGTTGTATGCTTGTAAACAGTATCGTTGCGCTGAAGAAAAGGGAAATTTCAGGAAGGGAAAACATTTTTGAATTTTGAAACAACTTTCCCAGGCGTTGGTGAGAGACAACGTGTGTTGTGACGTTTTGGGTACTGTTTGACAGCTGCCTACAGTTGTTAACCGTACATCATTAAATGCATGACGGCATGTGTGGTTCACACGCGCGCGTGGGGACGGTTACTATTCCTCACTCGCCCTGACATTTGCCTAGAGTTTCGAAAAAGTGAGGAGGCGGTTACATGCTACCCTGGACATTAATTGCGATCCTTTATATATACATCTCCGGACCCCATTTCCATTTTACGTTCTCAAAACTTCTTCTTCTTTATCACTGAGATTCCTTCCTCTCTGCAATTTTTCTTCAATTTCATGGCCACCAGTTCGAGTGTTGCTGAAGTAGCAAATATGCCGACTACGTCGATACTACCACCGTTGAAGTGGAAGAAGAAAGAGTTTGATAATCTGGTTTCTAATTTCTTATTTGCCAAATCTTGGGGTGCATTTTACCCCAAGGAGGGTGCCACGACGGCAGACGCTCCCGCCAGTTATATCACCCTATTTTTCGATTATTTTGCCGAGGGTAACTTCAGGCTTCCGGTGACCCATTTTATGTTGGAAATTCTTGACTTCTACAAATTCCACATCTCCCAGTTAAATCCAATGGGATGGTGAGAATTAGGCATTTTGAATTTGTTTGTCGGTCGATGAATATAATCCCGACGGTTGAGAAGTTTAGGGTCTTTTAGCAATTGCACTGCTCTTTTAGGGTTTTATTCTTTTCAGCAACGTCTTCAAGCCAAACGCCTATTGCTCATGGCTCCCAAATCTTATCACGACTGGAAGCAAATTTTTTTCTATGTTAAGGCGGCGGTCATTCGATGACGATGACATTCCGGGCCGGAGAAGAGATAGAATTGGAGACGTTGTCCATCCCTAGTAATGAGGTGTGGTATAAGAACATCAAGGATGTGCCCAACATTATTTTACCAGAAAGGGCATTGATTGCTGCTGGTATGAGCATACAGTGGAAGAAAGAATGCCAAGAGAAACCAGAATATACAGAAGATGGAGTTGGTACGTTACTATATAGCTTATTAGGACCATCCTCTATAAGTGTATACTGATGATGTTAATTATTATGCTTTTTTGGTACAGTTGCACAGTTATACTTAGTCTCTTTCAAGAGAGATAATGGAAAGATGGCAGTGATGCCACTTGAAAAGAATGAGGAGTCATGGTTTGATCAAATCCTGGGAAACTTTGAACTCCCCAAGAAAGAAAATCTCAACGCGCAACCTTCCTCTACTACTGGTACGTAGTATTTTGTGAAGCCTGAGTTAGTATTGCAATATTACTATCAATATGAATCCTAAATAATATTGCAATGTAACTTATGGGCAACGTTTGCCCTTTATTATTGACTATGTAGGTGACTTGATAAACTTGGGCGTAGGCCCTGATTCGAGAAGAAGAAGAAGAAACCAGCTGCTGCTGCTTCACTTCCCCCAAGCCAGATGTACAAAAACCTAAGACATCTGTCGTTGTGAATCCTGAGGGTAAGAAAGATATGCGTCTCATATCTGATTCTTTGTGTGAATATGTGGTGGTGTCAGACTCATTAGAGGGTCTCGCGCCTGTAGGTTTGAGGAAGCTAAAAGCGGAACCTATAGATATTTCATCCATTCCTACTTCCAACCCGGACGAACCTTTGGAAGTCCCTTCTAGCCAGAGATGGTGCTGAAGTGCACCTCAAGGAAGAGAAAAGAGGCTGAATCTGCACCACCAACCTCGCCACCGAAGAAAGTTGCGCGGCCGCGCATCGGCAAAAAGAGGAATCAAGATGCTCTAGCAGAGAAATTTTCTCCTGGTATGAGTACTTTGGAAATTTTGTTGAATTAGTTGCTTATTGTCTTGTATGTGGCAATTCTAACCGTGTTTGTTTTCTGCAGAGAAAACAGTGAAGGCGGCACAGGCCACATCATCCTCCAAGCCATCCCCGCGCAAACCTGAAGATACTGAGAAAGGAGGAGGCGATGTGAACCCCAGCTCGACCGTCCCTGGTTCCGACCCGATTATCCTTGATATGCCAGAGAAAATGCTCTAGAAGAAGAGCAACAAAAATCATTTGTTGAAGATCCTGCTGGCGAGCAGGTAAAAGATACTGCCCCTTCATGCGGAGACTAAAGATGCTACACAAGCACAAGAACGACTACCTCCCCTACTTCTCATGCCGAAAAATTACTTCGAGAATTAAGGGAGCAGGTCCCTCTACAGCTGGTCAAAGGTTCTCTCCATTTTTTGATGATCCTGAAGAGGGTCGCCTATTCGTCCTAAAGAGACTCTTGGGGATTATTATTATCGCACTTACTCCACCAAGAGAGCCTCCGCTTTACATGAGCCGATGTGGAAATTAAAACAGAGCGATACCTTTAAAGATCTGCAACTTGCAGGGAGTGATATAAGGGCATCTATCCGCCGCGGAGGTGAAGCGCCAAGAAGACCAGTCTCACGATCAAATCTATCAAGCCTATCTGCTAGAGACTGCGCAAGCCTCATATGTTACTCACCGGATTGTGCGCGAGTGGCGCAGCATGAATAAAGAATGGGACGAGTTTGAGTCTAAGAGATTCAAGGTTGGGATTGAGAGTGAGAAGGTGGGGAAGATGAGGGTGGATCTTGAGGTGGAGAGGTGCAAATTTTAGGATGAGAAGAAGACCGAGGAATGGTCTGCCCTTAGTTGGAAAAGGAAAGCTGAGGCGGTAGCGGCGCAACATACTGAAGATCTCAAACAACGGTTGGAAGCTTGCGAGCGCGATAATAATGAAAGATCATGCTGCGCAATGAGATCGAGAAGTTGAAGCAAAACCAATGTTGTTGCTGCTGCGGAGGAAGCGCGTTCCCACAGAGAGCGAAGCGAGCAAAACGAGGTAGAAACTAAAATGATGCTTTTGCTTAAAGAGAAAGAGCTTGCTGATCTTACTTCTCTGTTCTTTTACCAGGAGCTTTTGAAGGCGGAAGTTGATTCCTTGAAAAAGGATGCCAAGTTACATGAAGTTGAGAAGGCTGAGCTTACCCGGCGCTTAACAGAGGGTGAACAAAAAATAGAAACTACAGAAACTGCTCGCACGACGGTGGAGAGTATTTCTGAATCCCTCATGAGTAAGCTCACCTGGATTCAACAGTATGGAGTCATCAAGGTAAATGACTACTTTTTACAAATACTTATCTCTTTTTAATATTTGCACCTCCTGACCTTTGTACTTGTATTTAGATTGCCGATTCTATTCTGAATTCTACTGAGCTGGACGAGGCAGTGGCTCAAGTGATGGTTGCTGCGAGGAGTGATGGGTATGCGCAAGGATATACCGAGTGCTCAGAACACGTATCTCGTGTGCTCCAGGTAAAATGGGCAACAGTCGCGCAGCAACCCGTGGGGTGAACACAACTGCTGCTTTTAAGGCTGCGAAAGAGCGTTATGACTAGTGCAAATCCCTATTATGGATTTGGCTGATAATGCTTTATCGCATGATGACTTTGTTGATCGGTTAAAGGAAATATTTGCCGAGGCTGAAGAAGAAGAAGAACAAGCCACGAAGACCTCTAAATAGAAAATTTTGTTTCTTTGTTTGTATATTTGTAAGACAATTTATAATACTTGCAGATACAGATGCGCGACCGCGTAGTACTTTGACTTATCATAATATATCTTTTGGGTTACAATGTGTGCATGAGTACAATTACTTGTTTAGGATAGACAAATGAACATAATTGGCTAACTCAAGTAAGAGCTTAAATTGTTGTGTTATCTCGTGGGTCATGAGTTGTTAGTAGCCTTAGTGTTTTTGGGTTTCCAAAGTAATTGCAAGCATTTGTAAGTAAGATATTTAAAAAAAATAAGCAAATGTAAGTAATGACAAAATAGAATTGTATTGATAAAGCATCAAGCTCTATTGTCACTAAGATTACAAAAGAAGAAAAGTGTAAGCAGTTTCGTTGCGCAGCGCGTGGCTATCGCATCGAGAACTAAGATTACATGTAACATCCAACTGCTGGGCGTTCCAGGTCCGCGGGACGCTAGAGCCGTCCATGCCCTTCAAAGTATACGCTCCTTTGCCAAGGACCTCGTTGATTACATAAGGGCCTACGCATCTTGGCGCAAGCTTGCCCGGCTTTTCAGCATTGGAAGCTTCATTATCGCGGAGGACGAAATCCCCGGTAAAAATGTGCAAACGCACACCCGCTTGTTATAATATTTCTCCAGTTGAGACTTATCTATTGCTTCGCGGAATAGCTGCGTTTTCACGCCTTTCTTCAACCAAGTCAAGATCCAAGCGGTGCTGCTCTTCGTTGTTTTGTTTTTCCAGCGCGAGCATTCTTGGTGTGGGAGACCTATTTCAGCAGGGATTACTGCTTCAGTTCCATATACCAAACTGAATGGAGTTTCTCCCATGCTTGTCTTGGGCATTGTACGATGCCCCATAGAATGTTGGGCAACTCATCTACCCATCCCCGCCCGCCGTGCCAAGGCGGGCTTTGATACCATCAACTTATTGTTTGTTGATACTTTCGACCTGTCTGTTGCTTGAGGATGCGCAACGGAGGAAATAACATGCTCAATGTTCATTTCTTGCATCCATTTTTGTAGATCTTCAGATGCTAAATTAGGGCCATTGTCTGGGACGATACGCAAGGGTAATCCGAAACGACAAATAATATGCTCCCAGATAAACTTTCGGATTACCATAGCTATTGTCGAAGCCAACGGTTTTGCTTCAACCCACTTTGTGAAGTAATCAACGGCAACAATGATGAACTTTACTGCACCAGGCGCATCAGGAAAAGGACCTACGAGGTTAATAGCCCAGTGTTGGAAAGGCCATGCCGATGTTACTGGGACAAGTGGATTTTTTGGGCGCAATGTTTTTGGCGCATGTCTTTGGCAAGACATGCATTTGCGCAAAGTGTCAACGGCGTCCACGTACATCCCTTGCCAGTAATACCCTGTGCCCATTACTTTAGCGACAACCATGCGCGGTCCTGCGTGGATGCCACACAATCCTTCGTGGATTTCTCTAATCACTTATTGCGCATCATGCTTATCGACACATCTCAATAAAGGACCCATATACGACTTTCGATACAAAATACCATCCGCCATTTCATAGTTTAAAGCTTTGCAACGTATCTTTCACGCCTGTGCCTTGTTGTCAGGAAGTTGCCATGTTGTAAAAACAGGATAATCGGAGACATCCAAGATGGCTCCCCATTTCGACCATGTTAACTTGTTTTAACGGAACAGATGGATTTTTTAAAACTTCAATCCTAACCTCTTTTGCTAAATGCTGAAAACTTGTGGCTGCAAGTTTACTCAATGCGTTAGCGTGCTTGTTGTCACTCATGTTGACGTGTACAACTTTAAACTGTCGGAATTGACTGATTAACGATTTGGCTTGCTCCAAGTATAGTGCCATAATATCGCCCCTTGCATCATAAGTTCCATTAATTTGTTCCGCGACGAGGGAGAATCAACATGTGCAATTAAATTTGCAGCACCATTTTTATAGCGAGGCGCAAGCCTGCTAGAAACGCTTCATACTCTGCCTCATTATTTGTGCTCTTGAAATCCAGACGTATGGCGTAAGTGAACTCTTGATTATCTGGGTTAACTAGTCGGAGACCTGCGCAGGCCCCATCATTATTAGATGCGCCATCCGTATGTAACAACCATTCTTTGTCATCCGTAACGGGAACCGGATTTTGGATCTCTTCGCATTCTTGCACTTTTTCTGCTGGAACTTCAGCTACAAAATCGGCGAGGATTTGCCCTTTAATTGCTGGCCTTGGCTTGTAGACAATATTATGACCGCCTAGTTCGATAGCCCATTTGGCTAATCGTCCTGAGACGTCTGGTTTAGAAAGAATCTGACCAAGGTGATAATTTGTTAAGACATTTATGACGTGCCCTGAAAAATACCTACGAAGCCTGCGCGAAGCATGAACTAGCGCAAGTACCAGCTTTTCCATCATTGAGTACCGAGACTCTGGGTCATTCAACATCTTGCTAATGTAATAAATAGGCGTTTGAACACCTTTGCTTTCAACAAGTAAAACTGCTTCTACTGCTAATTCGGATGCAGCAAGATAGAGGATTAGAGGTTCTTTGTGCCGCGGGCCTGTCAAAGTTGGTAATTGAATCAAACAATCTTTCATATCTTGGAAAGCTTTCTCCGCCTCTGGCGTCCTTTGAAATTTATCTTTCTTTACGCAGTTGCGCAAAGTACGGATGAAAGGATAAGATTTTGCCGCGTGGCTTGCGAGGAAACGATTGAGGGTAGCTAATCGTCCCGCCAATCTCTGCATCTCCTTCACACTTGCTAGAGATGTCATACTTTGAATTGCTTCAACTTTTTTTGGATTAACCTTAAACCCATCCTTTGTGACGACGAATCTAAGGAACCTGCCCTCTTCCATGCCAAAGGAACACTTGCTTGGGTTTAATTTCAAATTAACTTTTCGCAGTGAATCAAAAGTTTTTTTAATGTTTTCTAACATCATTTCTTTCGTATGGCTCATGATAACTAGATCTTCAATATACACTTCAACGGTCACTCCAATATCATCCCCAAACACTGAATCCATAAGCCGTTGATAAGTGGCTCCCACATTGCGGAGCCCGAAAGGCATTTTTGTATAACAGAAAATACCCTTCTCCATGCGGAAAGCCGTCTTGTCTTCATCCTCTTGTTTCATCAACACTTGATGGTACCCTTTGTAACGGTCAAGAAAACATTTCCAATGAAATGAAGCTAAGGAGTCAACTTTCTTGTCAATCTCAATGAGATAGTAACAATACTTGGGACATGCCTTGTTCAAATCTTTAAAATCGATGCACATGTGCCAACCGCCATTATGCTTTTTGACCATAACGGGGTTTGCCACCCAAGTTTGGTATTTGACTTCTCGTAAAATGCCAGCGTTTAATAATTCAGCAACTTGCTCGTTCATAGCTTGATTTTTCTCAGTACCCAGGCTGCGCTTTTTCTGAACCACTGGTTCTGCTGAAGGAAAGACATTTAAACAATGTTCACCACGTCGCGCGGGACCCCTACCATGTCTGCAGGTGTCCAGGCGAAGATATCCATATTACAAAACCACAATGATTTGAGCTTTGCGCAGATTGTCATGGATACCGTAGGACCAAGGATAATTGGTTGCTCTAGGTACTTGTTATTTAGAATCCACTTCTCAGGTTCATTCGGCGATATAGGCTTAGCAGCCTTAGAAACTGGTTCTTCGATAGACATAATCTCCTTTCACGCGAACATGATAGCTACGCCTGTTGGCGTTGGGAAACCACAAGCAGCGTGTGGCGCAGACGTGATCATGCTGAAATCACGTTGCGAACGACGCCCTAATAAAACATCGTGACGAGAAGTTGCTGGCATCACCATAAAGTTTACTTGAATGGTTCGGAGTGTTTGCCATCTGAAAGAGTTACAGGAAAAACTATCTGTCTTAGAGGAAAGACAGCCTCATTGCAGAATCCAGTTAACTGGTTCTAGGCGTGCCTTATCCTCCGGATCTAACTATTTGAAACATTGCTCATATATGATGTCCATGGAACTCCCCGGATCTATGAACATATAATCAGTCTGGTAATGACCAAAAATACTTGTGATTACGACTGGTCTTTCTTCCTGGGGTCCACCAGGAATAATAGGAAAGTTACTTGTTGCTCGCGCCATTTGTTATCTCGAAAACTTGGAAGTTGCGCTTGCACGATGGTCCTCCTTGAATCATAGTAACTTGTTTCATCTTTTTGTTGTTGGGACCCTCATCCCCGCGTGTGAGTTGTCTGACCTCTTTTCGCACTAACTGTACTAAGTGAGTCAATTTATGGCTTTTCAATACTTTTTCAATCTCTGTGCGCAAACTGATGCAGTTGTCAGTTGTGTGCCCAGTATCTTTGTGAAAGTCACAAAAGAGATTCGGGTCTTGACCCTTCTTGTTCTTCATGGCTTGAGGTTGCTTAAACTGATAATTCTCCGTGCTCAAGACTTCCACGGGAGATTTCATTAGAGGTGTCCATTGTCGATCACGATTCTCTTGTTTGATTGCTTTCTGGGTTTAATCTTATTAATCGTAGCGCGAGCATCTACTAGCGACTATGGGGAATACGAGCCTTAGTTGGAGTCCTTCCATCCTTTTTTGAACTTCCGGCCACCTCTACTCAGATCCTGAGGACGATTCTGAGGTAGTGGTTTGTTAGAATTAAGGTTCCGCTCCGTCTTCGCATAAACTTTGGCTGCTGCCATTAGCTTATCCCAGCTCTTTGGAAGGCCGGTTGTTCTAGAAAGTACTTTTATCATTTCATCACATCTTACCGCATACTTGAACTGTGCGCGGATAAGATCCTCATGAACATCTCCAATTTCTAACACTTCTTTGTTGTAACGAGTGTAAAATCCTCTAAGCTTTCGTCATCCTTCCGCCAGATGTTCATCACATCTGAGGAATCTCTGACATACCGCCTCTGCTGACTAAAATGCGTAAGGAATTTTTCCTTAAGATCGGTCCAAGAGGAAAGTTTACATGTGGACAAATTATCAAACCAAGGCGCGCGACGCCCGTAAGAGTTTGTACGAACAGATGGCACCACATTGGTAATGTCCATCCTCCAATTAGCCTTGAGCTAGTGAAGAGGCGCATGTGATCATCAGGATCGGTTAAACCATTAACCTTCCCTACATTGGACGGTAACTTTGCTCATTCTAGCGGAGCCAACGCTATTTCTCTTATAAACTTCGATTGTTCAGTTGCTTCAGCGGGTCAATATACCAGATGTAATCATTTCTCCGCCTCAGGATTTTATGTTGCACGTATTTTAGGCTTGTAACTGACATGATCCATAGACAAACGATTAAAAACACTTACATTATCTCCTTCATCATAAGTCTTATCATATTCATCATGTTGGGTGTCCCGCTTCGCAGGCCCAAACATGAGTGAACAGATGTGCGACGTTGAGCATTTTCTTCTTGCTTTCGATTACCAGAATGAACAAAATCATTCCTGGTTTTAGAGTACATCTTGGTTCCATCTACAGACACATGCGAAGGTGCACGAGCATGGTTCTGAGTATCATAACTCAACACTTGAGGTGCTGGCGAAGCACGGACCTGAGGAGCATTAACCGGAGCTTGAAAAGCTGGAGTTCCGGTTTGAGCACATAGTTGAGCATACATAGCATTTAAAGCAGTTTGAGATTTGATTAACCACGACAACGGAGTCTCAACACGTGGTAAAATTGACGTGACATCAACATGAGGAGCTGTCGGCTTTACTGGAATGCTCGTATGATCTGGATAATACGGAACATCAGGTTTACCGGACAAGTCTTCAACAATTTGTCCTTGACCTGAGGACCGCCAACGACGCGACGGATCTCCGATTGAGGACCTGGAAATGATGATCCATCAGCCATGATGTTGTACATCTAAGTGAAACGAAACGAAAGATGAGAATAGAATAGAAAATCGGTGGGCGCAATGAAGAAACATAGACATAACAGGCTGGAATCTGGTTAGATCTAGGGTTTTGGTTTCTGCATAAAGTTGGTTAATCCTTCGTTTAGTTTGGCTATGGTGATCGCAACTACCTTTCGACGATACCTACAAAACAGAGCGTCGTTAGCCTCGTCATGGGGAGAATGGGAGTTCTCTCCGTGACCACCCTCCGGCGTGAGAATAAGTATCGGTACTTGGAAAAATAGTTTAAGTGAAGTAAGAGAGAGAGTAAGTGAGAGTGAATAACTTTCTTTGAAACCGAAATTACTTATTTATAGCCAGATTTGGGCGCCAAAAGGAGAGATGGAAACTTAATGGAATCTTTGCCATTCCATTAAGTGTTAACATTACCGTTAATGCACATGGATTGGTTCATCATCTACCCTAGGAAGATGCCACGTGTCGTCGTGAGATTACTATGCTTTCTCGATGTGACCACGCCATCACCGTGATCTTCTTGATTATTTAAGATGCTGCCACGTGGCATTCGGTTACAACCGAAAGGTGCCCTTGCACCATTGGACATTAAATGCTTCTAGACGTTTCACAGTTGTGGCTCTCTATGGCCTGCTGCCACGTGCGCATTCTGTTACAATAGAAAAGATTCCTTTTGCCTCAACACCATATCTTGTAGACAGAAATTCTTTGCTAAGGAAAAGTCTTTCAAGATTAACTGTTTTCTTGCGCGAACGGCGCAGGGTTGTTAAATGATCCTTTTCCCTTTTAGATGCTTGGCATAGAGAATTCTAAACCTCCTCTGTTGTGTTGTGGTCTGCGCAGGGTTTCTGGGAGCCAACAATGACAGGGAATTCTCAAGATTAACTATCTTCTTTACGCGCGCTAGCGAAGGTAGCTAAATGATCTTTTCCCTTCTTTGCTCTTTCACGCAGAGTTTGCTAAGTTCCTCCTTTGGTACAAATGTCTGCGCAAGGCTTCCTTGACAGTTAATAGTGGGTATGGTTCTTTTGCTTGGCGCAAGGTTTTTGGGACTATACCCCTTCAGTACTAAAACGCCATATTTAACCAAAACGCAATTTCAAAAACAAAAAACTCTAAGGGGAATAAAAATGGCAACCATCGTTTCATGGAGATACACACTTAGAACCAGAAGATTCGAAATCAGTTTTGAAACAGAAGAAGAGTGTTTGTTAAAAACAATCAAAGCCATATTGAACTTGGAAGAAGAAGTACGAAGGGGGATCTTAGCACTTGGCGTCCTTCCAGATAACCATTGTGATAAAACACATACAGTTATAAGAAGATTAACCAGAAAATTTGGACAAAACAACTCAAATGCAAGAATGGACCCAGTCATCAGATCATGACATTTTGATGATGACACTTACATGGTCATCGTTATATGTGACAACGGGGAGCAAGAAGACTACATGCTTGAAAACATCATGACCAAGCAAAGTCTTGCATTGATTGAGGAGTTACACAACGCAACATGCTTAAACACAGACATGAAAGCGAAAATGGAGTTATTGCATGACATGTTCAAATGGAGGCTTCAAAATCTTCAAGAACAAAATGCCAATGAAAGCGAAAGTGATGGCTTGGATGAGAAACTCGAAGAAGAATCCGAAGAAGAAGATGAAGGGAGTGATGGATACTTCTCAGACAAAATCCCTTCTGACCAGGAGTTTAATTTTTTTTCTTTTTGTGTAATCTTTTCTATGTTTGCTGTATACTTTTTAAATAATAAAAATATTATTTTCTCCAATTAGTTATAAAACACCAAAATGCCACAACTGAAAAACACCAAAAAAGTTAATTAGTGTGTTTTATGATTCTTATCAGTGAAACGCCATTAAAATACAAAACACAAACATAAAAAGATGGGACGTGTTACAGCCTTGACAGATAAAGCTGAACAAACAATAACTACAAACAGTAACTAAAGCGACAGATACTTTATTACTACCATTTATTCAAATAAAATCCCGCCTAAATCGCATGCCAAAAAACTCATATATAAACAAACATCTCTGGAACCATTTGGTCACACCCAAAACACAAAATAAGCCATGTTCTCTGGGCAAATTATTCACTTAACACGCTATTTTCTCTTGGCAAACCATTCACTTAAAACGGCATGTAATTTAGCTGAATGAGATGGACAAATTTCAAGAAAAAAGCCTAGTGACAATGATATGTCATTATGTATGCTTTGTTCTTGAGAAAGGTTTGGATGAGAAGAAGAGACCGATACAGTGTAAATGCTATTTTGGACTACATTATTAAATGATGTAGAGTGGGACGAGCATGAAGATGATGGCATGTGTAAATGCTATACTGGACATCAAGAGAAAAACTCACTCACAATCACACCCCAATAATAGCATCCACACATACGGCGTCGATCTATGTCTCCGACATCCAAAAAAACCACTTCAACAAAACAACAACAAAAGTTCCATCCAAAACCAAAACGCCAGCTGTGTATGAAAAAAATCGGCACCTATCTAAGGAATTCAAAGGTTGAGATGACAAAAAGTTCAAGAAGAAGAGACTGATGGCAGTGAAGATTTGAAAAAGAAATTTGATAGCATTTTTTATTTCTTTTTCTTTCCTATTTTTTATGGTGTCATTTTATGTGGTTTGTTATCTAATTTTCAGCTAATAAAATACATTACTTCTCTAAATTACTTATAAAAATGCCAAAAAGGCTAAACAACAAACACCAAATTCCATGAATCATGTATAATTAAAAAACGACAAATAATTACTGAAATGTATAAAAGAAGGTGCAAGTGAATAGAACAAAAAAGGGTACCATACTAAAGTTTAAGTTTGCCATAAAACGCCATTAAATAAAAAAACGTCAAACTTAAAAAGATGGGAAGTGTCACATCCTTAACAGATAAAGTTGAATAAACAGTAACTACAAACAGTAATTGAAACGACGGAATGTTTGTTACTAACATTTATTATATTAAAAACAACACCATGGCACACAAATCAATTCTTTTATATTTTCTAAATACCATAATTACCTGTCACATTATAGGTCTGCATCCTACA
Organism: Scalesia atractyloides; assembly: GCA_947069175.1. NCBI lineage: Eukaryota > Viridiplantae > Streptophyta > Magnoliopsida > Asterales > Asteraceae > Scalesia > Scalesia atractyloides. The sequence goes on from CAMTDV010000024.1 coordinate 26,786,336, forward strand.
TCACACGACAAAAACTACAAAAAAAATACACATAAAAAACATATATAGGTATGCATCCTACTATTGTTTTTGGCGACAAAAACATATATCTAACTCACGCCAAATGAAACGTCATTATATAAGTCGAACAGGTAAACAAACTTAACACTCCACAACATTCTCTAAACATGCTACAAATTGATTAAAACACCATAAAACTTAAAAAATGGCTCAGGTTATTGCATAGAGGTTTGAGAGGTCAGAGAGACGTTTCGTCCTCAAGTTCTCAGACAGGAGAAGAGTGAAGGTCAAAACCATCAACGATATACTTAGTATGGATGAGGCCGTTCAGGGAGATATTCCAAGGGCCAACGATTGTGAAAGGACTCAAACGGTAATTAGAAGATTGAAAAGAAAATTTCCAGCATATGATGATGAATTGATGATGATGACGTTATTGATCTACCAACAGTTACCAATTAGAGTTTGGATGAACAATCAAGAACAGTGAAAGTGACTTATCAAGATGGGGTGGATTATTCATTGACGATGGACGAAGTGCTGAACACAGATAGAATACACCTTCTTGAACAACTCTGTGATTTAACACCTTAAAGCGATGCAAAATCCAGGGGTATGATGATATTTAAATATAGGATGCGAGAAAGACTAAACGAGATTATGATACGCCAATGAAATAGATAATGATAATAAGTCTGAAGAAAGTGATGATTGACCTCAGCGATGGGTACATCTCTGATGTAATACCATCCACAGAAGACTATTAGTATAGTTTTATTTCATTTTAGTTGTAATGTTTTGAATTTTTAAAGATATATAATGAATTTTGGAACGCCAAGAACGCCAAGATATTTACCTTTATAATACATAAGAGATTAATTCAACCAGACAGGTCTACAAAACGAAGTTGCTACTGAAACGGAAGAAAGTGAAAACGCCATAATCAACAACCCAGTGGTCGAATAAATAAACAATTGGAAATAACAGATTTAATGAAAACGCCATAATTCAGATATGTGTAACAAAAAGCTGTAAAATGCCACTGATAAGTTCTAAATAATGAAAACGCCGAATATTGATTCAAAGTTGAAAATGAATTATAACGCCATCTATTAAGTGGAGGTGGACAATGACAATCGTGCCCCCCATATATATCATTTAGCGCCCTCTGCCACGTGTTCGACCAGGGTCCGTTTTCACACTTCCAACCGTTTTCTCCTGATCTCGTTTCTCTCTCTCTCTCTCTCTCTCTCTCTCTATATATATATATATATATATATATATATATATATATATATATGCGCTAGTTTCTTCTACGTATATTTTTTCCTTAATTTATTGGTTATAGAAAAATACGTGTCATTCACATTAAAGTCTCTATCTCCTTTACTAAAAGTCACATTTCTTTGATTTTATCTCTAAATCTTTATATTCTTTTCTTATAGTTTCTTTCTCTTTCTTCAATACTTGTGGTATAAAACAAAATATCCGAGGTACAAACCGAAATGTTTAATAAAATATCTTTAAATTTTGAATATGTGTATAGTAAGTCTCTATATATAGAGATAGAGATTCAGTATAGCAAAGTCTCTATAACTTGAAGATGGGGATAGAGATTTGAAAGGAAGAGAAAAAAAGATAAATCTTTTAAATTTGGAAATAGAGATGGAGACAGAGCTTCCAATATAAATGATTCCAAAATAATATAAGAAAGTTGGTTAATTTAGATTATATTATTTAAGAAAAATAACAACATTACTTATTAAACGTTTTGAGTTCTTTGCGTCATATTTTAACTGACATACCTATTTTTAGCTTAACAACAAACCCTCATTCACAAAATAAATCATGGATGTATCACTCACCTTACACATACACATTTAAAATTTTAACATGTTTGTTTTATAGATTAGCAATGCAAACGACTTTGACAAGTTATAAACATGTTGGTTCACATGTTTAGCTTTAGTAAACCCTAACCTAAATCAACTCCAAAAACAATATATTTAACTGAATTACATTGTTCAACTAAAAACTTAATCATTCCCTTGTCATGTTAGGAATCAATGTGATAAACAGGAGGATGTTTGCATTTGTAGCTATCGATACGCTTTCAAAACGACCATAAACACAACACAAAAAAAAGTCAGATTTTTGGGTTATAACATTAAATGTTAAAGAAAATAAGTCATGTTTGGGTTGATCTATTTAATTAAAAGTTGTGTTTTGGTTGGCATATTAACCCGTTTAATCAAACATGTTGCATAACAGTCCACTAACCCGTTTAACCTGTATTTACAACCCAAAAACCTGTCAACCCCTTTCACATAGGTTACACAAGTCATGCTCTAGTTACACAATGTTAACTACATTTTTTTGAACGGCAAATTAGCATCACTGACGGACCGCTAGAGTATCATCGTGCCACCAGCGAAACCACCCGATTATATCCATCTCCACTAGGCATAATGCATATACACAAATTCAGAAGGAAACCCAATAAATATAGAAAAACCCTTCTTATGAGAATCGAACCCAGAACCTATTGGTCCTAAAGCCATATCTCACCCCAAAGATGCCACTAGGCTATAAACTCATGGGCCAATGTTAACTACATGACACCAAGAAAGACATCACTTGTGTTTGGGTAAAACAATTCACTCCGCCAACCCAAAAGCTGTATATCCGCCCCGACCGACACCCCTATTAGCAAAATTGTTGCGTGAGACCACTTCTAGAAAGATGAAACAACCAGTGGAGGATCCAGAAAATTCTTCCAGTGGGTTCCTTTTGGTAGATTCTTCATATTTCTCACTATTTTTTTTCAATCCTACAAGGTTTCCCCTAACCTTTTCAAAAAAATTCAAACCGAGAGGTTCTAAGAACCCTTTGGATCCGCCACTGGAAACAACCCTATATCTAGTATCGTTTTACCCAAACATAATTTAATTTTTGCAGACTCTATATTCCTTCATGAAAAACCCGGAGGGATAAAAATTCACACATTTCTTGCTTTTTTTCACCATTTCTTAAAGGGAAAATGTCATAGAATAGTAAGACTGTGGGGTATGGGGCGGGGGTTTGGGCGTGGGATGGCGGGCAACACCCAAGTCACCACCCCGGAGGGGCTTGGCTTATGCGTGGCCCGTTGGGCGGTACCTGTACCACCCCAAACCGCGTATAACAACAACACATGGCGGAAACACTTAGGGAGTCACGTTACAAATTGTTTCACAACACCTGATATTTCAAGTTTTGTTTTATTGAATAACGAATTACATTGTCTTGGAATAACAAAAACGAAATACAATCGAATTGTCTTCAAATTTTAAACTTACTAAGGCCCGAGTCCATCCTATGTGTAGCACGCAGCAACAATCAACACATAGATAAACCTGAAACATATGTGAAAATAGGTACGTCAGCATAAAAATGTCTGTGAGTAACATAGGTTTTGTTGTTTAGATTCATGGCTTTGAGTATTTAAAGAAATGTTTAAATGGTTTCAAAATAGCCATGAATCCATATAAAATGTTTTTCTTTTATAAATCATATGAAAATCAATGATATAAAAGAAGTAATGTAGGGTTATCTTAATAACCAAAAATTGTCATGAATAAGCCATTGTTTTTGTGTAAACCAAATCGTCAAGTATAAATCAAACGTCAAGTAACTCAATGTCAAGTAACCAATGTCAGTAAACCATTGCATGTAAATCATTGTCAAGTAACCAATGTTGAGTAAACCAAAGTCATATATGAACCAGTCTTGTGTAACCAAAAGTCAAGTATAAACCAAATGTCTTGAAATAAAATACGTCTTTGAAATAATCAAAAAGATATATTTTATAAACCATTGCTTTTACTGTTAAGCATGTATTCAGATTGTTGGCAAACACATTCAAGCCTTGTAACAGTCAAATAGACCCCTATCAGTCAAAGGTCTATCCATTTCATCGGATTCTGACATTCCCTAAACAAACTTCCAAACTAACCTAGGAAGCGGGAACGGGATTTGACAAGTCCTATGGTACCATAACTTACTACCGGTCGGCGTGATCAATGTGAATGAATGTATTAAGTCAATCTCCAACGCACCAAAATGTCATGAACAATGTAGCAAAAATGTTTCTGAAAACCAATGTACTAGTATGCTCAGTCAACATACATAGCAAGTAATGTCTTTGAAAACCAATGTACTAGTATGCTCAGTCAACATACATAGCAAGTAAATGTCTTTGAAAACCAATGTACTAGTATGCTCAGTCAACATACATAGGAAGTAAATGTCTCTGAAAACCAATGTACATGTAATTAAAGTCATGTAGTATATGTACTATGTAATTAAAGCATGTATAAAGTCATGAAAAACACGAGAGTAATCATAGACACAATATGTTTCACCCCAAAACATTTGAAAACGTAAAATAGGAGACTATGTACTCACCTTCAAGATTGCTTATTCGTCCTTCAAGATTTTGGTGGGTTTTTTTTGAAAAAGTATAATGATTTGAGGCTTGGTTTCAAATCACCTTAGGATCTTCAAAAGTACTTGGAAACACCTTGGAAGGGACTTGAATCTTGAAGATAAGGTTGAAAAACAAAAATGGAAGGGAGGAGGGTGAGTGTTCGGCCGAGAGTTTCAAGAGTGAGAGAGAGAAATGATATTTCCTTGGAATGAGAAGATTATGTTGGATTTATAAGATATGGAAGATCACAAAAGATTCCATCAACATATGCAAGATCTACAAAAGATTGCCTCGTGATATGGAAGATCACAAAAGATTGTATCAAGATATGCAAGATCTACAAAAGATTGCATCGTGATATGGAAGATCACAAAAGATTGCATCAAGATATTCAAGATCTACAAAAGATTGCACCGTGATATGGAAGATCACAAAAGATTGCATCAAGATATGGAAGATCTACAAAATATTGCATCGTGATTTGGAAGATCACAAAAGATTGCATCGTGATATGGACGGTCACAAAAGATTGCATCAAGATATGGAAGATCTACAAAAGATTGCATGTGTGATTTGGAAGATCTACAAAAGATTGCATCGTGATTGGAAGATCACAAAAGATTACAAAGATTCTCGTGATATGCAAGATCTACAAAAGATTTGCATCGTGACTTAATAATTACAAAAATATTTGGGATGTGCGTACATGTTTCGGATTAAGAAATACGCGAATTGGATAGTTTGCAGAATTTGCAAATAGCCCTAAAGTTTGCAAAAGGATGATTTTGCCATACCAAAGCCCTCAAAACTTATTTCTAAGTCATGTATAGGATATTTAGGGTATGTTCAGTTTATGTCACTTTTTCGGACTATACGTTACGTTTTAACTGATTACGTTTTGAGATTTCACTTCCAGAAGCTGTTCGTGAGTTTGTTATCGTGTAATAATCGAATATGTGCAATTGTTATGGATAAGTTGCATAATTCAATGAATAAAACACAAGGTTTTATTGCTTATGAAATTGTTCGAGATATGATAATGACAACTGGAGGCACAGTTGTCACAGTCTCCCCTACTTTAGGAAATTTCGTCCCGAAATTTATTCGTAGGAAACCGTTTGTATAAGTTGAATCAAACCATCGTTTGTGCGAAATCTAGGGTTTCATCTACTCACATATAATAACCCATCAAGGATCTCCACGTAAGGCATAACTTTATCATTCCCTTGTGGATACTTCCTCAGATAATGTAGGAAGTAGGAATGGCCTGTTACACCTGTGATGCTCATCTCCTGATAGATACTTCCTTGATTAATGCAGAAAGTGGAGATTAGGGATTTGATATATGGTAGAAGTAAATCGACCAAAAGTACTATGGGTATCCTTTAAGAATCCGACTATTGAGATAGAAGGTTCTATAAGTATTTAGCTTGTGTTTCATTTCTCCGTTGATAATTCTTCGAAAGCGAAAATGAATGGATAATTCATTTTCCAATGGATTCTTCATCAGAAGGAAATGAAGGATTATGAATGGATAATTCATTTCCTGATGGATATTTCTTCAGAAGCAAAAATGAATGGATAATTCATCTTCAATGGATACTTCTTCAGAAATGGAAATGAATGATTGTTGAATAAATTATTCATTTCCCCGATGGGTATTTCTTCAGAAGCGAAAATGAATGGATAATTCAGTTTCCAATGGATACTTCGTCAGAAGTGGAAATGAAGGATTGTTGAATAGATTATTCATTTCCCCGATGGATATTTCTTCAGAAGTGAAAATGAATGGATAATTCATTTTCCAATGGATTCTTCATCAGAAATGGAAATGAAGGATTACGAATGGATAATTCATTTCCTGATGGATATTTCTTCAGAAGCGAAAATGAATGGATAATTCATTTTCCTATGGATACTATGTGACATCCGGCTTTTCAGGTATATTAAACTCACTACTTTATGGTTATTCACTCCTATGCTGATTTAATTCGGAGAATTGATTACGCGCTCGCAATAACTACGCTAACTTTAGTATTTAGGGAATACACAATGCTTGGAAATTCTAACAGGTTGTATCTGAATTACATGCTATGTGTTATTAGACGTTTGTGAATCAATTGCGTCCCACTCCAAATACGTGATTTAATATTTTATAAACTCCGTGTCGCGAATAATATTTTAGCGAATTATATTTATAAGCCGAACCGAACCAAGCCTGTGAAACGTTTCGACTTCGCAACCAAGCAAACCCAACCCGTCACCCACACCCCCTTGCGGCCCAAGGAAACTAACCCATACCGCCCCCCCTTATGCGACCCCTTTTAATTATGTAAACATGCATGTTGTGGGAAACCTTCAAAAAAAAACCCTAACACTCTAGTGAAGTCGACGGCAGCCCCCCCCCTCTCTCGGTCGCGCAAGCTCTAGACCCCTCGGATCAATTCCAAGCTTGTCCCGGTTCGCTAATTGTCATCGTTTCAAGGTTAGGGATTAATTGTATTGTGATTCACACTAGGTTTTGTATAATCTTGATCATGATTATGTGCTTGTATGATATTATTATGAAGTATGATAAGTTAGGATGAATATGCGAATCTTTGCGGTTGTGATGATATGTTTGAATATTAAAATCGTAGGCTGCGTTTTATCGATAGAGATCATGATATATATTTAGGTTTGCATGAATATTGATATATTAGATGATATCTGACAAATTAACCTGTTGTTAATCAATACAACTAAGCGTCATGGCCGTTTACACATGTTCTAATGCGATAAAGTCGAAAACAGTAATCTGATTGACATTTACAGCCAACAGTTGGCTGTAACCTGATCATTTTTTATCGAAAAGTTGATTTTTCTAAGCCTAAAACGTGTATTTTTGAAAAAAGCTTCAAATGGCACCGGATTCATATTTTTTGAGGTCGTTTGCTATTTTTAAATGGTAGCAGCTGAAGCTGCGTAAATTCTGTAGAATTTGCAAGTTGTTTATCGAGTCGGATCTCATAGTCTGTATGGGTTAGGTCACAAAATCTGGACAGTAACTCGAGACGGGAATTTCCGAAAATCTCCCACTGGAATTTTGTTAATCGGATGAACGATGATTTTTATATGATTTTTCTCGTGGACTGCAGTCAGAAAGCGACGAATCTGACTGCAGCCTAGTATATAAATATTTATAAATAATTGGTAAAGAATTAAGATTTGAAAATTTCACACAAATTTCTACAGTCTAATTGACATCTCCTGTAAATAAATTAGAATTTTTGGAACGTTGGAACTATTTTATAAAAATTCTCGAAAATAGCCCAGTTATGAGTCTACAAGCTGAAACATGATAACTTGCGTTTGTGTGTATCTAAGTGTTGTATGAGTTATCCTGTGTTTATGACAAGTTAGTTTGATCGTTATTTTGTATGGTGATACTTTGCATTCATGATTATGGTTTCGAATTGGTTATTACGTGTGCCGTACTGTGTGTTAGTTATGCGTAGGGTTTTGTGTCAGTGTGTTCACATACTAACTTTGAATCGGTTGACAATTTAGGACGTAGTTAGCGGTTCCATCATTTGCTTCTTTTGTGTTTATCTAACCGAGAATTTAAGGTGAGTTCACGGCCCCTATTTTATCCGGTTTTAAACAACAGGGGGAGAAACATGTATACGCTCTACAACTCTATCTTTTACGTTATGCGAAATTATCGCCGTTAACTATTCGGTAACTAAGTTAATATTAATGTATGTTATGGTCACCAAGTAGCTTTATCACGGAAGTCCTCAACCAACTCTCGGATCGTTAGTATTGGGTTAGATAGCGGGGAAATTATAGTAGTACTACTGGGCCCGACAAGCCCCACCCGAGCTAGTCGCACTAGCCGACCAGGGAATGGTCAACGGGTTATTAATTTGGCCTAACTTTCGCCATGGTCAGTGATAGACCTGGCAACACAGAGGCAACAACAGTCGGCTTCGATCGCAAACTCTTACGTGACGTAACTTTAGGTTCGCTACCTACATGTTAACATTGAACTTATTTACGAACCAACCTTATTATTCCAGGTTAGGAATAATGGAACTATGTCGTTATCCCGGGTTAGGGATAACGGGGAAAAACATTCTTTTAAATCGAACATGTGAACTTATAAAAACCTGTGAACTCACTCTTCTTTAATGTTGACACTTGTTTCTTTGCATGTTTCTCAGGACGCTAGGAGCGCAAGGTTCACTCACTTGCATTTGATCAAGACACTTTTATCGAGTCTTTATTTACGAATAATTTTTGGGGATTTTGGTTTTGGCGTTTATGTTGGCGCCCGTTACTTTATTTTAATGCTTCTGCTAAACTTTGAAACCTTGATATTTTGAAAATGACTATGCATGTTTACAACAAATGTTTTTGGAAAACGTTTAAATAAATCATATAGAGTCGTTCGATATTGCTAGTGTCTGAGATTCTGGTTTGATCACACGCCTCGCGGTAATACTCGCAAGTGGAAATTGAGGGTGTGACAGATTGTATCATAGCCTCTAGCTATCGAGAACCAGGTTTGCATTTAAAGTAGACCTAAACTATAGCTGTTACACGACACTAGACTTAGTTGGCACCGAACTGTGATATCTTGTTATGTGTTATACTACAATTGTTCTATGTGATATATATATATATATATATGTATATTGTAATATACGCAGCTCGTAACTAACTACACCAACCCAACAGGCTATGTCATCATCATCATCCGACAGATCTCGACAATCAAGGGCGCCAGGGAAGGCACCCATGGTCGAACCCTCACCACCTCGTGGCGTGGAGACACGCTCAGCTGCTAGGAAAAGACTCGCTCTAGGAGGGGAGTCGTCCACCCGTCCAACCACCGCTGTACCGGTCAAACCGGTCAACTCTTCAGGAGTGGGGGACGATCTACTTAGTTGTGTTAAGAAAACAACAGGAACAGCGGGAGAGGAATGCAAGAGACTATCGAAGCACAGGGATGGCTGATACGTTAGCTGACTGGTAAACTAAAGAGCTCGAGGAAGAGCAAGATGAGAATAGGAGAGTTGAGCATTTTGTAAGACCTTGTAGCTGAGAGCTGAGGGCTGACTGGCTCGAAGACAGTGTTCTTGAGTCCAGTTGGAGGATTCACGAACTGGAGCAGAACCAAGCACCACCTATCCCAGTACCCGCACCAGCAACGGCCCCTCCAGCGCCAGTAGAAGACGAAGAGGAGGATCCAGAGGAAGACCCGGAGGAGGATCCGGAGGAAGAAGAGCCGGAACAGGACCCGGCTGTTGAAGCTGAAAACGCTGAAGAGGAAGATGGCAGTCATAGCGACTTGGGAGATGGAGACATAGATGACTAACTCGTCTCGCCAATCTCCGTTTTGTTTCCTTTAGTTTGTTTGTTCCACTTATGTTTGAACTTGGAAATTTTATAATTAAACTGATATGTTTGGTTGGTATTTTGTGAGACATTACAATTTATTTAATCGAATGTTCCTTTTGATTGTTTAATTTGTTGGATTGACATAATTTGTGTGATCATTGAAGTGTGGAATATGATAACTATATTGGATATATACTTATCGGTGTGTGTTTGTGTTGTCTTGCGAAGATCTGAAATGGCAACCGGTCGCCGCAGAAATCTCAACATGTCAACTGAAGAATTGGCGCTTTAATCCAACAACACGTGAATGCTGCTCGGTGTTCCTAACCCACCATCAGGTAACCATTATTAAATTTTCATGGGAAAATCTAATAGTTTGGCTAGTAGACTTTCTCGCTGACTACCTATCATCTATCCTCAGGAGGGGGTCTTAACCCCTACAAGATGTTCCTGGATGCGAAACCGAGCAAGTTCACGGGAGTTGAAGGACCCATAGGACTGGTCCGTTGGGTCGAAAGTCTTAATCGGTTTTTGAAATGTGCAATTGCCTCGAAGCTAATAAGGTCAAGTATGCTGCCTCGACGTTGGAAGATGGGGCTATTAACCTGGTGGAACGCACAAGTCCAAACGTGTGGACTTGTTGCGGCGAACGCAATGGCCTGGACCGAGTTCAAAGCTCCAATAAAGGAGGAATACTGTCGCGGGACAGAGTTCAGCAATTGGAACAAGCGTTATGGAACCACAAGATGGTCGGGTCAGAAATTGAAGCGTACACGGCAAGACATCATGATTGGTGTTCCTTTGTCCCGATTTGGCTAACACCGTCGTTAAACGACTTGAGTTTTATCGTGGGGTCTGGTCCCTGAGATCCAGGGCATGGTAATGTCTAGCAACCCTACGACGGAGCATCAAGTGATTAGGCTGGCACATAAACTCACCGATAAGGCGGTGGAGCAAAGGAAGTTACCACCTAGGGGTGCAACTGAAATTGTCCCTGATAACAAAAGAAAATTTGAAGACTCACTTGCTCGGCAGTCATCATCAGCCCAGCCAAACAAGGAAACCAGAAGCGGTCCAACAACTTCAACAAACAATCGGGGTCACAACAATCAGTCTGCCAACAGCACCCAGAACTCGAGCGGCTATGCGGGTCGAAAGCCGCAATGTAATCGTTGTAACCTCCATCATCACGGCCCTTTTGCCGGAAATCGCTGCCAACGATGTGGCAAAGCAGGACATGCGGCAATGGATTGTCGCAAGGAGATTATGTCACGACAGAATCAGAACCAGCAGCAGGGTAATAACCGGGGATGCTATCAGTGCGGTAGCACTGCCCATTTCAAGCGAAACTGCCCGCAACTTCGCAACAACAACAATTGTGGGAATAACAACAACAACAACAACAACAATAACAACAATGGCAACCTAGAAATGGTGGCATAGGAGGTGCCAAAGGACGTGCATTCATGCTAGGCCGTGGAGAGGCCCGAAACGACTCGAATGTGGTCACCGGTAAGTTTCCACTTAACGATCATTTTGCTACTGTACTTTTTGATACGGGTGCGGATAATAGTTTTATATCTGAGTCTTTTAGAAAGAACCTAAATCTCACACCTAAACCCCTAGAGACCCCTTATGTCATAGAACTAGCCGATGGTAAATCTGTTGATGTGACTCATCTAGTGACCGACTGTCAACTCAAACTCGCGGGTCACACTTTACCATTGATCTAATGACAACTACTCTGGGTAGTTTTGATGTGGTAGCCGGAATGGACTGGCTATCCGACGTCCGAGCTGAAGTTCTCTGTTTCGAGAAAGCTATCCGTATTCCGCTCTCTAACGACGAAGTCTTGATGGTGCAAGGCGAGAAGGCAGGCGTCATCACGAACATCATCTCTTACATGCAAGCTCAGAAGTATCTTCGAAAAAGAACTCTTTTGCTTTGCTCGCACTGATCACCGAACAGTCTAAGGACGAGAAGCGGATTGAAGATATCCCCATCGTCCGCGACTTTCCCGATGTGTTTCTAGAGGAGTTACCTGGTCTTCCACCACATCGACAAGTAGAGTTTGAAATCGAATTGGCGAGTCATGCGACTCCTATCGCCAAGGCCCCGTACCGCCTAGCTCCAGCAGAGCTGCAAGAGCTGTCTACCCAACTTCAGGAATTGTTGGAAAAAGGATTTATCCGACCCAGTACTTCGCCATGGGGAGCTCCGGTCATTTTTGTCAAGAAGAAGGACGGGACCTTCCGCATGTGCATCGACTACAGGGAACTCAATAAGGTAACCGTCAAGAACCGGTACCCCTTACCTCGCATCGACGATCTTTTCGACCAGCTTCAGGGGTCAAGCTACTACTCCAAGATTGATCTACGGTCCGGTTATCACCAGCTACGCGTCAGGGAGGAGGATATCTCAAAGACGACATTTCGCACTCGGTATGGCCATTACGAGTTCTTGGTCATGCCCTTCGGTCTTACCAATGCACCCGCAGTGTTCATGGACCTCATGAACCGCATGTGTAAGCCGTATCTCGACAAGTTTGTCATCGTGTTCATCGATGATATACTCATCTACTCTAAGGGTGAAGAAGAACATGCTGAGCATCTGCGGTTATTGCTGGAACTACTTCAACAGGAGAAACTATATGCCAAATTTTCGAAGTGTGATTTCTGGATTCGGAAGTTCAGTTCCTCGGGCATATCGTGAATGAAAAGGGTATACACGTTGATCCCGCCAAGATCGATGCTATCAAGAACTGGGAAGCACCCAGGACACCGACAGAGATCTGCCAATTTTTGGGTTTGGCTGGTTACTACAGACGTTTCATCGAGGGATTTTACAAGATCGCACAACTGCTTACCACTCTCACTCAGAAGGGCACCAAGTATGCTAGGGGTGACAAACAGGAAGCAGCATTTCAATTACTGAAGCAGAAGCTTTGCAGTGCGCCCATTTTGTCCTTGCCAGAGGGGACAAGTGATTTTGTGGTATATTGTGACGCTTCCATTCAGGGATTGGGATGTGTGCTCATGCAACGTGATAAGGTCATCGCGTTTGCATCCCGACAGTTGAAGGTCCATGAGAAGAACTACACGACACATGACTTGGAATTGGGAGCAGTTGTGTTTGCACTTAAGATTTGGAGACACTACCTATATGGGACAAGGTACACAATCTACACGGATCACAAGAGCCTCCAGCATATTTTTGACCAGAAGGAGTTGAACATGCGACAGCATCGCTGGGTCGAACTCCTGAACGATTATGAATGTGCCATTCGGTATCATCCGGGTAAAGCTAATGTGGTAGCTGATGCCCTCAGTCGGAAGGAGCACTTGAAACCTCATCGGGTACGAGCACTACAGTTCATAATTCATTCTGGGCTACCCGAACAGATACGCGACGCGCAGCTAGAAGCAGTTAAGGAAGAGAACATCAAGGCCGAATCTGTGGGAAAGGTTGAACGTGATTGGGAAGTGAAACACAATGGTGCCCGGTAATTCATGAATCGTATATGGGTACCTCTCTACGGAAACCTCAGGAAGCTAATTATGGACGAAGCTCACAAATCCTGATACTCTGTCCATCCTGGTTCGGATAAGATGTATCAAGACCTTAAAGCCGCGTACTGGTGGCCCAACATTAAAGCGGATATAGCCACCTACGTGAGCAGGTGCTTGACTTGTGCGAAAGTCAAGGTGGAATACCAGAAACCATCAGGCCTACTTCAACAACCTGAGATCCCAGTGTGGAAATGGGATCAGATCTTGATGGACTTTATCACTAAACTCCCGCGAACTCCGGGTGGTTGCGATACCATCTGGGTGATCGTGGATCATCTAACTAAGTCTGCACACTTCCTAGCGACCAAAGAATCAGATAAGATGGATAAGTTGACTCGCATCTACATTAAGGAAGTAGTTTCTCGGCAAGGGGTGCCAACGTCCATCATTTCGGACAGAGATGCTCGTTTCACGTCCAACCTTTGGCGGTCACTTCAGAAAGCATTGGGTACCCGCTTAGATATGAGCACAACATACCACCCTCAGACGGGTGGTCTAAGAGAAAGGACCATTCAGACCTTGGAGGACATGCTTAGGGCATGCGTGGCAGACTTCGGGAACAGTTGGGAAATCCATCTGCCTTTAGTGGAATTCCCGTATAACAACAGTTACCATACGAGTATTCAGGCAGCACCGTTTGAAGCATTGTACGGTCGCAAATGTAGATCACCGGTCTGTTGGGCAGAATTCGGTGACAGTCAACTCACAGGTCCTGAGTTGATACTTGAGGCTACTGAAAAGATTGTGCAAATCAGAAACCGCATGGCAGCAGCACGAGATCGACAGAAAAGTTACGCCGATCAACGACGCAAACCGCTCGAATTTCAAGTAGGTGACCGCGTCCTACCGAAAGTGTCACCCTGGAAGGGTGTAATTCGTTTTGGTTAACGAGGCAAACTAAATCCACGGTACGTAGGCCCATTTGTGATTTCGAAGCGTATCGGGCCCGTAGATTATCAGTTAGACCTTCCTGCCAAACTCGGTGGAGTTCACAACGTTTTTCATGTGTCCAATCTGAAGAAGTGTCTCTCAGATGAGACCGTAGTCATTCCATTAGATGAGATTCAAGTGGATGAGCAACTGCATTTTGTGGAACAACCTATCGAGATCATGGACCGTGAGATCAAGACTCGAAGGCACAGCAAGATACCGATCGTCAAGGTTCGTTGGAACTCTAAGCGTGGACCAGAGTTCACGTGGGAAAGAGAGGACCAAATGAAAAGCAAATATCCACACCTTTTCGCAGCTAAGCAGCAATCTAACGTTACCGCCAACTGAATTTTCGGGATGAAATTCTTTCAACATGGGAATGATATGACAGCCTAGGATTTACTTGTACCATTCTAACAAACTGAATCTTTGTGCGTTGCATTCTAAACCGCGTTTACTATATTTTCGGGACGAAAATAATTTCAACATGGGGATAATGTGACATCCCGGTATTTCAGACATCTTAAGCACGCTACTTTATGGTTATTCACTCCTACGCTGATTTAATTCGGAGAATTGATTACACGCTCGCAATAACTGTAACATTCGTCGAAAACCGGGTTTCAAAACCCGCTTCGTTTAATAATCAAATATTCGGTTAAATGTTCGTTGCGTATTTATTGTGCCGGTTATTTTAAATGATATCAAATTAATAAATATGTTGGAATTACAAACCAAACTTTATAAATAATAATGATAAGTAAATCAAAGAATAAAAAAAATATAATAAAACGGAAAAGGGTAGCCGGGTCTCCCGTGTGAACACACACACATCACACCACTCCGCCACACACATCATTTGTATTAAATACTTAAACAAATATCATTTAAAGTAAAACAGAGAAAGTCAAAACCTGTAAATCAGCGCGCCCAGAACTCGGAATCGCCGGAAAAACCGAAACTCCGCAAATGTGGCTATTTTCCTTTGACTGAAACACGTAAACTGATTTCGACATCAGTTATAACCGTTGCATAACATTCAATTTTAGTCTAAGCCGTTTGAAATCATTGACCGCGAATTTTGACCACTAATTCGAAACCAATCGGCCTGTCCCCCTTATAAATACCCACTTAAACTCCTTGTAAACATTTCGCTCAGAACCGCACACTCTTTCTGAAGCTTTATTCCTTCCAAAGCGCGTCGCCGGAGATTTTCGCACTCGCCGGAATATCGCCGGAATCACTGATCAGAAAACCACAGTTGTTCTACAGACGGTATAATTGTCTAAACCTCCTTACTATCTCTTGATTGGTAATTTAATTGCTCAAATCAATAATCAAAACTGTTAAATTAGTTCATTCAGCCGGGATCACTGTCGGGATTTTGAAAGATGAAAAAGATGAAGTTAAGTTAGTGTTTTAATATAAATAAAAACGGGTATTTAACCGGGTTAGACACACAGTCCAGCGGTGGACTGTGTGCAAATACAAAACACACGTCCCGGGTTCGAATCACACATGTTTCCGATTTTCTGAAATAATACCAACATTTTTAAACCTATTCAGATCAATTCACAGCATATATATAAAATTAATAAAATCCAGTGTTTATACAGATTAGACACACAGCCCAACTGGTTGGGCTGTGTGCACTCGAATCGAAGGTCCCGAGTTCGATTCCGAGTTCTATAACCGGTTTCGGCCATATTAAATCATTTTTAATAAAAACTAAATAAGGTTAAAGTTAGTTAGTATATATATATATATAATTAAAACAGAGAATATTTCGGATTAGACACGTAGCTCAGTTGGTAGAGCTGCGTGCACGTATACGAGAGGTCCCGAGTTCGAACCTCACTCGCCGCCTGGAATTCATGTTGTCTGACCGGTCAGACCCGGTCAGACCTGACAAAGTCAAACCATTTTTTTAATTTTTGTTTTCTTATTTTCTTTTTATTAAATTGAAAAATTATTTAAAAATACTTAAAAATAAAGATTTGAAGGTTAAAAATTTGCATTAAACTCACAAAAATAAATCAAAAATCTCATTGAGAGCACTAATTAAAAATATTAATCTCAAATAAAATTTATTTATTTATCGAATCATTTCATTATTATTTAGGTTAGTTTTCCCTCGTCGGTTGATTCATAAATTCGTGCGCATTATCGTCATCAAGAAACGCATCCACAGTGAGTGAACCTCTACCAATTCCCCGTTTTAATCATGTTTTGGGGTGTATCATGTGTCGTACTATTCTTTTATTTTATTTAAACACTTGTGCATACATCATATCCGTGATCAAATATGTATTGATTGTTGTGTGAATTATATGTAGATTGAATTTATCATTTCAGTGCACGCATTTCATTTGGCCCATCAGTTCCCCGTGGGATACGGGTTGAGCATCAGGAGCCTCATTAGATCGGCTCCATTTGATTGAGCCTTGATCTCAAATACATCATCATTCATGTCATATACTCATCCAAAGTGGTTTGTGATTGTTTATATATATATATATGTTTGCTCACATGTGATTAATGCACGAATTTTCTTTAATAAATAAAACAAGAAATTAGTTAAAATGTTTTATCAAGGTGCACTCGCCAACTTTTGTTGACCCAAATTCTCCCCCGTTTTACACATGATACAGGTGATCCAGCCGAGACAGGAAACACTTAGGATGGCCTAGAAAATAAACAAGTTTATGCTTTGGAATAGATATATAGTTTCATTTTCCTTTGTAATTGTATGAATTTTGTTTTTTGATATTTAAGTTTGTAATTTGAATTTAATAAATATGAAACATCTTAGTAAATATCATGAGCTTTGGTGATAACCCAATTATGCCCCGACTTTTATTCCGCTGTGGATCGGGGTGTGACAGTTGGTATCAGAGCTTGTGACTATAGGGATATAGGATAGGTTATTAGACCCTTAGAGCCTATACTATAGTTGATTAAATTTTAATTGTTTATGCGTTACATGCAAAATTCATGATGTTTATATGTTTCATGTTTATTTTCACACCCAATGTTATGCAAGCACGCTCACAAATACATGTTATTATGCAATGCTCATCATAAATGATATCCTCATAACATATCATATCCATGAGAGCACACAACTCACGATTTTCATGATTTTTGCAATGATTTTTTGTTTTTCAAATCACATCAAAGTGAGTTCTCATGACGGGCATGTACTTACTGGAAGGGTACGAGTACCGGTAGTCGGAACGTCCTGTCTAGGCTTAGCATTCGTATAAATCCAAAATAAAGGATCAGTTTGCCTACCTGGGGACTAACGATGAGAGTACGAAGGACCTATTAGGCCAAAGCATGCTATACCAAACGTCGTGTGAGCTAACCCCACTTTGAGTTGTCCTTGTGTCTACACCTGGACACCCTCCTACCATACATCTCGCAATCATATTTTACGATTTTCATTCGGGTGGTGCGAGTGTTAACCCGCCGACACCAATGTGAATCCTACCAAGCCCAATAGTCATGGGGGCCCACATGACTACACAGGCAATGGTATGGGGGACTTTTGGAGGCCCAAACATGAGCAAACCCAAGACATCCTATGGATGTAGTTAAATTATTGTCAGTTATGTTGTTTTTCATTCTTTTTACGACACATGTCACCTAGAAAATTCTTAAACTCACAATCTTCCTATATATGTTCCTGTAGATGTCGGCTAGGCAACTACGTGGAGGTAGAAAGTCAGGAAAGTCAAGCGAACGCTTGGCCACACAAATTGCTAAACAAATGGCCGTAGTGCTTCCTGACATCGTGCTTCAAGTTCAACAAGCTCTCACCGCTAATCCCATCAACCCTCCCAACCAAGAAGACCAGAGCATCGCCAACCCTCCTTCCAAAACCCCCAAGTGCACCTACAAACACTTCAAATCCTGCGATCCCCCAAAATATGAAGAGACCGAAGGTGTTACCACCCTCCTTCACTGGATTGTCCCGAAGGTGTTACCGCCCTCCTTCATTTGAAGAAATGGAAAACACTTTTCTCAATTGCGATTGTCCCGAGGACCGTAAGGTACGTTACGCAACTGGAAGACTGTTTGGGGTAGCCCTTACCAGGTGGAACACGGAAAAGGGTAAGCGAGGAGTTGAAGATGCCATGGCCTTAACATGGGAAGAGTTAAGGGAACTCATGACAAGACGCTTCTGTCCAAGAAGCGAAATCAAAAAGCTGGAAGACGAATTCCACGCACTGAAACAAAAGGAAGGAGACCACACTTCATATAATAAGAGATTTCTCGAGTTGAACCAGATGATCCCAAATTTGTTCACCCCCTTGTACCGCTTAGTTGAACACTACATTCGAGGCCTCCCCTCGAAAATTCAAGATTCGGTTTTAAGCACATCGCCTGCAACACTTGAAGCCGCAATGGAGTTAGCTACCGAACTCACTGAAAATCGCATTCGAAACGGCAAGTTCAAAGATGAGAAGAAGAAAGCACCCATTGGGACCCCAACTCCAAACCACCCAGTCTCATCCTCGAAGTTTGCTGGTAAGAGGAAGCGAAATGGCAAGAATTTTGCTGTCACTCAAACCAACCCTCCCTATCACTGTTGCACCAATCACCCAAATTGCTCCTCCAGCTACACCATTCAAAAAGCCATACACTGGCCCACACCCAAAATGCAACCGTTGTCAATACCATCACCCTCCCGAAAACCCCTGCCAACATTACACAAGTTGTGGTCGTGCGGGTCACACCATCCAAACCTGCCGTCCCCTTCAACGAATGAACCACAATCAACCTCCAACCCAAACCCAAAATCAGATAGTGGGCCAAGCTCAACAACCCTTACTTCTACCACCTGCACAACACGCAGCCCAACCTTACTACCAACCCAACTACCCCATGATGCAACCCATGCGAGCTTGTTTCAACTGTGGGGACCCAAACCACTTCAGGAACACATGTCCACGCCTAGTGAACATCATCCATGCCCAAGCTCACGCAAACCCGGTAAACCAAGCTAACCAAGCTCCCCCACCTGCCAGAGGGAGAGCTTTCAATATCAATGCCAACCAAGCCAGGGCTGACAACAACGTGGTCAACGCTACGTTTCTCATCAATGGTAGTTATGCATCCATATTATTCGATATTGGTGCGGATAAGAGCTTTGTGTCCTTAGAATTTGAACCTATCACCAACCTCGTGTTAATCTCATCGAATCTCTAACGGTGGAAGTTGCTGACGGAAAACCCGCTTCATTAAATTCTATTATACGCAATTGTACTCTCACCCTAAACGATCACGATTTTCCAATTGACCTTATTCCTATGAAGTTGGGAAGTTTCGATGTTATAATCGGTATGGACTGGCTCAGCCAGCATCACGCTGAAGTGGTGTGCCACGAAAAGTTCATTCGCATTCCTCTTGCAGACGGTCAGACACTATGTATTTTTGGGGAAACCCCTTTGAAAGGACTCTAATTAATGTCCTGCCTTCAAGCCCGAAGATATCTCCGCAAGAACTATGTCGCATTCCTAACTCACGTCGTCAAGAAGGGAAACAAAGAGAGGAAACTCGAAGATATCCCAATTGTGAAGGAATTCCCACAAGTCTTTCCCGACAACATTTCAGGACTTCCTCCTGTGAGAAAAGTCGAATTTCGCATCGATCTTGTACCTGGCGCTACACCAGTCGCAAAATCTCCTTATAGGTTAGCCCCATCCGAAATGGAAGAGCTGGCCAGTCAACTGCAAGAGCTGACTGAGAAAGGATTCATACGTCCTAGCTCATCGCCTTGGGGTGCACCTGTTCTTTTGTGAAGAAGAAAGATGGAACGTTTCGCATGTGCATTGATTATAGGGAACTCAACAAGTTAACGGTTAAAAATCGCTATCCACTGCCTCGCATTGATGACCTCCTAGACCAACTTCAAGGCATCACCTGCTTTTCCAAAATCGACCTTCGTTCTGGTTATCATCAGCTCAAGGTGCACGAAGAAGATATCCCAAAAACCGCCTTCCGGACTCGTTATGGTCATTACAAGTTCATGGTCATGCCATTCGGTTTAACCAACGCCCCCGCTGTCTTCATGGATTTAAGGAATAGGGTATGCGAACCCTACCTCGACCGTTTCGTCATAGTCTTCATCGATGACATCCTTATTTACTCCAAGTCTAAATCCGATCATGAGCGACACCTTCGACTCATCCTTACACTCCTAAGGAATGAAAAGCTTTACGCTTCTCAAAATGCGAATTCTGGTTAGGAGAAGTACAATTCCTTGTCAATGACAAGGGAATTCATGTCGATCCTTCAAAAATCAAGGCAGTACAGGAATGGCAAGCGCCACGTACCCCTACCGAAGTTAGGTCATTTCTTGGTTTGGCTGGTTACTATCGACGCTTCATTGCCAATTTTTCCCGTATTGCTGTACCACTCACGGCCTTGACTCATAAAGGAAAACCCTTCATATGGGGACCTAAGCAAGAGGAGGCTTTCCAAACTCTAAAGCAAAAACTTTGTGACGCACCTATCCTCACACTCCCTGAGGGTTGCGATGACTTTGTGGTATATTGCGATGCATCAGGGCAAGGGCTAGGCTGTGTATTGAAGCAAAGAGGAAAAGTGATAGCCTATGCCTCTAGGCAACTCAAGGTTCACGAGAATAATTACACCACCCACGACCTGTAACTTGGAGCCGTTGTGTTCGCTCTCAAGATATGGAGACATTACCTCTACGGTACCAAGTGTGAAATATACACTGACCACAAGAGTCTCCAACATATCTTCAACCAGAAGGATTGAATATGAGGCAACGAAGATGGGTCGAACTTCTCAACGACTACGACTATGAAATTCGGTATCATCCTGGCAAGGCAAACGTGGTGGCCGATGCGCTCAGTCGAAAAGGTTATGCGAACTCCATTCGTCTTCTATGTTCGCAAATCATAACCGACATCAAAGATCGAATCCGGGAAGCTCAACATGTTTCTGTAACAGAAAATGACGTACGTGATGAGCTGTCATGTGGAGCTGAACTCAAAATTGAAACCAAATCCGACGGTATTCTATACTATTTAAACCGCATATGGATTCCTGATCGCGATAACCTTCGTGATTTCCTCATGAATGAGGCGCACAAAACACGATACTCGTACACCCAGGAGTCGACAAGATGTATCAAGACCTACGATACACCTACTGGTGGCCTAGCATGAAAAAGGATATCGTTGTTTTTGTTTCCAAGTGCCTTACCTGTTCCAAAGTAAAAGCTGAACATCAAAGACCTTCCGGACTTCTAGTCCAACCCGAAATACCTGTATGGAAGTGGGAAAACATAACCATGGATTTCATTACCGGGTTACCTCGCACCTCCAGTGGGTATGATACCATATGGGTAATAATCGATCGTCTTACAAAGTCATCTCATTTCATTCCGATTCGCGAGGACTTCAAGAATGAGAAGTTAGCTCGTATCTACATCAGTGAGATCGTAAGCCGTCATGGTGTACCATTAAGCATCATTTCAGACCGTGATGGTCGTTTCACTTCACGAACATGGCGAGCCGTACAAACCGCTTTGGGTACACGATTAGACCTCAGTACCGCTTTTCATCCTCAAACTGATGGTCAATCTGAACGCACCATCCAAACCCTTGAAGACATGCTGCGAGCATGTGTCATAGACTTCAAAGGGAACTGGGACGCTCACCTACCATTAGTGGAATTTCCGTACAACAATAGCTATCATTCAAGTATCGGCATGGCTCCTTTCGAAGCTTTATATGGTCGTAAGTGCCGATCTCAGTATGTTGGCACGAAATTGGGGAAGCGCAAATCACCGGACCAGAATTAATTCAAGAAACAACCGACAAGATCCTTCAAATTCGAAACAATCTTCTAGCGGCTCAAAGTCGTCAAAAGAGTTATGCTGACAAACGACGAAAGCCCTTGGAGTTTGACATTGGTGATCAAGTAATTTTAAAAGTATCACCGTGGAAGGGAGTGGTTCGTTTTGGCCAGAAGGGCAAGCTAGCACCACGCTACGTAGGACCTTTCAAGATACTCGAAAGAGTAGGTCCTGTAGCATACAAGCTTGACCTACCAGAAGAGCTCAACAGAATTCATCCCACATTCCACATATCAAACTTGAAAAAGTGCCTTGCCGATGAAAACCTCCATATTCCTCTAGAAGACATTCAAGTCGATGAATCGATGCACTTCGTTGAAAGACCAGTAGAAATCATGGATTTCGGAGAGAAGCGTTTGAGGCGAAGTCGTATTCCAATTGTCAGGGTACGTTGGGAGTCAAAACGAGGACCCGAGTTTACTTGGGAACGTGAAGACTCAATGCGCGAAAAATACCCGCATCTTTTTCCAGTTGCCACTACTACTTAAATTTCGGGACGAAATTTCTAAAAGTAGGGGATACTGTAACATTCGTCAAAAACAGGTTTCAAAACCCGCTTCGTTTAATAATCAAATATCGGTTAAATGTTCGTTGCGTATTTATTGTGCCAGTTATTTTAAATGATATCAAATTAATAAATATGTTGGAATTTAAAACCAAAATTTATAAATAATAATGAAAAGTAAATCAAAGAATAAAAAAAATATAATAAAACGGAAAAGGGTAGCCGGGTCTCGAACCCGGGTCTCCCGTGTGAACACACACACATCACACCACTCCGCCACACACATCATTTGTGTCAAATACTTAAACAAATATCATTTAAAGTAAAACAGAGAAAGTCAAAACCTGTAAATCAGCGCGCCCAGAACTCGCATTCACCGGAAAAACCAAAACTCCGCAAATGTGGCTATTTTCCTTTGACTGAAACGCGTAAACTGATTCCGACATCAGTTATAACCGTTGCATAACACTCAATTTTAGTCAAAACCGTTTGAAATCATTGACCGCGACTTTTGACCACTAATTCGAAACCAATCGGCCTGTCCCCCTTATAAATACCCACTCAAACTCCTTGTAAACATTTCACTCAGAACCGCACACTCTTTCTGAAGCTTTATTCCTTCCAAAGCACGTCGCCGGAGATTTTCGCACTCCCCGGAATATCGCTGGAATCACTGATCAGAAAACCGCAGTTGTTCTCCAGACGGTATAATTGTCTAAACCTCCTTACTATCTCTTGATTGGTAATTTAATTGCTCAAATCAATAATCAAAACTGTTAAATTAGTTCATTCAGCCAGATCACTGTCGGGATTTTGAAAGATGAAAAAGATGAAGTTAAGTTAGTGTTTTAATATAAATAAAAACGGGTATTTAACCGGGTTAGACACACAGTCCAGTGGTGGACTGTGTGCAAATACAAAACACACGTCCCGGGTTCGAATCACACATGTTTCCGATTTTCTGAAATAAAACCAACATTTTTAAACCTATTCAAATCAATTCACAGCATATATATAAAATTAATAAAATCCAGTGTTTATACAGATTAGACACACAGCCCAACTGGTTGGGCTGTGTGCACTCGAACCGAAGGTCCCGAGTTCGATTCCGGGTTCTATAACCGGTTTCGGCCATATTAAATCATTTTTAATAAAAACTAAATAAGGTTAAAGTTAGTTAGTATATATATATAATTAAAACAGAGAATATTTTGGGTTAGACACGTAGCTCAGTTGGTAGAGCTGCGTGCACGTATACGAGAGGTCCCGAGTTCGAACCTCACTCGCCGCCTTGAATTCATGCTGTCTGACCGGTCGACCCGGTCAGACCTGACAAAGTCAAACCATTTTTTTAAGTTTTGTTTTCTTATTTTCTTTTTATTAAATTGAAAAATTATTTAAAAATACTTAAAAATAAAGATTTGAAGGTTAAAAATTTGCATTAAACTCACAAAAATAAATCTAAAAATCTCATTAAGAGCACTAATTAAAAATATTAATCTCAAATAAAATTTATTTATTTATCGAATCATTTCTTTATTATTTAGGTTAGTTTTCCCTCGCGGTTGAATCATAAATTCGTGCGCATTCATCGTCATCAAGAAACGCATCCATAGTGAGTGAACCTCTACCAATTCCCCGTTTAATCATGTTTTGGGTGTATCATGTGTCGTACTATTCTTTTATTTTATTTAAACACTTGCGCATACATCATATCCGTGGTCAAATATGTATTGATTGTTGTGTGAATTATATGTAGATTGAATTTATTATTTCAGTGCACGCATTTCATTAGGCCCATCAGTTCCCCGTGGGATACGGGTTGAGCATCAGGAGCCTCATTAGATCGGCTCCGTTTGATTGAGCCTTGATCTCAAATACATCATCATTCATGTCATATACTCATCCAAAGTGGTTTGTGATTGTTTATATATATATGTTCGCTCACATGTGATTAATGCACGAATTTTCTTTAATAAATAAAACAAGAAATTAGTTAAAATGTTTTATCAAGGTTCACTCGCCAACTTTTGTTGACCCAAATTCTCCCCCATTTTACACATGATACAGGTGATCCAGCCGAGACAGGAAACACTTAGGATGGCCTAGAAGAATAAACAAGTTTATGCTTTGGAATAAATATATAGTTTCATTTTCCTTTGTAATTGTATGAATTTTGTTTTGGATATTTAAGTTTGTAATTTGAATTTAACAAATATGAAACATCTTAGTAAATATCATGAGCTTTGATGATAACCCAATTATGCCCCGACTTTTATTCCGCTGCGGGTCGGGGTGTGACAATAACTATGCTAACTTTAGTATAGGGAATACACAATGCTTGGAAATTCTAACAGGTTGTATCTGAATTACGTGCTATGTGTTATTAGACGTTTGTGAATCAATTACGTCCCACTCCAAATACGTGATTTAATATTTTATAAACTCCGTGTCGCGAATAATATTTTAGTGAATTCTATTTATAAGCCGAACCGAACCAAGCCTGTGAAACGTTTCGACTTCGCGGCCAAGCAAACCCAACCCGCCACCCACATCCCCTTATGGCCCACACTCCTTGCGGCCCAAGGAACTAACCCAACCCCCCCCCCCTTATGCGACCCCTTTTAACTACGTAAACTTGCATGTTATGGGAAACCTTCAAAAAAACACCTAACACTCTAGTGAAGTCGACGGCAACCCCCCCCCCCTCTCTCGGTCGCGCAAGCTCTACACCCCTCGGATCGATTCCAAGCTTGTCCCGGTTCGCTAATTGTCATCGTTTCAAGGTTAGGGTTTAATTTTATTACGATTCACACTAGGTTTTGTGTAATCTTGATCATGATTATGTGCTTGTATGATATTATTATGAAAAAGTGTTGTGGTGTATGATAAGTTCGGATGAATATGCGAATCTTTGCGGTTGTGATGATATGTTTGAATATTAAAATCATAGGCTGCGTTTTATCGATAGAGATCATGATATATTTAGGGTTTGCATGAATATTGATATATTAGATGATATCTGACAAATTAACCTACTGTTAATCAATACAACTAAGCGTCATGGCCGTTTACACATGTTCTAACGCGATAAAGTCGAAAACAGTAAGCTGATTTACATTTACAGCCAACTTCAGTTGGCTGTAACCTGATCAGTATTTATCGAAAAGTGGATTTTCTGAATCCTAAAACGTGTATTGTTGAAAAAATGCTTCAAATGGCGCCGATTCATATTTTTCTCAGGTTGTTTGCTATTACTAAATGGTCATTTAGTGCAGCAGCTGAAGCTGCATAAATTCTGCAGAATTTGAAGGTTGATTATCGAGTCGGATTGCATAGTCTGTATGGGGTTAGGTCACGAAATCTGGACAGTAACTGGAGGTAAATGATTTTTCTCGTGGATTGCAGTCAGAAAGCGACGAATCTGACTGCAGCCTAGTATATAAATGTTTATAAATAATTGGTAAAGAATTAAGATTTGAAAATTTCACACAAATTTCTACATTCTAACTGACATCTCCTGTAAACAAATTGGAATTTTTGGAACGTCGGAACTATTTTATAAAAATTCTCAAAAACAGCCCAGTTATGAGTGTACAAGCTGAAACATGATAACTTGCGTTTGTGTGTATCTAAGTGTTGTATGAGTTATCCTGTGTTTATGACAAGTTGGTTTGATAGTTATTTTGTATGGTGATACTTTGCATGCATGATTATGGTTTCGAATTGGTTATCACGTGTGCCGTACTGTGTGTTAGTTATGCGTAGGGTTTTGTGTCAGTGTGTTCACACACTACCTTTGAATCGGTTGACATGTTAGGACGCGATTAGCGGTTCCATCATTTGCTTCTTTTGCGTTTATCTAACCGAGCAATTTAAGGTGAGTTCACGGCCCCTATTTTATCCGGTTTTAAACAACAGGGGGAGAAACATGTATACGCTCTACAACTCTATCTTTTACGTTATGCGAAATTAACGCCGTTAACTATTCGGTAACTAAGTTAAAGTTAATGTATGTTATGGTCACTAAGTAGCTTTATCACGGAAGTCCTCAACCAACTCTCGGATCGTTAGTATTGGGTTAGATAGCGGGGAAATTATAGTAGTACTACTCGGCCCGACAAGCCCCACCCGAGCTAGTCGCGCTAGCCGACCAGGAATGTTCAACGGGTGATTAATTTGGCCTAACTTTCGCCATGGTCAGTGATAGACCTGGAAACACAGAGGCAACAACAGTCAGCTTCGATCGCGAACTCTTACGTGACGTAACTTTAGGCTCGCTACCTACATGTTAACATTGAACTTATTTACGAACCAACCTTATTATTCCAGGTTAGAAATAATGGAACTATGTCGTTATCCCGGGTTAGGGATAACGGGGAAAAGCAATCTTTTAAATCGAACATGTGAACTTCTAAAAATCTGTGAACTCACTCTTCTTTAATGTTGACACTTGTTTCTTTGCATGTTTCTCAGGACGCTAGGAGGGCTAGGTTCACTCAATTGCATTTGATCAAGACACTTTTATCGAGTCTTTATTTACGAATAATTTTTGGGGATTTTGGTTTTGGCGTTTATGTTGGCGCCCGTTACTTTATTTTAATTCTTCTCCTAAACTTTGAAACCTTGATATTTTGAAAATGACTATGCATGTTTACAACAAATGTTTTTGGAAAACGTTTAAATAAATCATATAGAGTCGTTCGATATTGCTAGTGTCTGAGATTCTGGTTTGATCACACGCCTCGCGGTAATACTCCGCAAGTGGAAATTGAGGGTGTGACAGATTGGTATCAGAGCCTCTAGCTATCGAGAACCAGGTTTGCATTTAAAGTAGACCTAAACTATAGCTGTTACACGACACTAGACTTAGTTGGCACCAAACTGTGATATCTTGTTATGTGTTATACTACAATTGTTCTATGTGATATATATATATGTATATGTATATTGTGATATACGCAGCTCGTAACTAACTACACCAACCCAGCAGGCTATGTCATCATCATCATCCGACAGATCTCGACAATCAAGGGCGCCAGGGAAGGCACCCATGGTCGAACCCTCACCACCTCGTGGCGTGGAGACACGCTCAGCAGCTAGGAAAAGACTCGCTCTAGGAGGGGAGTCGTCCTCCCGTCCAACCACCGCTGTACCGGTCAACTCTTCAGGAGTGGGGGTCGATCTACTTAGAGATGTGTTAAGAAAACTACAGGAACAGCTGGAGAGAATGCAAGAGACTATCGAAGCACAGGGATGGCTGATACGTCAGCTGACTGGTAAAACTGAAGAGCTCGAGGAAGAACAAGATGAGAATAGGAGAGTTCGAAGCATTTTAGCTAAGGACCTTCGTGCTGAGCAGCTGAGGGCTGACTGGCTCGAAGACATAGTTCTTGAGTCCAGTTGGAGGATTCACGAACTGGAGCAGAACCAAGCACCACCTATCCCAGTACCCGCACCAGCACCGGCCCCTCCAGCGCCAGTAGAAGACGAAGAGGAGGATCCAGAGGAAGACCCGGAGGAGGATCCGGAGGAAGAAGAGCAGGAAAAGGACCCGGCTGTTGAAGCTAAAAACGCTGAAGAGGAAGACGGCAATGATAGCGACTTGGGAGATGGAGACATAGATGACTAACTCGTCTTGCCAATCTCCGTTTTGTTTCCTTTAGTTTGTTTGTTTCCACTTATGTTTGAACTTGGAAATTTTATAATTAAACTGATATGTTTGGTTGGTATTTTGTGAGACATTACAATTTATTTAATCGAATGTTCCTTTTGATTGTTTAATTTGTTGGGTTGACATAATTTGTGTGATCATTGAAGTGTGAAATATGATAACTATATTGGATATATACTTATCGGTGTGTGTTTGTGTTGTCTTGCGAAGATCTGAATGGCAACTGGTCGCCGCAGAAATCTCAACATGTCAACTGAAGAATTGGCCGCTTTAATCCAACAACACGTGAATGCTGCTCGGTGTTCCTAACCCACCAGCAGGTAACCATTATTAAATTTTCATGGGAAAATCTAATAGTTTGGCTAGTAGACTTTCTCACTGACTACCTATCATCTATCCTCAAGAGGGGGTCTTAACCCCTACAAGATGTTCCTGGATGCGAAACCGAGCAAGTTCACAGGAGTTGAAGGACCCATTGGACTGGTCCGTTGGGTCGAAAAGTTTGAATCGGTTTTTGAAATGTGCAATTGCCTCGAAGCTAATAAGGTCAAGTATGCTGCCTCGACGTTGGAAGATGGGGCATTAACCTGGTGGAACGCACAAGTCCAAACGCGTGGACTTGTTGTGGCGAACGCAATGGCCTGGACCGAGTTCAAAGCTCTAATCAAGGAGGAATACTGTCTGCGGGACAGAGTTCAGCAATTGGAACAAGCGTTATGGAACCACAAGATGGTCGGGTCAGAAATTGAAGCGTACACGGCAAGACATCATGTTCTGGTGTTCCTTTGTCCCGATTTGGCTAACACCGTCATTAAACGACTTGAGTTTTATCTTGGGGGTCTGGTCCCTGAGATCCAGGGCATGGTAATGTCTAGCAACCCTACGACGGAGCATCAAGCGATTAGGCTGGCACATAAACTCACCGATAAGGTGGTGGAGCAAAGGAAGTTACCACCTAGGGGTGCAACTGAAATTGTCCCTGATAACAAAGGAAATTTGAAGACTCACCTGCTCGGCAGTCTTCATCAGCCCAGCCACAACAAGGAAACCAGAAGCGGTCCAACAACTTCAACAACAATTGGGGTCACAACAATCAGTCTGCCAACAACACCCAGAACTCGAGCGGCTATGCGGGTCGAAAGCCGCAATTTAATCGTTGTAACCTCCATCATCACGACCCCTGCACCGGAAATCGCTGCCAACGATGTGGCAAAGCAGGACACGCGGCAAAGGATTGTCGCGGGGAGATTATGTCACGACAGAATCAGAACCAGCAGCAGGGTAATAACCGGGGATGCTATCAGTGCGGTAGCACTGCCCATTTCAAGCGAGACTGCCCGCAACTTCGCAACAACAACAATGGTGGGAATAACAACAACAACAACAATAACAACAATGGCAACCTAGAAATGGTGGCATAGGAGGTGCCAAAGGACGTGCATTCACGCTAGGCCGTGGAGAGGCCCGAAACGACTCGAATGTGGTCACCAGTAAGTTTCCACTTAACGATCATTTTGCTACTGTACTTTTTGATACGGGTGCGGATAAGAGTTTTATATCTGAGTCTTTTAGAAAGAACCTAAATCTCACACCTAAACCCCTAGAGACCCCTTACGTCATAGAACTAGCCGATGGTAAATCTGTAGATATGACTCATCTAGTGATCTGCTGTAAACTCAAACTCGCGGGTCACACCTTTACCATTGATCTGATGACAACTACTCTGGGTAGTTTTGATGTGGTAGCCGGAATGGACTGGCTATCCGACGTCCGAGCTGAAGTTCTCTGTTTCGAGAAAGCTATCTGTATTCCGCTCTCTGATGACGAAGTCTTGATGGTGCAAGGCGAGAAGGCAGGCGTCGTCACGAACATCATCTCTTACATGCAAGCTCAGAAGTATCTTCAGAAGAAGAACTCTTTTGCTTTGTTTGCACTGATCACCGAACAGTCTAAGGACGAGAAGCGGATTGAAGATATCCCCATCGTCCGTGACTTTCCCGATGTGTTTCTAGAGGAGTTACCGGTCTTCCACCACATCGACAAGTAGAGTTTGAAATCGAATTGGCGAGTCATGCGACTCCTATCGCCAAGGCCCCGTACCGCCTAGCTCCAGCAGAGCTGCAAGAGCTGTCTACCCAACTTTAGGAATTGTTGGAAAAAGTATTTATCCGACCCAGTACTTCGCCATGGGGAGCTCCGGTCCTCTTTGTCAAAAAGAAGGACGGGACCTTCCGCTTGTGCATCGACTACAGGGAACTCAATAAGGTTACCGTCAAGAACCGGTACCCCTTACCTCGCATCGACGATCTTTTCGACCAGCTTCAGGGGTCAAGCTACTACTCCAAGATTGATCTACGGTCCGGTTATCACCAGCTACGCGTTAGGGAGGAGGATATCTCCAAGACGGCATTTCGCACTCGGTATGGCCATTACGAGTTCTTGGTCATGCCCTTCGGTCTCACGAATGCACCCGCGGTGTTCATGGACCTCACGAACCGCGTGTGTAAGCCGTATCTCGACAAGTTTGTCATCGTGTTCATCGATGATATACTCATCTACTCTAAGGGTGAAGAAGAACATGCTGAGCATCTGCAGTTATTGCTGGAACTACTTCAACAGGAGAAACTATATGCCAAATTTTCGAAGTGTGATTTCTGGATTCGGGAAGTTCAGTTCCTCGGGCATATCGTGAATGAAAAGGGTATACACATCGATCCCACCAAGATCGATGCTATCAAGAACTGGGAAGCACCCAGGACACCGACAGAGATCCGCCAATTTTTAGGTTTGGCTGGTTACTACAGACGTTTCATCAAGGGATTTTCCAAGATCGCACAACCGCTTACCACTCTCACTCAGAAGGGCACCAAGTATGCTTGGGGTGACAAACAGGAAGCAGCATTTCAATTACTGAAGCAGAAGCTTTGCAGTGCGCCCATTTTGTCCTTGCCAGGGGGGACAGATGATTTTGTGGTATATTGTGACGCTTCCATTCAGGGATTGGGATATGTGCTCATGCAACGTGATAAGGTCATCGCGTATACATCCCGACAGTTGAAGGTCCACGAGAAGAACTACACGACACATGACTTGGAATTGGGAGCAGTTGTGTTTGCACTGAAGATTTGGAGACACTGCCTATATGGGACAAGGTGCACAATCTACACGGATCACAAGAGCCTCCAGCATATTTTTGACCAGAAGGAGTTGAACATGCGACAGCGTCGCTGGGTTGAACTCCTGAACGATTATGAATGTGCCATTCAGTATCATCCGGGTAAAGCTAACGTGGTAGCTGATGCCCTCAGTCGGAAGGAGCACTTGGAACCTCGTCGGGTACGAGCACTACAGTTCACAATTCATTCTGGGCTACCCGAACAGATATGCGACGCGCAGCTAGAAGCAGTTAAGGAAGAGAACATCAAGGCCGAATCTGTGGGAAAGATGGACGTGATTGGGAAGTGAAACCTAATGGTGCCCGGTATTTCATGAATCGTATATGGGTACCTCTCTACGGAAACCTCAGGAAGCTAGTTATGGACGAAGCTCACAAATCCTGATACTCTGTCCATCCTGGTCGGATAAGATGTATCAAGACTTTAAAGCCGCGTACTGGTGGCCCAACATGAAAGCGGATATAGCCACCTACGTGAGCAGGTGCTTGACTTGTGCGAAAGTCAAGGTGGAATACCAGGAAACCATCAGGGCTACTTCAACAACCTGAGATCCCAGTGTGGAAATGGGATCAGATCTCGATGGACTTTATCACTAAACTCCCGCGAACTCCGGGTGGTTGCGATACCATCTGGGTGATCGTGGATCGTCTAACTAAGTCTGCACACTTCCTAGCGACTAAAGAAACAGATAAGATTGATAAGTTGACTCGCATCTACATTAAGGAAGTAGTTTCTCGGCACGGGGTGCCAACGTCCATCATTTCGGACAGAGATGCTCGTTTCACGTCCAACTTTTGGGGGTCACTTCAGAAAGCGTTGGGTACCCGCTTAGATATGAGCATAGCGTACCACCCTCAGACGGATGGTCAAAGTGAAAGGACCATTCAGACCTTGGAGGACATGCTTAGGGCATGCGTGGTAGACTTCGGGAATAGTTGGGAAATCCATCTGCCTTTAGTGGAATTCTCGTATAACAACAGTTACCATACGAGTATTCAGGCAGCACCGTTTGAAGCATTGTACGGTCGCAAATGTAGATCACCGGTCTGTTGGGCAGAAGTCGGTGACAGTCAACTCACAGGTCCTGAGTTGATACTTGAGGCTACTGAAAAGATTGTGCAAATCAGAAACCGCATGGCAGCAGCACGAGATCGACAGAAAAGTTACGCTGATCAACGACGCGAACCGCTCGAATTTCAAGTAGGTGATCGCGTCCTACTGAAAGTGTCACCCTGGAAGGGTGTAATTCGTTTTGGGAAACGAGGCAAACTAAATCCACGGTACGTAGGCCCATTTGTGATTTCGAAGCGTATCGGGCCCGTAGCTTATCAGTTAGACCTTCATGCCGAACTCAGTGGAGTTCACAACGTTTTTCACGTGTCCAATCTGAAGAAGTGTCTCTCAGATGAGACCCTAGTCATTCCATTAGATGAGATTCAAGTGGATGAGCAACTCCATTTTGTGGAACAACCTATCGAGATCATGGACCGTGAGATCAAGACTCGAAGGCACGGCAAGATACCGATCGTCAAGGTTCGTTGGAACTCTAAGCGGGACCAGAGTTCACGTGGGAAAGAGAGGACCAAATGAAAAGCAAATATCCACACCTTTTCGCAGCTGAGCAGCAATCTGACGTTACCGCCAACTGAATTTTCGGGACGAAATTCTTTCAACATGGGGATGATATGACAGCCTGGATTTACTTGTACCATTCTAACAAACTGAATCTTTGTGCGTTGCATTCTAAACCACGTTTACTCAATTTTCGGGACGAAAATTCTTTCAACATTGGGGTAATGTGACATCCCGGCTTTTCAGGTATCTTAAGCGCGCTACTTTATGGTTATTCACTCCTACGCTGATTTAATTCGGAGAATTGATTACGCGCTCACAATAACTACGCTAACTTTAGTATTTAGGGAATACACAATGCTTGGAAATTCTAACAGGTTGTATCTGAATTACGTGCTATGTGTTATTAGACATTTGTGAATCAATTGCGTCCCACTCCAAATACGTGATTTAATATTTTATAAACTCCGTGTCGCGAATAATATTTTAGTGAATTCTATTTATAAGCCAAAACCGAACCAAGCCTGTGAAACGTTTCGACTTCGTGACCAAGCAAACCCAACCCGCCACCCACACCCCCTTGCGGCCCACACTCCTTGCGGCCCAAGGAACTAACCCAAACCGCCCCCCCTTATGCGACCCCTTTTAATTACGTAAACATGCATGTTGTGGGAAACCTTTAAAAAATAAAACCCTAACACTCTAGTGAAGTCGACGGCAGCCCCCCCCCCCTCTCGGTCGCGCAAGCTCTACACCCCTCGGATCGATTCCAAGCTTGTCCCGGTTCGCTAATTGTCATCGTTTCAAGGTTAGGGTTTAATTGTATTGCGATTCACACTAGGTTTTGTGTAATCTTGGTCATGATTATGTGCTTGTATGATATTATTATGAAAAAGTGTTGTGGTGTATGATAAGTTCGGATGAATATGCGAATCTTTGAGGTTGTGATGATATGTTTGAATATTAAAATGTAGGCTGCGTTTTATCGATAGAGATCATGATATATATTTAGGGTTTGCATGAATATTGATATATTAGATGATATCTGACAAATTAACCTGCTGTTAATCAATACAACTAAGCGTCATGGCCGTTTACACATGTTCTAATGCGATAAAGTCGAAAACAGTAAGCTGATTGACATTTACAGCCAACTTCAGTTGGCTGTAACCTGATCAGTATTTATCAAAAATTGAATTTTCTGAAGCTTAAAACGTGTATTTTTTAAAAACGCTTCAAATGGCACGGATTCATATTTTTCTGAGGTCGTTTGCTATTTTTAAATGGTCATTTAGTGCAGCAGCTGACGCTGCGTAAATTCTGCAGAATTTGAAGGTTGTTTATCGAGTTGGATCGCATAGTCTGTATCGCGTTAGGTCACGAAATCTGGACAGGAACTGGAGACCGGAATTTCCGAAAATCTCCCACTGGAATTTTGTTAATCGGATGAACGATGATTTTTAAATGATTTTTCTTGTGGACTGCAGTCAGAAAGCGATGAATCTGACTGCAGCCTAGTATATAAATGTTTATAAATAATTGGTAAAGAATTAAGATTTGAAAATTTTCACACACATTTCTATAGTCTAATTGACATCTCCTGTAAAAAATATTGGAATTTTTGGAATGTTGGAACTATTTTATAAAAATTCTCGAAAACAGCCCAGTTATGAGTGTACAAGCTGAAACATGATAACATGCGTTTGTGTGTATCTAAGTGTTGTATGAGTTATCCTGTGTTTATGACAAGTTAGTTTGATCGTTATTTTGTATGGTGATACTTTGCATTCATGATTATGGTTTCGAATTGGTTATTACGTGTGCCGTACTGTGTGTTAGTTATGCGTAGGGTTTTGTGTCAGTGTGTTCACACACTAACTTTGAATCGGTTGACATGTTAGGACGCAGTTAGCGGTTCCATCATTTGCTTCTTTTGTGTTTATCTAACCGAGAATTTAAGGTGAGTTCACGGCCCCTATTTTATCCGGTTTTAAACAACAGGGGGAGAAACATGTATACGCTCTACAGCTCTATCTTTTACGTTATGTGAAATTATCGCCGTTAACTATTCGGTAACTAAGTTAATATTAATGTATGTTATGGTCACCAAGTAGCTTTATCACGGAAGTCCTCAACCAACTCTCGGATCGTTAGTATTGGGTTAGATAGCGGGAAAATTATAGTAGTACTACTGGGCCCGACAAGCCCCACCCGAGCTAGTCGCGCTAGCCGACCGGGAATGGTCAACCGGTGATTAATTTGGCCTAACTTTCGCCATGGTCAGTGATAGACCTGGCAACACAGAGGCAACAACAGTCAGCTTCGATTACTTACTCTTACGTGACGTAACTTTAGGCTCGCTACCTACATGTTAACATTGAACTTATTTACGAACCAACCTTATTATTCCAGGTTAGGAATAATGGAACTATGTCGTTATCCCGGGTTAGGGATAACGGGGAAAACAATCTTTTAAATCGAACATGTGAACTTATAAAAACCTGTGAACTCACTCTTCCTTAATTTTGACACTTGTTTCTTTGCATGTTTCTCAGGACGCTAGGAGCGCTAGGTGCACTCACTTCCATTTGATCAAGATACTTTTATCAAGTCTTTATTTACGAATAATTTTTGGGGATCTTGGTTTTGGCGTTTATGTTGGCGCCCGTTACTTTATTTTAATGCTTACGCTAAACTTTGAAACCTTGATATTTTGAAAATGACTATGCATGTTTAAAACAAATGTTTTTGGAAAACGTTTAAATAAATCATATAGAGTCGTTCGATATTGCTAGTGTCTGAGATTCTGGTTTGATCACATGCCTCGCGGTAATACTCCACAA
Source organism: Scalesia atractyloides (assembly GCA_947069175.1). Taxonomy (NCBI): domain Eukaryota; kingdom Viridiplantae; phylum Streptophyta; class Magnoliopsida; order Asterales; family Asteraceae; genus Scalesia; species Scalesia atractyloides. The sequence goes on from CAMTDV010000024.1 coordinate 26,822,355, forward strand.
GTGGAAATTGAGGGTGTGACATACTACGTCAGAAATGGAAATGAATGATTGTTGAATAGATTATTCATTTCCCCGATGGGTATTTCTTCAGAAGCCAAAATGAATGGATAATTCATTTTCCAATGGATACTTCGTCAGAAGTGGAAATGAAGGATTGTTGAATAGATTATTCATTTCCCCGATGGATATTTCTTCAGAAGCGAAAATGAATGGATAACTCATTTTCCAATGGATACTTCATCAGAAGTGGAAATGAAGGATTATTGAATAGATTGTTCGTTTCCCCGATGGATATTTCTTCAGAAGCGAAAATGGATGGATAATTCATTTTCCAATGGATACTTCGTCAGAAGTGGAAATGAAGGATTGTTGAATGCATTATTCATTTCCCTGATGGATATTTCTTCGAAAGCGAAAATGAATGGATAATTCATTTTCCAATGGATACTTCGTCAGAAGTGGAAGTGAAGGATCAGAACAGGATTTATTCACCCCCAATGGGTATTTCTTCAGAAGCAAAATGAATGGATAATTCATTTTCCTCAATGGATACTTCTTTAGAAGCGGAATGAATTCATTCATTTTCCTAATGGATATTTCTTCAGAAGCGAAAATGAATGGATAATTCATTTTCCAATGGATACTTCATTAGAAACGAAAATTAATGTGGACTTTAAATGGATTATTCATTTCCCAATGGATATCTCTGGAGAAGCGAAAAATGAGTAGCTAGTTCATTTTTCCTCAATCGAAACTTCTCCAGAAATGGAAATGAATATATATGGCTTTCGATTCTTGTTTAAGTTAACACATATGGGTCTGGGATAACATAAAATCCTCAAGTGATTTGGGTAATGCTACGACAGATAATACAATAAGAACACTTATATATAGGAAGTACCAGCGACGTATCCACCATGTTCTTATGATATTATAATCACCCCGTTATCTAATCACTCAAGATTTTATATTACCACACTTAACAGGACTCACTATGGTTTCCATGCATCGAATCTCATAATTATGTGTGCACCCATAATTACTTAATTCGTTGCATAGTCTGCATAGCTTATCTTTTCAAGTGATAAATTATGGTCAAAGAAAGATACTTTGTCTCGATAATTGAAATAATGCGTGCAATCTCACGTGTTTCACACCAGCCAATAAAACTGTATGTTTTCCACGGATAGACGAGTTCATAGGTTTGGTAAAGAATGTGCGACTACGAAGAGGTGCATTACGCGAGTCGTTCAAATTCGTAAAGAATGAGAATTTCCGCAATGGATCCTAATTAAAACATCATTACACAAATATCTTGGAAAAAGTACATGAGTCTTGGATAACAAAAGAAATTGAAATGTAAAACCCTAGTTGTTTATAACTGCATTATTGTTGGCACGAGGCTCGTTAACTCCAGCATTAGGAGCACGTCCCGGAGCAGGGTTGTTAACAACTTGGTTTTGTGTAGCAGAAACTCGGAAAACACTAGTTGTATGACCAATAAGCCCACAATTTAAACATTTGCGGCATTGAACATTGGCACAATGATGAAGGTTACATTGGTTGCACAAAGGTGCAGTTCCATTGTATGGTCTTCTAGCAGGGGGTTGCACTGGTTGGTTGGGAGCAGCTTGGTTGGGTCTGTCACACCCCGACCCGCAGCGGAATAAGAGTCGGGGCATAATTGGGTTATCACCAAAGCTCATGACATTTACTATTATGTTTCATATTTAATAAAGTCAAAGTTACATTTTCAAATATCCAAACATGTTCATTCATTACAAAGGAAATAAACCAAACATAACAATCCCAACTCTAAAACGTTTTATTCTTCTAGTCCAAGTCCTATGTGTTCCTAGCTGCTGCTGGTTCACCTGTATCATGTGTAAAATGGGAGTTTTTGGGTCAACATAAGTTGGCGAGTGAACCTTATTAGATAAACATTGCTTAATAAATTAATTGTTAGTTTATCAATGAAAATTTGTGCATAATCATATATGAGCAAATGTAAATAATCAAGCAATGTCAAATAGCAGTCACAACTATAACATACAATAACACATGACAGCATACATGAAGGGAATGGTGATATTGACAACGGTTACATTTTGGTAACGGGCCTGTGTAGGGTCTTCTGTATGGTGCGGGTGAAAGAGTGACTTGAGTAATGGGTGCAGCAGGAATAGGGGTGTTGGTTTGGGTAACTGCAAAATTTCTGGTGTTACGCTTCCTCTTGTTAGCAAACTTAGAGGAAGGAATGGGGTGGTTTGAAGTTTGTCCCACAACAGGGGCTTTCTTCTTCTCTTCTTTGAACTTCCCGTTGCGAATTCGGTTTTCGGTCAGTTCAGTTGCTAACTCCATAGCAGCTTCAAGTGTTACTGGTGAAACGCTGAGAACTGAATCTTGGATTTTCGAGGGAAGTCCTCGAATATAATGCTCGATCAGACGATAGGTTGGAGTGAATAAATTTGGAACCATTTGGTTCAACTCCAAGAACCTCTTGTTGTAGGTAGAGTGATCACCCTCCTTTTGCTTTAGAGCATGAAATTCATCCTCCAACTTCTTAATTTCACTTCTAGGACAGAAACGCCTAGTCATGATTTCCCTTAACTCCTCCCAAGTTAAGGCCATCGCATCTTCAGTTCCCCCCTTCCCTTTCTCAGTATTCCACCAAGTGAGAGCTACTCCAAGTAGTCTCCCGGTGGCGTATCGAACCTTGCGATCCTCAGGACAATCGCAGTTTAGAAAGGTGTTTTCCATCTCCTCGAACCAATGTAGGAGAGCAGTGACACCCTCGGTCCCTTCAAATTTAGGAGGATCACAGGACTTAAAATGTTTGTAAGAGCACTTGTTGGTAGGAGGGTTGTCGATGTTCTGGTCCTGTTGTTGGGGAGGGTTAGTAGGATTTGTAGCAAGGGCTTGTTGTACTTGTACCACAATGTCAGGCAATATCGTGGCCATTTGTTTCGCGATCTGAGTGGCCAAACGTTCCTGAGACCTTCCCGATCTTTTACCCCTTCGTTGCTGTCTAGACGACATCTACAGGATCATAAAATGAGAAGATTGTGAGTTTATGGTGTCTTTTTAGGTGTCATGTGTCTTTAAGAAAATGAAAATAACATAAATATCAATAATGCAACTACATCCATAGGATGTCTTGGGTTCGCTCATGTTGGGCCTCAAATGTCCCCCATACCTTCACCTACATAGTCATGTGGGCCCCCATGGCTATTCGCTTGGTAGGATTCACATTAGTATTGGCAATTTAACACTCGCATCCCCCGAATGCAAACCACAAAATATGTTCATGAGATGTTTGGTCGGAACGTGTCCAGGTGTAGACACAATGACAACTCAAAGTGGGATTAGCTCACACGACGTTTGGTATAGCATGCTTTGGCCTAATAGGTACTTCGTACTCTCATCGTTAGTCCCCAGGTAGGCAAACTGGTCCTTTATTTTGGATTTATACGAATGCCAGCATAGACAGGACGTTCCGACTACCGGTACTGGTACCCTTCCAGTTACTACATGCCCGTCATGAGAACTCACTTTGATGAGATTTGAAAACACGAAAATCATTGTAAAAACAATCATGATGTGGTGTGTGCTTTCATGGATGTGATATGTTATGAGCATACGATTTCATGATAGGCATTATATGATAATACATACTTATGAACATGCTTGCACAATGTCAAATGTAACATATAACATAAAACATATAAACATCATGAAATTTGGCATATAACACACAAAATTCTTATAAGTTTCTAATCGACTATAGTATAGTCTCTAAGGGTCTAATAACCTATCCTATATCCCTATAGTCATGGCTCTGATACCAATCTGTCACACCTCGACCCGCAGCGGAATAAGAGTCGGGGCATAATTGGGTTATCACCAAAGCTCATGACATTTACTATTATGTTTCATATTTAATAAAGTCAAAGTTACATTTTCAAATATCCAAACATGTTCATTCAATACAAAGGAAATAAACCAAACATAACAATCCCAACTCTAAAACGTTTTATTCTTCTAGTCCATGGTCCTATGTGTTCCTAGCTGCTGCTGGTTCACCTGTATCATGTGTAAAATGGGATTTTTTGGGTCAACATAAGTTGGCGAGTGAACCTTATTAGATAAACATTTATTAATAAATTAATTGTTAGTTTATCAATGAAAATTTGTGCATAATCATAGATGAGCAAATGTAAATAATCAAGCAATGTCAAATAGCAGTCACAACTATAACATACAATAACACATGACAGCATACATGAACATACCAACATGATACTGTAAATAACATAAATGAAACTGTGCGATCAAGGCTCAATCAAACGGAGCCGATCGTATTGCATGTACTGAAAATGAAAATGTCTGTGCGATCAAGGCTCAATCAAACGGAGCCGATCGTATGTGGGCACGCCAGGTTCAACCGCATAATAAAATGGGGAACATGCTCAACGCTCATAATGTAATGGGGAGCGGCGGCCTATAAAATTGCATGTACTGAATAATAAATTGCATCTAATAATAACTACTTAACAGCAACAAACTGAATACACAAGTTCATGATATGATGTATGCACAATGGTTTAGTAATAATATATATATACAAAGACACATGATACACCCCAAAACGTGATTAAAACGGGGGATTTGTAAGATTCACTCACATTGGGCGCGTTGGATTGGAGATGGTGAGATGCGCACGAATTAGATGAGCGGATCAACGAGGAATACTAACCTAAATAATAATAGAAAAATATATTAAATGGGTGGATTTTATTAAGGATTTTAATGAAATTTTTAGATGAATTTTTGTGAGTTTATGGCTATTTTCTATCTTTAAAAATGTTATTTTTAAGTATTTTTAATTGATTTTTAAATTAAATTAAATAATTAAAAATATAAAAAAAATTGTTTAATTAGCGTTGACCGTTGACTGTTGACCGTTGACCGGTCGGTCAGCGTATTAGTTTGCGCCGGGTGAGGCTCGAACCGGCGACCTCCCGTACGCGTGCACGCAGCTCTACCAACTGAGCTACGTGTCTAACCCGAAAGAATCTTGTTTTTATTTATACTTATACACTTATTCAGTTAATCCGAAATTCTCTTTAATTTCAAAAACATTTTAATTCAACGGACCGGTGTAAGTGACGGGTTTCGAACGCGTGACGTATGGTTCATGTTGCACACAGTCCACCGCTGGACTGTGTGTCTAACCCGGTTATTATCTCGGCTTTTATTATACTTAACAACTAACCGAGTTAACCCGGTTTAGTTTTTGATCAAAAAGGCATTTTATTACACAAGGTGTGCGTGGAGCAGGGATCGAACTCGGGACGTGTATGGTTTTTTTGTTTGCACACAGTCCACCGCTGGACTGTGTGTCTAACCCGTTTATAATTCCGATTTTAATTAACCTTATATCATCACTGAACTCGTCTTCTTCATTACAAATGCAGACATCAATCAAACAACCGATACGCGATTAATTTAGTTAATGAACATGATGTCCAGTTTGAATGCATTGAACCGAAAAGTTTGGGGAAAGAAGATACCGAACAGATCGTCTTCTTCAGAGAATCCGGCGAAACTTGTCGGCTCTGTTTTTGGAACCTTCGGCTGTGAGAATCAATTAACAGGTTTAAGGGATTAGATGTGAAATTGAACTAATGAGTATTGATTATCAGTACGTTGGAATGAGCATACCGGTAATCAACGAGTTTCCGACAATTCCAGAAGTTTTCCGGCGAAAACAGAAAGTCCAGCAATGTCGTCTGTGGTTGATTATAAGCGATGGGTTAATGTTAGTAAGGTTCTAACAATTGATTGAAACCGTAAAGTAGAAGTATTTTACCGGTTTGAGTTGAATACGGTTTTCCGGCGAGCTGTTTTAGGTGTTCTGGTGGTCCGAAAATGCGACGAAAATGAAATGGAGTATTGGTATGATATCTCTGAGTCGCGAGAGTGGTCTGAAGCTTGTGTTATTCTGAACTTAATGATTTTCCGGTTTTAAAAACCGACAATGATGAGTCTTTAAGTTTAATCCATTCCAATTTGATTAGAAACCGTCGTGCATCGGTTATAAACTGAATGTGTGAAATAAACAACGAATTGACGATTGGTTTGCCGATTACCGTTTCTCAGATAGCGCAATCGGTTTTAACTGGGTTTGTGTATAAATTTCATTTGTGTTCCTAGAGTTAGCAGAAAACACAATGTGGCGGAGTGGTCTTGGGAGTGAGTGTTAAGTTGTTGAAGGGTGTCTTGGCTGACCCGGGTTCGAGTCCCGGCAGCGTTATAATTTTTTTATTTATTTTATTTTAACTTTTCATCAAATAAAATTTTTATAGTTTAGTTTATTTATTAATTATGTATTGTTTTAAATCAAAATAATCATAAATATTCGACATAACTTTTATAACTTGATATTCGATTACAAAACGGAGCGGGTTTTGAAAACCCGTTTTTTTTACAAATGTTACAGGGTCGAGTAACCACAGCAAGGTTTTGTGAAGCCTTACGCTTCCTAGATTTCTTGGAAGGTTCAGCTTTGGTTTCTTTGGGTTTGTCTTGCGTGGTTTAGCAGCTTGATCCTTGTCGCCTTTGCGAAACAATTTCCCTTTTCTGATTTGAGACTCAGTCAGGGTAGCAGAGAGTTCGATAGCTTGTCGAACGGTGGTAGGGTTGCTACCAGTAACAATATCCTGAACAGTGTCAGGCAGGCCATCAATGTACTTTTCAATTGCCTTGTCCAAAGGTGTAACCATCGTAGGGCACAACAAGCTTAGCTCCTCATATGGTCGGTGTAGGCAACATGTTCTCCACTATCTTGTTTAAGATCATGGAACTCATTCTCAAGTGCCCTTTGCTCATGATGTGGGCAGAACTCTTTCATCATGAGAGCTCAAAGCTCTTCCCATGTTTGAGCCATCACTACCTCGGCACCCTGGTCTCTTTTCACACCATTCCACCATGTAAGTGCGCTTTTTTGAAAGACACTCAAAGCAAACTCTACCTTGCGTTCATTTGGGCACTACACATAACGAAAAGTGATTTCGATACTTTTGAACCATTGTAGGAGCCCAGTAGCTCCCTCAGACCCAGAAAACTTGAGTGGTTTAGCTGAACAAAATTGTTTATAGTTGCACTGAGCAGGTGCATTGTTGTTATTGTTATTACAAGCTTGATTTAATTGGATCACAAGGTTCGGAAGTACGGCGGCCATTTGTTGCGCAATTAAAGCCATTTCGGCGTCTTGAGCAGTGTTGCGACGAGGAGGCATTCTAAAAGAAAGGAAACATGAGAAAAATGTGTGGGATTTATATTGAATAAACGTAAGAGTTATCAAAATATCGATGACATATAAGGATTGCGATCATTTGTTTGTTACTCAAAACCAACAAATGACACAGCGACTAATCAAAGTAAATGGGTCTTTATAATGTATCGCGAAGACATGCTTTAGCCTATAAGTGGACACTCGCCCCAAGAGTCCCCAGGTAAGAGTGACTGTTCCGATAATGCGGATTTAAACGAACACTCTAGGCCTTAGACAGAAAACTCAGGGTACAGGCACCCACCCTTCCAGATTGCACGTGTTCACATTAATAAAACCCAAACTTTGACTAGATTTGAAAACCTTGAAGGCATGAAGCCCAAAAACAAACCATCTAAGGATAGATGATTTCTTGTGAGGTTTTGGAAGAATTTGACTTTCAAAATGGTGTTGTGTTCTGTTTTGGGTAATCACCTAAGAATAGGTGATGGTATAGTTTTAAGAATCTAAAGGCAAGAAAACTCGCGTTAGGGTCCTAGGAAGGTTATAGACTAGGTCAAAGCATTACTAATAACCTAATTCCCTATAACCAGTGCTCTGATACCAATCTGTAACCCCCCAAATAGCGTATAACAACAACACACGGCAGAAACACTTGGGGAGTCACGTTACAAATTGTTTCACAACACCTGATATTTCAAGTTTTGTTTTATTGAATAACGAATTATATTGTCTTGGAATAATGAAAACGAAATACAATTGAATTATCTTTCAAATTTTAAAGTTACTAAGGCCCGAGTCCATCCTATGTGTAGCACGCAGCAACAATCAACACATAGATAAACCTGAAACATATGTGAAAATAGGTACGTCAGCATAAAAATGCCTGTGAGTAACATAGGTTTTGTTGTTTAGATTCATGGCTTTGAGTATTTAAAAGAAATGTTTAAATGGTTTCAAAATAGCCATGAATCCATATAAAATGTTTTTCTTTATAAATCATATGAAAATCAATGATATAAAAGAAGTAATGTAGGGTTATCTTAATAACCAAAAAGTGTCATGAATAAGCCATCGTTTTTGTGTAAATCAAATTGTCAAGTATAAATCAAACGTCAAGTAACTCAATTTCAAGTAACCAATGTCGAGTAAACCATTGCATGTAAATCATTGTCAAGTAACCAATGTCGAGTAAACCAAAGTCATATATGAACCAGCCTTGTGTAACCAAAAGTCAAGTATAAACCAAATGTCTTGAAATAAAATAAGTCTTTGAAATAATCAAAAAGATATATTTTAAAACCATTGCTTTTATTGTTAAGCATGTATTCAGATTGTTGGCAAACACATTCAAGCCTTGTAACAGTCAAATAGACCCCTATCAGTCAAAGGTCTATCCATTTCATCGGATTCTGTCATTCCCTAAACAAACTTCCAAACAAACCTAGGAAGCGGGAACGGGATTTGTCAAGTCCTATGGTACCATAACTTACTACCGGTCGGCGTGGTCAATGTTAATGAATGTATTAAGTCAATCTCCAACGCACCAAAATGTCATGAACAATGTAGCAAAAATGTTTTTGAAAACCAACGTACTAGTATGCTCAGTCAACATACATAGCAAGTAAATGCCTTTGAAAACCAATGTACTAGTATGCTCAGTCAACATACATAGCAAGTAAATGTCTTTGAAGACCAATGTACTAGTATGCTCAGTCAACATACATAGCAAGTAAACGTAATGTAAATCAATGTGCTCATATGCTAAGTCAACATATGCCGCAAAAGTTTCTTTGAAATCTATTTGATAAATATGCAAAATCAATATATAAATCAAATGCAATGAAAATCATGTAGTATATGTACTATATAATTAAAGCATATATAAAGTCATGAAAAACACGAGAGTAATCATAAGCACAATATGTTTCACCCCAAAACATTTGAAAACGTAAAATAGGGGACTATGTACTCACCTTTGGGTGCGTTTTTATGTGCTAACGAAATCCCTCAAATTGTTTATTCGTCCTTCAAGATTTTTGTGGGTTTTTTTTGATAAAGTATGATGATTTGAGGCTTGGTTTCAAATCACCTTAGGATCTTCAAAAGTGCTTGGAAACACCTTCGAAGGGACTTGAATCTTGAAGATAAGGTTGAAAAACAAAAATGGAAGGGAGGAGGGGGAGTGTTCGGCCGAGAGTTTCAAGAGAGAGACAGAAGTGATCTTTCCTTGGAATGAGAAGATTATGTTGGATTTATAAGATATGGAAGATCACAAAATATTGCATCAAGATATGCAAGATCTACAAAAGATTGCCTCGTGATATGGAAGATCACAAAAGATTGCATCAAGATATACAAGATCTACAAAAGATTGCATCGTGATATGGAAGATCACAAAAGATTGCATCAATATATGCAAGATCTACAAAAGATTGCATCGTGATATGGAAGATCACAAAAGATTGCATCAAGATATGGAAGATCTACAAAAGATTGCATCGTGATTTGGAAGATCACAAAAGATTGCATCGTGATTTGGAAGATCACAAAAGATTGCATCGTGATATGGAAGATCTACAAAAGAATGCATCGTGATATGCAAGATCTACAAAAGATTGCATCGTGATATGGAAAATCACAAAAGATTGCATCAAGATATGGAAGATCTACAAAAGATTGCATTGTGATTTGGAAGATCACAAAAGATTGCATCGTAATATGGAAGATCTACAAAAGATTGCATCGTGATATGCAAGATCTACAAAAGATTGCATCGTGACTTAATAATTACAAAAATATTTGGGATGTGCGTACATGTTTCGGATTAAGAAATACGCGAATTGGCATAGTATCGCAGAATTTGCAAAATAGCCCCTAGAGTTTGCAAAAGCATGATTTTGCCATACCGAGGCCCTCAAAACTTATTTCTAAGTCATGTAAAGATATTTAGGGTATGTTCAGCTTATGTCACTTTTTCGGACTATACGTTACGTTTTAACTTATTACGTTTTGCGATTTCACTTCTAGAAGCTGTTCGAGAGTTTGTTATCGTGTAATAATCGAATATGTGCAATTGTCATGGATAAGTTCCATAATTCAATGAATAAAACACAAGGTTTAATTGCTTATGAAATTGTTCGAGATATGATAATGAGAACTGGAGGCATAGTTGTCACAGTACCCTGGTACCCGGCGTTGGGCGGGGCTAGGTGGGTAAGGTGGCGGATGGTAATTGGCGGGTCAACCTAGCCATTTTAAAATTTAAAATAAACCGTTTGGCTTGGCCAAATGGCTAACCCGAGCGGTTATAAATAACCCCCCTCCCCCCGCTAACCCAAACAGCCCACCACCGCTGTTCACCTTCGCTACCCACTACCGCCACCGAAACCGACACTTTCCAAACGTTGATCATGGCCTCGTGGACAAACGAAGAAGAGCTTGCACTTGTCTCGTGCGTCGTCGACGCGATGAAGGCTCGCCAAGCCGGAGAAACCCGTTTCTGGCCGGAGGCTTTCACAAGCTTTCGGCATAACGTCAGGAACGATCGGCACAACCTAAACGCTTGCCAACACAAGTGGGACGACCTACGACCGAAACTCGAGTGGTTCAAGTCCTACTACCAAAGCGTCCCGGGAGGGGACATAAGCCACGACGACCGGGTCGAGGTGGCCAACATCAAGGACCGGTCCAAGGAGAAGAGGGTGTTCGACAAGCTCGCCCTCTACTTAACGCTTTAGGTTTTTTTATATGTTTAATAAGTATGTTTTTTTTTGTAATGTTTTAGGAATGTTTAATAATATTTTTAGTTTTTCTTAATTAATATTGTGTGTATTTAAAAAAATCCACGTGGCCTAGCCAACGCCCAAAACCCCCGCCCCACCATACCCACCCTGGGCTGCTTCATGGGCGGTGCCCCTCCTTTTCCACGTGTCAACCAACGCCCAAAACCCCTGCCCCACCATACCCCACAGCCTAACCAAGTTTCAAAAGTGTTCTAATTTGGTCACTCGTATCGTTTTTGTGCCAATTAGATAACTTAACAGTCAAATCGAGTCATGTCCTTTTTTTCATGTGTCAAGAGAAAAATGGAGCATAAGATGCTAAGGTTGGATTATATTAATATGAGTTAAATGCTTGGTTGGTCCCTATGGTTTACAAATATTGTAGACTTGGTACCAGTGGTTTAATAATTACAAACTTGGTCCTAGTGTTTGTAATTTTTGCACTCATATGGTCCTTATCATTAACCTAGGTTAGATTTCTCAGTTAAATGTCTGTAGAATGTCTATTTTACCCTTAATATTAAAAAATTAAAAAGTTTACACACATGGGTCCACCTTCTTCCTTTTTCAAAAGCTACAACCTACTTTACTAAAAGAAGTCATCTTCTTCTACCACCATCACCTGCCCACAACCACCGTCGACAACCACCACCATTACCGCGGTTGTTCAAACACCGACACACCACCATGAACTGCCATCAATCTCCACCACAACCAACCATCATACACCCCTAACTTCTCCCTCCGACCTGCAACCAACCACCATACACCCCTAAACCACCACCAACCACCTCCCTCCGACCTGCAACCAACCACCGTACACCCCTAACCCACATCACCATCGAATCATCCAACCACCGTACACCCTTACCACAATCGGTTCTCAATCACAGCAAAAACAATTCCTTTAAGACTCTCCTGAAGAATCAATCAATAGGCTCTAAATACAGATTATATAAATATGAAAATAATGAATAAAGCTGCAAATTACCATAAGTGGTAGCATGAGATGAATATACACCAAACCCTTTGTTAGACGTGTTGTATTTGATGTCACAACCACGTAATTTCACTCCATTTAACTGGGATTTTCAGAGGGATTCGAATGATGTGTATAGGAATAATAATCAGAGGTTAATAATACGCAAGAATGGAGATAAGAGGTGAGAACTAAAGGGTTTTATGGGTTACCTTTAACCATTCAAGAAGAAGTTGAAGCTTTGATTCTTCAGTGTCTCCCATGGCTGCAATTTTTTTTTTAGTTGGAGGGGGGGAGGGGTGGGTAGACACCGAAGAGATGCAGGGGTGGTAGTGATGATGGTGATTAGAGAAGAAGTGGGGGTGGGACCACAAAGATATTTGTTTACTTAAACTATTTTTTTTATTTTCTTAAGTATGGATACTTTGGTAATTTAATATAAACTTAACTGGATAACTTAACCTAGGTTTGTGATAAGGACCATACGAATGCAAAAATAACAAATACTAGGACCAAGTGTGTAATTATTAAACCATTGGGACAAAATCTGCAATATTTGCAAACCACGGGGACCAACCAAGCATTTAACTCTATTAATATATGAAATTTTATTTATTAAAAATAAAAACAGTTTAACTACATTAAAATTTTAAAAAACAAGTTAAAATCTACGTCATCACTGGACGTTAGCATCAAATTGAAAGGGAAAAAGAGACAAAAATTCACATCACCACGGTTACCCATGAAATTGATGAAAAAGCCCTTAATTTTGATAAAAAAATGAATGTTGAGTGACCTGATTGAAACACTTTTGAAACTTGAGTGACCTAATTAGAACATTTTTAAAATTTGGTTACTATTCCACAAAGTTACCCTTTTTTAAAATTATAAATAAATTCCCAATCCATAACTGTCTCCGCCCGTTGCCTTGTGCTAAAGTAGGCCGGTAGTTTGATGCTAACCTACACCGATAACCGTTTGTTTCTACCTCTATACTTTTATTTCTACTTTACCGTTTGACGATCGAACATCTGCTATTCATATAGAATATTCGTTGTTGCTATAATTTTTGATGGATGATTTAATCGAATTTGCATTTTACGACCTACTCTGTTTCATATATGTGAGTTTGAACCGTCCGATTAAAGCCGGTGGATTTGATCGAATAGGAATTTTATCGGCCGGCAAAACAGGTCTAATCTTGTTCAACATGAATATGACTCGTTTTTAATTACTTTTTATGTACTTTTTTTCTCACTTTTGTAACTTTTTATAAATATTTTATGTATCAAAAAGAAGAAACGATGAGGCTACCCTCTAAATTTTAATTACATTTTAAAAATATAAAATCACATAGGGTATTTTTTATTAGAAAGGTTTAATCGTGTCATAAACACGTTAGGGTTAGGAGTTGTGGGCCCTATTTTATCGATCGATTTACAGTTTACTTCAATTTGTTTCAAATTCGATGATGACGGATTACTATTTCAACTGCATATGTCCTTGTGCTCGATGCGAACTCAATTTTGTTAGGTTTACAGATTATGATTGATTTGAAGATATTGTAACTTATGAATATGTATAGTACTGAATTTAGTTATTACTCCTTGAATTATTCAAGTTGATTTTGTTTTTGTATTTTTTTCAGCTTCAGAATTTATATTAATTTCAATAAGTTTAAGTCAAATAACCATATACATTTGAGCTGGTAAATATTTTTCGTGAAATTACGGATATGGTTCTCAGTGTTTGCTAAATTGTAACGCGTTTGATCCATATTTGTATGTTTTTAGGTAAAGGCAAAATGATTTTTTTATATTGGTTTAACAGATTAAAAGATTAATATAACGTGGTACAAACTTGTGGACCAAGGTGTTGTAATAAATTTGGTAGTAGTGTGCACATGATAATAACCAACCACCAGGAAAGTCACAAAGCTAAACAATTGTCATGACAATATCAACAGACAACTCACTTAATTCTGACCCAAATGTGTAGCAATGTACTTGAGTTTAGTCCAATAGTGTCAAGTGTGTATTGTGAAGGGACTAAACTGTAACATTTGAATAAGTGTTAACCCCCATTTAAATACCTGTCGCTAAATTTTTAATTATATGGTACCTTGAGTTATTTAATTAAACACCATCTATCCATATCACTTATAAATGTGTACAATCAAGTGACAAGCACATTTCACCATAGGGCATTTCCATATCCTATAATATCAAATTTGTTTTTTTTTTTCTAGATCGCGAAGAATGGCAAACATGTTAAGAAGATGGCGTGGTCAATACCAACGCGAATGTGAGCCCGTGGATCATGATAAGATGGTAAATACATGATCCTGCAAAGTCTATTGTTTTTCTAGTCATTGTTATTTGTCATCCATATTTATTTTCTTTTGAACAACCAGATCAAACACCTTAGGACTGCTATCGGGCCCCTATCTGGGCGTGCCAAAAAGTCCTGTACGAATGCGTGCTTAAGAAGGTACTTAGAAGCCCGAAACTGGAATCTTGAAAAAGCTAAGAAGATGTTGGAGGAAACGCTTGAATGGAGATCAAGCTATAAACCTGAGGAAATTGGTTGGGTTAGTAATCATTCACCCGTCTACTTGATCATATTTATATATGTTTTATGAATTCACTTTTTTGTGTTTAAAGTTTAAGATTTTAAATGAAATGTTGTATATCATTGATAGGATGAAGTAGCACATGAAGGAGAAACTGGTAAAGTCTCAAGAGCTAATTTTGTTGATCGATCTGGAAGGCCCGTCCTCATTATAAGGCAAGGGAAGCAGGTTTGTAACACGTTTAGTCCCTAGAGTGGATGAGTGTTTGTTTTTTTACTTTAGGTCTTAAAAAAGGCAAAAAACATTTTACCGATTTGATTGGCAGAATACTAAAACAGGTGATGGAAATGTTCGTCATCTAGTATATCTGATTGAAAACGCGACTTTAAACCTCCCCAAAGGCCAAGAACAAATGACTTGGTTGATCGATTTCACAGGATTTTCGATGAGCGCATCAAATATACAGGTGAAAACATCTCGGGATATTGTGAACGTGCTACAAAACCATTACCCTGAGAGACTTGCTGTTATCGTTCTCTATAATCCTCCAAAAAATATTTCAACCATTTTTTAAGGTACCGTGATATCTCCTAGTCCTACTCCCTTATTCTTACAAGTACAATATATCTAGCGATTAAACTAAATACGCGAATTTTAAACAGGTTTTAAGTTACTTCATAGACCCGAAAACATCTCTCAAGATAAAATTTGTTTACCCGAGTGATAAAGCTAGTATCGAGGTTATGAAGTCGTATTTTGATACTGAAAATCTTCCAAGCGAGTTTGGAGGAAATGCTAACTTCAACTTGATATATGATCATGGAGAGTTTTCAAAACTAATGGCTGAAGATGATATCAAATCCGTGAGGTTCTGGGATTCTGAGAGTGAGCAGGTTGATGAGACAAATGCAACAGTCATGGTGTCACGCCTTTAGAGCCCGAAACGCTGTAACACAGTGAATTTGTAGGGTGAGATGAAGGTGATGGTATATATATAGGTATATATATATATATATAACTTGTATTGCATTTGTACAAGGGAAATGATTCATAACTTCCCCTGCTGCTGCAAATGTACATTTCAGTTATTATCATAAATAAATAATGGGTGTCCAGGGTGTAAATGGCAAGGGTTTGTGAACCGTTGAAACCTACTGAACCGATTTCAGATTAATATTTTATGTTTCATGGTTTCCGGCTTGATAAAACCAGGTTTAAAAAGTCATAGTTCCGCAAACGGTTTGGAACTTAGAACTTGTAAACTAAACAGTTCATTTAACTTCTATTAGTTTTTTCTTCTATTTTCCATATTTTATGTATGCCATTATATATATGTAACTAGCTTTTGCTCTGCCCGCAGGGCACTAAAGTGAATAGTTTTTTAGTTGTACATACTACTCATAACATGATTTAAAAAAAATGACATCGACTAAACCAATTAAAACAAAAAACTATTATATTTTTGCTAAAAGACTAAAACAATGAAAGAACTAAAATTTTAAACTGGGCAAAATTGTAACTTTTCAGTACATATAAGAGTGTGCTAGGTAGCCGCCTGACACAAATAAAGATTACACCGAATCAACCACTTAAAACAAAACACTACCATAGGTTTGTCAAAAAAAAAAACGATGGCATGATTGTAATTTTACACTGGGGCAAAATTGTAATTTGATTGGGAAAAAAACATAAACGATGGCAAAAATGTAGATTTGAAATAAGGGTAAAATCGTATTTTGGTTCGGAGGGAAAAAAACAAAACCAATGGCAAAAGTGTGAATTTAAATAAGATAAAATCGTAATTTGGCCGAACCATCGGGGAACTCCCAGACTCTGACACTTTTCCTTTAGCCGCCCATTTCACCCAATAATTGAAAAACACTATTACACCCTATGGTTTGTATGTATTGAAAATGAAAATGAAAATACTCATGAATATTCTTTATTTTAGAAAAATTTTCTATAGCAAGCTGGTGCCCGTTTTTACCTTCATGTACCGATAACGAACCGAGCGGTATCGATATTTTTGATACCAATACCGGTTGACACCAAAGTTATCCAACTTAAAAAGTAAAGAAAATAATTATTATTATATTATTAAAATAATAAAACTATAAAAAAATAAAAACACTATTCATAACTTTGTGTTTTTAATATACAGGATAAAGGATAATAGTGTTAAAAAACACATGAACTCTTTTGACCCGTGTGACCAACCCAACCAGTTTGGGTCGTTTGAACCTAGTAAAGAGTGGCAACTAATAAATGTAACATATTTGAAATATTGATCTCTATTTTTGGAATTATTTGTAATATTGATATCGGTGAGCACGCCTCTAGCCAATTTAAGTAAGTCGACGAACTCTTTTTCACCAATTTAACATGTTTGTTACGAAATTCTTTTTTTTTTAAACGACAAATTTGATTTATTGACAGACCACTGTAGTATCATCCCGCCACCAGTGGAATCATCCGATCATGTTCATCTCCAATAGGCATTATGCTTATACACCAATTCATGAGGAAACCGAATAAATATGGGAAAAACCCCCTCCTTTGTGGGAATCGAACCCAGGACCTATTGGTCCCAAAGCCTATCACACCCCCAAGATGCCACTAGGCTATAAAGTCATGGCTGTTACGAAATTCTTTAAATTGAGTTTTCTCACTTTCTAGAATACAAATTATGCCAAGTTTTTTTTGAAAGAAAAACTTCATTAAAACCAGCTGGCCTCGCCGAAAAAACACACAGACCCACACCGAACCAACTACAACATATACATAGGATAATTACACCAATCACTCCAAACAATGTTCCCATGCTTGGATCTACATTTTAACAAAAGGAAACCAAGAGATTTAACCTCCCCGAAGATCTCATCGCTATTACCTCTACCATTTGAGAAAATTTTAGCGTTCCTAGCTTTCCATATACACCAAATCACCACAATAAGTCCCGAACAATTTCCTTAGCTTTCTTACCCACACCGGTCCCTTTATGACAAACTAACAAGTCCTTGAAATTATGCTAAGTATCTTAGAAAATTCAAAACAATTTTAGATAACAATTAAAAAAGAACATTTTTGCATCAATTTGACTAAAATTGTCATTTTTGTATCAAAACATAAGTTTGTTCTAAAACTAACTCTAGGTCAAACTTGACCGAAACTAATTATCAAATTAAACATTCATAATATCATTTCTAAACTATTACAGCTGTTAGTTAATTCTAACGTAAAAAGTCAAAATATTGGATAACACATATTGGATTACAGGGCTAAATGAAATCTTCTAAATGTTGAACACTAGCTTCTTTGTCACCAATTTTCAGACTACTCGTGGTTCTGCTTGACTGTAACAACTAACATAGCACATACAATATCTTATTCTTTTAATAGCATTCTACCTGTCAGGTCAACTTGTACACCCCATTAGCTAAACGTATACGTTCGTTCAACCATAAAGTTACCTGAGCCCGTTAAGACTAAAACCAACCCATCGAATCTCATGTTAGCCTTTTGTTTTGTATCGGTGTCATGTTATAGCATCCCAATGGAGTCTTCACGTATGGATGCCAGCTTGACACTACCCAACATGACACAAGAACGCCCATGTATGTCCATTCCCTTTTACCTCCTCCTTCTCTCCTAGCCCTCTCATAATATCCATCGATGGGTGTTCGTCCCAAGGATGCCTTCATACCTTTATTATCCCTACCTCCTCCACATCAGCCGTCATCTCCTCCACAAATGGCTTCAAAAACAGTCAACCGTCCACCCCTTAGGCCATCCGTAGTCATAAAGCTCCTTTGTGGGCGTTATGCGACACGTGCCGTGCCACGTCACACATGGGCTTTATGGGGCGTTATGCAACTTAAGGTCGTAGTCATAAAGTCCCTACCTCATCATTACTCAATTAATTAATTTTCAATTTTTTTAATTAATTTCTAACTTTTTAAAATTAAAAACCATTATATTGTATTAAAAACATCACAATAAAATAAACAAAAGACGTTAAAAAAACCATTTCATTTATTCTTCGTCTTCATCGTCGTTCTCTCCTTCTTCCTCTTCGTTTTCTCTAGCATCCAAACCTACGTCTTCAAAGTTCCCGGCTTCGAATTCCTCAACTTCTTCTTCCTCGGAATCTTCTTCGCCGTCACCATTGCTAAAAGTAATCATACTTATCTTCCAAATCATTATTATCTTCCAAATCATTATTAACGCGCAAAAATAGCCTTTGGCTCATCCGAAACCGACGTCTAAAAACATCGGGTTCGTGAACCGGTGTGGGATCAAAATAGTCTTTCATCAAACGCTCGTTCGCGGCTTCACGATCTCGCAAGATATAAGTGCGCCGCAAAATGGGACGTGGAGGGGGAGTAGACCGAACGTGCTCCATTGCTTGTATCACGAGAGTACATGCACTCGTAACCGCTTCTTCCTCCCCGCGTATTCTTTGGGTGAAAAAATTGTCGGTAAATATCGGTGAACGAATCTTCCGATGGGGAACCCATTTTTTAGAATAGGGTGGGAGTAGTTTCTACACTTTAATAAAAAATATAGAGAAGAATGGAATGAGATGTGATGAATTGTATAAAAAATGAGAGATGTGGAAGGAATTTATAGATTGGAAATTGATTTTTTTTTAAATAAGACCGTTCAACGGTCATATCTCCCAAAAAAACAACAATAGCGCCGCGATATGTATAGCGCTCCAACCCAAATTTCCGACGATAAGGCCCCCGTCGTGGTGTGTATGGCGCCATGTGGGCGCTATAGCCACACATCACGCCCCCACTACAGATAGACTTATACACATGATATGTGGATTGCTATGAGGAGGATAATTTGAATGAAATAGCCGTTGGTGACAACCCGAATAAGGAAGTGGACAGGTCGGGTCCATGTTCAATGCTGACTTCTCGACCCAACCAACCTGAGCCGAAAATCTGACCCTTCATGCGTACCAGCAACCCACATTTATTTATGTTAAGCACTTGGTTTCTTTATTTTAGTACTTTGACTTGTTCTTTTGTCAGTTATCTAGTTTCCCTAAAGTGTAGTAATGGGTATCCCATGATCTACACCGATGTTGGTTGTATTTCCTTTATGTAATTGTATGCATGAATGAGAATGGCAGAGACAAATTACAAAAAAAAAATTGTTTGCTCTCTGATTGAGAATTAACCCACTGCTATCTTAGTCTTGGCCGATTAGGAAGTGCTTGTGGAACCCTAATTCAATCTCGTGGTGTTCATCTGTATCAAGGTTATGACAGGGTTGCCTAATGAGTGAAACCGGGTGGTGATTCTTCTGTATCCCGGGTCTAATTCGTTGCATAACCGTTACAATTCCGTTAAACATTCAAAATTTTGGTCTCTGGATATCATTGGTATCAGAGCCTGAGTTAAGAGTGTAGTCGTGTTATAGTATTATAATATAGGGGGTAAATGTAACAATTGTCTGAATATAATAAGAAGGGTTGAGAGGTCAATAGTTAGAAGTCAGGGGTGTTAATTGTAATATAGGTTGTTAGTCGTTATGAGTCGTTGAAACTGTATAAGAAACGGTATTAACGAACTGAATGAGATAGCTTGATTGATCGTTACTTCTTCTCTCTGTATTCTTGTTTCTATCATATCAAGCCGCAGAAAACATACCAGGGACAATCACGATTTCAATCCATTATGGATACCTAAATAACTTCTGATTTAAAGAAAACAATTGAAAACCTTCGGTCCGAGAAGAAGGAAATGGCTAAGCAGATGCAAGGCATGTAAGAACAGATCCATGGATGTGTTCTTCAGCGTCAAAAGCCCCGAGGAGATGACTTCGTGGGCAAAGGCTCTGGCGGAGGCTCCAAGAACCCACCAGTCCCTAGATTTCAAATGACATCAAGGTGGATATCCCAAAATATGATGGGAAACTTGACCCGGATGAGTTCGTTGAATGGTTGAACACGGTTGAACGGGGTTTTGAATACAAACAAACCAGTAAGGAGAACGAGGTGAAGGTAGTCGCCCTCAAGTTACGCAAATATACATCTACATGGTAGTCGCCCTCAAGGTGAAGTTAGTCGCCCTCAAACGACTTGGCAAGTTGTAAATGAGTTAAACCAGTTAATATTTTTTAACTTAATAAACACTAACATGATTTAGCTCAAAACACAATATATTTATTAAACTAACCATTTAGTATTTATGAAAAGCACATTACTCACAATTTTATTATTCAATTCTATATATGCTTAATGATGTTGTACTTGTGCTATATTGATGATTTTCTAGTTCTCATGAAAATCACAAAAGCAACTTCTGACCAAGATAATTTACAATTTCCCCCTTTACCTTTTGTATAAAGTGAAACCTTTTAATCTCCATGCAATTTTGATGTATGCGAAATCTATAATTCAAGTTATATACAACCTTTAATTTTTCTTACTTTCGAAGTTATATTTTTAAATTAATTAATTTGATATTTTAAATACTTTCAACTTTTTTTTAAATTGATCCATCAACATGTTTAATTAAATAGGACAACCCACTAATTCGTATAACCTATTTTTACAAATCCACGAACCAGTTTGAGCATTTATACAAATGAATTAAACAAGCCATGTTCTATTTACACGATCATACAAATAAAAACATGGGTCGTTAGGCTAGAACACTTGACTTCGCTAACCCAAAACCTAGAGTTAACTGTCATTTCGTCCATGTGGTTTGTCCATTTATGCAAGTTTCCAAATTTCAAATTTGTACCAATGTCTACGGTTTGGCTTTCCGACTACCCATGTGCGTTTGAAAACATAATTGCCACACTCACACTGATCTAGGGTTTTGGTGGTGGACGATGACGGTAGTGAACGAAGAAGATGATGGGTGGTTGTGTGTGTAGCATGAGTGGACAATGGTGGTGTAGGTTTTGCGGCAGAGATAATCGTGGTTAAAGTGTGACACCCGGCTATTTTGAGTTTGTACTGTACCATGTGACACGTGTGTGTAATAAATAAAGGCAATATTTTATTTAATTTGGTGTTATTTGATGGTATTTAATGTGTTGATAACTTCAAATTTTATTAGAAATTATTTGGCAATAATAAGATAAACGCTTATTGTGTAACGAACAAAATGCGAAACAAACGACGGTGACCACCCGATTAATGTTAAATTCCTAAAAATATTCTTTTATGATTAAAATGTTACTTTTAATCGTATTCGTGAGGAACAATTATTTAAAACGCTTAAAATCCTTATTTTGCGAATTTAAGCGCATACTGCGCAATACCGCACGTATATTACAAAATACAGACAACGCAGCCAGTCTAGGCAAATAAAATATTGTTCAGCACTATTATGGCGAGTTTATTTTTATAGAATGATAAAAATAATTTAAAACGGGATTAAAACACTAGATAAAATACCCAGTAGGCAGTTAAATACCTGTCTTTAGCTAATATATATTATATATATGTATGAATATGCAAATGTATGTGAGAGTGGGACATCGGTGGCGGTTCCACATGCCCACCTTTTCTTCCCTTATGCCGAGTGTTAAGCCTACATACACTTGCAATCATTAAAAACCTAAGAACCTTCCAGAATCTCACTTTTCAAAAATCAACTTTACAATTCTCCTTCTCTCTCTCTAAAACTCGACCGAACTTCCACCTCCCCACCTTCATTTTTGAATTCCGAACATTTTCTTGAAGAATCAAGTCCATTTCAATCTTGTTTCAAGTTCGTTTGAAGATCCAAAGGTGTTTTCAAGGTGATTTCAAGAAAAAACAAGCTCCATAACATCAAAATCTTGTCAAAACCCACCAAAATCTTGAAAGGTATAAACTTAGTTTTAAAATTTTATTTTTGATTCTTGGTGATGATTATGTTGGAAGGTTTCTCTTGATCTTGGAATTATTCACAAACTTGAAATGCGACAACAAATAGTTTTCTTAAACAAAATAAAAATGGAAGCTCATATGGGTGTGTACATGGCCAAAAATTTGAGAGTATGTGGATTAGACTTTGTGTTTTGATTTTAGTTGGTTTTTGATTGGTGTGATTCTTGATAAATGAATGCATGCATGATCAAAAGGTATTTTTATAAAAGTCCATATGATTAAAGATGAACATGTAAAAGTTGGTTTTTGGATGTATATGTATGCATATGCGTGTATGTGTGTATGTATGTATACATAAACAAGTGGGTTTTTGTTTGAATGCTCATAAATGTAAAAGAATAATGCATGCAATGATAAGATAATGTTATATGAAGATGATAATGTCTTGGATTATTTGAAATAGGATTAAATGTATGTTAGATGCATTTAAGTTCGTGAATGATAATGATGATATGATAATCATGCATTAGATGCATGTACATGAGCATGCATGATAGTTAAATGATTTTAAGTGGGTGAAATGGTTATGGTATGCCAAAAGTGAATGAAATCATAATGTTAACATACAAAATGATGTATATGTATGATGACACAAAATTATATCATAAGTATGGATAGCTTTGCATGTTGTACATGGAGCTTAAAAACTAGTAAAATAGGTGAAATCGCATGATTTATGTGACTTACATGAAATCTGCACTAACATGAGTATAAGTACCGTTTTACTCAGTAAATAACATGTGTTGTGTTAAAATATCAAGTCGTTACGATTTGGGATGATTATAGTAAAGTTCGGTACAAGACTATACGTTAAAAATAGTAAAAATCGGCTTTTAAAGTGATTTTTATAAAACTATTTTAGATCAGAATATAAACGGATATTTTTTATATAAATATAAGTATTTTAACATACATTAAGTATCCTGGTGTTTGGCTAGTCATACGTGAAAACATCAAAATACGCATATTTCAATGTACACGAAAAAGGATTGTTCAAGAGGAACTTTGTGTGATATGATATGATATCATATGTCAATATGAGCATGTGTAATGTGTTATGTTAACTGTTGACATGATAGTAGAAGTTAAGACTGTGCATGTACGTTTGTACGTTTAAAACAGTAATATCGGTAAATGTCACGTTAAATATATAACTTATCTATCGAGCATGAAAATAATACATAGGTTAACTTGATGATTTATTTCATGTGTAAATGCTTAAAAATAATAAAATATATAAGTTGACCAGATACGTGTATTACGATATTTGATAATATGTTCACGTTTATATATTATATATATATATATATATATATATATATATATATATATATATATATATATATATATATTATATATATATATATATATATATTACGAAGCGCAAATCGTAGATATATTGCTTATAAACAGGTGTGATAACAGATATAACATAATGAGGGGTCACCAATAAAACTTAATATATATAAAGACGCCAACATAATAAAAAATAAAGATTTTTTAAGAAAATCTCAAAGTTATGTTAAAATTCAAAGTATTGGAGAAACTTAGGTATTATTGTGGAATATTGGTTATTAAATCATCCATACTTAAATTAGGACGTGTAGATCAATTTGTGGGATTGCGCTAATATAGTTTTGGATAACTATATGTTTTTGTATAAAACATGCCTTTGAATAACTTATAAATATATTTTCGTGAAAAATAAAGTTTTGGAAATGACATGTTATGTTCTTAAGGAAAAAAATGGTTTTGGAAATGTGATTGAATATATATACGTTTCGGGTGAAACGGGGATTTTATGGTGTTCGGATGAAACGACCGTGGAGATTTAAAAATATTTAAATCTAAGTGTGACGAATTTGCTTGATCTTAAAAGTGTAAGTATCGGATTTGGCTTACGTTCGGTGGGGACTTCGGGAATTCGAATAACACGTAATATTAAATTTATCAGTTTTAGTAGGATATATATATATATATATATATATATATATATATATATATATATATATATATATTGTTCATGAGGCAGGCATTATAAGTGACCCATTGCGGGCACTTGCGCAAATTTTGATGTTTAATCATTAACACATGTATGCGTAGAATTGTTGATAGATCTATCGGGTTGTCCACCCCGTCGTGACCGATAGCTCCGTGTCAAGTCAAGCGGCGCATTTATATTCTGATATTGTCTCGCTTTGATTATACCCTTGTTGTTATTATATAGCTTGTATGTCTTGCAAACCTATGAATCCGTGTCAAGTCAAGCGGCGCATTTATATTCTGATATTGTCTCGCTTTGATTATACCCTTGTTGTTATTATATAGCTTGTATGTCTTGCAAACCTATGAATCTGAACATTTGATGCTATCAATTTAATACGCAAACCTTGGGAAGATGATTAGTATCGAAGGTTTTCGGAAAACGCTTGCGATGACTGACCCTCGAATTTTTATAAAGGATGAAAATTTGACTTTCTAAATATATATGGATGTTTTATTATTAAACACATAATAAGAAAGTCTTCCTTAAACAAAATAGTGATAATTTGAATACGTGAACTCACCCTCCTTTGTTTTGACACTTGATTTTACGTGTTCTTCAGGTGCATGAGTCCGACTTCAGGATCTTGGCAGATCTTGTGGTAGTGAATGCAAGTTTTTATTAAATAATGTTTTGGACAACTTTTGAAACAAATTTGGGACCGTGTGTACTAAGATCCATAAGGATCAAACAACTCGTCGTGATTGTGGTTATATTTAAACTCTAAACTTAAAACTTTAAATTACGTTTTAGTTAAGTTGAATGTCCAAGATAAATATTGCATCGTCTACTAAGACGTTTATGGGTACCAACCTCCGTCACTGCCACGTTTGTGTTTCCGTTGCTACGTTTTCGAGGTGTGACAGAAGTTGGTATCAGAGCCAATGGTGTTAGCGAACTAGATGTTTTCTGGGAAAACTCTAGACTTCAACCAAAGAGTTTTGAGATTAAATCCCAAAATTCGCAAAGCCAATAATTTTAAAAAATAAACATGGATTTTGATCATGTATGAAAACTATAAAGAGTTTATGTGCATATGTGTTAATCTGTTTATTTGTGCCTTATGTGTTATTTTTCATTTTGAACACACACTTACTTAGTACGGTGACATTGTGACACAGATGTCACACTCGCATGAGATTATCGAGATTCAGGACTCAGAAAGCGAGCATGGATTCTAGATCTCACCGACCTCAGTCCAGCCAGAGATACCACACACTACCCCACAGATTGTTGGCATTGCCGGTTTTACCTCGTCATTCTATGTCAGCTCCACTGCATTTGCTGGTCAGGTTAACACTCGTTACGCCCATACTTGTAACGGTTGGATTGATGAAGATGATTTTGTTCCTCCCTCGATTTTTGAGATAGGACAATCATCGGGTACCGCGCCTGTTGTCGGTGAGCTGGATAGAGGTATCCATATGATTGAGGATCTTTTGGGATAACACCAGTGGTGAACGCTACTACTGTCACGACTCGACCGTTAGAGCCATTTGTAGTCCCACCCACTGCCACTATTGAGCTTATACCTGAGATCACTCCGCCAGTCATTTCAGAGTCGTCCGTTCCGCAGCCTGAGTCAGGATTCTCTTCTACACCTCCACTAGTCTACACTCGTTGTAGGAAGAGGACTCGACCCGCTGGAGACATTGCATCGACTTCTAGAGCCACTACAGAGTCTGCTTTGAAGAAGCAGAAAAGAGTTTGGGTCTGTCACACCCCAACCGATGGCGGAAACATCGGGGTTAGTGGCACTAGGCGACCAGATTGTCTCACGAGAAATTTCCATAACACTATTCATTCAACAATATTTTAACGTCTAATATCCCATACTATTAAACAATACGTCATCAACAATGTCCCGAAATACATAACTTTCTCATAAAACATAAGGTTCGATGTCCCCTAGATTTTATTACAAACCATTCTAAACAAAACAAAATAAACAAAAACAACTAAGCTCGGCTATCCAAGGCATCCGATAAGCTAAATCATCAACCTGTTGCATATGTTAAAATACAAGTCAATACAATTAAGTAAAGGTGAGCATACAGGTTTAAGTACTACTAGCATAATAGAGAGATCGTTCGCGAAATAGTCTAACTACATATCATGATACACCAAAACACATCACACAGATAAACATAGGCTTATTTCTCATGCTAACTGCCGTGAGAAGGCTTGCGCGTCCATCCTAACTATACCCCGTCGGGTGTTAGCCAAACTATAGTACCATACTAGCTAGGGAGGCAAGTTAACGAAAATAAGTCCTAGTCACATGTTTCTAGTATCACGTATTGAGCATACATAATCAGATTATTCGCATGTGATAAACAACTTGATTTGTGAAGTGATTTTGATAGTGGAACAAATGTAACACCCAAAAAGTGCGTTAAAGCAAAAACGGGTCAAGTATACTCACAGTGAGTGTGTTTAGGTGAGATTAGAGATCTGAGAAGAGTTGGGAGAGCGCCGGATCAGCCTGTAAACGAACAGGAGTGCATCAGTCTTCTGATTTGCTAAAACGGTTAAGTTTGGGTTGAGCAGTAGACAAGTTCGGCCGAACTTGTATGTGAACATACAAGTTCGAGCGAACTTGTTAAGATTTGGTGAGATTTAAGGCAAGTTCGGTGAACTTGGTAAGTTTCTTAGGAAACTTGTCAAGTTCGGGCGAACTTGTGAGAAAATCTTACTGGAAAGACAAGTTCGGGCGAACTTGCATAGTTTCTTAAGAAATTAGGCAAGTTCGGGCGAACTTGTGAGGATTTTTTAAGGGCAAGACCCAAGTTCGGTCGAACTTGACCTGATGTGCTGGTGATTCTTGAGCGAACTTGATGTTTTAGGGTCCAAAATCTTGCGTTTTCGCGTCGTTTGCTGAGGAAATCGAGTGTCCATCCCTCCAACCTTAAGCCACCGAGTAAAGCTTAGGCCGGAGAGGTCTTTTGGAGCGAACTTAGCCATTTTACAGAAACTCGGGCTAATCCGGGCGAACTTGAAAGTTCGTACGGGTTAGTCCAGCTTGTGTAAAGTGACGATTTCGTCCTTGTGCTTCCGGATCTGAGATCTAGCTTCGACAACGCCTCGTTCCACTCAAAAGTGAACGAAACATACGTCATTAGTCCAAAAATGGTGTAAAAATCAAGGATTAAAAGGTTTTGCTCAGATCTAGTATAGATCTGAGTGAACACAAAAGTTTTGATGGAAAAAGATGAAGATTTTCGTAAACAGAAGAAATTTGATGAAAACGAAGGCAATGCCTTGTGCAAAATCGTTGTAAAACGTTGTTGAACATCTATGTAGTTGAAATCGGGTTGATTCTTACTTAGAAAACAGAGGGTTTCGAGTTTTAGGAGCTCAGAGCGAAGTTGCAGCAAGTTCAAATGATAGAATGGGGCTAAGTATTTATAGGAGAAGGAAAAAATGGAGCTGGTGGAGTCACGAACACTATATACATAGTTTCGTCGACTTAGAGCATCGGCGACGACGTTTGCTTTGCCGGGATGGTAGCGTATCTCACAATCGTAATCATTGAGAAGTTCAACCCATCTGCGTTGGCGTATATTTAGTTCTTTTTTATTAAAGATATGTTGTAAGCTCTTATGGTCGGTGAAGACCATACACTTGGTACCGTAAAGGTAGTGTCACCATATCTTCAATGCGAAAACAACTGCACCGAGTTCGAGATCGTGGGTTGTGTAGTTTTTCTCGTGGATCTTGAAGCGGAACGACGAATTTCGAAAAGTCGGCGATGAATCGACGGTAGTAGCCCGCCAATCCAAGAAATGAACGGATTTCGGAAGCATTCTTCGGTGTAATCCAACTCTTGACGGCTTCGATCTTTGTAGGGTCGACGTGAATTCCTTGACTATTAACGATGTGGCCGAGAAATTGGACTTCTTCGAGCCAGAATTCACATTTAGAGAATTTAGCATAAAGGCGATTACCTTGAAGAAGTTCGAGGACTAAACAGAGATGGCGCGCGTGTTCGTCTCTCGACTTCGAATAGATAAGAATATCATCAATGAAAACAATGATGAATTATCTAAGAAAGATTTACACACACGGTTCATCAAATCCATGAAGACCACGGGTGCATTGGTAAGACCAAAAGGCATGACCATGAATTCGAAATGGCCATAACGAGTACGAAAGGCGGTTTTTGGAATATCTTCATCCAAGACGCATAATTGATGACAACCAGAACGAAGATCGATCTTAGAAAAGCAAGTAGCACCTTGAAGCTGATCAAATAAGTCGTCGATTCGAGGAAGAGGATAGCGGTTCTTTATCGTATGCTTATTAAGTTCACGATAATCGATGCACATACGAAACGATCCATTCTTCTTTTTCACGAAAAGGACGGGTGCGCCCCATGGCGAAGTGCTCGGGCGTATGAAACCTTTATCAAGAAGCTCTTGAAGTTGGCTTGATAGCTCACGCATTTTGGAGGGTGCGAGGCGATAGGGAGCTTTAGCAACGGGAGTAGCACCGGGAACTAAATCGATACGGAATTCAACATCGCGAGTAGGGGGTAAACCGGGTAAATCGTCGGGAAAGACTTTAGGAAACTCACAAACAACAGGAACTCTTTATAAGTCTTCTTTTCTTTCTCCGGGTTCACGATATGAGCGAGGAAGGCAACACATCACTTTTGCAAGCATTTGTGTGCTCGAGTACATGACAAAAGCATCAACTTCTTTGAGGGAGTTTCACCGTAAACATGAAGTTGGTCATCGTTAGGGAGAGGGAAGCGAATCATTTTATCAAAGCA
Source organism: Scalesia atractyloides (assembly GCA_947069175.1). NCBI lineage: Eukaryota > Viridiplantae > Streptophyta > Magnoliopsida > Asterales > Asteraceae > Scalesia > Scalesia atractyloides. Next base: position 26,851,706 of record CAMTDV010000024.1, read on the forward strand.
TACAACTTCAGCATGGTTTTCACGAAGAAAGTCCATACCTACTGTGATATCGAAGCTACCTAACTGCATAGGTATGAGATTGATCGAGAAGACATGGTTGCTGAGGTCGAGATTACAACCACATAGGACGGAATTAAGGGTAACGGTTCTTCCGATGGCGACTTCCACATCAAAGTCTTTGGGAGTTTAGCGCGCTTACATTTTAAAACCTTTTCGAATTCTAACGATACAAAACAATTATCGGCACCAGTATCAAATAAACATGAAGCATAAATACCATTAGCGAGGAACGTACCGTTGACAACATTGTTGTCATTCTGGGCCTGGCGGTGATTCAGGTTGAAAGCTCTTCCACGCGCAACTTGTTGTTGCTGCTGAGGCTGTGGTGGTGGCTGCTGCTGGGGCTGCTGTTCTGTGGCTCTTGCTTGATGGTACGGTTTGGGCAAACATTTGCAAAGTGGTTCGTATCACCACACACGTAACACACACGTGCTTTTGGAGCTGCTTGTTGTTGCTGGTTGTTATGGAAGTACGCTGAGGAGCTGGCAGTGCTGGAGCTTGAGGAGCTGGCTGACGAGGGCCGGTACAGCAACTGACAGTAAAGTGACCTTAGATATTGCAATTTGTGCAAAAACGACAGTTTCCACCCACCACATGATGGTATGTGCACTTAGGGCACAGTGGTGAGGACCGGTGTATGCACGTTTAGCTGGGGGTGCGTCCTGAGCAGGAGCCTGATAAGGTTGAGAGTTGAGCAGTGTAGCAGCGGCGTAGTTCTTGCTAGGGTTTCCTCTTTTGCATCCCTGACGCTTTCCCTTCGATCGTGGATGGTTCGATAGCAGCAGTTGGTTCGGTAATAGCTTTATTGGCAACTTTCGCATGGTTCTTGAAATAACCATCTTGAACTCGCTGATCATTGATCTCAGCAGCGAGCATGTAGGTTTCCTCGATGGTTGTAGTACGAGCAACTTTCACAAAATTCGCGACACATTCGGGTAAACCAGGATATACTTGTTGATAGCTTTCTCAATAGTATCAACTTGGCTGGGACAGATGATGCTCAAAATCTTGAATCGAGCGGTAAATCCAGCATTGTCGGACCCATCTTGCTTTATACCCCAAAACTCATTCTCGAGCTTTTGAATTTCGTGCGATGGACAGAACTCCTTCATCATCACTTCCTTGAGTTCCTCCCAAGACAGACTATAGGCTTCATCATTACCGCGCCTATTGTCACACCCGACCCGCAGCGGAAAGGTGATCGGGGCATGATTGGGTTATCATCAAAGCTCATGACATTTATTTTAGCGTTTCATATTCATTAATACACTTTAATGGAAAATTACATCAATATTACAACATGTCCTAATATCAATCTAGGCTTCATTGTTTTCTTCTAAGTCATTTCCTATGTTTTCCTTGCTTCATCCTGTTCACCTGTATCATGTGTAAAAAGGGTTTTTGGATCAACAAAAAGTTGGCGAGTGAATCCTATGGAAAACATTTGAACAAGTTTATTTAGTTGATTAAAATAAAGTGCACAACCACACATGAGTAAAAATAGATGTAAACTTATTCACCAATCAATTTAATATTAAACAATACACACATGAACAATAATGGATCGTTTAGAGGCACGCGTTGCTCAACTCGTCTCTCACGAGGAACTGATGGGCCTAATGAATGAATTTCATAAACTTGACAATATGAAATACATAACTACAAACAATATAAACTCAATAATACACACATGAACAATAATGGATTTGTTTTGAGGCACGCGTTGCTCAACTCGTCTCCCACGAGGAACTAATCGGCTTAATGAATGACTTTCATATAAGTTGACAAAATGAAATACATAACCACAACAATATAAACAATCTAAGTTTAGATCACAATATGGTATGGCACAAGTTTAAATAAACGAGTTAATTATTTTGTGGCACATGACACACCCCAAAACGTGTAATTAAAAAGGGGAGTTGTAAGATTCACTCACCTTGGGTGCGTTCGGTTGATAATGTTGAATGCACTCGAAGTTGGTTTTAACCACGAGTGAAACTAACCTAGATAAATAGCATTATGGTTCGGTAAGTAAACGGATTTTATTAATCCATTTTAGTAGGATTGTTGGGTGTATTTTTGTGAGTTTAAGGCTATTTTCTAACCTTAAAAATGTTATTTTTAAGTATTTTTAATTGATTTTTAATTAAAATAAATAAATAAAAATAATAAAAAAAGTTGACTTTTTTGACCGTTGACCGTTGACCATTGACTGTTGACTTTGACCGGTTCGTATGCGTGTATGTGTGCGCTGGGTGAGGCTCGAACCCGAGACCTCCCGTACGCGTGCACGCAGCTCTACCAACTGAGCTACGTGTCTAACCCGAAATATTTCTGTTTTTAATTATATTTATATACTAATTAGATTAAACTGAAAATCATTTATTTTAAAAACGATTTATGAGTCGGACCGGTGCGCTCCACAGGTCTCGAACCCGGGACCTGTGGGTTGAGTTAACGCACAGTCCACCGCTGGACTGTGTGTCCAACTTGTTAAATAAACTGATTTTTATTATACTTAAATACAAACTAAGTATTTTCATTTCTGACTTAAATAAAAATTTTGATAATTGTCCGGACCGGTGTGGTAGTCCGGACTCGAACTCGTGACCTGTGTTTTAAATGCGCACACAGTCCACCACTGGACTGTGTGTCTATCTTGGTTATTATTCCGGTTTTTATTAAACTTAACATCTTGCGTCTTGACTCCGGTTCGGTTAAAAAAAGAGCATTTTTATTAGGGCAAAGGTGCGCGGAACAAGATTCGAACTCGAGACGTTTACGTGTTTAATGTGCACACAGTCCACCGCTGGACTGTGTGTCTAACCCGAGTTATAACTTGATTTTAATTATACATATACACAACTGAAACTTCGTCTTCTTCGTTGAATTTAACCAGAATCGGAAGTCCGACTGGTTCGATGTTTTAATCATGTTCTTTAGTGTTTTGAGGTTAATTACAGGTGAGATATATAAAAAGAATGAAAGATTTAAGCGTAAGGTATACCGACTGGACTCCTCTGTTTCTCCGGCGAAACTCTGGTGACAGCAGAAACTTCCGGCGACGTGTGTACTGCGGCAGAGAGTCTTCAGCAAGCTTGAAATGGATGTGGGTGACTTCGGTATAAGCTCTGGGGGTTCAGTAAGGCTCAGAAGTGAAGGGTTCGGTTTTCCGGCGATGTGCAGAAGTTTTCCGGCGAATGGAATTACGTCGGGTAAAGGTGCGGTTTTGAGCGAAAAAAGCTAGCAGAGGTTCGAGGAGGTATTTATAAGGCAGGTTATCGATGAATTTGGTCCAATTTCCGACTTGATTCGTCGGTTAGAAAACTCTCCGGCGGTTATAACTTGTGTCGCGAACTCAGGCGTCGGTTATAACCGATGTAGTGATTAAGGTTTACGTTATAACTGAAGAAATCGTAAATTCTTGGCGAGTTAGTCGGGATTTCCGACGACTGAAATTTGGGCGCGCCGATTTTGAATTTGATAATCATGTTATGATTTAATTGTCTTCAATAGTGAACAAGAAATACAAGTGGCGCAGTGGTTGAGTGTGTGTGTGTTAAGTTGTTTGCTGAAACGCTGGCTGACCCGGGTTCGAAACCCGGCAGCAGCATTTTATTTTTATTTTCTTATTTTTAACCGTTTTTCAAAAACAAATTATATATTCCAATATAATAATTAATTATGTATCGTTTAAAATTAATTTGGGCATTAAATACGCCACGAAATTTTAAACTGATTGTTCGGTTAATAAACGGAGCGGGTTTGGTAAATCCGGTTTTTGACGGAATTTACACCTATTCCTTTCGGCGGTCCACCAGTCGAGAGCACGGGACTGGAAGACTCCGGTAACGTTCACCGTGCGAAGGTCATCGGGGCATCCACTTTGCCTAAGGTGACCTCAATGGCGTCAAACCAATGGAACATAGCAGTCGGTCCATCGTTTCCCGTGAAGGCGAGAGGTGCACAAGCTTTGAAATTTTTTAAGTTGAATCGTGACTTGGGGTTTTCAGCTTTCGAGTCGACCGATGAGTTACTGCTCACAGCGTGAATTTCCGAGACGAGTTGCGGGATGACCTTAGCAATTTCCTTGGCTACCATTGTAGCGATACGCTTGTCGGCGTTGCTACGCTGGAGGTTCCTTCGGGTGTGCGATCCCATTGAAGACATCTACATGAAGGATTTAGATTAGATGAGATTCGATTGTAATAGAGTTATGTTTTAAATATTTATTATTATTATTATTATTATTATTATTATTATTATTATTATTATTATTATTATTATTATTACTCATACAAGACACAAAATCACATAAACACGTAGGCACGTAAGCACATAAGCACGTAAGCACATATTTTGCACGTATTCACCTTCTTATAAGTAGAGCGTAGCGCGTTCAAGATGCGAGATAACAGTGAGATATAAGCGATATGCATAAGCGAGTAATACCGCTCATGAGGCACACATGTCCTCATAGGCGTAAGCGAGTTAAGCGATTAGTTTTGTTGGTGTATTAATTTAGCGTTTTAGATTACGAGAGTTGTGCGACTTGTGCATGCGTAAAGCGATAAAACGAGAAGTCGATAATGCGAGAAATAAATAAAGCGTGAAATCGAATAAAGCGAAAATTCTCAAAATTTTAAACACATAAATAATAATAAGCTCGATGATGCGTAAATCGACGATATAGGCTTAAATCAATTGGGAGTGTCCGGGGTTTTGAGAAGTTGACTACCCAAAGTGGTTCGACTACCCTTTGAACTTGGACCCACGTTTTGGCCTAATAGATAGATGCTCTCACCGCAAGCGGCTAACGGCATTACCCTTCCAGTTACTACGTGTTCCAAATCATCAGAATAATCGAGACTTTGGTGAGATTGAAAATCGAAAGGCGGAATTTGTTACTAAGATGCGGGTTTCACCCTAACTTAGCAACATCGTTCCTAGTTGTGGTTACACGTACCAATCACATCGGGCGTTCCACTAGATAGAAATGGAGATTTGTCGAGGTCTGGATATCACTCCTAACTCAACGAAGGTATCTCGTGTGATAGAGATTGCGTGGAGTGAATGATCTCATCGAGAGTTCTCGGTTTTCACATCTAATCTCGACTTGATCACTCGTTTTGTGTGATACGAGTGTTTCCAAGTGTGTATATTGTATTAGCCTTAGGAAAGGCACATTTAAGCATTTATGGCAAGTAATTTAACATTTAAGTTAAAGATAGGTCAATCGGGTACTTAAACATGCTACTAGGTCGAATCATAGCAATTCTACCTATTATCCTAAGGTCATGGGCTGCTCTGATACCAATCTGTCACACCCCAACCGATGGCGGAAACATCAGGGTTAGTAGCACTAGGCGACCAGATTGTCTCACGAGAAATTTCCATAACACTATTCATTCAACAATATTTTAACGTCTAATATCCCATACTATTAAACAATACGTCATCAACAATGTCATAAATACATAACTTTCTCATAAAACAATAAGGTTCGATATCCCCTAGATTTTATTACAAACCATTCTAAACAAAACAAAATAAACAAAAACAACTAAGCTCGGCTATCCAAGGAATCCGATAAGCTAAATCATCAACATGTTACATATGTTAAAATACAAGTCAATACAATTAAGTAAAGGTGAGCATACAAGTTTAAGTACTACTAGCATAATAGAGAAAGCGTTCGTGAAATAGTCTAACTACATATCATGATACATCAAAACACATCACACGGATAAACATAGGCTTATTTCTCATGCTAACTACTGTGAGAAGGCTTGTGCGTCCATCCTAACTAGACCCCGTCGGGTGTTAGCCAAACTATAGTACCATACTAGCTAAGGAGGCAAGTTAATGAAAATAAGTCCTAGTCACATGTTTATAGTATCACGTATTGAGCTTACATAATCAGATTATTCGCGTGTGATAAACAGCTTGATTTGTGAAGTGATTTTGATAGTGGAACAAATGTAACACCAAAAAAGTGCGTTAAAGCAAAAACGGGTCAAGTATACTCATAGTGGGTGCGCTTAGGTGAGACTAGGATCTGAGAAGAGTTGCGGAGAGCGCCGGGTCAGCCTGTAAACGAATAGGAGTGCATCAGTCTTTCGATTTGCTGAAACGGTTAAGTTTGGGTTGAGCAGTAGACAAGTTCGGCCGAACTTGTATGTGAACATACAAGTTCGAGCGAACTTGTTAAGATTTGGGGAGATTTGAGGCAAGTTCGGTCGAACTTGGTAAGTTTCTTAGGAAACTTGTCAAGTTCGGGCGAACTTGTGAGAAAATCTTACTGGAAAGACAAGTTCGGGGAAACTTGCATAGTTTCTTAAGAAATTAGGCAAGTTCGGGCGAACTTGTGAGGATTTTTTAAGGGCAAGACCCAAGTTCGGTCGAACTTGACCCAAATGGGTGCAAGTTCGGTCGAACTTGACCTGATGTGCTTGTGATTCTTAAGCGAACTTGATGTTTTAGGGTCCAAAATCTTGCGTTTTCGTGTGGTTTGCTGACGAAATCGAGTGTCCATCCCTCCAACCTTAAGCCACCGAGTAAATCTTAGGCCGGAGAGGTCTTTTGGAGCGAACTTAGCCATTTTACAGAAACTCGGGCTAATCCGGGCGAACTTGAAAGTTCGTACGGGTTAGTCCAGCTTGTGTAAAGTGACGATTTCGTCCTTGTGCTTCCGGATCTGAGATCTAGCTTCGACAACGCCTCGTTCCACTCAAAAGTGAACGAAACATACGTCATTAGTCCGAAAATGGTGTAAAAATCAAGGATTTAAAAGGTTTTGCTTAGATCTAGTATAGATCTGAGTGAAAACAGAAGTTTTGATGGAAAAAGATGAAGATTTTCGTAAACAAAAGAAATTTGATGAAAACGAAGGCAATGCCTTGTGCAAAATCGTTGTAAAACGTTGTTGAACATCATTGTAGTTGAAATCGGGTTGATTCTTACTTAGAAAACAGAGGGTTTCGGGTTTCGGGAGCTCAGAGCGAAGCTGCAGCAAGTTCAAATGAGAGAATGGGGCTGAGTATTTATAAGAGAAGGCAAAAATAGAGCTGGTAAACTCAAGTTCGGCCGAACTTGCATGAAATCATGCATGTTCACGCGAACTTGTAAGATTTTGGGAGAAATTAAGTCAAGTTCGGCCGAACTTGACCCCTTGGGGTAAGTTCAAGCGAACTTAAGTCAACTGAGGAGTTTAGGTTGGCCAGTCAAGTTCGGCCGAACTTGGGGTCACCAAGTTCGAGCGAACTTGTCCAAAGGTTGGGTTTTCTTCGTTTTTTTCGCGTTAAGTGTTCGTTTGGAGATTCGGTTCGTATTAAATAGCTATATTAAGCGTTATAATTGATATAATAGTGTGATTTAGCGATTTGAGCGTGCGAGAGCGATGCGATAGCGAGCGTAATCATAACCACAAACATAGATAACACATAAATAATATAGAACCATATATTTAACTGCGAGTTGCGATACGATGCGATGCGATTTTTAGATGCGATATAACATACATATTGTAATTAATTAACATAAACTTTTCTTATAAACCGAATCTCGAGATTACAAAGAAAACAAAGGAAAAGAGATAACAATGAAATTTAGAGTTGTTACAGCGTCGACCAGTGTTCCCATTGTGATCGTCGGATTGCTGATCTGCGCGGAGACTTAGAGACGACTAAGGGAAAGATGAAGGATCTTGAAGGCCAGATGGATTGGTATGATGAGATTCGGGATTTGGATGACAGCGCCATGGATCAGATGCACTAGTGGATTGTGGAGCTCGGGGAGCTAGTGAGAAAACTTTTGGAGTTTCTAGGTTTTAAGTGATTCTTGTTTGTCTCTTTTGGTAACCTATTAAGGCTTGCATGCCAAGTTAGATATTTTAGGAGGAAATTCGATAAACTTATTGATGGTGTTTGATCCTATTCACACCAAATTATGTTCAATCTTTTGAACTACAAACAAGCTATGTAATTTCCAGGATAAAGTATCAATATAATGGGTTTTTGGTTAAATACTTCTCATTGTTATGTAGTTGTGATTACAAGTGTATTGTATAATCCAATAACATTTAATGATCGAATTGTTTAAATATTGTCTTACGTTGTCATTATTGTTACAATAATAGAAACATCAATATGCCACCAGGTTGGTTCCTCGGATGGTCACTCTTGATTATGTTAAGATTGAAAAGTACATTTGGGGATTAGCACGACATATTCGCAGTATGGTCACATCAGCGAAACCCACTACCTATCTGGAAGCTACTACACTGGCAAAATCTTTGACCAATGATGTCGTTCACAAGAGTAGCCTTAACAAAAAGGATGAGACCGGGAAGTCATTAGTGAAAGCCAATGCAGACAGGAGATCCGATCGACAGGAGCACTCTGAACGTAGATCTGAGGATTCATGGAAGCGAAAGTCTGAGAGTTCGAGGAAGGATTCCGATGAGAAGCGTGAGAAGAAACGCCGTTCTGGAAAAGCGTGCGTGGCTAACTCCAACGGTCCAGGAAAAGATGCGAATAGGGATGGCAAGAGTAGTTCAGCGAAGAGAACTCATGGTGATGAGCAAGAATGTGCCAGATGCGGTCGATCTGAGCATGTGACTTGTGAGTGCTACGCTAAAAACACAATGGATGGAGTCAAGCTCGAGGGATGCTTCGAATGTGGAGAGCGGGGCATTTCAAGTGGAACTGTCCTAAGATGAAAGGCCAGAATGCAAGAGGTAGAGAATTTGAGCTGAATGCTGGGAAAGCTCGTGATGATCCTGCAGCTGTTACACGGTACGTTCCTAATAAGTAACCATTCTGTGTTCGTACTATTTGATACTAGAGCTGACTTGAGTTTTGTTTCAAAAAACTTTGAACCATTTCTGTGTTCTCAAGCAAGTAAGCTCGATAAAAAGTACTTGATAGAATTAGAAAATGGTAAACTGATGAAACCAATGACGTCATTCGTGGTTGTAGTATTCAGTTATGCGATCATAGTTTTAGTATTGATTTGTTACCAGTGGAGCTTGGTAGTTTCGGCGTAGTCATTGGGATGGATTGGCTATCCAAGAATAGAGTTGAGATTGTTTGTTTGGAGAAACTAGTGCGGATACCGCCCTGGCGATGAAGCAATAGTGATTCACGGTGATAGATCAAGTCGGAAATCGAGAATCATTAGCATTATGAAGATGCACAAGATGTTATGTAAGGGTTATCCTACATTCTTAGTCAACGTGGTTGATACGAAGATTGGAGGAAGAAAGATCAAAGAAATTTCTGTAGTTCGTGAGTATCTAAAGTTTTCCTTGAAAACTTACCTGATTGCCCCCTGCGAGACAAATCAGTTTAGAATTGATCTTGTTCCTGGTGCAGCACCGATTGCAAAATCTCCTTATAGATTAGCACCTTCAGAAATGAAAGAACTGTCAAACCAGCTTCAAGAGCTACTAGACAAAGGTTTCATTCGACCAAGCTTTTCGCCTTTGGGAGCACCTGTTTTGTTTGTGAAGAAGAAGGATGGTTCCTTCAGGATGTGTATAGATTATTGGGAGCTGAACAAACTAACTATCAAGAATCGGTACCCAATACCGAGAATCGATGATTTGTCTGATCAATTTCAAGGATCCAGCTACTACTCGAAGATTGATTTGCGTTCAGGCTATCACCTGTTGAAGATTGATGATGAAGATGCTCCAAAGACTGCTTTTAGAACACGATATGGCCATTATGAGTGTCATACCCCAACCGATGGCAGAATCATTGGGGCAGATGTAAATAGATTGCTCGAGACTTCATAACACTGAATGAGACAAGTATTTAATAAATAATATTTCATTTCATTGCTAACGGTTCAAGTACATGAATTGGAAAACAAAAATACAACAAGGAATGTATAACTAATCTATAAACATGAATCTAAAGTTTGATGCGTTTCTAGCCCTTCCTATCAAGTTCCATTCAACATCAACATCATTAACCTGCAACATGCTTAAAAGCATTGTTCAACACACAAAGTATTGGCGAGTACACAAGTTTAATATAGCATAAGTATGTGAATAGTGTTTTAACGAATCCGCATGGAAAAAATAGTTAACTAGATTAATGTATCATGGCATGCAATTTTACAAGTTCAACCCTCTGATTATCACATGAATTAACGACTTAACATGACCACAAGACTACGGTGGTGCGTTACTCCTATAGCGCTATACATGTTAAGGGGAGGCTCGTACGAAGTTAATGACAAGTGAATCACATAAGAATGTTCCAAGAATACAAATCAAGTATCACGTATTTAAGCATGCATGTATGGATTGTTTGTGTTTTGCATAAGTGTAAGTTTGAATGTGTAATTTGATAGGTTAAACATTTTGCACCTAAAAGTATAAAGCGTAAAAATGGGATCGAGTGTACTCACAATTTTGCAAAGCTTTCCGATTATCCATGTTTTGACGAGTTGATGAGATTAGGAGAATAAAGGTGTTCGGGTGGTTGGAGTTTATGGAATGTTTGGATTCAGAATTAAGTATAAAGGTATACGTATGCAAAAGTATATCTCGTCTAGACACTCGTTTGGATACTAAGTTTTAAAGTGTTTTCATGGGTCCTAATGTGCCCATTAGAATCACAAACGAGGAGTCTAGAACTAAGATAGTATAACCTAAGTCCTTAATACCTAACCATAATCCGGTTAGTATCAAGAATTCGGTTAAATATATACTATATAGTATAGTTATAGTTATGTACATCATGTATTATCATGTAGTGTTATGTAAGTCAAGCATGGAGGTAAGATTAACCTCATTGTATGATTCACCAAAGTACAAAGTCATCAACTTAGTTGATACCCGGTTGGTCATGAATATAAGATTGAATTAAACTAACTAACTAACTAAAACAACCAAGTGAGCAAACTAGATTCGCACATCTTAATCATGGAAAGTGTTCGAGGACGTGATGAAGCCTTGTCACTTTGTGGAAGTTGTTTTTACACCAGAATATGCAAGTGAGGTAGTGGAACAAGTTTGGAGAGCCAAGGCTTCCATGGTTCACACATTACTCTTACACAAGTCTTTCAAAATTGAAGGTTGAAAGCTTGGATGGTTTCAACACTTAGAACATTTTGGGCAAAATTTTTAAGAGGTTTTGAGCCTTCTTTCTTGGTGAAAATCAACCACACACAAACCCACAACTATGAGCTTAGTTGGGAGCAAGGTGGGTACAAGATCCCACTAAGTTTTAAGCATTATATATAAGAAATAAAAAGATAAATTAGAGCATAATTTTATGCTACTTTGGACCTCAAATATGGTGAGGTTCCACCTTAGTTTGCCATGGCAAACTTGTGGAAACCTTTCTAGAGGTTGTCCAAGTAATTTGAAAGAAGAAATGAAGAAGAAAGATGAAGAAAAGTGAGAGAAAACTCACTTAGAACACTTAGAGTTTTCTTCCTTGCTTAGAAGACTTGAGAGAATTTGGGAGTTTGAGAGAAGATTAGTGTGTGAAAAGTGTTTATGAGGTGGTGGAGGCTTGTATTTATAAGTGGGATTAGGGTTGGGAGTTAATTAAGGTAGAAGGTGATTGGAGGAGAAATAAGGGAAAAGAGTGAAATATGATTGGCTAAAAAAAGGTGGAAGGTGATTGGGGGAGAAAGGAGGTGGAAGAGCTTTTGTTTTTGCTCACTTTTAGTCCATGCACTTTGTAACTAGGTTTTTTATGCCATTTCTTGTATTTTAATTTGTTCTTAAGTATCCAAAGTACATCTTAAGTCTCGATTTTGCTTATAAACACGTATTTAAAGATTTATTGCGTATATAACACAAATATGAAAGGTAACACGTATATATATAAAAATGAATTTCCTTTATGATTAACGCCTCGAATTGTGAGATTGAAATTGAAATACGAATGTAAGGTTTCTAAAAATAGAATGCAAATACGAACTTTCTAAAGATAAGAATACGAAAATGCGAGGCGTTACAATGAGTTCTTAGTCATGTCTTTTGGCTTAACTAATGCGCCTGCAGTGTTCATAGACCCCATGAACAGGGTATGCAAACCCTATTTGGATAAATTCGTGATAGTATTCATTGATGACATACTTATCTATTCACGAACCAAAGAAGACCATGAGCAACATCTGAGGATGATTTTGGAGCTGCTGAAGAAAGAGAAGTTGTATGCCAAGTTCTCTAAGTATGATTTTGGATTCGAGAAGTTCATTTTCTTGGACACGTCATAAATAAGAAAGGTACACATGTGGATCCGTCGAAGATTGAAGCGAAAAAGAATTGGAAGCACCAAGGACTCCCTCAGAGGTGCGACAATTCGTAGGACTTGCTGGGTACTATCGGAGATTCCTAGAGAATTTCTCCACACTAGCGTAGCCATTGGCACTATTGACCCAGAAGGATAAGAAGTTTGATTGGACAGAGAAGCAGGAGAAAGCTTTTCGGTTGTTAAAGGAAAAGTTGTGTAGTGCACCTATTCTTTCCCTGCCTGAGGGAAATGAAGGTTTTGTTGTATATTGTGATGCTTCACGTTTTGGCCTTGGTTATGTCTTATGCAGAAGGACAAAGTGATAGCCTATGCGTCCAGACAACTGAAAGTGCATGAGAAGAACTACACCACTCATGACTTGGAGTTAGGAGCTGTTGGGTTCGCTTTGAAGATTTGGAGACATTACCTGTATGGCACAAAGTGTATGATTTACACTGACCATAAGAGCCTCCAGCATATCTTCGATCAGAAGGAACTCAATATGAGACAACGACGTTGGGTAGAGTTACTCAATGATTACGAGTGTGATGTTCACTATCACCCAGGTAAAGCAAAAGTTATTGCTGATGCGCTTAGTAGGATAGAGCGGGAAAAGCCGCTTCGTGTTTGTGCTTTGCGTTTAACCATACAGACGAGTCTGACCGTTCAGATTTGCAATGCACAATGAGAAGCTGTAAGATATGAGAATTTAAGAAAAGAAGGTTTAAGAGGTTTGGAGTGTGAACTCATACCGAAAGCAAATGAAGTGATGTACTTCATGAACCAGATTTGGGTTCCGCTTAGGGGGTAACCTACTTGAACTGGTTATGAAGGAAGCTCATAAATCCAGATATTCTATTCACCCAGGTTTTACAAAATGTATCAGGACATCAAGGAGTTGTATGGTGACCGAATATGAAGAAAGATATTGTTGTGTATGTTAGTAAATGTCTGATGTGCTAGAAGGTTAAGACTGAACATCAGAAGCTGTCTGGGCTTCTGTAGCAACTAGAGATTCCTAAATGGAAATGGAAGCATCTTACGATGGACTTTATCACCAAACTACCGTACGTCACGTGGACATGACACTATATGGGTATTGTGGATCGATTGACAAAGTCTGCTCATTTCTTACCCATTAAGGAAACAGACAAAACGGAGAAGATACCGCAGTTATACCTCAATGAGATTGTAGCCCGACATGGAGTACCCGTGTCAATTATCTCCGATAGAGATGGACGATTTGACTCCAGATTTTGGCGATCTCTTCAGGAGTCGCTGGGTTCTCATTTGGACATGAGTACTGTGTATCATCCTCAAATGGATGGTCAGAGCGAAAGAATCATTCAAACGTTAGAGGGTATGTTGAGAACGCATGTGATAGACTTCGTGGAAGTTGAGATACTCATTTTCCATTAGCTGAGTTTTCCTACAACAATAGTTATCACGCGAGTATCAAAGTCCGCTCCGTTTAAGGCTTTATACGGAAGTAAGTGTCGATCACCCCTTTGTTGGGCTGAAGTTGGGAAAGGAAACTAACCGGACCCGAGCTTATCCTGGAAACCACTGATAAGGTTGCCCAGATTAAGGGAAGGTTGAAAGCTGCCGCAATCGATATAAAGAGTTATGTAGATACTGAAGGAAGCCGTTAGAGTTCTAGGTCGGTGATCGTGTTCTATTGAAGGTGTCACCTTGGAAAGATTTTGTTAGGTTTAGGAAAGGGGGAAAGCTGAGCCCGCGTTATATAGGTCCTTTCGAAATCGCATCTCGAGTTGGATCAGTCGCGTATAGGCTTAAGCTACCACAGGAGTTGAGTGGAGTGCATGACGTGTTTCATGTATCCAACCTGAAATAGTGTCTGTCGGACATACGCTGTCATACCCCCTGAAGAGGTTCAAGTACACGATAAACTGAGATTTATCGAAGAACCTATAGAAGTTTTAGATTGAAAGATTCAGAAGCTTAAGAGGAGTAGGATTAAGTTGGTCAAGGTTCGCTAGAATTCCAAACGTGGACCCGAGTTCACATGGGAATGACAGGACCAGATGCAACAGAAACATCCCCATCTTTCCGCCTAGTGTGAAATGGAAACCTGTAGTGTAGAAATTTCGGGGACGAAATTCCTTAAACAGGGGGAGACTGTGACACCCGGCTATTTTGAGTCTGTATCGTACCATGTGACACGTGTTATGAATAAATAAAGGCAATATTTTATTGAATTTGATGTTATTTGATGGTATTTGATGCGTTGATAAATTCGAATTTTATTACAAATTATGTTGGCAATAATAAGATAAACGCTTATCGCGTGACGAACAAAATGCGAACTAACATCGGTGACCGCCCGATTAATGTTAAAATCCTAAAAATATTCGTTTATGATTAAAATATTGTTTTTAATCATATCCGTGAAGAAAAATTATTTAAAACACTTAAAATCCTTATTTTGCGAATTTAAGCGCATATTGCACAATACCGCCTGTATATTACAAAATACAGACAACGTAGCCAGTCTAGGCAAATAAAATATTGTTTAGCAATATTATGGCGAGTTTATTTTTATAAAATGATGAAAAAAATAATTTAAAACGCCTTAAAACGCGATTAAAACGCTAGATAAAATACCTGGTAGCCAGTTAAATACCTGTCTTTAGCTAATATTATTATATATATGTATGAATCTGCATGCGTATGTGAGAGTGGGACATAGGTGGCGGCTCCACATGCCCACATTTTCTTCCCTTATGCCAAGTGTTAAGCCTACATACACTTGCAATCATTAAAAAATCCAAGAATCTTCCATAATCTCACTTTTCAAAAATCAACTTTACAATTCTCCTTCTTTCTCTCTCTAAAACTCTGTCAAAATACGCATATTTTAATGTACACGAAAACGGATTGCTCAAGAGTGAACTTTGTGTGATATGATATGATATGAGAACATGAGCATGTGTAATGTGTTATGTTAAGTATTGACATGATAGTAGAAGTTAAGACTATGCATGTACGCTTGTACGTTTAAAATGGTAATATCAGTAAATGTCACGTTAAATATATAACTTTTATATTGAGCATGCAAAAATAATACATAGGTTAACTTGATGAGTTACTTCATGTGTAACTGCTTTAAAAATGATAAAATATATAACTTGACGAGATACATGTCTTACGATATTTGATTATATATATTACGAAACGCAAATCGTAGATATATTGCTTATAAATGGGTGTGATAACGGATATAACATACTGAGGATCACTAATAAAATTGTTCAAGTCGCAAAAATCTTAATATATATATATATATGTGTGTGTGAACATATATATATAAATACGCCAACATAATAAAAAATAAACTTTTTGACAAAATCGAAAAGTTATGTGAAAATTCTAAGTATTGGAGAAACTTAGATATTATTGTGGAATATTGGTTATTAAATCGTCTCTACTTAAATTAGGACGTGTAGATCAATTTGTGGGATTGCGCTAATATAAATACGCACCCAAAGGTGAGTGTCACTAACCCCTCTTTTATTGTTTCGTATACGTTTTTGGGGAAAAACACGCCTTTAAAAAGGATAACTATACGTTTGTATAAAACATGCCTTTGAATAACTTATAGATATATTTTCATGGAAAATATAGTTTTGGAAATGAAATGACAAGTTATGTTCTTGAGGAAAACATGGTTTTGGAAATGTGATTGAATATATATATGTTTCCGATGAAACGGGGATTTTACTGTGTTCGGGATGAAATGGTCGTGTGGATTTAAAAATACTTAAATCTAAGTGTGACGAATTTGCTTGATCTCAAGAGGGTAAGTATCGAATTTGGCTTACATTTGGATGGGGACTTCGGGGAATTCGAATATTACGTAATATTAAATTATCAATTTTAGTAGAATATATATATATATATATACTGTTCATGAGGCAGGCATTATAAGTGACCCATTGTGGGAACTTGCGCAAATTTTGATGTTTAATCATTAATACATGTATGCATAGAATTGTTGATATATCTGTTGGGTTGACCACCCCGTCGTGACCGGTAGCTCCATGTCAAGTCAAGCGACGCATTTATATTCTGGTATTTTCTAGCTTTGATACTACCCTTATTGTTAGTATATAGCTCGTATGTCTTGCAAACGTACGAATCTGAACATTTGATGCTATCAATTAACACGCAAACCTTGGGAAGATAATTTGTATCCAAGGTTTTCGGAATACGCTTGCGATAACTGACCCTCGGATTTTTATACAGGATAAAAATTTGACTTTCTAAATATATATGGATGTTTTATTATTATACACATAATAAGAAAGTCTTCCTTAAACAAATTCGTGATAATTTGAATACGTGAACTCACCCTCCTTTGTGTTGACACTTGATTTTACGTGTTCTTCATGTGCATGAGTTCGACTTCAGGATCTTGGCAGATCTTGTGGTAGGGAATGCAAGTTTTTATTAAATAATGTTTTGGACAACTTTTGAAACAAATTTGGGACCGTGTGTACTAAGATCCATAAGGATCAAACAACTCGCCGTGGTTGTGGTTATATTTAAACTCTAAACCTAAAACTTTAAATTATGTTTTAATTAAGTTGAATGTCCAAAATAAATATTACATATTCCACTAAGACACTTATGGGTACCAACCCCCGTCACCGCCGCGTTTGTATTTTTGCTGCGATGTTTTCGGGGTGTGACATAAAGGGGTATGTTTCAGGTGGTAATAGAGGTGGTGGGAGTGAAGGTAATGCTGGTCGCCGGCAGGAAGTGGATGGTGGCAAAAGGCGGTAATCTAGTAGTGAGGAATTATGGGGGGTGGGGGACGATCGATGATGTTTGATGATTGGGTGGGGATGGAGGGCAGTGGTGGAGGTGGATTAAAGGTGGTTGGATGGGGATGATGGTGGTTGGTGTCTTTGATGGTGGTCGGTCGTTGATGATGGCGAGGTTAAGTAAATCAGGAATGGAATGAGAATTATACACATTGAAATTTGGCCTCAACTAAAATAACTGGATAAATCACCTGGACGAATATGATAGTTAACTCAAAAAAATGTACAACGACCATTGTACCCCTCATTAAACAGACAAAATTACAGATTAACTTTTTAGACTGAAGTAACACGTTTCAAGAATGTTAGGGATGCAAATGCTACAAATTTAAAATTTAATATATAGTGACGTAATTGGACAAACCATGTAAACGAAAACACTCAACTCCAAAACCTATTTACCTAAGGCTACTAGGTATGGGTGATACCCCTACCCCAAGGATGGCCCTCCACCTCAGCTCCACGTCATAGTCCTTGGAGGATGCCCCTCCAAGGATGGAACCAACAAAATGGGTGATGGCCCTCCCCCACTTTACTTTTTGTTTATTTATTTAATTTTGGCAAACTAGATATGCATTATATATATATATATAACTAAAATTAATTTAAACTTATAAAAAGATATTAATTCCAACATTACATTAAAAAATACCATCCTAATCTTAAAAAGAAATTATAAAAACTACTAGTCTTTATCCGGCATGTCGTCATTGGGTTCGTTTTGTGCGTTGTTCCAAATGTACTCTAGCAAGTCTGCTTGTAGTTTTGATGTGTGTACTCGTTACACAGAGAGAATCCGTTTAAATCTTGTTGTTCTACACACACTAAAACAGAATTCCCGTTAGGCGCGTTTTCGTCGTAGTCATAAATCGCTCTACCTTCATCTTCGATGATCTTGTTATGCAGTAAGATACAAGCATACATAATGTGTCGCAACCTTTGCGGTGTAAAGGAACGTGTTGGATGTTCAATTATATGCCACTTTTTTGTAGAACCCAAAACACAGTTCAAATCTTTTCTCGCCCCCTCTTGAAACTTGGCAAATTTCTTTCTTTTATCGTCTGTTGAGTGCGAAATAGTTTTAACAATTGTAGAGTACGTTGGGTATTTCTTGCTATATAACTTCACGATCCATTCGCAAAACCTGTGCAAACATGCACGTGAACCTCTTTCGAACATCCTTAAATACTCATCCAACGAATCGGGTGACGTCCCGTATACCAGTTGGTTAATAGTCGTTGTACATTTCTGTAAAGTAGTAAATCCCCTACGGCCCCTGGCGTCGTATCGAAGTGTGAAAAACACATCAGACTGCGCCAGGTCGTTTGCTATATGTAAGAAGAGTTAACGACTCCTTCGGAACCGACATCTAAACATCGCGTCCGTGTAAACAGGTTCGTCGGCAAAATAATAGGCCACTAAACTATCATGACCAGCTAATATTAAAAACGAAAAAAATAAATTCATTGATTTAATACATTATTAAAATTAAATAAAAAGTTCACTAATAAAATTAAATACCTTCTCGGTCTCGATTTAAGGGGTCGCCCTAGTTTGCGATTGTGACGACGTTTCTTCTTCTTCCTCCGCCTCCATGATCATCTGTGCTGCGTGCATAATGAAGTTCGCAAACATAATTCGCCCTCATCCGAAGATGATGAACATCATGATGAAGAAGAAGAAGAAGAAGAAGACATGCCTATATTTTATAAACAATATGGTTATGTATAAAAATTAAGAGAGATTGGAAAGATTTGGGTTAAAAGTGGAGGAATAAAGGTGACGAGGTATGACCCGGACTGTTAACCCAACCTGGTCATCACCCATTATCCCATTACGTTTATTCTAGAATGTTCCATTCTGCATGGATAAACTAGGTAACTAAATCCCCGACTTATCGGAGGATCGCCTAACTTATAGGAAACCCTAATCACAAACTATAAATAAGGTTTAACGTCAAAGGTATGACATACTCTCCCTCACGTAATCTCCTCTCATATACTTTCTCACTCCCATTACCGAGACTTATTCTCACGCCGGAGGGTGGTTACAGGAATAACCTCATTCCTGTAACACATCCTAACGGTGTTTCTGTTTGTAGCTTGCTGTTCGAGTCATTCAGGGTTGAAGTTCAAGTTGGAGCCTACCGTCAGGTCAGTGTTTCTTCATTGGCGCCATCCATGGGACCTACGATAACACTAATAAACTTAGACCCAATGGCCAACAATCAGAGCGCGGCGGCAACACCAGTAAACGAACCATCAGCGACCATAGCCCGATATCAACGACGATATCTACGGTTACGGCCACCCCAGCGTCGCCGGCAATAACCAGGTCCCTGGACCTGGAATTTGAAGCATAAGCCCCTCCGGGATATCAGAGGTTCCCAGCCATCTCATATGGGTCGGTCGCAGAAGACCCGCAATCTTACACTTCCGGGCACCCGCGACAGGTTGTCCAAACCACAGCCATCGCCGCTGTCTATACCCTTCATCGAGCACAACGCAACGGATTATAGACCATGGTATTAGGCTAGTAATTACATCCGCGACGCCAGGGAATGACGTACAACCGACAAGTGCGACCCAATCTCATCAGCCACCTCTCACCTATGTTATGTCGTCTTTGTATTCTGCAGCGCTCACAGCAGCATTATCTACGCCACCCCATCAGCCAGTGGTTATGCCCGCTGGAGTCATGAATGCTCCAGTCACACCCGGGAATCAAGCTTATTTCCCAGGATACTATTATGCCCATCCTTACGAGTACCTCCAGTCGTACAGTAGCCAAGCATACTCACCTCAGGTGGCAACACAAAGTTATACTCAGCAACCGCCATACGCGGCTTGTATGCCACCTTGGTGGTCTTACCCCACCTTGCAGCAGACATACAGTCAGAATCAACCAACCGCAGAGCCTATTTATGACAGGGGAAATATGTCAATACCTCGTTTATCTCCTAGCGGGGGCCCTAGTACCACGCTAAACCTTGCCACATCCCAACCCCCGGTTCAAGGGATAGAAGTAGGTGGAACGAGTCACCACGTACAACCCATTAACGTGGAAGACGATGAGCTCACCAGTCCTTACAAGCCCGCTGATGCCGCGGGCAGGTCAAAATTCACAAGAAGAATTGCTGAAGCCCCGATCAAGGAAAAACCCAAGATGCCCCGAACAGTCGGAAAATACGACGGCTTAAGTGACCCGGACGACCATATGAATTTGTTCAAAAGTGTCAGGGAAGTCGCCTGTTGGCCTATGCCCCTTTGGTGCAAGATGTTTGTCCAAACGCTGGTCGGGGCGGCACGCGTATGGTGGGATGGCCTACCAGTGGGAGAGATTGTTCAGCTTTGAGGATTTTTATAAAGGATGAAAATTTGGCTTTCTAAATATATATGGATGTTTTATTATTATACACATAATAAGAAAGTCTTCCTTAAACAAATTCGTGATAATTTGAATACGTGAACTCACCCTCCTTTGTGTTGACACTTGATTTTACGTGTTCTTCAGGTGCATGAGCTCGACTTCAGGAGCTTGGCAGATCTTGTGGTAGGGAATGCAAGTTTTTATTAAATAATGTTTTGGACAACTTTTGAAACAAATTTGGGGCCGTGTGTACTAAGATCCATAAGGATCAAACAACTCGCCGTGGTTGTGGTTATATTTAAACTCAAAACCTAAAACTTTAAATTATGTTTTAATTAAGTTGAATGTCCAAAATAAATATTGCATATTCCACTAAGACACTTATGGGTACCAACCCCCGTCACCGTCGCGTTTGTATTTTTGCTGCGATGTTTTCGGGGTGTGACATAAAGGGGTATGTTTCAGGTGGTAATAGAGGTGGTGGGGAGTGAAGGTAATGCTGGTCGCCGGCAGGAAGTGGATGGTGGCAAAAGGCGGTAATCTAGTAGTGAGGAATTGTGGGGGGGTGGGGGACGATCGATGATGTTTGATGATTGGGTGGGGATGGAGGCCAGTGGTGGAGGTGGATTAAAGGTGGTTGTGTGGGGATGGAGGGCAGTGGTGGAGGTGGATTAAAGGTGGTTGGGTGGGGATGATGGTGGTTGGTGTCTTTGATGGTGGTCGGTCGTTGATGATGACGAGGTTAAGTAAATCAGGAATGGAATAAGAATGATACACACTGAAATTTGGCCTCAACTAAAATAACTGGATCAAGCACCTGGACGAATATGATAGTTAACTCAAAAAATGTACAATGACCATTTTACCCCTCATTAAATAGACAAAATTACAGAAATTAACTTTTTAGACTGAAGTAACACGTTTCAAGAATGTTAGGGATGCAAATGCTAGAAATTTAAAATTTAATATATAGTGACGTAATTGGACAAACCATGTAAACGAAAATAGCACTCAACTCCAAAACCTATTTACCTAAGGCTACTAGGTATGGGTGATACCGCTACCCCAAGGATGGCCCTCCACCTCAGCGCCACGTCATAGTCCTTGGAGGATGCCCCTCTAAGGATGGAACCAACGAAATGGGTCATGGCCCTACCCCACCTTACTTTTTGTTTATTTATTTAATTTTGGCATACTAGATATGCAATATATATATACATATATATATGTATATAAAACTAAAATTAATTTAAACTCTAAAATAGATATTAATTCCAATATTACATTAAAAAATACCATCCTAATCTTAAAAAAAATTATAAAAACTACTAGTCTTCATCCGGCATGTCGTCATTGGGTTTGTTTTGTGCGTTGTTCCAAATGTACTCCACCAAGTCTGCTTGTAGGTTTTGATGTGTGTACTCGTTACGCGCAGAGAATCCGTTTAAATCTTGTTGTTCTACACTCACTAGAACATAATTCCTGTAAGGCGCGTTTTCGTCATAGTCACAAATCGCTCTACCTTCATCTTCGATGATCATGTTATGCAGCAAGATACAAGCATATATAATGTGTCGCAACCTTTGTGATGTAAAGGAACGTGTTGGATGTTCAATGATATGCCATTTTTTTGTAGAACCCCAAAACACCGTTCAATATCTTTTCTCGCCCCCTCTTGAAACTTGGCAAATTTCTTTCTTTTATCGTCTGTTGGGTGCGAAATAGTTTTAACAATTGTAGAGTACGTTGGGTATTTCTTGCTATATAACTTCACGATACATTCGCAAAACCTGTGCAAACATGCACGTGAAGTTCTTTCGAACATCCTTAAATACTCATCCAATGAATCGGGTGCCGTCCCAATTACCAGTTGGTTAATGGTCGTCGTACATTTCTGTAAAGTGGTAAATCCCCTACGGCCCCTAGCGTCGTATCGAAGTGTGAAAACGCATCAGACTGCGCCAAATCGTTTGCTATATGTAAGAAGAGTTGACGACTCTTTCAAAACCGATATCTAAACATCGCGTCCGTGTAAACAGGTTCGTCGGCAAAATAATAGGCCACTAAACTATCATGACCAGCTAAATATTAAAATCGAAAAAAATTAAATTCATTGTTATCACTAAAAAAAATTTAATACATTATTAAAATTAAATAAAAAGTACACTAAAAAAATTAAATACCTTCTCGGTCTCGATTTAAGGCGGTCGCCCTAATTTGCGTTTGTGACGACGTTTCTTCTTCTTCCTCCGCCTACATGATCATCTGTGTTGCGTGCATAATGAAATTCGCAAAACGTAGTTCGCCCTCACCCCAAGATGATGAACACCATGATGAAGAAGAAGAAGAAAACATGCCTATATTTTTATAAACAATATGGTTATGTTTAAAAATTGAGAGAGATTGGAAAGATTTGGGTTTAGAGTGGAGGAATAAAGGTGACGAGGTATGACCCGGACTTGTTAACCCGACCCGGTCATCACCCATTATCCCATTATGTTTATTCTAGAATGTTCCATTCTGCATGGATAAACTAGGTAACTAAATCCCTGACTTATCGGAGGATCTCCTAACTTATAGGAAACCCTAATCACAAACTATAAATAAGGGTTAACGTTAAAGGTATGATATACTCTCTCTCACATAATCTCCTCTCAATACTTTCTCACTCCCATTACCGAGACTTATTCTCACGCCGGAGGGTGGTTACAGGAATAACCTCATTCCTTAACGAGTCCTAATGGTGTTTCTGTTTTGTAGCTTGCTGTTCGAGTCATTCAGGGTTGAAGTTCAAGTTGGAGCCTACCGTCAGGTCAGTGTTTCTTCATTGGCGCCATCCGTGGGACCTATGATAACACCAGTAAACTTAGACCCAATGGCCAACAATCAGAGCGCGGCAGCAACACCAGTAAACGAACCATCAGCGACCAGTAGCCCGATATCAACGACGATATCCATGGTTACGGCCACCCCAGCGTCGCCGGCAATAACCAGGTCCCTGGACCTGGAATTTGAAGCATAAGCCCCTCTGGGATATCAGAGGTTCCCAACCATCTCATATGGGTCGGTCATAGAAGACCCGCAATCTTACACTTCCTGGGACCCGCGACAGGTGGTCCCAACCACAGCCATCGCCGCTGTCTATACCCCTTCATCGAGCACAGCGCAATGGATTATAGACCATGGTATTAGGCTAGTAATTACATCCGCGGCGCCAGGGAATGACGTACAACCGACAAGTGCGACCCAATCTTATCAGCCACCTCTCACCTATGCTATGTCGTCGTTGTATTCTGCTTCGCTCACAGCAGCATTATCTACCCACCCCATCAGCCAGTGGTTATGCCCGCTGGAGTCATGAATGCTCCAGTCACGCCCGGGAATCAATCTTATTTCCCAGGATACTATTATGCGCCTCCTTACGGATGCCTCCAGTCGTACAGTAGCCAAGCATACTCACCTCAGGTGGCAACACAAAGTTATACTCAGCAGCCGCCATACACGGCTTGTATGCGCTTGGTGGTCTTACCCCACGTCACAGCAGACATACAGTCAGAATCAGCCAGCCGCAGAGCCTATTTATGACAGGGGAAATATGTCAAGACCTTGTTTCTCTCCTAGCGGGGGCCCTAGTACCACAATAAACCTTGCCACATCCCAACCCCCGGTTCAAGGGATAGAAGTAGGTGGAACGAGTCACCAGTACAAACCATTAACGTGGAAGACGATGAGCTCACAAGGCCTTACAAGCCCGCTGATGCCGCGGGCAGGTCAAAATTCACAAGAAGAATTGCCGAAGCCCCGATCAAGGAAAAACCCAAGATGCCCCAAACAGTCGGAAAATACGACGGCTTAAGTGACCCGGACGACCATCTGAATTTGTTCAAAAGTGTCAGGGAAGTCGCCTGTTGGCATATGCCCCTTTGGTGCAAGATGTTTGTCCAAACGTGGTCGGGGCGCACGAGTATGGTGGGATGGCCTACCTGTGGTAGAGATTGACATCTTTGAGGATTTGATAGCCAAGTTTCAGTTATAATTCAGTCAGCAAAGGCAACACACAAAGGATCAAAACGAACTCCTCCATATCCGTCGGCGAGATAACGAGACGGTGGAAAGCTTTATCATCAGATTTAACAAAGAAAGCCTGGTGATCCCAGGTATAACAAATGATTTGGCGTGCGGTGCTTTCCTACAAGGAGTGAAGGATGACGAGTTGCTGAGAACATTGTACGGAAGGGACGATGTTCCAAAACCATTGATGAGATCCTAAGGATAGCTAAAGTGTACGTAACACAAGAAAAAAACGGTGGCAGCCAGTCACCGCTAACAGAAAGAAGGAAGCACAAGATCCAAGATGACAGAGAACAACGGAATTCTAAGGGCAAGAACAGGGGGATAGGTTCCAGAAGAATGATCGGTCACACCCGAGGAATAACAAGTCCAGGGGTTCTTATTCAAGGAATGAATCATCCAGAGCCATGTCTGATTACCCCAGCTTGAGTAAAACACCAGCGGAGATCCTTGCTTCCGAAAACCTAAAAATCAACCCTCCAAAACTCTTAAGAGATGCGCCCAACACAGACACTAGAAATACTGCGAATACTATAAGGGTAATGGCCATGACACAAACAATTGCTACAAGTTGAAGAAGCAAATCGAGTACTATGTGAAGAATGGGAAGCTGGCCCACTTGGTGCGAGACATAAAGCAAGGTCCGCACCCTAGTAAGGAAGATACGGACAAAGGGGTGGGCAAAAGGCAGCGGGAGATAAGCATGTTATACGTTGATAAGGCGAATGGGATCAAGAGAAATTTCTCCACCCTTGCACCTTGGATGTTAGCAATTATGACTCTTGAACCGCGTACTGAGGATTTAGACCTTACGGTCGATCCTCTCATCATATCAGCCGCCGTGGGCGACTATAACATGAGAAGGATTCTTTTGACACAGGGAGCTCTGAAGATATAATATACTAACATTGCTTCAACAGGATGCAATCGGGGATAAGAAACTCCTCGAGCTGGTGCACGCCCCTATAAAAGGTTTTACTGATGAAAAAGTTGACCCGATTGGTCAAATTACCTTCCCGATAATTTTCGGGCTAGCCCTCGCGAAAGGACCATACTCCTCACCTTCCTCATTGTATGGGCCAACTCACATCATAATGTAATAATCGGAAGGTACACTTTGGGGAAACTATACGGGGTTGTGTCCACAGCGCGAGCTTTCATGAAGTTCCCCACGCCGGGGGGAGTTGCAACAGTCCACAGGGAAAAACGGGGGAAGTGTTGAGCGCCAAAAGATGTTGTCAGGGACCTAGTGGTGCAGTTGGAACAGAGAGATGGGTCTTAAGCACGCGTCATCCCGAGCAAACTGTTACTATAGGAGGCAGCCTTTCCCCAGAAACCAAAAACAGCTTGAAGCAGTTGTTAAAAAGAAATGCCGATATTTTTGCTTTCGAGCACTCCGATATGACCGGGATACCCCGAGACAAAGCGGAACACAAGTTAGCTACACTCCATGGCGTTAAACCAGTGGCCCAGGGAAAAGTAGCATGGCTCCTGATAAAAGAGAAGCAGTGATAAAGGAAGTACGAAAGTTGGTCGAAGCAGGCTTCCTTCAAGAAACGAAATACCACACATGGGTATCAATCCCCGTTATGGTTAAGAAACCAGACCGTACATGGCGGATGTGCATCGACTTCAAAGATTTGAACAAAGCTTGCCCAATAGATGCCTATCCACTGCCGGAAATAGATTTCAAAGTCGACTCCTTGGTCCCTTTTCGGTACAAGTGTTTTCTAGACGCCTATAAAGGGTACCATCAGATCAAGATGTCACATGAAGATGAAGAAAAAATAGTTTTCCACACTGATATATGCATTTTCTGTTACACCAAAATGACTTTTGGTTTACGCAATGCAGGTGCTACCTATCAGTGACTCATGGACAAAGCTTTTGAAAGACAGATTGGTAGGAACCTGGAGGTATATGTGGACGACTTGGTGATTAAAAGTCGGGAAGAAAAACAAATGCACGAAGACATCGAGGAGACTTTCCGGAAACTATAAGAGTACAACATCAAACTCAACCCCAAAAAGTGTTCAATCGGGGTAGAAGAAGGCAGGTTCCTGGGGGTGGTAGTCACTCGGGATGGCTTTAGCGCCAATCTTGAAAAGTGACCGCTATAACACGCATGCCGTCACCCAGAACTTTAAAAGAAGCACAGGCTTTAAATGGGCGTTTGGTCACGATAAACAGGTTCCTAGAAGGACATGCGGAGAGGTCTTTGCCTTTCATAAAAACTCTGAAAGATTGCCTCAACAAAAACAACCTCAAATGGACGAGCGACGCAGAAGAAGCTCTGCAAGACATGAAGCGGTTCATTGAAAAGTTACCCACATTGACAGCTCCACGACCCAAGGAACTTTTGAAGATGTACCTTGCGGCATCACACAACGCGGTGAGCGCAGTGCTCATGGTCGAAAGAGACGGAAAGCAAACGCCTATATATTACATTAGCCATGTATTAGCGGGCCCCGAAACGCGGTATCCTATGTTGGAAAAGCTGGTGCTAGCATTGATCCATGCCACCCGACGTCTCCGAAGATATTTCCAGGCTCATCGCATGAAAATCTTAACAAATTACCCTTTGCAATAGGTCTTACATAAACCAGAAATTTCTAGAAGGCTAGCTAATGGGCGATTGAGTTGGGGGTCTGGACATTGAATATCAAAAACAAACGGCAATAAAAGGACAGGTAATTGCTGATTTCTTAGCCGAAATTCCAGAAAGTGAAATCATTCAAGACCCGGTGGTCATCAACAGGCCAGAAGATAGCACGTCTATGCGAACTTGGAAGTTGTACACAGATGGTTCCTCCAGTGGAAAGGGGGCAGGCGCGGGTCTCATGCTAATAAGCCTGGAGGAAATAAAACTGATGTATGCTTTACGCTTCGATTTCGAATGCTCCAACAACGAGTTAGAGTATGAAGCACTGTTAGCGGGTTTAAGGATGGCTCAGTCCATGGGAGCAACAAGGGTTGAGGCATACGTAGACTCTTTGCTGGTCAACAACCAAGTAAACGAGATGTATGAGGCCAAGGACAGGACAATGGCAAAGTATCTGGCCAAAACTAAAGAGCTAATAGCTTCTTTTGACAGCGTCACACTTAGCCATGTCCATCGTGGAAGAGACCAAATAGCCGACGCTCTAAGCAAGCTAGCAACATCTGTTATGGAAAAGGATGTGAAGGTGGAAACACTCCAGTCGCCTTTAATCGAACATCGAGAGGTATCCGCGGTTACGGCGGAAGAACCTTGTTGGTACACTCCCATCCTTAATTTCCTCACAAAAGGAGAACTGCCTTCCGCCAAAGGCGATGCCAGAAAGATACAAACCAAAGCGTTGCAATATGAAGTACAAAGGGGCATCCTTTACAGGAAGTCATATTTGGGACCGCTATTGCGATGAGTATCTCCATCGGAGGCCGCGTATCTGATCCATGAAATACACGCTGGCATATGTGGTATCCATGCCGGACCCCGAGCAATCGTTGCTAAAATTCAAAAGGCCAGGTACTACTGGCCCGGAATGCACGAGGATGCGGTGGCTGAACTCAGAAAATGCCACAGTTACCAAAAGCATGCTCCACAAACCCTGCGCCCCAAAAATAATTTGATTCCCGTGACAGCGGCATGGCCTTTTTAGAAATGGGCAGTTGATATTGTGGGACCATTCCCTCCAGCCCCCGGGAAACCCAAATACCTGATTATGGCAACCGACTACTTTACTAAGTGGGTTGAAGCAAAGCCGTTGGCCAAGATAACCGCTGAAAATGCCAAGAAATTCCTATGGGAACACATCGGCTGCCGATTTGGGCTCCCACTGTACCTGGTAAGCCGACAATGGGACACAGTTAACGGATAGGGTTTTACAAGATTGGTGTGCTGAGCTACAAATTCAGCAGGTTTTTACATCGGTGGCACACCCTCAAGGCAACGGCCAAGTGGAAAGGTCAAATAGAAGCCTGCTGGACGGAATCAAAAGAAGGTTAGGCCATGAGGGAAGTTCCTGGGTGGAAGAATTACCAAATGTCCTCTGGGCAGACCGAACTATGCCCAAGACAAGCAACAATGAAACCCCATTCAGCCTAACCTATGGCATAGAAGCAATGATACCAGCAGAAGTAGGCTACCATCTCTGAGGCGCCTAACAACCAGCGATAACAACGTTGGTTTATTGCGAGAAGGCCTGGACACCTTGGAAGAACGGTGTGAGGCCGCCGCCATCAGCGAGGCAAAATACAAAAAGACCTTGGAAAAATATTATAATCAACGCGTGGCTCAGCAAACTTTCAAGGAGGGCGATTATGTCATGCGAGATAATGAGGCAAGTAGGACGGAACCCTCAGGAAAGCTAGGGCCCAACTGGGAAGGTCTTTACATAGTTCAAGAAGTTCTGGGTAGGGGCATACCGCCTCTCCAGACTTGGTGGCACAGCGGTTCCCCGCAACTGGAACGCGGCTCAACTAAAGATGTGTCACATGTAGGTACCCGCCCCTAACGGCGGGACAGGCGTATTTTTCAAAGTATAATTCATCACTGATGATGTTTCTTTCTTTTATGCATTATTAATAAAGATTCTCGCTTTCTTTTTACCTACATACACACAAAATATTACCAACGCATTCGAACTGCATATCTCGATAAACGGTAATTCTAATGCGAAATATTTTTCATAAAGATTAGATGACCAAATTTACACAGCGCTAAAGTGGGTATCTTGGTAATAGATACATCAACCACTACAAAAGATAGGTATTTTGGTAATAAATACATCCAACTATCAAACAAAACCAAGTGCTTGTCCCGTTCTCACAAAAAAACAACATACGGGAATACCAAAAAACGAACATGTTCTAACTACGAATCGGCAAACATTGTTAACACCTCTGCGGGGGTGTGCAGTGCCTCGCCATACCACTCTAACAGGTGCGGATCCACAATCAAGTCCTCATCATCTACCAAACCAACTGGAATTTCCACCGGCTCTTGGACACCAGTTGGGTTTGCCTGGTGAGTTCTACCACGGCGCTCATATACTACGTCGCATCGACTTAAATGTTCAGGGGGAAACCATGGCGCTAAGGCGTCAGCATTTAACGTAGCAATTGCAGCTGGTGGGGGTGCAACAGGTGCCTCGTTAACAAGAACGACGTCATCATGACGTCCTCGTTAAGCAAGCCAGGATAGGGCACAATGCTGGAAGAGCCAACCTCTCCACATTCTAAGGCCCCGATGGATGCTTGATCATGTAGGAGGAGCAAGGCGTTAGCCGCATCAAGAGTACGAAGAACGTCGGACACCTCTCGTAAACGGTACTCGTCGCTCATGATGTTTTTACCAAATCTGGTAAATACATGATGTGAATATATAAAGCCTGAATTTGATACAAAGGAGTGTACTAAGTTTTGATTATTACATGTCAAATCATAAGCAAGCATTAATTAACTGAAAAAGTTATGATACATGTCAAATCACCGGCGTAGAAAATAGCGGTGCTGCACTAATCATGCATTTCATTAATTACTACTGACAACATCAAGTACCAAAAGTCATCCCATTAAAATATAGTCTTACAAAATGTCAATGACAAAAAACAAAAGCAAACAGTTAAAACCTACTCCGTATCCTCCGCCACCTCCAGCATATGGCGTAAGGTTTCTACGCCATCCTCGGCTGCCTTGCTAGCGAAATCGGAATACGCGGGAGCAGGTCGTTGTAAACCGCCTCCAAAGCATCCGCCATTTGTGCAGTAAGTTTGCCTCCTTCCTCTTGGAACTCAGCGGTAACTTTATCCACCTTATGGCAACGGGCATAACCCTCATAAATGCCATCATTCTGCCCATATTTATATGCAGCGGTCGACAAGCGATCCAAGAGGGCAACAAAAGGATCGGAGTGATGTAAATACTCGAAGGCACCAACCAAGCCTCGGGAAATCAACCAATTCATGTCACCTCAAAGACTCGCCAGTTGACTGGTCAAACTATCAACCTTGGCGTAAGATTGGTCCAAGGCATTCTCTATTTCCTTGAGACGGGCCAGTTGGACGGAAGAAGCCTGGACAAGGTGATTCTTCTTGGTAACTAGTGCATCACAGGTTTGTTGAAGCTCTCTAAGCTTCTCTTCACGGTCTTCCAGCTCAACTTGCCTGGTCCGGGACTTAGCCTCAGACGCCTCCAGCTCGAGGGTCAAAATTTGATACCTTTCCTATACCTGGGAAATGAAGTATGTGCAATACGGTACCTTTCTAACTCGGCATGTAGCTCAGATCTAACCTTTCGAGCTTCACTCACGGCTTTCCACTGTAGTTCTTCTTGGACGGCTCGAGCACGGGATATTATTCGCTCTTTGTCCGCTACATCGCGTGCCCAAGATATTCTCTCCTCCGCTAGATGCGAAGTCACCCGTTGCAAGTCATCCTCCACTTTCTTCTTCTCGGACAAAACCTGTTCCTTCTTAGCACGGGCAATTTAAAGTTGGGTTTCTAATTGGCTCTTCTCGTCCGCATCTCTTGTATGGCTGACGCGCTTGGCGTAATTCGTTGTTATCATGCATCTAGCGGCGTCGTATTTCAGCAAGCTTCGGGGCCCAATGACAGCATCAACCATGGTAGTATTCATTAGATGCTCATTGTCAAGGCCTTCAATATATGCAGACTCGGCGGGCGGATATGCTCGTTCAACCCAATGATGCACGACCGGGGGGAACACAAGCCTGAAGACTCTGCTATTTTCCACTTAGGCTATACCGCTTGTCCTGGATGGTGGGATCCCAGCACACCGTAGGCAATAGAGATCATCGAACAAACACGCTTCATCTTAACCAAAATTATCACTGGACCCTCCGGTATCACTAATGATAGTTTCCTTGCCACTAGCGGACTCACCCCTAGCGAAAGTAGCAGGCCTATATTCGGCCACCCCGGGAATGTCACTCTTGGGAGAGTTAAATAATGAGGAAGGGATGGAGCTGGAAACCAACGGAGTTGTTACAGCGGTAGTGGTAATCACAACAGATGATGTGAACACAGTGTCGGCATAAAAGAACTGATTGGAGGCATACTCGCTTGGGATATAAGTTCAGCAAGAGACGTACCCTGTTCACCAAAATGGAACTACTGACCCCCTCAAAGGGTGGTGGCATCGTGAACCTAACCGAAATAGGGCCTCCAGCGAGAGCACCTACAAACAAACACTATGGTTTAAAAAGCCAAACAACAAGGAACTACATGTGGGCAAACAAAATCACATATTGGCATGCAGTAATTGGGCTGCTTTGGTTGCTTGAAACGTTGATAACGATGGCGTCACCTTCCGCCTCTTCGGCGTAGGACTAACGCTACTGACAAACGGGGCAGAGGTAGTAGACATACCCTCCGACCCTTTAAGCATATTGGTCGCTATAGGCATAACGGTCATATCGGTGGTAGCTTTTTTCTTCTCGGATGCCTTTATACGGAGCGCCTTCTTCGCCCTTTCACAAGGCGTTTCACACCCAACACTGGCGGGAGCCGTGGTTGTTTCAGCATGAGCGCCCGCTTAACAGCAGGAAAGAGAAAACGCTCAGTGTGCATACTCAGCACGCTGGCCTCCTGTTCACCAACCACGCGATCGGCGGATCTCAATGCAGCATTACGGGGGGGGGGTCCACGAAATCAAACAGCGACCAATCACCTATTGCAATTCAGATACTTAGTATGTCATAGTTAGACAGCACAGGTATTGAATATTGCCACTTACAATTATTAAACCTCTGGAAGGCTGGAAAAAATCGGTTGTCACGCCATAACAAACTCATTCCAACTAACACAAGCGCTCCCTCAGGAATCACTTGACACTCGTATATGCATCTGCAGGAGGGCCCTCGTCTTTAAACTTTTCTTTAGATCCCATCTCCCTCCAACGCATTTCACCAGGGATAACGTTAGCATCTATATAGAAAAAAATTCTTCCAATCTTTATCACGGGAGCTGGCGGGAACGCCTCTCAGACACGATAAACTAGCGTCTCGTCGGTGAAAGGTGAAAAAGGGGATTTCCAAACAAGAACGAAAAAAGCCCTAAAAATCATGATCTCCGATTCATGACCCAACCCAAACAGGCAAACTCGAAGTGACGGAGTTTCACCAATCCGAGTGGGTGCATTTGGGAAATGTGAATCTCGTACTCATCAAGAACAGACTTGCAGAATTTAAGGGACATTGCAAAATTTAAAGAAATCTCTAAACAGGGTTATCCTCCCCTGTTTTAGGGGAAACGCCACATCTTTGGTCGACGGTAACACTTGGGTTCCATTCCGACTTGATGTTGTATTCTTGAAGAAGGTTGTTGAATGATACCATTCCCCATTTGCAATAAAGAACATCGCCACTCGCCTGAGCTGAGGAGGATTCACCAGTTTTCGAATCCATGGTATACGAGCAAAGGTATGTGAGTGGTAAAACCAGGGGGTGAAATGAATTCAAGTTTTCAGGGAGAGGAGTTATTTATAGAAAAGGTAAAACCAATTCGAAATAAAAAAATAAACGCCAATGTTACACGACACGTGGACACCCAGGGCATGCACAACTATCATTTTAATGATGACCAAGGGAGGCACCCTTTCACATCACCGCCGTCTTGAAGAAGTTTGCTTTTTCCTCGATACACTATCACTAGGTTTGGTTGTGACTTTTTCTTCTAAGCCGACTTCATGAACGTCATTTCATAAACTTCGGACCGGGGGGACATGACGAGGTATGACCTGGACTGGTTAACCCGACCCGGTCATCATCCATTATCCCATTACATTTATTCTAGAATGTTCCATTCTGCATGGATAAACTAGGTAACTAAATCCCCGACTTATCGGAGGATCTCCTAACTTGTAGGAAACCCTAATCACAAACTATAAATAAGGGTTAACGTCAAAGGTATGAGATACTCTCTCTCACATAATCTCCTCTCATATACTTTCTCACTCCCATTACCGAGACTTATTCTCACGCCGGAGGGTGGTTACAGGAATAACCCCATTCCTGTAACGAGTCCTAACGGTGTTTCTGTTTTGTAGCTTGCTGTTCGAGTCATTCAGGGTTGAAGTCTAGTTGGAGCCTACCGCCAGGTCATTTCTTCAAAAAGGTATATATTTATAAAGTGGGATTGAAATTTATTTATTTTTTACAAACGGCTAGATCTACATTTTTGTCATTTAGTGCTCGTCCTCCCCGTTTTTTTAAGGAGATGTTCTAGACGCTGCCGGCCCACCCAAAATGGTGTGAAGGGACGTCGCCAGTCCAGGCTGGGTGTAGACGAACACCGGGCAAGTGTCAAAATTGTTACGTGGGCCCACTTCTAGAAAGATGATACGACCAGTACATCTAGTATCTTAAAAGCAACTCAAAATTTTCAATTTATGCTGGCAGGAAGTCTCTATATTCCTTTCCTGCAAAACCCGGAGACATAAAAACTAACACCTCGCGCATTTCTTGCTTTTTTTTCACCATGTTTAATTATAAATATATTCACAATCCGTTACTACATCCGCCCGCGCCGTCTCGCTAAAATACGCCAGTTGTTTATTGCTAACCTCCGCCGATAACCAACCAATATACTTACATAATTTCATTTCTACTTTATCTATTGACGATCGTTCATCTACTATTCAGATTGAAGATCATACTTTCACAACAACGACGTCGTCTCTGTTCTTCGTATCTTACCAACTCAGGTAATTTTACGTTGAATTATGCCAATTATATCATCTGTTCAATATACATGAACTTGATTCGTTGTTTCTATATATTTTTTGCCGTAGAATTTAATCGATTGTATTTTTCAGATTTTACCATATTAAATTTTATAATATTTACGACACCTTCTGGTTCTTACGTCCGGTCCGACACCGGTTTAACGCCTGGTTCGGTTTTAAAAACATTACATTTTATGGATCGATTTACTCTGTTTCATATATGCTGAATTTTATCGATTGATTAACTGTTTTCTTCAATTTCCTAAAGTTATTAAAGTAAGAATTGTGTGTAATTTAGTTAATACTCCATAAATAGTTCGAGTTGTTTTTTTTAATTTTCAACTTCAGAATTACTAAAATTTCAATAAGTTCAAGGCAAATAATCAGATGCATTTGATCTGATTTTATTTATTTTTTTTGTTTGATATTACGGATTTGGTTCTCACTGTTTGCTAAACTGTAACGCGTTTGATTGTTATCGATATGTTTAATAGTTACATAGATAAAATGATTATTTTATATTGATTTCACAAAGTTTTTAACGTGATAGACGTTAAATGCGTGCCATATTGCACACACTTTGTGATCAAGGTTTTGTACTAACTACTAAATTTTGGTACAAGCGACATGACAATAACCAACCACCAGAAGTCCAGAACAGTAACAAAAGTACAAAACTAAACAATTGTATTTTGCAACGTAATTGAGTTTAGTCCAATAGTGTCAAGTGTGTATTGTGTAGGGACTAAATTGTAACATTTGAATAAGTGTTAACCACCAATTGAATACATGTCGCTATAGATGAATCATTTTTTAATTATAAGGTACCATTAATTAAAGTATTCTATTTAATATATGCAACCAACTTAATTAACACATTCCAATTCAGGATCTTAACAAGTCCAATGCAACACTAGGGACATATTCAAATCTTATTGTTTTTCCCACATCGCGAAGAATGGCAAACATGTTACGAAGATGGCGTGGTCAAAACCAACGCGAATGTAAGCCTATTGATCATGATAAGATGGTATATGCTTTATGTTGCAAATTAGTTTTTTTTAAATGATTATTATTTGTAATTTGTTTTTTCTTTCTTTTAAACAACCAGGTGAAAGACCTTAGGATTGCTATCGGGCCCCTATCTGGGCGTGCCAAAAAGTCCTGTACGGATGCGTGCTTAAGAAGGTACTTAGAAGCCCGAAACTGGAATCTTGAAAAAGCCAAGAAGATGTTGGAGGAAACGCTTGAATGGAGATCAACTTATAAACCTGAGGAATTCGTTGGGTTAGAAATCATTTATATGTGTTTATTAATTCATTTTTTGTGTAAATCTAAAGATTTTAAATGTTTTGTTATATATCATCGATAGGATGAAGTAGCACATGAAGGAGAAACTGGAAAAGTCTTGAGAGCTAATTTTGTTGATCGGTCTGATAGGCCCGTCCACATTATGAGGCCAGGGAAGCAGGTTTGTAATACGTTTGGTCCTTAAAGTGGATGATTGTTTGTTTTTGACTTTTAGGTCTTTAAATAAAGACAGAAAGACCATTTACCCTTTTAATGCTAGTATCTACAATAATGTTGTCGCAGAATACTAAAACAGGCGATGGAAATGTTCGTCATCTAGTATATCTGATTGAAAACGCGATTTTGAACCTCCCCAAAGGCCAAGAACAAATGACTTGGTTGATCGATTTCACAGGATTTTCGATGAATGCATCAAATATTCAGGTGAAAACATCCCGGGATATTGTGAGCATGCTACAAAACCACTATCTCGAGAGACTTGCCGTTATTGTCCTTTATAATCCTCCAAAAATATTTCAACCACTTTTTAAGGTACCACGGTATCTCCTAGTCCTACTCCCTTTTCTTACAATTACAATATATCCTAGCAATTAATCTGAGTACACGAATTTTAGGTTAAAAGCTTGAAGCTTTTGGTTAAACGCTCCTAGTAGTAGCGTTTAGAAGGACCTACAAGTTTTTAGGGAAAAATGACTATTTTAACCTCTAAGGATAATAAACTTTTTAATGTCCATTTTGGTCATTTTATACATTTTATTAAAAGTTCCAGCTAATCTGAAAAGCTATAGCTACAAGCTTCCGGCCTCCAGCCACCAGCTTTCAGCCACCATCTACTTTTGCCAAACATACCCTAGGTGTAAGAAGGGTAATAAGGAATATTCTCCAATGTGAACACAACCAAAATTACTTAAAACACACACACACACACACACACAAAAATCAATATTCTATTAAAATAATCGCTGCTTTATCGTCACTAGTGACGATAAAGTAGCGTTTTTTATAAACAATATTAAAAAAATTACGCTTTTTAGATTTTTTTAGGTTTTTTGGGAGTTCTGTTTTTAGCATTTAGCTTGGGTTGGGGGAGTGGGGTGTTTAGGTTTTTGAGAGGTTTAGTTTTTAGCATTTAGCTTGGGTTTGGGGGGGTTAGGTTTTTTGGGGTTGGGGGTTAGGTTTTCTAGGTTTTTGGTGAGGTATTGTTTTTTTTTTCTCTTTTAGGGGGGAGGGGATTTAGGTTTTGGGTTTTTGCATGTGCATGTTCTTTTTCTCTTATGGACAAAATTATAGACACTTGTCACTTTGTGGTTACTTCTTACACTTCTTATTTTAAAACCCCTTTGTATTATAACTCAACCCCTAGATACTATTTATTAATATTACAATTGTATAATTTATTTTGTTCAGTTTTAGTGTTGTTAAACAAGTTTGGGAAATCAAACGTGGATCACCTAATACTAAATTAGGGGTGAGCAAGAAAACTAAAATAACCGAACCGTAACTGAAATAACCGAAATGAAACGAAAAGAAAACCGACGCTTCGGTTTTCGGATTTTTAATAACCGAAAATTTCGGTTTGGTTTTCGGCTAAACATTTTCTGTAACATTCGTCGAAAAACGGGTTCCAAAACCCGCTCTGTTTAAAAACTTTAAAATTTATTTAAAAAGTTTCGTTACGCATTTTTTTCATTTTATAAAAGGTAATTTCCATAATTTATAAATAAATAATTAATATGTTGATTAAATAAAAGAATAAAAATAATAGCAATATTTAAGATTTTAAAAATATATATATATATATATATCCAATAAGTGTAGACCGCGGGTTTCGAACCCGGGTCTCCACTCAAACCAAACACACAACACACCACTACACCACTTGCCCACATCTGCTACATCTCAAAACAATTATACATTTGTAATCACATTCCTTTGATCCGGATTCAAAAAAAAGAAACAGCCGCGCTAAGTCACCAGCTATCATCAAGATATCTCGGATTCCTTCTCAATCATCGAATGTAACTGATCACGTAATAGACTCAATCAGGGAGTCAACAATCCCCAAATCGGTTATGCAATCATCTCGGCAATTACATCTTGACCGCAATTCTTGAAACCAAAATCGGTGATCTACTGGTTACTCTATAAATACCAATCGTTTTCACCACAAACGAATTCGTTCAACCTCTCAAACTCTCTCTTAAACTCTCGCTAAAACACTCTAACGCTGTCCCTGCAAGTCGTCGGAATTCTCAGTTACTCGCCGGAAAACCGAAGAATCCATTCCATTATTGCCTTACTCTAAAATAAGACTTCTAGAGCTCAGACAGAAATCACCCACACTCACCTCAAACTCCCTGAAGAGCCTCTGTCGCAAGTTAAACTTCGCCGGAATTCCTTTCAATCGCCGGAGTTTCTGCACATTACCGGAATCCAACCGGAACTTCCGTAACATTCTTCGATCGGTATATTCATCTTACTCTCTTTCGAATTCAGTTGTATAGCATTCTAATGTTAAACAAAAAATTTTTGAATTAACAGTCGGAATTATTCTGGATTTTATTTGATGAAAAAGATAAAGTCGAGTTAGTGTTTAAATATAATGAAAAACGGATATCTAACCGGGTTAGACACACAGTCCAGTGGTGGACTGTGTGCAAACATTATATACGCACCCGGGTTCGAATCATGCACACAGTTCCGATTTCATGAATTATACCCACCCTTTTTAATACTCACATATAATCAGATTCTGTAAGTGTTTAAAATTAATAAAAACCACTTATTCATCGGGTTAGACACCCAGCCCAGTTGGTTGGGCTGGGTGCAAAACATGTCTGGAAACGTGGGTTCGAGTCTGCGTATATATCCGGTTCACCACAATATACAAACTTTGTTTTATAACTTATACAGGAAACAACCTGGTTTGTACATAAAGCTAATTAAAATGCTAAATCTTTCAGGTTAGACACACAGTCCAGTGGTGGACTGTGTGCAACACGAAGCCGACGTCGCAAGTTCGATTCCGGTCTTCTGTAACCGGTTTCGGCCATATTAAATCCTTTTTAATAAAACTAAAATAAGGTTTAAGCTAACTAGTATATATAAGTAATTAAAATCAGAAATATTTAGGGTTAGACACGTAGCTCAGTTGGTAGAGCTGCGTGCACGTATACGAGAGGTCCCGAGTTCGAACCTCACTCAGCGCATAGAAAACACAGTCTGACCGGTCAGACCCGGTCAACGGTCAAAAAGTCAACTTTTTTATTTCTTTTTATTTATTTATTTAAATTGAAAAATCAATTAAAAATACTTAAAAATAGGATTTTTAAAGTTAGAAAATTTCCTTAAACTCACAAAAATAAATCTAAAAATCTCATTTAAGAGCACTAATTAAAAAAATTAATCTCAAATAAAATTTATTTATTTATCGATTTATTACGTTATTATTTAGGTTAGTTTTCCCTCGTCGATTGAATCATAAATTCGTGCGCATTCATCATTATCAAGGAACGCACCCACTGTGAGTGAATCTTTACAAATTCCCCTTTTTATTCATGTTTTGGGGTGTATCATGTGTCGCTTTAATTATTCCGTTTATTCAAACTTGTGCTATTACCATTATATGACCTAAACTTACGATGTAAATATTGTTTGTTGTGATGCGTGTTTACATTTTGTCAAGTTGCATGCAAATCATTCATTAGGCCCATCAGTTCCTCGTGGGAGACGAGTTGAACATCGCGTGCCTCATTAGATCGGTTTCGTTTGATTGAGCCTTGATCTCATTGTTCATCATTTGGTGTGTGTGCTTGTGCATTAATTGATATTATGTGTTTTGTGATTAAATTTACATTTACGTTTACTCATATGTGGTTATGCACCTTTTTATAACCAAAATAACAAATTCGTTCAAATGTTTTCATAAGATTCACTCGCCAACTTTTGTTGACCCAAAAACCCTATTTTTACACATGATACAGGTGATCCAGTTGAGAAAAGAAACACGTAGGATGGCCTAGAAGAATAAACAAGTTAATGCTTTGGAATGGACATTTAGTTTTGTTTCCCTTTGTAATTGTATGATTTTTGTTTAATACTTTAGTTTGTAATGAAAATGTATTTGAACATGTTATGCTTGTATGTCTATTGTAACTTCTTCTTTAAAGAGAAATAATAAATATGAAACTTTATAGTAAATGTCATGAGCTTTGATGAAAACCCAATCATGCCCCGACTACCATTTCCGCTGCAGGTCTGGGTGTGACATTTTCAATAACCGAAAAAAACCGAACCGAACTAATAAGTTACAATCCATATATCTTTATGTTTAAGTTTAAATTGTTTAAGTGTTTAACCAAATGCTAGTAGAAAATATTAATTTTATTATTGAATGTTAAGTGTTTACAATAAAAACATTACATGTTTATTTATAATTGAAATGATTTATTTATTACCTATAAAAAATTACAAAATTTAATATAAAAACTAAATGATCTTCAAATTATTATTAAAAAATGTCTTAATAAAAACTTTGAAGAAAACATAAAAATAGATTAGAATATTAGTTTATGTAAACAATATTAATTAAAGAGGTTAACTATAATAAACTAAATGTAAACATATAAAAATATTGTTATAATATAAATTATACCGTTTATTTTTTGAACCTTACATAATTTTTTTCAAAAACCGAAATAACCGAAAAACGAACCGAACCGACGTAAAAACCGAAAAACTGAAACCGAAAAAAACCGAAACCGAAAGGTTTTTAAAAACCGAAAACCGACATTTCGTTTATGGTTTTGATTTTGCCCAAAAACCGAACCGAACCGTGCACACCCCTATACTAAACCCCTCCTAAAGAAGGAGATCCTGATAGGGACGCCTGACCTATAGCAAGCCGCGGGCATTCATCTCCCACCATTTCGACTATACGGGTAAAAGGGGTGCACCCCCTCATGAGGTGATGGAAAATTTTTTTAACCCAATCATATGTTGTCATGTCGTTTTTC
The DNA here is from genome assembly GCA_947069175.1 of Scalesia atractyloides. Classification (NCBI taxonomy): domain Eukaryota; kingdom Viridiplantae; phylum Streptophyta; class Magnoliopsida; order Asterales; family Asteraceae; genus Scalesia; species Scalesia atractyloides. The sequence goes on from CAMTDV010000024.1 coordinate 26,892,368, forward strand.
TTCTCTAACTCCCCTCTTGTTCAGAAACATAAGGGGTGCACCCCTCATGAGAGGTGGGGAAACTTTTTTTTATTTTTTATAAACAATTAACTAGTTAATAAATGAAACATAATAAAATTACATTAAATTAAAAAACTTAATAAAATTACTAAAAAACATTATATTAAATAAAACCAACTAAAATTACATTAACTAAAAAACATTAAATAAAATTAAACCTACTAAAAAACAAAAACATAAAATATTTAGAAACATTACATTAAATAAAGATGGTTTTATAAAGGTATTTAATTTTTTTAAATTAACGGCTATAATGTTGTTCTCCAACGTTCAAAAGGTCCAACGGTCACAATCTTTCAAGCGGTGAATGTCCACTGAATTATCCTCCCCCCACGCGGTGAAAGGGGTTGGCGGAGGTGTGCCCCCCGCGGCAAACACACACCCCGCAACCTTCCCCGCTTACACCCCGCTTACCCTAAATACTACACTCCACCAAGGTGAAAACATTCTATTCTCTCCACTCTCTCTTACAAATTATTCCCTTAAGAAGTATACTTATTCTCACGCCAAAGGGTTGTTACGAGAAGAACCCCCAACATCTCTTCTCGTAACGAGACTTGCGGTGTTGTTTAGTTTGCAGATGATCCATCTAGATTGTAACATGTTTGATTCTTATTTAACGTGATTAATTTGTGGACCCTGTCACCAACGTGTTTTATTCATTTTGGTACAAGTGTGCACATGACAATAACCAACCAGCAGAACGGTAACAAAAGTAAACAATTGTCATCACAACCACAACAGACAACTCACTTAATTCTGACCCAATTGTGCTGTAATATAATTGACTTTAGTCCGATAGTGTCAATCGTTTAATTGTGAAGAGACTAAACTGTAACATTTTATTAAGTGTTATCAACCACCATTTGAATACCTGTCGCTATATGTGAAATAATTTTTAATTAAATGGTACCTTGAGTTATTGAGCTAACCACCATCTTTTAATATCACTTATAAATATGTGCAATCAAGTAAATAGGGCATTTTCATAATTCCCAGATCGCAAAGAATGGCAAACATGTTACGAAGATGGCGTGGTCAAAGCCAACACGAATGTGAGCCCGTGGATCATGATAAGATGGTAAATACATGATCCTGCAAAGTCTGTTGTTTTACAATTGAATATTATTCGTAATCCGTATTTTCTTTCCTTTAAACAACCAGATCAAAGACCTTAGGATTGCTATTGGCCCCCTTTCTGGGCGTGCCAGAAAGTTCTGTACGGATGCGTGCTTAAGAAGGTACTTAGAAGCCCGAAACTGGAATCTTGAAAAAGCCAAGAAAATGTTGGAGGAAACGCTTGAATGGAGATCAACCTATAAACCTGAGGAAATTCGTTGGGTTAGTAATCATTTTGTGTGTGTAAAATTAAAGATTTTAAATGCTATGTTATATTGTTGATAGGATGAAGTAGCACATGAAGGAGAAACTGGTAAAGTCTCAAGAGCCAATTTTGTTGATCGATCTGGAAGGCCCATCCTCATTATGAGGCCAGGGAAGCAGGTTTGTAACATGTTTGGTACTTAAGAGTGGATGACTGTTTTTTTTTTTTTTTGACGTTAGGTCTTTTTAAAAAGACAAAAAAGCCATTTTCTTTTTATGCTAATATCTAAAGTCATTTTGTTGCAGAATACTAAAACAGGCGATGGAAATGTTCGTCATCTAGTGTATCTGATTGAAAATGTGATTTTAAATCTCCCCGAAGGCCAAGAACAAATGACCTGGTTGATTGATTTCACAGGATTTTCAATGAATGCATCAAATATTCAGGTGAAAACATCCCGGGATATTGTGAACGTGCTACAAAACCATTATCCCGAGAGACTTGCCATTTTCGTCTTCTATAATCCTCCAAAAATATTTCAACCAATTTTTAAGGTACCGCGATATCTCTTAGTCCTGATCCCTTTTCTTACCATAAATCTAGCAATTAAACTGAGTACACATATTTTTTACAGGTTATAAGTTACTTCATAGACCCAAAAACATATCTCAAGATAAAATTTGTTTACCCGAGTGATAAAGCTAGTATCGAGGTTATGAAGTCGTATTTTGATACCGAAAATCTTCCAAGCGAGTTTGGAGGAAATGCTAACTTCAACTTGAAATATGAGCATGAAGAGTTTTCAAAAGTAATGGTTGAAGATGATATCAAAACCGCGAGGTTCTGGGATTCTGAGAGTGAGCAGGCTGACGAGACAAACGCGAACGATCATTGTGTCACGCCTTTAGAGCCCGAAACGCTGTAACAAAGTGAATTTGTAAGGATGAGATGAAGGTGTGGTTTGGAGAATGTATATATATATGTTATATTGCATTTGTACAAAGGAAGTGCTTCATAACTTCCCTGCTGCTACAAATGTTCATTTCAGTTTTTTTTTCTTTCTTTTTTGTATTATATTATAAATAACGGGTCATAGGTGCTCTTGTAACGTCACACCCCTTTTACACAGGTACCTCATGTTACACGGCACCTGTTGTTGTCTGGGACCCACAAACTATTGGGGTCTTCTTCACCACTCTACCCCATTCACTTATGGTCATCCTCTAAAGGTCGTGCTCCTTTATCTAATCGCCATATTAATAGCCAGCCTAGTGATGTATCGTCTCCACAGTTTGGCTACTGGCATGGGCTCAATACTTTTAGAAAGGAATAAGACCGGTATAAAATGAGACCACTTAGCACAGTTTAGTTGCAAAGAAGAGTCCAGAAACAAAAAAAAAACATGTGTTGGTAAATTTAACTAATTTTCGTTTCCTATTTAATTACTGAACCGTATCTTATACCCAGTCTAATAGAGTAAATTGCACAAAACATCCTTTATGTTTCCTCAAACTTGTAGGTTCCAGCCTTAATGTTTAAAAGTTGCTAAAAACAACCTTTAAGTTTATTTTTGTTGCGGGTTCAATCCTTTACAGCTAACCAAGTTATTTTCTTCAGTTAAGTTCCCTCACATGATCAACCAAAATGACGAATATACCCTCACATGTTATGCATGTGAGGGAACTTAACTGAAGAAAATAACGTGGTTAGCTGTAACGGATTGAACCCGCAACAAAAATAAACTTAAAGGTTGTTTTTAGCAACTTTTAAACATTAAGGCTGGAACCTGCAAGTTTGAGGAAACATAAAGGATGTTTTGTGCAATTTACTCAGTCTAATATTCATTTGGCATATGTTACTTATTAATCCATTTGTTTTACGTGTATCATGTATGTCTTTTTGTGTATGATTTTATATGGTAAAAGTTACTGGTTTTGGGATGCTCATTACTTAATATCCGATCTTAAATTGTCCGTAGTTTTATAGCCTAGTGACATTTTGGGTGTGGTAAGGCTTTGTAACCAATAGGTCCTGAATTCTATTCTCACAAATGGGGTTTTTCCCATGTTTATTAGGATTCTTCCTGAATTTGTGTATAGGCATTATGCATGCCTCGTGGAGATGGATATGATCGGGTGGTTTCGCTGGTGACACAGTGATACTCCAGTGGTCGTCAGTGATCCAAAGTTACAGTTAAAAAAAATATATATCTGATCTTAAACTCATATCAAAACGACTTAATATCAAATACGCAACTATTTTATAATAATTTCAAGTTTCTTACTACTTAAGCATCCTATTTATTAAACTCATACTATTACATAATAAATAAAATATGTGGTTTAAACTCTCGTACTCGTCTTAAAGGTTCCAGACAACTAATTTTCACATCTAGTTCAGTTTCTTTTGTCATCCCTCATAGCAAGTGAAAGTGTGGATTATATAATTATATAGTGATAATAATTTTATTATTATTATTAATACTAGTTTTTAAGAGCAAAGAACGATATATCAACCATCATGACACCGGGCACTATGACCAAGGTCGACTACTCGACCGCCACCAGCCCCTTGACAGGAGATGCGCGGAAACCCGACCTCCACCCGCCCGAAGGCACGACAGTGGAATAATCGGTAAAATCTCGTCTCCCATCCAAGTCGAACAGACGCCACTCGTATTCCTCTTCACCTGGATGCCGCAGAAAATAATTAGAAGAGTGGGAACATACCTGGGTCACAAAAAACACCAATTCTTTTCCCAACCACCTCACCATATCTCATTTGTTATTATTATTATTATTGTTGTTTTGATGATGATGATGAATAGTAATAAAAATATAAAATTCATATGGAAGGAAGTCATCTATCGTAATTGATAAGAACGAAGAGAATCTAGAGAGGAAGAGGAAGTTTCATTATCATCAAGCTAACCAACTTTTACAGCTACATCCGTTATTTAACTAACAACTACCTTCTAACAACTAACTAACTAGACATTTACCCTTCTAGCCCTTCTACAATAGACTCATTTACACTATTGACTTAACCACAATATTACATTTTTAACCCTTGTCTATCTTATTCTTAACAATACATCCCCCTTTTTTGAAAATCTTGTCCTCAAGATTCAAAGTCAGGATAGCGAGCTTGTATCACATCCCAATCCTCCCAACTTGGTTGAGTAACATGTAAACCTTTCCAATGGATTAAAACATTTACTCCCGTTCGATCACCCTTTTTGCATATCTTCCGTCCAGAATTTCCCTTGGTATCAGTGGATTGGATCTTAATTGGGGAATTGGTATAATTTCCTGGGGTTGACCTAGCGCAGACTTCAGTAAGGACACATGGAAAGTTGGATGAAGCTGGGAATCTGCTGGCAAGTCCAGCGATATGCAATTGCGCCCACTTTCTCCAGACCAGGTAAGGACCAAAATGCTTCGGCCCTAATTTTTTGATTATGATGTTTACGCAGTGTGGTCTGAACATAAGGTTGTAGTTTTACGTATACCCAATCGCCCACTTTAAATTCTCTCTCTGATCTGTGTTTGTCGGCAAACTGCTTCATTCTATTCTTAGCTTTAGCCAAGTTAGCTTTTAGAGAGACCAATTTAGCTTCTCTTAATTGGAACCATTCTTCTATACAAGCTATGTTAGTGTCATTTGGAATGTAAGGAATGTGAATTGGAGGTGGAATTCCATAGAGTGCTTCAAACGGGGACATGTTAATGGCTGAATGATAAGTGGTATTATACCACCATTCTGCCATAGTTAACCATCTAGGCCATTGTTTAGGTTTATCCATAACCATACACCTCAAATATGTTTCAAGACATCTATTGAGAACCTCAGTCTGTCCATTACTTTGTGGGTGATAGGCAGTTGAAAAATTGAGCTGCACTCCCTGTAGTTTCATGAAGTCTTTCGAAACTTGCTTAGAAAGATTGGATCCCTATCAGATAAATAGTTGTAGGACATCCATGGAGTTTAAACACAAGATCAAACATCAAATGAGCTATGGTTGAAGCTGAATAAGGATGATTTAGGGCTAGGAAGTGAGCATATTTGGTTAGTCTGTCAACACTACCAATATTGCATCTTTACCAGCAGCTTTAGGCAATCCTGTGATAAAATCCATAGAAATATCTGAAAAACAGAAGTAGGAGTGGGTAATGGTTGTAAGAGACCTGGATAAGTAGCTCTGTCATACTTAGCTCGGTGACAAATTTCACAATCTTTGACCCATTGCTTAACATCACTGTCACATTTTTTACAATAAAAAAGCTGCTTCAGTCTTTTTAAGGTAGCACAGTACCCTGAATGACCTCTAGTTGCCAAAGAGTGACATATGTGCAAGATGCCCTTCCTTAACTGATCATCATGGCCAACCACCACCTTGTTTTTTTCTTTTCAACATCTTTCCATCCCATGACCAGTGTTTAACAGTAGAAGTATGTTGCAGCCTATGAATAATAGTCTGCAATTAATCATCAGTCTCCCAACTTTTGATAATTCTAGGCCATAGACAAGGTTCAATAGAGCTTAATCCCATTCAAACAAGGCTAACCCTTCCATTCTTGACAAAGTATCAGCCACTTTGTTATTAATTCCCTCCTTATATAGGATTTCATAATTATATCCCAAAAGTTTTGCCAACCATTTATGCTGCAAAAGGTGTACTAATCTTCTGATCTAAGAGATATTTGAGGCTCTTTTGATCAGTCTTGATGATGAAGTATTTGACAATGAGATAATGGTGCTAGTGCTTAACAGCCATTAATATTGCTAATAGCTCTTTTTCATAGACTGATAAAGATTGTTGCTTAATGGAGATACCTCTGCTGACATAAGCTAATGGATGGCCTTCTTGCATTAAAACAGCCCCCAACCCTTTTGCCGAGGCATCTGTCTCTATAATGAACACCTTTGAAAAATCAGGAAGAGAGAAGACTGGTGCAGTAGTTAAAGCCTCCTTCAATTGATCAAAAGCTAACTGGGCCTCTACATTCCAAATGAAGGCATACTTTTTTAGTAAATTGTGAAGTGGCCTTGCTATGCCCCCATAGGATTTAATAAACCGCCTATAGTACCCAGATAAGCCTAAGAATCCTCTGAGTTGTTTGATTGTAGTAGGGACTGGCCAATTTTTCACAACTTCAATCTTAGAAGGATCTGTACTGACACCTTTAGAAGATATAATATGGCCCAAATATTCCACATGTGATCCTGCAAATGTGCATTTTGATCTCTTGGCTAACAGGGAATTAGCCATGAACAGGTTTAAGACTGCCTCTAAATCCAATAAGTGTTGCTCCATAGAAGAACTATACACTAAGATATCATCAAAGAAAACTAAAGCACACTTTCTTAACAAAGGTTTGAAAGTTTCACTCATTAAGGCCTGAAATGTAGCTGGAGCATTAGTGAGCCCAAAGGGTAATACTAGAAATTCAAAATGACCCTGATGAGTTCTGAATGCAGTCTTATGTATGTCTTCATCATGCATTCTTACCTGGTGGTAACCAGATCTTAAATCCAGCTTAGAGAACACTGAAGAACCCCCAAGTTCATCCAATAATTCATCAATGAGAGGTATTGGAAAACTATTCTTCACTTGTAGCTTCATTTAATTTCCTGTAATCCACACACATACGCTAAGACCCATCCTTTTTCTTTACTAAAACCACAAGGGCTGCAAATGCACTTGTGCTCTCTCTTACAATCCCCAAATCTAATAATTCTTGTGTCATTTTTTCAATAACATCCTTCTGAACAACGGATATCTGTAAGGTTTCTGAGCCACCACTTGAGCATCACTCTTCAAAATAATTTTGTGATCACATGATCGTTTAGGAGGTAAAGATGTTGGTATTTTAAAAATGGTTGAAATCTGCTCAAAAGGTCATCTAATTGAGTTAAACTTGAGCTCCCCTGTACCGAGGGTACATGGGTCATTTCATCAGTTTTCATGCTGACTAAATGCCCTTGAGCTAACCTTTTCGAACTACTAAATATCAATCCATTCTTTCACTTGAACACAAGGTAATATCAGTTGGTTCTTTAGCACTTTTAATTCAAAACCTTGCCATGCATCTTGAACTTCATTGTAAGGTCCTTAAAGTTCCATGTTATATCTGCCAAACTTTGCAGCCATTGGATACCTAAAACCATGTCATAGTTAGGCAATTGAACAAATAACACATCAGTTTTAAACCAATAGCCCTGCATCATCCACTGGATTCCTTCACAAGCTTTTGTGCATGACATTACACACAGCAATTGTAATCTTCATAAGGGGTAGATCTTTAGAAGGACATTTCATCTTGGATAATGTTTACATCTAAGAAATTATGTGTTGACCCTGAGTCAATTAAAATATGTAATTTCTTAGTGCCAATAGAACTTGTCACTCTCATCGTGGAATAAGATGTGACACCCATATAACATTCATGAAATATGTGGGTCAAGGATTTCGGGTAAATTGGGTCACCTTTTTCATTTTCTTCATCATCTTCCCAGACTTGTATAGAGAATAATTGTTTAGCCTTGCATTTGTGAGTCAAATAATACTTTTCATTGCAGCCGACACACTCTCCCCTTGCTCTTTTGTCAGCTATTTCCTTGGTGTCAAGGTTTTGGTAATAGGATTTTTTTTGTTTAAAAGGTGGTGCAAGAAGAAGGGGTAGATTGGTAGCAGTGAGTGGTGTTGGGTTGTAAACTGTTTTAGAAATTGAATCATTGGTTCGATAAGGTTTATAGGTAGGTTTTGAATAGGAAGAATGTGTAAGAAGCTTGAGATTATCATCTTCTTGTCTAGCTAGCATATATGCCTTGGTAAACTGAAAATTCGGAGTAATTTTAAGGGATTACCAATTTCTGGTTTAAGTGCTTTCAAGAATAGGCTAATCGCATATTCTTCACAAAGAGATACCCGCGTTATGGCTAAATCAAATTCTTGGCATAATTCTTGCACAGTTCCTGTTTGTGTAGTAGAAGCTAAAGAGCTCATAGCATTTTGACCCATTATGATGGCAAATCTATTAGCTATTGCCCCTTTATATTCAAACCAAGGCATACCATCAATGTTTCCTCCTTTAGATCTAACAAACGATTGATGCCATAACAAGCAGCTTCTTCAAGATGAATAATAGCAAGTCTAACCTTAGCATGTTCCGGAGTGTTGACAATCGAAAAGAAATGCTCAACTTTGCACAACCATCCTTCAACGTTCGTACCATTGAATTTAGGAAATTCAATCTTGCCTAAACGACTGAACCCATGGTGATTATAGTGTTGAAATCCCTGGTTGTTAATTTTTGTTGCTGAGAATTGATGCTAGGACCCTCCTAATGTGAATTAGGTAGGCTATCTTTAATAGATTGAATTAGCTGCATCAACGTATCCTGATTGGAACCAATTTTGGTTTCCAATAGAATGAAATTGCATCATGATCAGTTAGTCTCTGTTCTAAGTGATTGATTTCTGGTTGCAACCATTGAATCAATTGATCGAAACAATGATCAATTGAAGGAATTAGAAATGAAATAAAGGATAAACGAACTGAAATTGATCGAACAAATGATCAATTTCAAAGTTTTCAACGAATGAACGGAATCGGAAATGATCACAGTGACCGAAAGAATGGAGATTGCCAGAATGATGACGAAGAGCAGCCGAGGAACGGTGCGCTCTGATACCACTTGATAAGAACGAAGAGAATCTAGAGAGGAAGAGGAAGTTTCATTATCATCAAGCTAACCAACTGGTACAGCATACATTCGTTACACTACTAACAACTAGACATTTACCCTTCTAGTCCTTCTACAATAGACTCATTTATACTATTGACTTAACCACAATATTACATTTTTAACCTTATCTATCTTATTCGTAACAGTAACAGTAATTGTCAATTTATCCCCAAATACATAAAATATGGGGGTTTAAGAAAACTAATAATTAATAAGGAGAAACAGTAATAAAGCGCCAAAATCAAACCATTTGAAGCGGCGATCGTCTTCTTCACTCACCTGCAATTGTCGTATCGTCTTCTTCATAAGTGTTCTTCATATCAGGTATCATCTCATCCATTTCCGCTAGCTATTTACATATGCTTTCAATTGCTAGGATCTTGTTGATCGATATTTTGATTAGCTATTCCCGTGCGATTTTCAAATTTCAATTAGCTGCTTCAGTTACATCGAATTTCAGTGATTCATTACACTAGTTAAAATACATGAAATTCCTTTCAGATCTAGGTCTCCAGTGCCTTATTTCAATCGTAAGTAGCGATTTGATACAACAGTTTGCAGTAACCGCTTATTGTCTCATACGTTTATTCATTCAATCGATGCAGTTGTGTTGAAGGATTAAACCGATTCGTTTTACTGTTATCTTCATTATCTATAAGAGAATCTTAAGCATACACAAAAGTCTGTTTTCAGCCTGATCTGTGATTTAGCATGGAGGTTTTAGCTTGGTGTGCATTTATAAAGAGATTTAGTGTGACTTGAAGAATCAGAATTTAGAAATATAAAGAGTTTAGTGAGTTTAGGATTTGAGTGCATAATGTGTAGTGATCATATGTATATAAGTTATAATCTCTTGCACTTCTTATGAAACAAGCAAAGAATAATAATATAGCTATATACAAAAAGTTCACTCAAAGAAAAAAGAATATAAGAGATTACTCAGTGATATGAACTGCTTGACTCAATATAATGACTTTTTTTCACATATAACAATGAATATCATTAAAACGCCAAAACAACAAATTACAAGTAAATGGCAGGTAAACAGGCAACAAGCTGCGCCGCAACCCCTTTTTAATTCCAAAACCGATCCTACTAAAGACGAATCGACTCTTAGGCGTCGAAAGATTACTATTCACGACCCGCTGAACTCTTTTTACTATTCAATATTTGTTACCATTTTCAAGTGTTTGTTTGTAAATTTTACTGTCATAACATATATAGTAGACTTTCGTATATAACATTTTCTGTGACATGTGAAAACATAAATGTCAGATGAAAAGAAGAATCTGCCTCTTCTATTGTTTGTTCTTTGCTGTCCTTATTTGATGCTATAATTCATGTTTTTGTTTGTAAAGAATGTATATAGATCATGTATAGTTTGTAATAAAATATACTATGCACCAACTTTCTTCAACAGAGAACTAGTGTATCATGTACCATAGTCGATAGTTAATATCATTTCAATAGTAATGTAAGTTGTATAAAAATTATATTATGCATCAACCGATCTTGTACTATTAACAGCGATGACATCACACGGAGCATCAGGAAAGCCGTGGAAGCCAAAGGTTACGCTAGAAAGTTACCTAAATTTGGAGCATATGGACACCATCTCTCCTCGCTTTCTTCGAAAGGTTTTAATACGTTTGGTTAATTAGGTTTTTTTTATATACATTTTATTAAGATCATGAACACCTTTTGATTTACTCTACAGATACTTATGATACATGGATTCAAAAGTGTCAATGTTCCAAAGGTTATGTGATCTTAAGCACCATTAATGGGACATCTTTGACTAGTTACTGAAACCTCTAGTGATTTATTTTCTTCAGTATTATTTAACCTAAATAAATATCTGCAGGATGATTTATTAGATGCGGTGAGATCAATCGAGCTGATGGATGTGCACTACTCAACTCTGCAAAGTGATGTTTCGTCAAACGCGTTCCTGAGTCTAAATGACGTAATCAGAGACCTCTCACTTCTGCATTGGCAAGAATGCTGCATCACGAATATTGAAACCATCAACTCAGTGACTGATTTTGGAGAAGAACCGGCACGTAAACGTTTGAAACCCAACTGCAACCGCAACACTGTTGTGAGTCGACCTGATGCTACATTTGGCTTACAAAAGCAGATCATAAACCAGAACTCTACAATGGGCTAGACATCAACTAAGAGGAGCGATCGGGTCAAGAAATCTCCAACCAAATGGAAGGATTTTGTTTATTCTAGAAGAGGCAAAGGTGAAGTTTCTAAAAGTGGCTAAGACTTTGTTAGAGGAGAGAGAGTATAAGTAGTAATGAATAATGCATTTAGTGAGTGGGAAAATTAGAGAGTGAGGAGCAGTTTACAAGCAGTTATTGATTTGTTTTTTCCAGTTTATTAGTATGCTTATGTTAGACATTTTTGTTGTTCATGTTATTTTGTTGATTTCTAAGTACCGGAGATTTGCCCATCTTGAATCGGGCTGTTTACTTTTCAATTAATCAAATAAACTGCAGAATTTCGAGTTCCTATCATTTTGGTTCCATTGACGGGAATTCAAAATGGTCCAGACCCGAGGCAGTTCTAGTGATGGTGGAGATAACCCATGAGATCCAATTGCAGCCTTGAAACTCCAAGCGGCCAGATGGGAGAAAAACCAGAGTGGTGGAAATCGATTTGAGGATGGGGAATCCAGTTATTCGAAGTCTAACCGGCGACCCTACCGTATTCCTACTTTTAGCGGAGGAGACCCAAGAGGTAGGGTGTTGAAGGCAGAAAAGTACCTCCGGTTATATGTCATCTCGATGAAGACAAAGTTAATGTAGCGACTATGCATCTCGAAGGGGACGCCTTAGATCTCTACCCATGGGTGTCGGCTGAGCTGGAGATCACATATTTGGAGGAATTGGTTAATACTTAGTTTCAAAATCCGGCTGAATATTTATGTAGTATAAAAGTACAAGTTGTTGCTGTGCCGGAAGAATTTGCCAACACGCCATGAATGAGAATTGATAACAATTTTTGATATAGTATTTCTGAAATATTATATCAATAATTAGAATGTTACTGGTGAGTACTTGAAGGAAAAATAGTTTCTATGGTGCTTCTATAGTTCAATATGTTCAAAAATGAAGTACACATGAACCAAAGCATTAGGGACGAAGTTCTCCACCGTCACTAGAACCAAAGATTACTAATTTACTATACATATACATTAAGAAACTTTTGTGAGCTGGGTAAATGGGTAGGATCAAAACAAATCAAATCGGGTCAACATGAATCAAGGAAAACACCTCATCCTTATCTATTACAAAGCTATTTATCCTTTTATTGAATTTGGCAACATTCTATCATCTATGCATATTCAATCTTTGTATCCATGGAAAACGGTCCTATATTGCTTGAACTTTAACAATGTTGCAAATAACTTAAACATGAAATAACTTATTAAACATAATAACAATAATAATAATATATACCTTCTGGTTGAGTGGTACTCTCATGACTTTCTAAATAAGAGATCATAGGTTGGAGTCTTTTTTGAACTGATAGGTTGGCATTGGCGGATCTAGACTAAACTTTTAATGGGTAACGTTCAATTTCTTTTTACCGTACTTCATACAATGTAAACTGAAATTATAAAGTGACCCATAATCAATTGCACATTTGCACATAAACCTTAATAAATTGCACATAAACTCTAAAACCAATTGTACATAAACCTAAATAAATTGCACGTAAACTCTAAAACCAATTGCATATAAGCCCTAAATCCGGTTCGGGTCGGATCATATGAAAAAATATATAATAAAACTAGAATTTATATAATCAACAAAAGTATGTCAAACGTCGTCACAAATGAACAATGGAAATCAAACATATCTAAAGTTTTTATATACGGGCTTTCATTTTTTTTAAATCTAACCATGGCTCTTTTAAGTACGAGCTCGAGCTCAACTTGACTCAACTTGACTTTGCTCGATTACAACCTAGAAATATATTAAGATGCATAATGGATTTGTTGTGAAGAGTTTTCTAGTTTTTGTTGCTTGTTATTCTTGTTTCTATAGCCCATTGCATCATAAGTATTCTTATTCAATGGAAAAACTTAAGAAATTAGAATTGTTTTAATCAAGTATCATATAAAATAAAAATAACAACTCAACAAGAATCAATAAAAAAACATTTAGATGTTGTTTTTGCATTTTAATTAATATACTATAAACCAACCGCTAAAAAATACGAAACTTGAACCTAAAATCTCTTCTTTATGTGACTTGATCTGAAATGTTATTTTTATTTTGGTTGTCGGATCAACCGAAACCAACGCATGTGCAGATGAAGCTGACACATACAGCAGGGAATATCGAGATTGCTCCGATTGCCTTAATAAAGTACAACCTGGTAACCCTATACGAGGTCTAAACCATTAAGTGCTCAACTAGTAAGAGGTCTGAACCATTAAATGTTGAACCAATAAGAGGTCTGAACCATTAAGAGCTAGTATAATGCTTAACCGTTTAGAGGCAAATGTCTGACCAATACAGATTAAAGGTATTAACCATTCAGACTCGATATAATGCTTAACCATTCAGAGACAAATGTCTGAACCATTCAAACATTTGCTCGCGAAACAAACAGTCTGAATCATTAAGTACTAAACCAGTAAGAGGTCAACCATTAAGAGCCTTATTAAGAGGTAACAAATGGCCCCTTAGTCTAATATGAATTCGGTATAAGCAAGCTAGTAGATCTTAATTGGATGCTAATATATGAAATTAACTAATTAGCGATGGAAATTGATTTTAAGACTATGTAGTTTGGTTATTGGTTTATAGAAAATGGAACGTGAGAGTTTGTCTATATATCTGTATAAATATGAAATAAGAAAAAACAATAATAATATAGCCGTTTTTTTACCGTTGCCCAACGGTCATTGACCAAAACAAAAATGGATCCAGCGTTTTAAATTAACACGCCCTCAATTTTTTTTTTGAAAATCACGCCCAGGGGCTGTGGTATCGGGGTTTTCGGACGTTTTTGTTTTTTTTTCTCTCCACGCCCTTCCAAGTCACCTTTATAGGTGGTCTAGGAATAAAAAATAAATAAATAAATAAAATAATAAATTGGTACTTCAATGTGCCTTGGAGGAAAGATGAGTGTTGGAATCGTTAAAATGAGTTTAAAAAGGCATAGACATCAAGGGTTGGTTCTGCTACAAATCATATTTATCTTACAAACTGTAAGAACATATCTTAGCACTTAAAAAAAGTTAAATTAGCATATACCAAAATAATACATACATAAAAGTAGCAAGTTTGAATTATATTAGCACATCGAAATTAAACAAGATAATTGATTTTAGCATGTGTGTGAATGATATAGCACTTTTCTTAATCAACATATTGAAAACCATAGGAAGAACTAAATAAAGAATTCATTGATTGTTAGCATAATTATAGGGAATTCAATATCATTGATATTATTTAGGTTATTATTTTATCATTTTTCTGTAATTGGTTGGATGCCACGTGACATTTTTTAAATGGTTCTTACAGTTTGTATGCGAAATGTGGTTTGTATTTGATCCTACTCCGTTTGACAGTTTGACATATACAAAAAGATATTGTTTGGTATGTGTTAGTTTTCCATCATCCATGCATGAATGTAGCTTCGGTTAAGTGTTGGTATACTTTCAAGAAATATACCCGAGGTAAAGTGATAATGTAAAATCAAAATACCGATAGCTTTTCTTGTAAAGAGAAATATACAAAAAGATATTGTTTGGTATGTGTTAGTTTGTTTTTGCTAAATTAACTTTTTTTTTAAATTTAGCGACCCTATACTTGTAGATCATGACTTCCTTTGCCAACTTTTCTTAATAACTAGATACTAAAGATGTATTTTTTGATGAACAACTCTAAAACAAGGGTTATTGGATTTAAATAACTTAAACTTTTACCAATTGGCCGATAACACTCTTAACTTTCGATTTGTATACCAGCACTCCCAATTTTTAACTTATTGGCCGATAATGCTCTCTAACTGACTAAACCTTAACCCAGTTAACTGATGTCAGCTGCCACGCCATCGAAAAATGCCATGTCAGCTGCCACGTCACCGAAAAATGCCACATCAGCAAAAAAAGGGCCACATCAGCAAAAACTAACTGGGTTGGGTCCAGTCAGTTAGGGAGTGTTATCAGCCAATAAGTTGAAAGTTGGGAGTGCTGGTGTACAAATAAAAAGTTGAGAGTGTTATCAGCCAATTGATAAAAGTTGGGATTTATTTAAATCCAATATCCCCAAAACAATTATATTCAATATATAGTCGTTAGTTTGTTTTTACTAAAAAAAACTCATTTTTTTATATTTATTTTTATTTAGCGACCCTATACTTTAGATGATGACTTCCTTGCCAAGTTTTCTTATAATAATGACTTCCTGCCAAGTTTTCTTAAAAAGTTAAAAAAATATAAAAACATGGGTATGGACCTTCTCATCTCATCCATTCATCTTGCTCCTTCCACGTCTCACTCAAAGTAGGTAATTTACTGCTTCTTGCTTTCAATTCATTATTTTACATCCATGCATACATACACACATCATGTTATCAACAATCATTCATAAGAATTATGAAGCACATAACTTTTAGATAAAGCATGCACATTCGATTTGGGTAGGGAGGAGCCTCTAAAAAATATCAATTTGGTTTGTGTTATAACGAGCTCTAACCAGAATGGGTTCCGGTTGGAATGAGCCTGTCAAAAAAAAACTGAGCTTGACCGAAACAAGCTATATGCAAATTCTTTTTTAACCTGAATCAACACAATTGTTGAATAACTGATCGCGATTGTTGAATTGTCGTCCCTAAATCAACACAGTTTTTGAATAATTGGTCACGATTGTCGTCCCTACATACACTGTAGCCGCCTGTTAGCCAACCCAACATGATTGACACTATGTCATAAATCTCTATAAATCATTAAATGTTTCGATTTTGTTACTAAGTTGTGAGCTTTTATCTTCCATGAAACCTTTTTTTTTCAAGATCAGAGTTATATAATTGATAAATGTGGCCAAAGTGAGAGAAAACAATGAGTCCACAAGAGGAGAATACCGAAAACACCCCTGACCCGACAATGATATCTTCGGTTGATGATCCCAAATACTGTACAAGGAAGAGATCTGATGAAGCTGGTTTTGTGGACAATGCAAAGGAAAACATGAAGTCTTTTTTTCATGCCTCTTTTGATGAACACAAGACTTGCTTCAAGGCAACTTGGCACAAGGTATGTGTCTACGCATGCGCGTTTTTTTTTACTAAATAAATAAAACATTTGTTACAAACTCATGATTGGTTTCAATTTGACAGATGACTGAAAGATTCCAAGAAGACACTCAGCGAAGAACTAAGAACTAATCATTTGGCTATGTATTATCGTTTATTTTGAATTTCGGTTACTTAACATGTTTTCTTTCTGCACAAACGATTGATGATCAAAACTGGTATTCGGTAAAGACAATAATAGTTACATTTTCATTCGTCAAAATAAATGTTATTGGGTAATTTTCAATTGTCCGGTTTACAAAAATCCCTCGTAAATGATTTTGTTTATCCCCACAGTAGAGATGCAGATTTGGAGATGAGTTTCGTAGCAGTCGTCACCTTTTCCAACCTGCACATAGTATAACATTTTGTTTGTCGATAGTTTGTATAAAAAACTTTAAACTGATAAAAAGATTACTTTGAGATTTCTTCAACAGCTTGCATAACTTTTTCAGAATTAGTTTCCACAACTTGACCTCCAAGAATCATTTCATTTAAGATGGTATGCATCTGTATAAAATTAAAATTAAAATAATAATAAGTATTTATTATTATTCTTAATAGGCCATTAGGGGGTGGGGGTGGGGGTGCTCCACTAGCCATCAATCACCACACCCAATCACCAAACGCCACGTCATCGAGCCAAATTCCATCACTAGTGGTTGGGGTGCCCATCACTCACCACTCCTCCCCAACGGTCAAATTTGCAATGGCTAACTCATCTCTCAACGCGTGATCAACATAACACGTTTTCCCCATCACTCGTAGCCAAGGGTGGCGGCGGTGTTCCACGCGTGATCACCGCCACCACGCTGGCGCCCCCACTCCCCTTACACAATTGAAAAGAAGGATTGATGATCAACAAATGAAAGCTACCTTGCTATAATTGAGAACAATATCGAGTTCACATACATTGTTGAAGCATTTTTCCAAAGTTTCCACATAGACTGAAGAATCAAACCCACATGATGAAAAATCGCCATCGAGGTTACGGACTTAAGAATGATAAAAGAAGATAATAATAATTGAAATTGGTGAGCGTACCTTGTATAAGATCAAACATGGCCAACTCATTTTCAGAGCTGTCAAATACAAAGACAAAGTACAAAGTTGCGAAGAACTTGTACACGAGCCGTGTATCCTGGAAGAACACCAAGAATCACAAACGGGTACTTGACGTGTTTGTTTGACAAATGCAAGAACAAGTTACTCATAAGATTCGCACAAATAATACTCGATGTGTATGTTTCTTGACTTATTGTATTACTATAATCATAGATTACTTAGGGGCTGTTTGGCAACTTCTGAATGGTTACGTGTTGAACCAATAAGAGGTCTAAACCATTAAGAGCAAGTATAATTCTTAACCATTCAGAGGCAAATGTCTGACCAATTCAGATAAGAGGTCTTAACCAGTCAGACTCAGTATAATGCTTAACCATTCAGAGGCAAATGTCTGAACCATTCAGACATCTGCTCGCGAAACAAACAGTCTGAACCATTAAGCGTTGAACCAGTAAGAGGTTTGAATCATTAAGAGCTAAAAAACAACCCCTTAGCTTAAATGTAAATTTCTATACAAGATTGTCGTCATTCATGTCTCTATAATCTTATTTGTGTTTTCATATTTCCCCAAAATAAACGAGTTTTGGAGACAAAGGTTTCTTCATGTTATATTGAAGTATATGATTTAAATATAAGAACATACACAAATCACCATGAAATAAGAAGAATCAGCAGAAGCAAAACACATTTGAGCGAGAAGTAAAAAAATTACCGGACCCAAAAAGGAGCCACCTTGAATGAAATTGGTTACATTTTCAGGCTGCAAGCATAAGACTGGAAGAAGAAACAAAGTTTAATAACGAGAAATACTTTACTTCAAACTGGAATGAAAACAGAGTCACTGAGTTTGTATACTAGAGGTATCACATTCTCTGCAGATCCTTCCAACCAATAGATATAAACTACTATGAGCAGGATTCATTATACTAAATTTCTATTATGTATTCAATGAAGCATATGTATATATGTGTATATATATATATATATATATGATTATTATAAGATCCTAAGTAACAATTCTCATCTCCTTTTTGATGTCAAATTCCGAAAATTGATGCCGAATTGAAGAAGAAATCATAAAGAAAAACCTGAATAGATGCTGCGAATTAGTTGCTGTTGCTGCTCCACAGGCTAACCTTCCAACAACACAAATTTCATGTAAACACCTCAATTAGGTTTAACAGAAGCAAGCAAGTGATGTGATGTGATTGAAATTGGTACCGTATAATTGTAGAATTTAGCGAGACGAGGCTTGCCTTGATTGTTGATCACTATCATAGCCAGAATCATGATTCAAACCGACCGACTGAGCTTCTTGCTCTCAAAATGAAAGTTGAACAAGTTCCTGGAGAAGACATCCAATCCAAATTTCATTGTAAAACGACGATGGTGGATGATCTGTGAATGAATTCTGACACAAAGGCCCATTGGGCTGTAACCAGCCCAGCCCAACCCTTTAACGCTGGAGTGTTTTAGTTATATGGGCTGACACACATGATGGGTTGTTCTTTCATACCACCCCTCCCTTCCTCATTCTACTCACGGAGGGACTTTTATCAAAGAGTTAAATACCATTTTAGTCCTTGTGTCTGGACTATTTTATTAGTTTAGTCCAAAGGTTTTGTTTTTCATACGTGGGTTTAAAAAGGTTTCACCGTTACCATTTTAGTCCACTAGGTTAACTCCATCCATTTTTTCTGTTAACTTCTTAAAGGGGCTAAAGTATAAAGTTTGTAAACTCATCCCGAAACACCCCACCCTTAAACCCTTGTCTCCCTGTTTCAGGTTTCCAGCGAAGAACCAGAGAATTCCAGCAACAACCTCTCTTACCCCATTCCATTCACAAGTTAAACCCACCATTCCTATCCACATCTCCGACGATCAGATTCAAAATTCCGGCGATTCCAAAACTTCTAAAAAACGCGACTGCTGTATTATCTCCAAATTCCAACAAGGACGAATAATGTGAACACATTAAAACCGGACCTGCTAAGAGTGACAAAAACAGAGCAAAACTAAATAGCTCAATTGATAAACTAACTAGGACCTCACTTTTCAAATTGAACGATAATGTGAAAGCTGAAAAGTACATAACTGTTCATCTAGTTCCAGTTATTCAATCAAAAGCTAAAGCTTTGAAATTGAAGGATGGCATTAGGATAAACTCTTCTGCTCAAACCCAAGAGTTGACTGTGTGTATAGTGTTCAAAGATTAAATAAACATTATAAATAGGAGAAATCAATTTTCCTACATCTAACATTTCATGAATTATATTTGTAGAAAAAGTGGGTGTTTGACACAGAAAATTTATCTTCAAAAACACAAAAATTTGCCAGTTATATTTGACTTAAAACGCGTGGAGTTTAACGGACGAATCAAAAATTAAAACGAGATCCCAAAATTGATGGAGTGAAAGAATTATAGTTTCTAAAATCGGATTTTATTCGGTCCAATCTGTTTAATACGAAACAATTACGCGTGATAATCGATCCGCTATAATTGGAACTGATTTTATTCGTTCCAATTCAAACGGATATTTTTAGATGTTTTGGAATTGCCGGTATTTGTGAATCTGATCGTCGGAGATGTGGTATGTTAGGTCCAAATACAACAGATCGCCAACAACCGGTGTTCTGTTGAGCTAAAATATGTCCCATCCTTCGCTGCCAGATGAAATATTCATTTCTCTTCAGCATAGGTGGCTTAAACATCGATCAAATGTTGGACTCAGGTATGTTTTGAGACAATTCTGATGGTTTTCAACAGATTTTGTTTTAAAGCTCTTAAATGCAATAAAACTCTGTTTTCCACAAATTATCAAACGAATTAGCAAGAAGAGCTGATCTTTCAAATCAAATTGACAATTAAATCAAATTGTGATTGACCAAGCTCTGATACCAATTGCTAGGATCTAAGTTTGAATTAGTTGTGATTTTTGTTTTAAAAATGGAATGTGAACGTACAAATCAAAGT
The DNA here is from genome assembly GCA_947069175.1 of Scalesia atractyloides. Lineage (NCBI taxonomy): Eukaryota > Viridiplantae > Streptophyta > Magnoliopsida > Asterales > Asteraceae > Scalesia > Scalesia atractyloides. The sequence goes on from CAMTDV010000024.1 coordinate 26,912,862, forward strand.
GATATGCAGCGGAAATGTATGGAAAACCTTTTATTACAACTAATGGTCGTTTGTTTTAATCATCATGCTTTCAAACTTATAGTTTTTGCATGTGAATCGCAAACTCCCCCTTAGCCCAATAAGAACGATGATACTACAGAAATGCAGAGAAGATGATAGGCGAAATGATCTTTTAGATAGATGGTTAAAACAGTACAAGTGATGAACTATTTATACTACACTTCTAACCTCTGAGCATCTTTGATGACGTCAGGGTTGATAGTGACATGTAACAAATAAAACTAACTCTAAGGACTGCTCTACCTAAACTCTGATCAGTGCCAAGCACTGTTACATTGATTATAAAACTAATAAAAGCTAAACACTGATCTCTATCCTCTGCTTGAGTCTTCTGGCAAACCTTTGATGTTTGTTGTTTAGCCAGGGCAGATGATAGAAGGCAGAGCTTAGGCATAACAGAGTTTATTGAACAGAGCTTGTAAACTCTGTTAACAGGATCAAACATCTGATGTGTATTTGGCTTTATATCATATGTTCCTTTTTGTAGGGTTCAATCCCAACAATCTCCCCCCTGGAACAGATGATGCCAAAACACATTTATTTTTTATCTTTATTTCTCAACAAGAGTTCTCTTATTTGACCTTTGAACTGAAGTTCAAAGTTAAGAGTATCATCAGCATCCTTTTCAAGTTCCAGATTCATCAGATCATTGAGGTCATCTGCATTTAACCCATATGCATCCTCCATGCTTATCTTGGAAACTTTGCCATCTGATTTGAGCAATGTCAATTCATGGTTGTCTTTGTTGACCTTCCATTTTAGAATTTCTGGATCAGATGGCTTTCTAGGATGATCTTTATTTGTTGAGAGTGGTAATTTGAACTGATGTGCCATTTTAGATAAGGTTTCTCTCATAACATTGCTTGCATCATCAAAGTGAAATTGGATTTGATCCATGATTCCTTGTTTGATGAGGTCATGCTCATACCTTCTCTCATCTTCCTTTGACATCTCTCTCTGCCTTTTTCTTTGGTTTAAGGCTAGGATGGATTGAGAAGATGTTTCAAAAGATTTTTGTGAAGGTTGGGTCTGATGAGCTGTATCCTCTGATGGATATTCAGGCTTCTTTGGCAAAGTAGGATCTGTCTTTCTTCTTTCTTTAAGCCTCTTATAAGTGTCAATCACATTAACCTCTGACCATCTGGTGATTGATTCTTTGACCCATAGTGAGCTGCTATCAGTTCTTCTTTCATTCTCTTGAGCTTCAACACTTTATCTGGCACAATCTTTTTGTACTTGTTCCAGTCTGGAGGAGTAGGCTTTTTGAGTGGATCCTTCAGCATTTCTTGCATTCTGACCACTTCTTGCTTTAACTCACTCACAGTCCAGTCCTTGAATTGTGCCTTGTGGCTTTGTATTGCTTGTTTTTCATAATGTGTTCAATATAATCTGCTTTTAAGCTTTCATCATCTTTTTCTGATAGTCTTTTGCTCAAGTCTCTGGAAAAATCTTCAAGTTTACTGACCTTGCTTAACTGATACTGCATGTGACTCTGCACCTCTCTATTACATTTTCCTGTGTGTCTCTCTTTGTGATATCCTTTGTTTATTGGGCTTTCAATTGCACATATTCATCCAAGTTCCTTGGTTTGGGATATCCTTCAAGAGATGGGAAATCCCTTTTATCTGGATTATCTTCTGAAAAAAAAGACTTTATATCTTCTTTTACAGCTGGTAGATCTAGATGGAATTGAGCAGATAAAGAAACTGGTTGAAAGTGGTTTGAGGTTTTGCAGAGATGGGTTTTGAAACAGATATTTGTGGTCAGTGGTTGTGATGAAAATGGGAGTGGTGAAGGTATGATGTTCTCATCTTCTACAACATTTGTCATTCTTCTTCTTTTAAAGATGAGTTTGGGTGATGGTGGTTTTGAAATTCTTGTTTGTGTGGAGATTTGATGAGTGGAGGTTGAAAATGTGATCATAGCAGTGGTTGGGTTAACATCTGCTATAACCACTGATGCATCAACAGATGTTGGCACAACAGTAGTTGTAACATCTGTTGTGGTAGTGGGTGGTGTTTGAGATTTTGTGGGAGCAGAGAATGTGGTTGGATTTTCAACATTTTTGGTTTTAGAAGAAGTGGATGTTGGTTGTCTTGTTTTCCTAACAACTCTCTTCTTTTGCTGAGAAGTACCAACCTCTTCTTTTTCCTTTTGTTGAGTAATCTTTTGCTCAACCAAAGATTTGCTCTCATCTCTAACCCTCTGCTTATTTCTCTCATTTTCCCTATTCAAAGCATTTTGAGTTTCATCTGGTTTCTTGCTACCATCTGCTCTTGGGATAACTACTGTTGGTCTTGAGGATGGATCAGTTTTGAGCTTTAGCACTTCTCTTTCATTCTCCCCCTTTTTGGCATCATCTATATTGACCAGAATGATAGTGGGAGGAGAAGTGCCAGTGGTTTAGAGAAGATGAGCTTTTATAGCCTTGATGTCTGCACTTGTGTCATTATACCTTGCATCAACCAAATTTCTGAAATTCTCCATGTGATGTGCATGTTGGATGTCATCATGTTCTCGTTGTTGTTGAAGCAGATGATACATTAATTTCCGTAACTCAGCAGTGGTTATTGTGGCTAGAACAGAGGATTGACTTTTGGATTGAGCTAACATCTGCTTCAACAAATTTTTGATTTCATCCACATAATTTTCTATCTTTGAAACTCTCTCCGTCAAATCCATGTATTTTAGCTCATCACCTAACTTAATAGGATCATCTGAACGTCTACCACTTGTGGTAGTTTTATCTGTGTTATCATGAGCAGAGGTTTCAAAACTTGCTTCAAACACAGATGCCTCTTTGTCTTGGTACTGGGGACTTCCAACTACATCAGAGGATACCTTGGTAGCCTCAGCAGTTGTTGCCTTCAACAGAGTCTTATAGATGTAACCACTATCCAATTGAAAACTTGGGAGTTTTGCAATTGTAGTAGCTGCTCTTGTTGAACTATCACCAAAGGTTACTTGTAACCCAAAGGATGTGGCCTCTTCAGTTGTTGATGGGTTAGAAAAGATTGAAGAATCAGACCCTGTCACATTCAGGAGTAAATTCTCAGTGATAGGTTATTGAGAAGAACTGGTTAATGTCTATTCTAAATCAATTGCATTCAACAAAGGTAATATGGTGGGTGGTAGTTTCTTTATTAGAGAAGGTTGTGGAGAAGAAAGAGACATTGCTCTGGGAGAGGGGCTGTGGAAGATAGAACCAAGTGGATCTAGAGCTTCATAATTTGGTGTCCCTGTGTTTACAACTTTATCCTGTTGTGAGGATGAAGGAGGAGTTTGGTATTCAGGTTGAGATATTTCTAACATCTGCTGTGAAGAAGTAGCAGCAGTGTTTTCAGGTGACTTTTGTGATGTCACTGGGTTATCTTCAGGGATCTCATCTTCCAGAAGTCCCTTTTTATTTCTTGGTTTGGTGGTTTTTTGGATTGTTTCTTGGTTTTCTTTTTGGTGATTTTTGGTGTGGGTTTCAAGACTCTGGTTGTCATGCCCTGATCACCAAGAGCAGTGGGCTCAGTAGCAGGAGGTTGAGATTGAACATTTTGTTCATTTAAAACAGGCTCAGCCTCCTCTACTTGTGTTTTTTATTTTGTTTGATTGGTGATGCGAGTAAAAGTTTCATGTGTAAGGCGACCATGTGGTGTTATAGCCCCTTGTTTAACAGCATCACCAATCTTCTTTTAAAGATAGACACTTAAAAACCTTGGATGCATCAGAAAAGGTGCTCTATCCTTTTGAATGTTTTCAAAATTTGTCACTAAGTCATTGAACAATACTTGGGAAAAGTAAAAATCAGATTTTTTAAAATAGCATAACCCAAGTATTGAATGTTCAAAGGTATCTCACTAAAAGCCGTTGACTTGGCAGACATGCAGGTTAACAAAGTATGAAAGAAAAACTTCATTTCAGCAAGAAATTGAGGTTTGTAGATAGTTTTATCTTTCAGTTGACCAACATACCCTCTTTCGATGAACTCGTGTTGTAAGTCTGCGATTGGGAAGGTAGTTGCATGGTTTAGGTCATTTAACCCAAAAGCCTATGAAATCGAAGCAGGTGTAACTTCCAACAATGTCTTTCCCACAGTGGTGACAATAAGATAGGCCACTTTATCTGTGTAATACACCTTGGCATTTGCCCAGAACTCTCGTAAAGATGTACGATAAATGGGAGCAGTGATTTGCATGAGTTCTTTGTACTTTGACTCTTCCAACACTTTGATCATTGAATGATATTGCGTATTTGAGTTCGTTTTTTTTTTCAAAAATTGCAACATAATTGTGTCGCTTTTTGAAGTTGAGGATCACCATGATTATCAATGAAGAAGAACAGTTGTGAAAGTGAAGAAGATTTGAGAGAAAACCGCTTTTAGAATTTTGAATTCGATACGGCAGAGGTAAAAACTCTGTTTGGGATAAAACAGGGTTTTATAAAGTGAAAAAGTGATGATGACGTGGCAAAGATCTGACGGTTATCATCTGTCCACGTGTATCCTCTGATAGTGTATGGAAGACAGTTGTTATGGTAAACACTGTTGTGTGTCAACAGTGGATGAAAATCTGTGTTTTGAGTTTACACTATCAGTGGATATGGTCAACGCAGTGGTTTAACCAATCAGAGGATACACTTTGTCCAGTGGATAGATTTTCCAAGCCTATTAGTGTTTTGAAAGAGCAGTGGTTTGAACAAACTTTAGAGATTTATTGAAAACTTCAATTTTGACTATTTTTAAGGATAGATTTTTGATTTTCTGAAAACATTTATTGCTATTACACATGGAACACAAAAACTTTGTTTTCAATCCATCTTTAGCATTCCAATTCTAGAGATCAGACTTTTAAAAGTAGATATATCTAAAGCTTTGGTTAGAACATCTGCTAGTTGATCTTTAGTATGGACATGTTGTAAAAAAATCAAACATTTTTCATAGCAATCTCTCACAAAGTGATGTCTGATGTCAATGTGCTTTGTTGTGGAGTGTGAAACAGGATTTTTAATGATGTTTCAGCTGCTTGACTATCTATCTTGAAAGGAGTCTTTAAAGCAGTTACACCAAAATCCAGCAGTTGATTCTGAAGCCACAAAAGTTGAGCAATGCAACTTGCAGCAGCAATGTATTCTGCCTCTGCAGTGGATGTGGAAACTGCAACTTGCTTTTTGCTTTTCCAGGACACTAGGCAATACCTAGAAACTGAACTCCTCCTGATGTGGACTTCCTTGTGGTGTGACAACCAGCAAAATCACTATATGAGTAACCTGTAAGCTCAATGTTTTCATTAGCAGGATACCAGATACCAAGTGTGGGAACACCTTTTATATACCTGAATATCCTTTTCACAACAATTAAGTTTGACTTTCTAGGTGCTAACTGGGATCTGGCACAAACACATGTTGCAAACATGATCTCTGGCCTAGAAGCAGTTAGATACAACAAAGACTCAATCATACTTCTGTAAAGAGTTTGATCAACCAAGTCATCTTTTTCCTCAACAGTGACAAGCTTTGAGGTTGCCATGGGTGTGCTACAAGGTTTATAGTCATTCTCAAATTTATTAAGTAGTTCTTTGACATACTTATTTTGATGAATGAAAGTGCCATTGTGCTTTTGTTTAACTTGAAGACCAAGAAACATTGTAGCTCACCCATTGCACTCATTTTAAACTCAGCTGCCATGAGTTGTCTAAACTCTTCACATATAGCAGTGCATGTGAATCCAAATATGATGTCATCCACATAAATTTGGACAAGCATCAAGCTTTTTCCTCTCCATTTCAAAAATAAGGTTTTGTCAATTCTACCCCTTGAAAATCCAATGATAAGAGAAAAGTAAGAAAGAGTTTCATACCAGGCTCTGGGTGCTTGTTTGAGACCATACAGTGCTTTGTTTAACTTGTACACATGATCAGGATAGAATGCATCTTCAAATCCAGGAGGTTGACACACAATACACTTCTTCCTTGATCTTTCCATACAAGAATGCACTTTTGATGTCCATTTGATACACTTTGATGTTGTGGTTGGCAGCAAAGGCTAAGAACAGTCTGATAGCTTCTAACCTTGCTACAGGAGCAAAGGTTCTATCATAGTCAATACCCTCTTCCTGTCTGTAACATTGAACCACGAGCCTTGCCTTGTTCTTGACAACAATACCCCTTTCATCCGTTTTGTTCTTGAAGACCCACTTTGTGCCAATAGGACATGCATCCTTAGGCAATGGTACAAGTTCCCAAACTTGTTGTCTTTTGAATTGTATGAGCTCCTCTTGCATGCTTCTATCCAACTATTGTCTCTTAGTGCCTCTTGGTACTTGACAGGTTGTGTGAGTGATAGAAAGCCAGCAAAGAGGCAAATGTTTTGGGATTGGCTCATTGTGAGCACTCCCTCATTTATGTTGCCAATAACTTGATCCAATGGATGGATTTTGAGGAAAATCAATTCACCTTGATATGGAATGATTGCATTTTGAGGTGAAGGTTGCAAATGTGTATCATCTGACCTAACCTCTGCTGGTGAATTTGAAGGTCTAGTCTCTTATTGGAATGGTGGTGGAGGTATGGAGTATGGAAGTGTGATTGTGTTATTTTTGTCCATATGGTGTGGACTTTTATCAATAGTGGTTTGGTTTTGAGAACTGGCAGAGGTTTGTGGATCAACAACTGTTGAGCCAGCAGAGCTTTCACCATTGTTACTAACATCTGCTCCTCTGGTAGCATGACTGACTTTGAAATTTGGAAAGACACAGTCATATCCTTGATCTTGAACTGTTGATTATGATGTACTGCATGGTTAGTCTTGACAGACACATCTTCAAATGTATTTTTTTCTAAATCAAACAACTCAGCAGGGTTTGTTGGGATTTTCAATGAAGAAAGTTCATTGAACCTCACATTCAAAGTTTCGTCAACACACTTTGTCCTAGAGTTAAAAACTCTATAGGCTTTGGTCAGTGGTTGAGTATCCCAGAAAATAACCACAATCAACTTTGGCTGCAAACTTTGAAATTGAATCTTTTAAATTTAGAATGAAGCATGGACAGCCAAAAACTTTGAAATATGAGATCAGAGGTTTGATTTTGTAAAGAATTTCATAGGCAGTCTTTTGATGTCTGGGGTTAATCAAACCTCTGTTTTGAACATAGCAAGCAGTGTTTACAGCCTCTTACCAAAAGGACAAGGGTAAACCTAAGTCTGTAAGCATGGTTCTTGCTGATTCAATTAAAGTTCTATTTTTCCTTTCAACCACCCAATTTTTTCTAGAGTCCTTGGGATGCTATATTGCCTAACAATTCCTTTTGACTCACAGAAAGCATCCAACTCCCTGTTCCTAAACTCTGTCTCATTGTCACTTCTAAAATTTTTTACCGGTAGGTCGAATTGCTTTTCAACTTGTTTGACAAAATTTTGCAAAATGCTAGCAGTTTCATCTTTAGAATGCATGAATAAAGTCCATGTAAACCTTGAAAAATCATTAACAATGACCAAACAATACCTTCTCTTTGTGAGACTCATGATTTTTACAGGGCCAAACAAATCCATGTGCAGCAATTGCAAGCACTGGGTTGTTTTGGACTCTTCAGTGACTTGTAAGAGCTTTTATGTTGTTTACCTTTAAACAGGAAACACAAGTCTTTGTTTTGAGGCAAACCTCTGACAAGACTTTGTCTTGAGAGTGGAGATAGTTTTGAGATTTGTGTGCCCAAGTCTTCTATGCCATAACTCTATCTCTTTGTTTGATGCAACTGAGAACAGGCGTGATTAGACATTGGTTATTTATTAACATATCAACCACATACACATTGCCACTCCTGTGAGCAACAAGTTGTGCTTAACTCTCAGCAATGATTTGATCAATCTTTTTAACAACTTCTGGTCCTACAATTTGATATGTTTTCTTTGTATAGAAGGATCCATATCCTTTGTCACTCATTTGTGAAACACTCAGAAGATTGAATTTTACATTATCAATGAGGTTAACATTTTCAAGTTTGAGTTTCCCAGCTTGAACACACCCAGACCCTAACACCTTCCCTTTTGAATTATTACCAAAGGATATATCACCCCCTCCATGAGCCAATAAATCTTTGAGCAGGCTTTACATCCTGTCATGTGCCTGGAGCCTCCACTATCTACATACCATAGACTATCAAGGCAAGTAGAAGCTCCCTGCACACAAGTAAATAACTAGTTCAGGTGGGCTTCCAAAGCCAAAATGGCTTTGGATGGGGTCAAGACTGTCCAATCTCAAATTCAGGAGAATGGTCAGTGGTTTGAGTTTGTCTTTGTAACCACTGCTGTGAACCATTTCCTGTCAGATGTTGATAACCATAAGGATGCCTATTGACTCTTGGTTTTGAGGGTTTTTTGTAACCCTCATAACTAAGAGGAACCTTTTGATAAATAGGTTGGCCATATCCTCTTGGAAACCTGTTGGCAGGTGGTGCCATCTGTCACTTGTACCTCTCTGGGAATATAGGTTTTGGTTAGTGTTTTAGTAACAGATGTTTCAACTGGTTCAAAGATCTGCTTAGATTTATTTCTAGCAGAACTTGAACTTTGACCTTCAAGAGCTTTTGTTTTGATCTCTTTTACCTTTTCATCATAGGTTTTAAGATAAACACACTCTTGACTTTTGTGATTTGTCTTCTCACAGATGATACATTTTGAGGAAATTGGGATCATACAAGTTTTGTTAATGTTGTAACATTTGTCAAAAACGGGTTTTCCAAACCCGCTTCGTTTGTAATCGAATATCAAGTTATAAATGTTTCGTTGCGTATTTATGTTTATTTTAATTTTAAACGATGCATAATTAATAAACAAATTAGAATTTAAAAGCTATAATTGTTAAAAAGTAAAAATAAAATAAATAAAATGAAAAACAGGCTGCCGGACTCGAACCCGGGTCAGCCGGAGAGCCCAACAACTTAACTCGCGCACATATAACCACTCCGCCACTCGATGTTTTTGTGAGTTCTAGGAAACAATTAAATCATATGTTCAACCATGAATCGACCTGTTTACGCTAACTGAAACCGTTATCGGCTTCCAAACGTCCAAGACGTTTGAGTGATCACGGATTTCTGATCATAACCGATAAACCGACAGTTTTAATCAATTCAGTCTTGAATGGACTTGAATTCATGTGATGATCGGTTTTAATAACCGAAAATCTTCACTTCCTAAATTACTCCAACAATAGCATCCTCTCGCGACTCAGAATCATCCGCAGAATCTTCAATTTCACTTTCGCTCTACTTTCAGTTCGTCGGAAATGCTTTTTGAACTCGCCGGACTTTCGCCGGAAAACCGTGTCGTCCATTAAAACAGTAAGTTTCTCAATTCTTCCATCTTCTATCAGTTGTTAAGCTTTTGCTAACTCAAACCCTTCAATCAGAATCAGTTCCAGGCGACGATATCGGATAATCATCATTCGCCGGAAAATTTCTGAGAATTTCTAGAATTCGCTGTGAAACGGTATAAACCTTTAAACCTTCTGATAACTCTTGTTCAGTACTTCAATTCTACATCTAGCTAATCAAAACTGTTAATTGGTCCGTTCAGACGAAGCCCATAAAAACAGAGCCGACGACTCCACCGGAATTCTGAGAAAGACCATTTTTCCGGTATGTCTACTCCCAAAATCTTTCATGTCCATTTCGTTTTAATCACTTAAATGATTGTCAATCGAATTAAACAGAATCAGTAGGGTAATCGTTGTCTGTGATATTGTAACGAAGAAGATGAAGTTAGTTTGTAAATAAGTTTAATATAAATTGGATATTATCTCGGGTTAGACACACAGTCCAGCGGTGGACTGTGTGCGCACATATATCACAAGCCGCGAGTTCGATCCTTGACACAATTGTATGCTCTGTAATAAAGATGTTTTCCTTTTTCACTGAACCGGATTAACCCACTGAAGATGTTAAGTATATTAAAAATCAGTATATTAACCAGGTTAGACACACAGTCCAGCGGTGGACTGTGTGCAACACTAACCCACAGGTCCCGAGTTCGAGACCTGTTACACACGCCGGTTCGATGATTAAAATCCTTTTTGAAAATAAAAGAATTTTGAATAAACTAAAACAGTATATAAATAAATTAAAAACAGAATTATTTCGGGTTAGACACGTAGCTCAGTTGGTAGAGCTGCGTGCACGCGAACGGGAGGTCTCGGGTTCGAGCCTTACCCGGCGCACACATGCACACTAGCGAACCGGTCAAACAGTCAACAGTCACGGTCAACGGTCAATGGTCAACGCAAAAGTCAACATTTTTTTATATTTTTATTTATTTATTTAATTTAAAAATCAATTAAAAATACTTAAAAATAATGTTTTTAAAGATAGAAAATAGCCTTAAACTCACAAAAAATATAACTAAAAATCCTATTAAAATTATTAATAAAATCCACTCATTTACCATACCTTTCGTTATTATTTAGGTTAGTTAATTCTCGTCGATCAATCCTCTAAACTCGTGCGCATTTCATCATCTTCAACCGAACGCACCCAATGTGAGTGAATCTCTACAAATTCCCCGTTTTAATCACGTTTTTGGGGTGTATCATGTGTCTTATTATTTATTACATCTAAACTATTGTGCATCTATCATATCCATGAACAAATGTGTATCCAACATGTATCAACTGTTTGTGTGGTTATTTTTTAGATTAAATTTATCATTTTCAGTACATTCATTATCATAGGCCGCCGCTCCCCATTACATTATGACCGTTGAGCAGTTCCCCATTACATTATGAGCGTGAACCAGGCGTTGCCAACGTACGATCGGCTCCGTTTGATTGAGCCTTGATCGCACAGACATTTATCATATGCCGTCCGTTCCCCATTACATTATGAGCGTGAACGTGACGTTGCCAACATATACAGTTGCATTCATGTTATATATATTCATGCAAGGTGGTTGTTATTGTATGTTATTGTTTATTATGGTTATTGCTATTGTATGTTTATTTACGTTTGCTCACATATGATTATTGCACAATTTTTCCATATTAAATACAACAAGAAATAAATAATAAATGTTTTCTAACAAGGCTCACTCGCCAACTTTTGTTGACCCAAAAACCATTTTTTACACATGATACAGGTGAACAGGATGAAACAAGGAAAACATAAGAAATTGCCTTAGAAGATAAATAATGAAGTTTAGAAGGATGTATAGAACATGTTGTATTTGTTTGATTTGATTGTATGATTCCTTTTAAATTGTAATAATAAATATGAAACATTATAATAAATGTCATGAGCTTTGATGAAAACCCAATCATGCCCCGATCACCTTTTCCGCTGCGGGTCGGGGTGTGACAGATTGGTATCAGAGCTTTTGACTATAGGGATATAGGATAGGTTATTAGACCCTTAGAGCCTATTCTATAGTTGATTAGATTTTAATTGTTTATGTGGTTACATGCAAACTCATGATGTTTATTTCTTTCATATTTATTACATATACAAATGCATGCAAACACTTCCAATATTACATTTTGTGATACATAATGAATTATACTTATAGTCAAACATACATACTTACATACATATTCATCATACATATTTCAATGTTCACACATTCAATTCATCTTCATACTTCCGTTATTCAAGATTTTGTCGCATTTTTCATTTTTCAAATCTCATCAAAGTGCGTTCTACGACGGGCATGTAGTAACTGTAAGGGTACAAGTACCGGTAGTCGGAACGTCCTGTCTAGGTTGGCATTCGTATAAATCCAATATAACGGACCAGTTTGCCTACCTGGGGACTAACGATGAGAGTACGAAGGACCTATTAGGCCAAAGCATGCCACATCAAACGTCGTTCGAACTAACCCCACTTTGAGGTGTCACCGTGTCCACACCTGGATACATTCCGAATATCATACGTTACATACATATTTCTCGATTTTCTCCGGGTTTTAGTGTACGTAACCAGGCTAACACATGCGAACCATATGAAAAACCCGGTAATCATGGGGGCCCACATGATTACGAAGGTGAAGTATGGCGGCATGCAAGGCCCAATTACGAGCAAAGCCGAAGACATCCTATGGATGTAGTAGATTTATTATTCTATATTTATTTTATGAATGTTCATTCCTAAATACGACACATGATCCCAAAAACATCCAACTCATACTCTTGATATGTATCCCTTGTAGATGTCTTCAAATCTCGCTCGTAGGAAGATGAGATCAGGAAAAGCCCGCGAGCGCATGGCTGCCCAAATCGCTCAACAAATGGCTGCAGTAATACCAACAATGTAGTTCAAGTTCAGCAAGCCCTTACCGCTAATCCCGTCAACCAAGAATATCAAAATGTTATCAACCCTCCCCCAAATACCACTAAATGCACCTTCAAGCATTTCAAAGCCTGCGACCCTCCAAAATACGAAGGGACTGAAGGTGTCACCGCTCTCCTCCATTGGTTTGAAGAAATGGAAAACACTTTTCTAAATTGCGATTGCCCCGATGATCGCAAAGTGCGATATGCTACTGGTCGTTTACTTGGAATAGCACTTACTTGGTGGAATACAGAGAAGGCCAAACGAGGCGTTGAAGATGCTATTACTTTGACTTGGGAAGAGTTGAAGGAAATCATGACAAGACGGTTTTGCCCAAGGAGCGAAATCAAGAAATTAGAGGATGAGTTCTATTCGTTGAAACAAAAGGAAGGCGACCACACCACATACAACAAGAGATTCCTCGAGTTAAATCAAATGGTTCCCAACTTGTTCACTCCTCTTTACCGTTTGATCGAGCACTACATTCGAGGTCTTCCTTCAAAAATTCAAGACTCTGTAATAAGTACCACACCTGCAACCTTGGAAGCCGCAATGGAGTTAGCTACAGAGCTCACCGAGAACCGCATACGGAATAAAGACTTCAAGGAGGAGAAGAAGAAGGATAAAGCATCGACTGAAACCTCAAACTCCACCCAAACCGAATCCCCTTCTCAACCCATTTCTAAGAGAAAACGAGATTGACAACTTTTCGCTATCACCCAACACAATCAACCAACTTCACAAGCCATACCCCTCCAAGCTATCCCAATCACTCAAGTAGCACCCAACTCAACTTACCCAAATAAGAAACCTTACTTTGGACCTCACCCTCAATGCAATACCTGTTCTTATCACCATCCATTTACCTTACCTTGTCGACTATGTGCGAATTATGGACGCTATGGTCATTCGAGTAAGGTTTGCCGCACCTCTCAAAACCAAACCTTACCCCCTACTCAAAACATGATCCAAACATATCAACAACCTCAATACCCCATGCTCCCATATGTTCGAACTTGTTTCAATTGTGGCGACCCTACCCACTTTAGAAACACGTGCCCTCGATTGGTTAACATCATAAACGCCCAAGCTCAAGCAAACCCAGTTAACCAAGCAAATCAAGAAAACCTAACCACTAGGCCACCAGCAAGAGGAAGAGTTTACAACATCAACGCCAATCCTGTTGAAAATAATAACGACACAAACGAATCACCCAACTAGTTTTTCCTCACCAAGAATCAAGACTCAACTCCAATCGTCTAGTTTTAATGTTTTCTTTATGTTATCTCAATCTTTCCGTATCCCAGTTGTAAAATTTGGAAATTATGTATCCAAGAATTTTAATGCGAATTGATATTACAGTTTTGTTTTATACTCATTGATTTAACATTCATATCATCATACATCTCGACGTATCTCAATCTCATCATTTAAAGAAATTGGGTTGTGTCGCACTTTTACATAGACTGACCCCTTCATCATAACAAACGAGAGAGGTATTGTCATCATTCAGTCATGTATCATTTCAGAATTGAGACTCAAGCTTTGGTTGTTGTGTTTGTTTATGTTTTAGAGTCACATAGAACTGATCATGATTTACTGATAAAGCCAACGAAAATTTGACAAGAATATGGTGGATACGCCGCTGGTACTTCCTATATATAAGTATTCTTGGCAAAGGATCAAAAGCATTACCAGGAGATTATGAGAATTTCCGTGTAGGTTTAAATATCGTCATGGTTGAAGTTTTTGTTTTATGATACATACCTTATCATTACAAACGTATCAGTTCCCTCAAAAACTATTATGCATAAAATCATAAGCGACATCAAAGATCAAATCCAAGAAGCCCAGCATGTTTCAGTAACGGAAAAAGACGTACGCAAGGAGCTGTCTTGCGGAGCTAAACTTAAAATTGAAACTAAATCCGACGGTATTCTGTACTATCTAGATCGCATATGGATTCCTGACCACAATAACTTTCATGATTTCCTTATGAATGAGGCGCACAAAACACGATATTCTATACACCCAGGAGCCGACAAGATGTATCAAAACCTTCGATACACCTACTGGTGGCCTGGAATGAAGAAGGATATCGCTGTTTTCATTTCCAAGTGCCTTACATGTTCCAAAGTAAAAGCTGAACATCAAAGACCCTCAGGACTTCTGATCCAACCTGAAATACCTGTATGGAAGTGGGAAAACATAACCATGGACTTCATTACCGGGTTACCTCGCACTTCTGGTGGGTATGACACTATGTGGGTAATCATTAATCGTCTTACAAAATCAGCTCACTTCATTCCGATCCGCGAAGATTTCAAGAACGAGAAGTTAGCTCGTATCTACATCAGCGAAATCGTAAGCCGTCATGGTGTACTGTTAAGCATTATTTCAGATCGTGATGGTCGTTTCACTTCACGAACATGGCAAGCCGTACAAGCCGCTTTGGGTACACGATTAGACCTCAGTACCGCTTATCATCCTCAAACTGATGGACAATCTGAACGCACCATCCAAACTCTTGAAGATATGCTTCGAGCATATGTCATAGACTTCAAGGGAAATTGGGACGCTCATCTACCATTAGTTGAATTTTCGTACAACAACAGCTATCATTCTAGTATCGGCATGGCACCTTTTGAAGCTTTATATGGTCGTAAGTGCCGATCTCCAGTATGTTGGCACGAAATTTGGGGAAGCTCAAATCACCGGTCCGGAATTGATTCAAGAAACCACAGACAAGATCCATCAAATTCGAAACAATCTTCTAGCGGCTCAAAGTCGTCAAAAGAGTTATGCAGATAAACGACGAAAGCCTTTGGAGTTTAACATTGGTGATCATGTACTTTTAAAAGTATCACCGTGGAAGGGAGTAGTTCGTTTTGGCCAGAAAGGCAAGCTAGCAGCACGCTACGTAGGACCTTTCAAGATACTCGAAAGAGTAGGACCTGTAGCATACAAGCTTGATCTACCAGAAGAACTCAACAGAATTCACCCCACATTCCACGTATCAAACTTGAAGAAGTGCCTCGCTGATGAGCCTCCATATTCCCCTGGAAGATATTCAGATCGATGAATCTATGCATTTCATTGAAAGACCAGTAGAGATCATGGACTTCGGAGAAAAACGTTTAAGACGAAGTCGTATTCCAATTGTTAGGGTACGCTGGGAGTCGAAACCGGGACCTGAGTTTACTTGGGAACGTGAAGACTCAATGCGCGAAAAATACCTGCATCTTTTTCCTACTACCACTACTACTTAAATTTCGGGACGAAATTTCTAAAAGTAGGGGATACTGTAACATTTGACAAAAACGGGTTTTCCAAACCCGCTTCGTTTGTAATCGAATATCAAGTTATAAATGTTTCGTTGCGTATTTATGTTTATTTTAATTTTAAACGATGCATAATTAATAAACAAATTAGAATTTAAAATCTATAATTGTTAAAAAGTAAAAATAAAATAAATAAAATGAAAAACAGGCTGCCGGGACTCGAACCCGGGTCAGCCGGAGAGCCCAACAACTTAACTCGCGCACATATAACCACTCCGCCACTCGATGTTTTTGTGAGTTCTAGGAAACAATTAAATCATATGTTCAACCATGAATCGATCTGTTTACGCTAACTGAAACCGTTATCGGCTTCCAAACGTCCAAGACGTTTGAGTGATCACGGATTTCTGATCATAACCGATAAACCGACAGTTTTAATCAATTCAGTCTTGAATGGACTTGAATTCATGTGATGATTGGTTTTAATAACCGAAAATCTTCACTTCATGAATTACTCCAACAATAGCATCCTTTCGCGACTCAGAATCATCCGCAGAATCTTCAATTTCACTTTCGCTCTACTTTCAGTTCGTCGGAAAAGCTTTTTGAACTCGCCGAACTTTCGCCGGAAAACCGTGTCTTCCATTAAAACAGTAAGTTTCTCAATTCTTCCATCTTCTATCAGTTGTTAAGCTTTTGCTAACTCAAACCCTTCAATCAGAATCAGTTCCAGGCGACGATATCGGATAATCATCATTCACCGGAAAATTTCTGAGAATTTCTAGAATTCGCTGTGAAACGGTATAAACCTTTAAACCTTCTGATAACTCTTGTTCAGTACTTCAATTCTACATCTAGCTAATCAAACTGTTAATTGGTCCGTTCAGACGAAGCCCATAAAAACAGAGCCGACGACTCCGCCGGAATTCTGAGAAAGACCATTTTTCCGGTATGTCTACTCCCAAAATCTTTCCTGTCCATTTCGTTTTAATCACTTAAATGATTGTCAATCGAATTAAACAGAATCAGTAGGGTAATCGTTGTCTGTGATATTGTAACGAAGAAGATGAAGTTAGTTTGTATATAAGTTTAATATAAATTGGATATTATCTCGGGTTAGACACACAGTCCAGCAGTGGACTGTGTGCGCACATATATCACAAGCCGCGAGTTCGATCCTTGACACAATTGTATGCTCTGTAATAAAGATGTTTTCCTTTTTAACTGAACCGGATTAACCCACTGAAGATGTTAAGTATATTAAAAATCAGTATATTAACCAGGTTAGACACACAGTCCAGCGGTGGACTGTGTGCAACACTAACCCACAGGTCTCGGGTTCGAGACCTGTTACACACGCCGGTTCGATGATTAAAATCCTTTTTGAAAATAAAAGAATTTTGAATAAACTAAAACAGTATATAAATATAATTAAAAACAGAATTATTTCGGGTTAGACACGTAGCTCAGTTGGTAGAGCTGCGTGCACGCGAACGGGAGGTCTCGGGTTCGAGCCTTACCTGGCGCACACATGCACACTAGCGAACCGGTCAAACAGTCAACAGTCACGGTCAACGGTCAATGGTCAACGCAAAAGTCAACATTTTTTTTTAATATTTTTATTTATTTATTTAATTTAAAAATCAATTAAAAATACTTAAAAATAATGTTTTTAAAGATAGAAAATAGCCTTAAACTCACAAAAAATATATCTAAAAATCCTATTAAAATTATTAATAAAATCCACTCATTTACCATACCTTTCGTTATTATTTAGGTTAGTTAATTCTCGTCGATCAATCCTCTAAACTCGTGCGCATTTCATCATCTTCAACCGAACGCACCCAATGTGAGTGAATCTCTACAAATTCCCCGTTTTAATAACGTTTTTGGGGTGTATCATGTGTCTTATTATTTATTACATTTAAACTATTGTGCATCTATCATATCCATGAACAAATGTTTATCCAATATGTATCAACTGTTTGTGTGGTTATTGTTTAGATTAAATTTATCATTTTCAGTACATTCATTATCATAGGCCGCCGCTCCCCATTACATTATGACCGTTGAGCTGTTCCCCATTACATTATGAGCGTGAACCAGGCGTTGCCAACATACGATCGGCTCCGTTTGATTGAGCCTTGATCGCACAGACATTTATCATAGGCCGTCCGTTCCCCATTACATTATGAGCGTGAACGTGACGTTGCCAACATATACAGTTGCATTCATGTTATATATATTCATGCAAGGTGGTTGTTATTGTATGTTATTGTCTATTATGGTTATTGCTATTGTATGTTTATTTACGTTTGCTCACATATGATTATTGCACAATTTTTCCATATTAAATACAACAAGAAATAAATAATAAATGTTTTCTAACAAGGCTCACTCGCCAACTTTTGTTGACCCAAAAACCATTTTTTACACATGATACAGGTGAACAGGATGAAGCAAGGAAAACATAGGAAATTGCCTTAGAAGATAAATAATGAAGTTTAGAAGGATGTATAGAAGATGTTGTATTTGTTTGATTTGATTGTATGATTCCTTTTAAATTGTAATAATAAATATGAAACATTATAATAAATGTCATGAGCTTTGATGAAAACCCAATTATGCCCCAATCACCTTTTCCGCTGCGGGTCGGAGTGTGACAAATGTCATAAGCTCTCAAAAGAAAACAGTTTTCTGACACATGATTTCTTTTCTCACAAAAATTACAAAACAAGTTTTTAACATTTTCCTTCTTCCTTTTATCAGACTTATTTTCAGCAGATGTTGTAACATCTGGAAGATCTTTAATAGGATTGACTATTACTTTTGGTGCTTTAACACCTTCAATGGTTGTGAAGTCCATTGGCTTGAAATTTTGTTAAAGTGTCACACTCGTCTGACCATGTGGGTTTAAATTGATATTTCTCAACCTCCTCAAAAGTTGAGGAACCCTCATGTTTCTAAAATGATTTTGTTACCATTCTTATCTGTGACTTTTATTTCCTCACCAGCCAAATTTTTGGGGACAACTTCAACTAACCCAGATTCAATTTTAGCATCATTTTCAGAAATTTGATCATTGTTTTTTAAAACCAATACCAAATTTTATGTTGCTCTTGATCTATTTATCCAACATAATCTTATAACCTTTACAAGACTCAACCCATTTTTCACATGTGATTTGTGTGGATTCTAACTCCTTTTTGCAAACTTTGTATTTATCTACCATATTGGAGTTGGTCTTTGGTTATGCTTGCCTCATGCTTCAGGCTGCTGATTTCAGAATCTTTGTTAACCAACTTTGTTTTCAACTATTTTGTGAGTTTTTCAAAATTTAGTTCATCTTCCAAAATTTTGTTTCTAAGGTTTTAATTTACCCTTTTTATGTTTGCAAAAGCTATGATGCATTTTTCAAAACATAGATCTTTGAGGATCTGAGGGTTACCTTAGAAGCAGCCATGAGAGCACAGTCACAATCATCTTCACACACATCTGAATCCCATGGATCAGATAGAGATTTCTTTTCTTCATCAACAGTATCTTTTGAAACCACTGCTTCATCACAACTTTGAAATTCATCAGACTTAGACACTTGTTCCACAGACTCATCACCTTCAACAATTGTCTCTAAGGCCATTAAACACATATTTTCATTTTCAAAATCATTTTTGGCCATAAGACAAAGTTTTCATCAGTTAATTCCTATGGCAAACTACACCAATCAACAAAGCCTTGAGTGAAAAAGCTTTGCCGGTTAACCTCTGTCGAGCAGTGGTTTGAGTAGTTTGAGTGACATGTGGTGCTTGTTGCACATGCAGTTGAGGTGGTGGTGCTTGGACATACTGAATTTGTGGAACAGTGACTTAACATAGTGCACAGGAACAGTGGTTGCTGGATGTGCAAAGTGAGCAATGTTTTGAACTTTATGAGTAGGGGTAAATTGGGAATACTGGGCAGTGCTTTGTGTGTGCTGAGGTCTAGGGCCAGGATGTGTTATAATTTGTCCAGGATTTTGAGATCTGCATTCTCTGGCAAAGTGTCCTAACCTATTGCACTTAGAGCACTTGATTTTAGACTTGTCTAACCCAACCTTCTATCCCCATGCAAACCAGAGAATTTTCTACCTGTTCTTTTGTAAAATTTACTAGCTCTAACACTTAATAGAGCCAGTTGGTGCAAAATGTCCATCTCTTCCAAATCAGATGGTTCAAAGTGTTGCAAATCATTTATCTCAAAGGAGAGATTGTCAGAGGTTTGGCTTTCCCACTTGCGTAAATGCATAGTTGGGTGAGTAAGAATTAGAGTTAAAGTTTCCTCCATAAGTTATATCAATAAAATGATCATAACCCTAATCCTTTCCACTGCCAGAACCCTCTTCTTGGCCAAATAAAGTTGTGTTAACCAAAGTGTAATCATTAGTTATTTTACCAGACTCTGTAGCTTTTTTCTGGTTTAACTCTCTCTCATAAGTGAGGAGTATGCCATGAAGCTGTGTGAGTGACATCTCTTTAAAACCAAGAAATGTTCGTGTAACGTAAGCTACAGTGTCTCATTTTTCTAGTAACGATCTAAGGAAATGACTATTGACAGTCGAATTTGAAAATACAACGTTCACCAGTTTGAGTTCACTGATTAGACAACTAAAACGTTCGAACTGTTGTGTTAACGACTCACCTTTGACGTGACAAAAGGTTTCATACTGTTGATTCAGAATTTCTCTATTATTTTCAATGACCTCTTCAGTACCACCAAATTGCTCTTTTAGTGCATCCCACAACTCTTTTGCACTATCAGTGGAGCAGTCCAGCATAGATCTCACTGGGTAAAGCAGAAGCAACAATGCTAAACGCCTTAGCATCTAATTCGATTTCTAGTAATCCTGCTCAGAGTAGTTATCAGGACTTTTTGGCACTTGAGTATTGGGATCCTCTGTACTTAGAACCATTGGAGTGTGAGGTCCAAAACAACAGGTTGCCAACAACCGGTGTTCTATTGAGCTAAAATATGTCCCATCCTTCGCTACCAGATGAAATGTTCATTTCTCTTCAGCATAGGGGGCTTAAACATCGATCCAATGTTGGAATCAGGTGTGTTTTGAGACATTTCTGATGGTTTTAACATATTTTGTTTTAAAAGCTTTTAAATGCAATAAAATTCTGTTTTCCACAAACTATCAAACGAATTAGCAGGGAGAGCTGATTTTTCAAATCAAATTGATAGTTAAATCAAATTTGATTAACCAAGCTCTGATACCAATTGTTAGGATCTAAGTTTGAATTAGTTGTGATTTTTGTTTTAAAAATGGAATGTGGACGTAGATATCAAAGTGATATGCAGCGGAAATGTATGGAAAACTTTTATCACAATTAATGGTCGTTTGTTTTGATCATCATGCTTTCAAACTTATAGTTTTTGCATGTGAATCACAAACTCCCCTTAGCCCAATAAGAACGATGATAGTACAGAAATGTAGAGAAGATGATAGGTGAAATGATCTTTTAGATAGATGGTTAAAACAGTACAAGTGATGAACTATTTATACTACACTTGTAACCTTTGAGCATCTTTGATGACGTCAGGGTTGACAGTGACATGTGACAAATAAAATTAACTCTAAGGACTGCTCTACTAAACTCTGATCAGTGCCAAGCACTGTTACATTGATTATAAAACTTATATAAGCTAAACACTGATCTCTATCCTCTGCTTGAGTCTTCTGGCAGACCTTTGATGTTTGTCGTTAGCGAGGGCATATGATAGAAGGCGGAGTTTGGCATAGCAGAGTTTATTGAACAGAGCTTGTAAATTCTGTTAACAGGATCAAACATCTGATGTGTATTTGGCTTTATATCATCTGTTCCTTTTTGCAGGTTCAATCCCAACAGGGTACGAATGGTTGGTTTAACTTGTGAATGGAATGGGGTGAAAGGGGTTGTTAACGCGGATTCCGACTTGCTGGAATTCTCTGGTTCTTCACCGAAAACATGAAACAGGGAGACGACAGTTTAAGGTCGGGGTGTTTGGGTTGAATTTACAAACTTTACACTTTAGCCCCATAAGTATAAATAATTTTAATAGGGGAAATGACAAAATTAAAGGTTTAATTAAAATAATAGAGGAAATGACAAAATTGCCCTTGACTAACAAAGATTATTGGATGGGGTTAAGTCACTTGGACTAAAACGGAAATATTAAAAACTTTTTGGACACATAGGAAATAAATGAAACTTTGGACTAAAGTGGCAAAATGGTCCAAACCAAGGGACTAAAATGACATTTTACTCTTTATCAAACTACTAATGTTTGATTGTTTATAGAAATACCGAAAATGTAATTTTGAATAGGGTAAATTACACTTTTCATCCTTTATGTTTATGCCGGATTGCAACGGATAGACTTTAACTTTAATAATTATAGTCACAATCCTTTATTTGGGAAACTTAATACACCTTAGATCCTTTAACACTACCTAGTTAAATTTTTTAGTTAATTATGACATGTGCATTACACGTGAGGATAGGTTAATAATTTTACCTACTTATATAAACTCTTTAATAAACAAAACAAATAGATAATTTTCTAAAATAATAATTATATATAATGAAAAGGAACCTCTCCCCCACTTCCTCTGCAACTCCTTATCTCTCTCTACCTTTTCTCCACCACCACCCATCAACCAACTTCAAGCCACCACCACCCTAACCTCCGGCAACCATGAGCACCACCATTGTTGGAACACATTCTCTTTCTTCTCACACCGTAAACATTAGAAGCCCAATCGACCAAGATGTAAACATTTACTTCTCAAATTGGTCCATTAGTTCCCTCATCCCCACTCTTTTCCGGCATCCAAACTTCAGCGGCGACCCGACGGCGCAAGGTGGCACGCGGTGGCTCGCCACCTTCTATGACCTGGCAACATGACTGTGGGATGGCGGCGGCTTAAGATTTAGTTTCGATACATTCCGGCAAAGAGCTAGAACAAAACAGATCTCCACGTGAATGTTATCCAACAGCTTTTGCAAACTTGAGGCTATTTTTCCAGCCAGTTTTGATGATGGTAGAAGTGACGTTATTGCTAGGGAGGTCCAAGAATGGTGTTTGCACTTTAATTTATTGGCGAATATAGGGTTTTTGAGAATTACATATTGTTCTGTGTTGATATGTGGGATCTGTAAGGTATGTGTGAATGATTTATGTGATATATTGCACTATTTGATACAGATTCAGTGTTCTAGATTATTGATTTGATATGAAATTGGTGGTGGCAGGAGGTTGTGGTGCGGCTAGGAAAGAAAGAAAAAAATTAGTGGCGGTGGGTGTTATAAATGAGGGATGTAAAAGACATAAATGCCCAAGTAGGTTAGTGTTAAAGGACCTAAGGTGTATTGAGTTTCCCAAATAAAGGATTGTGTCTGTAATTATTAAAGTTAAAGGCATCCGTTGCAATCCGGTACACATATAAAGGACGAAAAATGTAATTTACCCTTTTGAATATAACATCTTTGCTTTTAAATTGAAAGAAGTAGAACAAGAAATGAAAAAGATTCCCAAATATTAGGTTTTAGCCTCTTTCCATTTCACACGCTTCATCACCTGAAAGTATATAGTACAAGATCCGCTTGTTGAATGCTTCGACCCTGTCTATTTCAAACAAGCTCGAGCATAAATAAGAGATTAAGGCACATAACACTCATCAATTAAGACAAAGGCCGATTAGTGCATGTACTACCTTGTCTTTCGGCTATCAACGCCCTCACATGATGCATGATTAACCATCCCCTCTTTCAACGTTATTTCACGAAATTAGTAAAATAGCGTTAAAATTAGTGCACTTTCACTTTTGCCTCCCGAACGCCCACACATATATACATTATATGCACATACCGCAAGTGGGGCGTAAAATCATCGTCATACTCAGTAAATCCCATCAATAGCACAGCTAAGCTAGGGTCTAAGGAGGGTAAGATATAGACAGCCTTACCTCTACCCTGTAGGAATAGAGAGGCTGCTTCAAATGAGACCCTCGGCTCGATAGTAGTTTTGCATCAAGCCTTGGACAAGGATCAAGGATCAAGTGAAACTCCTACAAGTTGTGAGAACTTAGAGAACACAGCCTTCCCGTGTGAGATTTGCCCCCATTTTTTTCACACCTCTAGATTAAAATATTACAAAAACGGTTGTAAAAAATTCAAAATGGTGTTTTCGGCCCCTTTATGGCGGTTGTAAATAAAAGAGTTTAAAAAAACATTTATAAGGCCGAGTTCTCTAAGTTCTCACAACTCATATGAGTTTTTTATTATTTTTATTTTACCCTAATCCTATATGTAGGGTTCAATGGAGCTTAATATATCTTGCAATGTTATTCATATATTATTATTAGGCTGGAGGGTATGGAATAGAGCCTCTAGGGGCTTCATTGTGCCACCTCAGCTCCACCTCATCAATAGCGTCCTCCTTTAGCATTAACTGTGTTCCCGAGTCTCATTTAATAGAGGGAGGGAAAGGAAAATGAATTAAGAGATAAAACAAAGGAAAAGATGTGATTATTTTCGTGTTACCGAGTTTAATGAAAAGTAAAGGAAAAGAGAAGAAATCAAGTATTTTATGTGTTCCCGAGTTAGGAGGAAAAGAAAGAAAGGAACAATTTTACCATTATACATTTTAAACATAAAACATTTTAGTAATTGATATGAGGGTAATTTTAGTAATTGATATAAGGGTTAGGTTTTTTTAGGTTTTGGGTGGTGATGTAGTGGGTTACTTGGTTCTCGCGATTCTCACAATAAAGGTGATTCTCGCATGAACCTTACCCTATATATAGGGTTAGGATCATGTGAGAAGCACTAGGCTAATTGAGAAACTTGAGAAGCATTCTGGACCACACATTTTCTCTAAGATTTTCGTAATATACACATACGTATAGTTTAAAATTGACTATACACATATGTGTATAATCTAATATATACATATATGTATATAGTGAATTTTAAACTATACGTATGTGTATATTACAAAAAGCTTAGAGAAATGTGTGGTCCAGAATGCTTCTCAAGTTTCTCAAATAGGGTGGACTTCTCTTAGGATCCCTACCCTATATATATATATATATATATATATATATATATATATATATATATATAAGGAAATGTTTAAATGAAAACTCTAAATATTGTGAGAACCGTGAGAACAAATTTTAAAACCACTAGAACTTGGTCAAAAACAAATTAAATTCAAAATTTCTTTTTACACTTATCATTATTATTCGAATACAATGTTAGAACATTAATTTACACGTCAAAATTTACGTGAATTCGTAAATAAATAAAATTTACACATGTGTAAATTTTTACACATGTGTAAATTTGTAATATTTACACATGTGTAAAAAATCTAATAACAATTATTTTGAGGGAGAAATAAATTATTTGATATTGGAAATTCTTGTTTTGATGTTGTATTTTAATTACAATGAGGTTGGTATTAAAAGAAATGGTGTTGATTGGTTTTTTCATTGGTTCTCACGGTTCTCGCGATATTTAGCATTCTCAAGATAACCCTACCCTATATATTATATATAGGGGTAGGTTATTGTACAAAATGGCTTATCATACAAAATGTACGCGACAATGACAACCTCCCGATCCCATGCGAATTCACTCACAAAACTGGGACACAAAGAAACAGATGAATGGGAGAAATTTGGACTATCAAATTATAAGATGTACCAAACCACAACACAAACAAACATCATATTGGGGTCTATACACTATCAATACATTCATAAATACAACTTTCACAAAGCAGTACTATCAAACTATTGCCAAATTGCCACTCATAATTCTCCAAAAAATTCAAACTTTACAAAATAAAGCACAAGCTTTGCACACCACTTTCCGGCTTTTGCAAACGAATCGCAACTGTTGAACAATATACTGGCTGGCCCGAATCCAACATTTTCGAAGCCGGGCAAGAAATTTGAAGCTTCTAGTTGGTTCTAGAAACCTGAAGTTGGATTGCATACTTTAATTCAAAGTTACCGGATGCTTTGTCTCCTACCTTTCCCGGTAGCCTTCATACTTTGGGAGTCCCGGAAGCAAACAAAATGCACGATTGTGTTTCCATTAGGATAGACTGCGAAAACACTGGTTCCTATCTTCTTATTACAAAGGGAACACATGTTGTCGGCCGTTATCTTCACAACTGCTTTTCTTTGACTGTACAGCTCATCTTTAGCCTGCAGATCATAATTTTGATGCATGAGATGATGGTGTTTGGTGAGGTTCATTACCAACACTAGATTACTGCGAAAACAAACATAAATAAATTGATATATATATATATATATAGAGAGAGAGAGAGAGACATACCTGGAGGTTCTCACTTTCTCTCAGTCTTTTGATAACTGAAAAGTTTCGGTGTGCTTCACTGGTTTTTCTCAGCAGAGGTCCAAGAAAAGGAACCAAGTTCTGACCCAATTAAACAAAAAAACCTCATATACTTGGTGTGATGTTAGCGTAAAAATATTAATGTATTAAATAAACTACTACATCAAGTGATACATATATTTTTTTAGAGAGTAAAATGCCATTTTCGTTCCGGACGTTTTGCCACTTTAGTCCAAAGGTTTGTTTTTCCACATCTGGATCCAAAAGATTTGAATCTTGTCATTCTCATCCAGCTCGTTAACTCCATCCATGTTTCTCCGTTAAGTTAGGGGTATTTCCGTCCTTTTTTGTTAACTTGAAGGGCAATTAGGTCTTTTTTAGGGGCATTTGGTTTTTTACATAAAGTGAAAAAGACTAAATTGCCCTTTAAGTTAGCACAAAAGACGAAAAAACCCACGACTTAACGGAGAAAAATGAACGGAGTTAACGAGCCTGACGAAAATGGCAAGATTTCAAACCATTTGGATTCAGATGCAGAAAAACAAACCTTTGAACAAAAGTTGCAAAACTAGCCAAACCTCAGGAACGAAATTGGCATTTTACTCTTTTTCAAATAAATCTAGTAAAGTTAAGTGATTACCTGTAGCTTAGTCTCTTTAGGCAAAAGTTTAAGGGCCTGTGCTCCATTGATCCGGTCCCACCTTTGGATCAAAACATCAAGAACCTCGTCAAGCATAATATTCGAAACCCCTTCATCATCGCCGACATCATCATCGCCATCACCGTCACTCTTCCCGCTATCTGTGCCACTCGGGCTGATTCTGATATCTTCTACTGCACCTTCGATATCTGCAATTTTTTACCGAAACCTTTTCCTTTATTACCTTTAGCTGATGACCAACCAACCTTGGGAGTCGGAGTCGACACTAGGTTACTAATTCTCTTTTCGATATTTTTCGTTGTTCTCCGAGGGTTCAAGTAGATTTGCAGTAACGTTAGGTATATGTTTCCGGAAGCTTTTGCAGGCTGTTGATTAAGCCCCGACTCGTACACGCGGTCACAATACGACAGTGCCAGTTCTGGAACATGAAGCTGAATATTTTCACACAAATCGATGAAATGAAGATCAGAAACTAAACAATAATTAATCATAAACTCTTTTGGGTAAAATGCCTTTTTTGTCCCTGAGGATTTGCCCGTTTTGCGACTTTCGTCCAAAGGTTTGTTTTTCCGCATTTGGATCCAAAAGATTTGAAATCGGTCATCTTCATCCGGCTCGTTAACTCCATCCGTTTTTCTCCGTTACGTCAGGGGTATTTCTGTTTTTTTTGGTTAAATTAAAAGGGCAATTCGGTCTTTTTCACTTTATTTACGAAAATACCCCTGACTTAACAGAGAAAAATGGATGGAATCAACGAGCAAGATGAAAATTGCAAGATTCCAAACCTATTGGATCCAGATTCGGAAAAACAAACCTTTGGAAGAAAGTCGCAGAACTGGCCAAACCTTAGGGATGAAAATGGCATTTTACTCTAAACTCTTATTGGAGACAGTCAATTATGTTGATGAAAAAACCTTATGAACGTAAATGGACAAAGCAAGTTCGTGTTGGTTCATTTTCCCTAATAAAAGTGCGCGTTCTTCAAAAAGAGCGGTTGTCGGTAATCGCTTTAACAAAACCTCGGGAGTATATCCCGAAATACCCTCCAATGCAGACAAAAGCTTTTTCCGTGTTGGAGTGTAAGTTTTCTCGTCCCATTTCTTCTGAGCAACGAGATCAGCATACCAATCAAGCACTTCCAAAAGATATATTTGCACCTAAAACAGAAGTACAAAACACAGAACACCTTTAGTGTGTGTTTGTGTGTAACTTGCATTGAGAGCATGTGAAAAGGATAAAGATGGACCATTTCATTCTGCAAGTTTCCGGAGATGGGGGCTTCGTTCATTGAGAGCATTAGCTCTAAGTATGTAGCTTGCATGTTGGGAGCATGTTGTTTTAGGTATGAGTTTACCAAATCTGCTGGTATGTTTCCTGATAAGAAAAGCTCGATGGTTTGTGTCGGACAACTTTCGAGAACAAGCATTGAAAATTCCAGTACAATCATAGGGTCGATCCCACATAGAGGCTGCATTAGAAAATTCACATCATTTTGATTATTGCCACAATATAAAAGAAAACTGATATATATATATATATATATATATATATAGGTGAAGGTTAACGTGCAATAACCCTTTAACGTGCGACGGTGTGCGAGTGAATTATGCATGGTCAATTTTAAAATACGCACGTTATTTGCATTGTTACGCATGGGTTGGGTTTAAACCCTAATTACGCACGTTATTTTTTCACTCGTGCACCGTCGCACGTTAAGACCCTTTTGTATTTAAGACTTTCACTATATATATAGCCATATTAAATAGCTTGAAAGGTCGAAAGAATAATTTTACTGCATTTATCGAGGTTACAATACACCCAGCAGGATATAACTGGATGAATCCGTTGAACAGAAAATGGAAAGAAAATGAAGGTAAATTTAAAAACAAATCGCGCACATACAAAAAATTACTCAATCACAAGTGATTTTACACTTGGTAAATCTGACAAAAGTTAAAAAAGCTATAACTTAAAAAAAATCTAAATGGGATCCTCAGATTCAACTTTTAAGAATATAAATTCAACGTGAATAGAAAGAATAAGATGAAGTCACTATCAGGATCAGATGTAGTAGTTTTGATCCATTTACTTAATAGGGCTGTGTTTAAGACTTTACTCTAAAAGGAATCAAATCAAAAGGATTAACTAATAGGGGCTCAGATCTGTTTATACATATATTTTAATGAATTAACTGTTTATACAGAATTTTGAAAATGAAGATAGAAGTGTTTGTGGGTCAAATCAACCCGATTCAGTCTATTTCAACCCATAGTTGTTAATAGCGGCTATAGCGACTGCTATAGCGCGCTATGTAGCGAAGCGCTGAAGTGTCGCTACCTGGGTGTTAGCGATAAATAGCGTGAAATAGCGACCCAAAAAAAAAAAAATTCCTATCCTGGGTGTGAATCGCTACTGTCTACAGCAGCAAAAAAATTAAACAGAAGTGCAAAAACCATCCGCGCCACACTGCTGTTTTCGGAACTACATTCGTGTCCGCAGGATGTGCGGGCACATGCAAGTTCAGTTAATTTTGGTTCCATTTTTTGCAACCCCCCCCCCCCTGTGTGCGCGCGGGTAGGACCTTTGGTAAAACAAGTCATAAAGTTATATCACTTTGTCCCTACACCTATGTGGGACAAGTGTTTTACCATTTAAGACTTCCATTCACACACGCCCAAAATTCCAACATAAATAACAGTTAGATATAGCTATAAAATAGCTGGATTTATAGGTTATTGTTAAATATACATGTAAAATAGCATATATACTAGGGTATTTTGATACAATATACATGTAAAAATTTTCAAAATTCGTTTTCTAGTGTATCGATATTTTATAAATAGCCGTCGCTATTTGTCGCTATTCGCTACGTAGCCTATAAGTGCCTTGTCGCTATTCGCTATCGACAACTATGTTTCAACCCGCCCATCTTGCCACTTCTAGCCAAAATCTACATACCTCCATAAGTGAACGCAAATGATCCAGACATCAACAATTATACATATGAAGGAACTTACTTTAAGATATTCAATAATCACTCGGGCTTGAACTTTTGGGTGAGCTCGATTTTGGGTTCACCTGATTTCGACTCCTCAACTAACTGATGGAGAAGTTTAAGCGCTTCACGATGCAACGAGTTGCTTTTGTAAAGCTCTAACAAACACAAATAATGATTCCCGTTCCTCAATATTTCCTCACATATTTTCACATCACAATAATTAAGCCCTTTTAGCAATTCCAACGCAGCAGTAGTCTGTCCAGTGAGAAGTAACGCCTGCAGAAGAGCAGTGTCCAATATTGCCGCCATCTCTCTAGCACGCGAATCGAGGGGTATGTTGACTCTGCCCTTAGTTGACCGCTTGGGGCGACTGCTTTCGTAAGAAACAAAGGTATGCCCGACAGCATCCGAGATAACCTCGTCTGTCCCCTCAGCAGCCGCCTTTCCGATTATGTAACTCCGCTTTTTCTGAAGGAACTTAACCAGTGCCATTAAAGTATTGTGAGACATTTTCTTGGACTCGAGAGCTGAATTCTCGTCGTATTCCAGTATATTAGAAGGTTGTTGTTCCATATCATCTGAAATACCCGAATTGCCCCTTGATAAATATGCCTCACCGCTCACATCCAAGAACTTATCGGGTTCACTTATAACAGATGATTTGGGAATCACTATAGATGGATATAGAGAGAGTACGTATGTTATTTCGACTTGAGATGCCACAAAGTGCTCCATTGCCTCTTCATAGCTCCCGTTTTCAAACAAATAATGTGCATATCTAATATGGATTGATTGCTCCTTTGAGGCTCGAAGGCTAGAATCTTCTGGGGAAGCAACTTACATAACGCCAAAGCTTCTTCAAAATTTCCAGATGCCGTTAGTTGTACAATCTGAGCACCAAGAGGAACAGGAAATAATCCATAAACAGAGTTACTTAAAGCGACAATTATCGCATTGTTTCCTTGGTGAATACGACAGACATCACGAAGAACAACGGTTTGTATCAACGGGTACGGAACTCGTAAAGACCGTATCTGCAAACCTCAAGTGTAAAACAACATGTAAGTCCCAAAAACCATATAAGTTTCTATAAACAACAAATCAACACTCATATTTGAACTTTAAAACGTCTGCATACCTCAATGTGTCTTGGTAAAAGAGCTGTAGCATAAGGCTTCTGAATGACAACTACCGCTGGAGCCTCCGACCAACAAATCCTCCCTTCTTGAAGAAGCTTGCCATTTTGATCCACGAGCACTCCAATGTTATCCTAAAACAAAAAACGAGTTTAATACGAAAAAAGGCGTACAACAAATAGAGAAGCAGAGAGCAGTACCTTCCCTAGAAGAAGCTCTCCGGACGGAAGAGACACCACCAAAGGCGGAGCAATCCTACCGGACGGAAATATCTCGGATAACGCACCGTTTGACGCATTCAATATCATGTATTCTCTTCTAATCCCTAAACATATATTCTCTCCACACCAAGACATTGATTTCACCGTATCCGGAACTCCAAATTCTTTCACCTCCACAAATCCACGCCCTCCTATAACACAATCAATCAAAATTCCAATTACATTCAATTCACTAAATCATTAACAATAAACAACTCAAAAACTAACCCTAATTCAACAAAAAAACAGAATCACTAACCCTAATTTAACAAAACAGACAGCAAATAATTCATAAACTAACCCTAATTTAAAAAATCAAATGAGTAAACTACTACCTTCATGTCTGAAAATACAAACTCGCTTTTGCCTGGCGAAGCACAAAAACCCTCTCCGATCATCCCACGAGTAAACATTAGCACCTTTAGCCTTGGTAATAACCGCTAGAGTCTCCAAATTCGGAAGTTTATGAAACGAAATCGACTCAGAAACCGAAAGCAACAGCTCTCTAGATGCCAAAACTTCCATAGCCAGCATAGGTCTCCTGGAGAATCCATTAACAGTTCGTTGAAGCACGTACGGTTCTCGTTTCAGTTCTAGGGTTTGAGATGAACGATCGGGTGAAGTGGAGGATTCTGGACCGTAGATTCGGAGAGATCCGTCGGCGCAGGCGATGAGGAGGTTTGAGCCGTAGGATTCGACGGCGTCGATCTTTGTAGAGCAGCCGGTGATGAGTTCGAGTGAGTCGTATGCAGTGTGCACCATTTTTTTCCGGTGGGATTCCGGGAAGTTATGGATTCCAGTGAGGATATTACGGTGATGGGTTCATGAAGTCAAAACGACATCGTCTTGAGTCATGGTTTTGAAGTCGTGGAGGTTTATAATTTTATATGGTATTATTAGAATAGTTGTTAAAGATATAATTTTATGTGTATGGTTTGTTGTGTATTGGTTTTGTTGGTTTTGTTTCTTCGGTTTGTAGACTTGTGATAATTTATTTATGAATTATGCGTAGGGTGAGCAATTGGTAGAGATGGCTATAAAGCTAGAAGCTGAAGGGAAAACTCAAAAATATTGTTGGGTTTAATTCACTAAATGTTTTCAGCCCAGTCATAGCTGGTTTAACCAGAGAATTACGTATTCTTTGTGGCATAATTGTTATGATATCTTTATCGCTTCCCGCTTTCAAAAGAGTTCGTATGTGAATAGTATTCTACATTTGTAATTTTCAAATTTTAAATAACCCACTCGGCAGGGATGGTAAAAGAAACCGAACCCAATGAGAAACACGTAATCTGAAACATTTGAGACA
This sequence comes from Scalesia atractyloides, assembly GCA_947069175.1. NCBI lineage: Eukaryota > Viridiplantae > Streptophyta > Magnoliopsida > Asterales > Asteraceae > Scalesia > Scalesia atractyloides. The sequence goes on from CAMTDV010000024.1 coordinate 26,945,259, forward strand.
TGTAATGAGATGAGTATCCCAACATGAGATTAGCCTTTGAAATTTATAGGTTGGAACATGAGTGGTCTTAAGTGATACCCACCCAATTACTCAAGCCCATTTACCCACGTCAAAACTAAATATATTGATATATTATATAATGAAGAAACACCAAACTAATCGAGTGATCAATTTGTGGTAAGTGCCTCAACAAATAAAGGTTAATCTCCTTTCCTCTCGTCAAGTCAAGTTGTGATGATCTTTCAAAACTAACAACACACCGTAAGCTCATTACAAGGAGAATAGGGGATTCTCCTTGTAACCACCCGCCGGTGTGAGAATAAGTATTCGTTTTCAGGACATAGTGTGTGTATGAAGTGAGAGAGCAAGAGAATGATCCCTAAACCTGGAGGTGAAGTCAACAAGGAATATCCCTTATGTCCCTTAGCCTAAGGTCGTCAACAAGGAATATCCCTTATGTCCCTTCTGTCACGGCCGTTAGTGATCTCTGATGAGAAAGGCGCTTTGGCGTGCATGAATGGATCCACGTGTCCTGACAATCGTCCGTGTTGACTGGTCTTCATCAGCGGTTATGGAGATCGTGGGACAATGGTCGGCGCAAGCTAAATGGTGCCACATGTACGTCCTTGTGTACTTCTTGTCTCCTGCACGATTGTTCATTGTGCAGCATGATCCAATACAACCTTTGAGGCGCCTATTGGCCCACTGTCCTGCCACTTGTACCCTTTGTACTTGTTCCTCGTTTGGTTGCGCCTCTCATACTCGCGCGACGTGCCTACCGGCCACATGGTCGGCGCAACGTTTAGAAGTTAGCGTTGTTGTTTGAGGAAACAAGTATCGGGAAAGACTTTGTCCCCTTCCTGGTCTCGCGCGCGACCTTGGGAACAACTATTTGGTCGCCGCATGGTCGGGATGATTATAGTTTCAGTTTGTTTTGGGTATGGTCCTACGCGCGACTGGGGTTAATACCTTTAGTCGGCGCAAGGTTTGGGACCATACCCCTTCATATAATCTTAAAAATAATAAAGAGATATATCAAGTGGGTTTTTTAGGCTGATTTAAAATCAAGTTTCGGATAATAGACATCCAACGAGTAACTTTTAACCACATAAGATCATTAACAAGTATACTCATGAATCAATAACCAACGAGTAGTGAGTACTTGGCGAGCCAAGATTACCAACAAGTAGGGGTGTACAAATCATTTTTTTAAACCGGTCCGGTTTTTAACCGAACCGGTTAATTTTAGTCAAAGTTGAAACCGTTTTTTTTAAACCAGTTCCGGTTTTGACGATTGAAAACTGTAACCGGTCCTAACCGGTTGAAACTGGTTTTAAATCGGTCATAAATTAACCAGTTTTTATAACCGGAAAAAAATCCCAGTTCTGCAGAATTTTGTTTTCCAGTATTTTCATGTTTTTTTGTCGTTTTTTGTTGTACATGCAGTTTTTTTTTTACTTTTTTTGCTGGAAAAGAAATAATTTATTTAAACATGTCACACCCCTATTTCCACGTGTATCCCGATGGGCCCGGTGGGGAATATTGTGACGTAAGATTGGTATCGTCATAGTCAAACAAACACAGCACAACAAAAATCTTGGATATAAAATATTGTTACAAACCGAATGTTCAAAGTTCGAATAATAAATACATGGCTTGTAATAAAAGATCCACAGGCGGATCAAAATAAATATACAAAATATTCGTTCAACAGACTTGGGCAACTAAGGACTTGCAAGATCCTCTTACGTCACTATCAAGCAGCTCCTGCCTATTACGTGCTGAAACCTGTAACTTGAAAATACGTCAGTTTACACTGGTAAATACTAATAACCGACACATTTTGAAAATCTTTCAAAATTCTTTTTAAGTGCACTTGACACATTTTATAAATAACTTGGGATAGTTCAAAATGATCTTGTTTACAGTTTTACATGTTTGTCAATACATATGGGGTCCGGTGCAGAAACCGAATAACCTGATTAAACACCACTAATAATCCACCAATGGGATTTAATATTATTTTTGCATTAGCATCTAACAGGTGTATGCCTACACCCCGCGCTTAAGGTCGTGGCCATTAATAACTTAAATGAGCCAAGGATATCCAGGACACGGTCGAGTTAACCCCCAATGTTTAAGTTATCAAACAAAACAGAATAAAACGGGTTATGAATATTTAATTAAATCACAATCCGACACCATGATCCCATACCCAACCAAGCGGTATTATTATACTGTATCCCAAGCCCCTATAGGGAAAATAGGCTAAAAGTATTTACCTGGGCTAATTCTTCAATAAAGATAATAACTAAGCCGATAATCAGAAAATAAGCTTAGATATCAATCTACCGGGAGTATTTAGTCTGGAATGATGGTATTATCAACCAATTAGAATGCTAACGGGTCCTATCTACATCATAGACTCGGACCGGCTAGCTTAAAATAATATTTACGGTACTAAACGCTAGATTAAGCGATGACCGGAATAGAATGTAGTTTAAACCTGACAAGTACTAAGACTTGTTTAATATGGGTAAACATATTACATTCTGGATTTTGATATAAAAATGATAGGGTTAAACTCGTTTCGGTTAAACCACGTAAACTAGTCACGTAGGCTTAACCGTACGAATATAAGCGAACCCGGGTAACCGGATGAGTCGTATACAGGTTCTGAAGGGGTATGGTCCCAAAAACCTTGTGCCAATCAAGGAAACCATACCCATTAATAACTTTTAAGGAAACTTCGCGCAGACTTCTTTGCCAAAATGAGATTTATTAGAACTCTGCGCCAGATATCCAAGAGAGGAAAGGATCATATAACTACCTTGCGCGGGCTCGCGCAAGGTTCAAAGTTAACCTTGAACATTCTCTTTGGATAAATGCTTCATTTAACTACCTTGCGCGGGCTCGCGCAAGGTTCAAAGTTAACCTGGAACATTCTCTTGGGATAAAATGCTTCATTTAACTACCTTGCGCGGGCTCCCGCGGGCTCGCGCGAGGTTCAAAGTTAACCTTGAATAATCTCGTTTGATAATGCCTCATGCACAAACCTTGCGCGGATATTTATATCAAAGCAAGTGTCCACCAAACGTTGCGCTAAGCAGCAAGGAGAAGAAAGAAGATCAGTTAACTAACTTGCGCTTCTCGCGTAAGGAAACAGTTAACCCTGAGAAACTTTCCCTAGCAAAATCCTTGACTTGGTGCAGAAGCAAATGGAATCTTTTCTGTTGTAACAGAATGTACACGTGGCGAACAATAGATGGGTGACAGCTATGAAATCTTCTAGAAGCCATTAACACCCAATCGTGCAAGCATCTTTTCGGTTATAACCAATTGCCACATGGCAGCATCTGGATGGCTGAGGAAGATCACGGTGATGGCATGCTCACATTTATAAAATGTAGTGATCTCATGTTGACACGTGGCACCTCCCTAACCGCTGATGAGCTCACGATCCATGTGCACTAACAGATTGCCAACAAACATTAACGGAATAGCAGAAGATTCCGTTAAAGTTAACAATCTATCCTTTTGGCGCCAAACAAAGGCTATAAATAAGGGATTTGGAGTTCAAGGAAAGGTATTCACTCTCAACTACTCTCTCTCTTACAATACTTTATTTCCACTACCTGTACTTATTCTCACGCCGAGGTTGGTCATGGAGAGAACCCCCTTCTCCCCGTGGCGAGCTAACGGTGTTCTGTTTTGCAGGATCAGCCGGAGTATTGTTTTATTAATCCTCATCGTGAAACCAAACGAAGGGTTAACCCTTTTATGCAGAGCCCATTCCATAGATCTACTTAGATTCCGGTCTAGTTGATCTAGGGTTTCTTCATTGGCGTCCACCGATTTCAATTCTTTTTCTCACCTTTCGTTTCGTTTCACCCAGATCTGCAGCATCATGGCTGACGGATCATCTTTTCAAGGTCCTCGACCGGAGATTCGATGCGTCGTTGTCGGACCTTAGATCGACGGACAAATAGTTGAGGATTCTTCCGGCGAAGCTAATGCTCAGTATGATCCTAATCATGCGAGTATTCCTGTAACGCCGGCAGCCCCTCAGGTTGATGTTACGTCAATTTTACCACCTGGAGAGACTCCATTATCATGGTTAATCAAATCTCAAGCGGCTCTAAACGCTATGTATGCTCAGTTATGTGCCCAAACCGGAACTCCAGCTTTTCAAGCTCCGGTTAACGCTCCTCAGGTCCGTGCTTCGCCGGCACCTCGAGTTTTGAGTTATAATACTCAAAGTCATGCTCGTTCCCCTTCGCACATGCTTGAAGATGGAACAGAAATGTATTCTAAAACCAGGAATGATCCTGTTCATTCTGGTAATAGAAGGTAAGAAGACAACGTTCAGCGTCGTGCATCTGTCCACTCTCGTTTGGGCCCGCGGTCTTCACAGAAGCGGGACACCCAACACGATGAGCTCGATAAGACCTATGAGGAAGGGGACAGTGTAAGTATTTTTAATCGAATATCTGCAGATCATGCCAGTTACAAGCCAAAAGTACATCCAGCATACAATCCAGAAGGTGAGCATGATTACAATTTGGTGTATCGCCCAACCAAAGCAGTTGAACAATCAAAGTTTACCAAAGAGATAGCACTGGCTCCATTGGAGCGAGCGAAATTACCATCCAACGTTGGAAAGTTTAACGGTTTAACCGATCCTGATGATCACATACGCCTCTTTACCGGTGCAGGGTTACTTGGGTGCTGGACATTGCCAATGTGGTGTCACCTATTTGTACAGACCCTTACCGGTGTTGCGCGCCTTTGGTTTGATAATTTGCCGACAGGTAAACTTTCCTCTTGGAATGACCTAAAAGAAAATTTTCTTACACACTTCAGTCAGCAACGACGATACGTGCGCGACTCCTCAGATGTAATGAACATCTGGAGAAAGGACGATGAGAACCTCGAAGATTTTATAACGCGTTACAATAAAGAGGTGTTGGAGATTGGAGATGTTCACGAAGACCTTATACACGCGTAGTTCAAATACGCGGTAAGGTGTGACGAAATGATTAAAGTGTTGTCCGGTACAACTGGCCTTCCAAAAAGCTGGGATAAACTCATGGCGGCAGCCAAGGTCTACGCCCAGACTTAGCGCAACTTAAATTCTAACAGGCCACCTCTACCTCAGAATCGTCCGCAAGACCTGAGTAGAGGTAGTCGCAAGTATAAGAGAAATTGGAAAGAGTCAAGTCAAAATTCGTACTCTCCTTATTCACCAGTTGATGCGCGTGCAAAATCAACAAGATAACAACTCAAAAAGCGATTAAACAAGAGAATAGGGAACGCCAGTGGACTCCCTTAACGAAATCTCCGACTGAAGTTCTCAGCACTGAGAATTATCAGTTCAAACAACCGCAACCAATGAAAAACAAAAAAGGGCAAGACCCAAATTTATTCTGTGACTATCATAGAGACACAGGCCACACAACAGACAACTGCATCAGTCTGTGCACGGAGATTGAGAAAGCATTAAAGAGTGGGAAGCTTACACATCTACTCCAGAATGTGCGCAAAGAGATTAAACAGATTACGCGTGGGGATGAAGGGCCTAGCAACAAGAAAATGAAACAGCATGTTTCCATGATTCAAGGAGGTCCGTCGCGCAAGCGTAATCTTCAACACTTTCAAAACAACGCATGGCGCGAGCAACAAGTCATTTTTCCTATCGTTCCAGGAGGTCCTCAAGAAGACCGGCCAGTAGTTATCACCGGTATCTTTGGGCATTACCAAACAGATTATATGTTTATAGATCCTGGTAGTTCCATGGATATTATGTATGAACATGCTTCAAGCAGCTAGATCCTGAGGATAAGGCACGCTTGGAACCAGTTGATTTTCGATTAACTGGGTTCTGCAATGAGGTTGTCTTTCCTCTAGGACAAATCCTTTTTCCTATTACTTTATCTGATGGGAGGTATTCTCGAATGAGTAACGTCAATTTCATGGTGATGCCACAAATTCTCGTCACGATGTACTATTGGGACGCCACGCGCAGCGTGATTTTAGTATGTTACCTCCGCTCCACATGCTGCTTGTGATTTTCCGACACCAAATGGTATAGCTATACTTTACGCGTGGAAAGAAATCATGTCAATTGAAGAACCAGTTATGAAGGCTGTCAAGACATTGCCAAGTAACGAACCAGAAAAATGGGTACTCAACAATAAGTATCCTGAGCAAACAATCTTGTTAGGGCCTACAGTCAGTATTGAAGTTCACGCAAAACTTAAACTACTGTTGTTTCGCAACAAAGACATTTTCTCCTGGACACTCGCCGACATGGCGGCGTCCCACGCAACATTGCGGAACATTGTCTGAATGTATTTCCATCAGCAGAACCAGTTGTACAGAAAAAGCGCAGCCTCAGGTCAGAAAAGACAGAGGCGATGAATGAACAAGTCACCGAGTTATTAAATGCTGGTATTCTGCGCGAAGTTAAATACCAGACCTGGGTAGCAAACCCAATCATGGTAAAGAAACATAATGACGGGTGGCGGATGTGCGTAGATTTTAAAGATTTAAACAAGGCGTGTCCGAAAGATTGTTATTCTCTTCCCGAGATTGACAAAAAGGTTGACTCCTTAGCTTCCTTTCGCTGGAAGTGTTTTCTAGATTGTTATAAAGGTTATCATCAAGTCTTGATGAAAAAAGAGGACGAAGATAAAACAGCTTTTCGCACGGAGAAGGGCATTTTTTGTTATACCAAGATGCCTTTTGGTCTCCGCAATGCGGGAGCTACTTATCAAAGATTGATGGATACAGTTTTTGGAGATGATATCGGGAAAACTGTGGAAGTCTACATTGATGATTTGGTCATTATGAGTAATTCAGAAGACACTATGTTAGACAACATCCAACGAACTTTTGACTCTCTGCGAAAGGTAAGATCTAAAGTTAAATGCAAGCAAGTGCTCCTTCGGCATGGAGGAGGGCAAATTTTTGGGTTTCATCGTCACCAAGGACGGTTTCAAAGTTAATCCTGGGAAGGTCGAAGCAATACAAAAAATGTCTTCTCCTAATACCATCAAAGAGATGCAACGTTTGGCTGGAAGGTTAACTGCGCTAAACCGCTTCCTCGCCAATCATGCTGCAAAGTCTTATCCATTTATTCGAACCTTACGCAATTGTATGAATAGCAAAGAGTTTACATGGACTCCTGAAGCTGATCAAGCTTTCCAGCAAATGAAAGATTGTTTAGTTCAACTTCCCACACTTAGTGCTCCTCGTGAAAAGAACCCATGGTCTTATATCTTGCTGCATATGAGGTAGCAATAGGTGCTGTCTTGTTGGTAGAACGCGAAGGGGTCCAGTCTCCAATTTATTATATCAGCAAGATGTTGAACGATCCAGAGACAAGGTATTCAATTATGGAGAAATTAGTTTTAGCATTGGTCCACGCCTCGCGCAGGCTGTGAAGATACTTTTCAGGGCATGTTATTACAGTTTTAACAAATTTTCACATTGGCCAAGTCTTGACAAAGCCAGATGTTTGTGGACGGCTTGCGAAGTGGGCAATAGAATTGGGAGGATATAACATCTGTTATAAACCCAGACCAGCTATCAAAGGCCAAGTTTTGGCAGATTTCATCGCTGAAATTCCTGCTAATAAAATTGAAGAATGTCAGGCAATTCAAAACCCAGTCCCAGTCATAGACAATAGAGCCTGGACACTGTTTACGGATGGCGCATTAAACAGTGATGGGGCTGGAGCAGGTATTCATTAATGAGTCCAGAGGGAGCAGAATTCACATATGCAATTCGGTTGGATTTTAAAAGCACCAACAACGAGGCCGAATATGAAGCTTTCCTAGCAGGCTTACGCCTCGCTATTAAAATGGGTGCAACAAACTTAGAAGCCCATGTTGATTCATTATTAGTTGCTGAGCAAGTAATTGGAACATACGATGTAAAGGGAGATATCATGGCGCGCAAGCTAAAGCTCTTATAGCACAGTTCCAACAATTTAAAGTCACACATGTAAAGCGAAGCGAAAACAAACATGCTGACGCCCTAAGTAAACTAGCAGCAACTAGTTTTAAACATTTGGCAAAGGAAGTTCGCATCGAAGTTTTAAGTAATCCATCAGTTCCTCTCAGACAAGTAACAATGGTCGAAGTAGGAGATCCATCATGAATGTCTCCAATAATGATGTATTTGTTACATGGTTCTTTACCAGAAGATAAAGCGCAAGCACGTAAGTTACGATGCAAAGCCCTTAATTACGAGATGATTAACGGTATTCTGTACCGACGCTCTTACATGGGTCCTTCGCTCCGCTGTGTTAACAAACATGATGCGCAATACCTGATCAGGGAAGTTCATGAGGGGCTATGTGGTATACATTCTGGGCTGCACATGGTAGTAGCCAAAGTGAAAAGTGCAGGGTATTATTGGCCCGGAATGTACGTTGACGCTGTAGAGATCTTGCGCAAATGCATGTCCTGCCAAAGGCATGCCCCTAAAATGTTGTGCCCAAAGAATCCTTTGGTACCCGTCACAACAGCTTGGCCTTTTCAACAATGGGCCATTGATTTAGTGGGACCATTTCCAGATGCGCCCGGCGCAGTCAAGTTTATCATTGTTGCGGTCAATTACTTCACCAAATGGGTTGAAGCTAAACCCTTAGCTTCTACTACAGCGATGGTAATTCGCAAATTCATCTGGGAATACATTATTTGCCGTTTAGGTCTGCCCATGCGCATTATTACAGACAACGGTCCAAATTTAACGGCTGAAGAGTTGCAAACGTGGATGACCGAAATGGGAATCCAGCATGTTTTCGCTTCTGTTGCGCACCCACAAGCAAATGGTCAAGTTGAAAACATAAACAAACAGTTGGTCGATGGTATCAAAGCCCGCCTCGGCATGGCGCTGCGGGGGTGGGTTGACGAATTGCCTAGCATCTTGTGGGCACACCGAACTATGCCCAAGACTAGCACTGACGAAACTCCTTTTAGCCTTGTGTACGGCACGGAGGTTGTGATTCCTGCCGAAATTGGGTTACCATCTCCACGGATGCTAGCCTTGGAAAAACAAGATAACGAAGAACAAAGACGCATGATCTAGACTTATTAGAGGAAAGACGAGAGAATGCAGCGATTCGTGAAGCTAAGTACAAGTCTCAGCTTGAAAAGTATTACAACAAAAGGGTACGCATCTGCTCCTTTTTACGTGGTGACTTGTGTTCTTTGCGATAATGAAGCATCGAATGCCGAAAAACCAGGGAAGTTAGCTCCGAGATGGGAAGGTCCGTACGTGATAAATGAAGTATTGGGAAAAGTCGCGTACACTCTGAAGCGTATGGACGGAACCAGTGTTCCTCGAACCTGGAACACCCAACAACTACGCGATGTTATATGTAATCTCAGTCCTCTAAGCACTTTCTGGGCGTTGTGTAACGAGACTGCTTACTTTATTTCTTATGTAATCTTAGTGGCAGCCATAGCTTTATGCTTTATCAGTATGAATAAAATACCCTATCACTACTTACAGTCTTGTATATGCTTATTTACAAATGCATGCAATTCCTTTGGATAAACAAAAACACAAACTCATGAGCCCCAAGTTAACTTAATACTTACGCTCACACATGAGGAAAAAAAATTGTTCATTTTTCTATCCTAAACAAGTAATTGGCCACATGCAAAAATTGTAAACTAAATATACTATATTCACATCCAAAGTACTTGCGCATCAAGCGCAACGATACATCAAAAAAGACATTTACAGACAGCTACAGGAGTAAACACAATCTAACTCTATTTTCCTGCATCCTTCACATCTTTTTGTTACTCTGCCTTAAAGAAGATTTCTTTTAATCTATCCACGAAATCATCATGCTGCAGCGTAGCATCGACAAGATCTATGACATGAATAGGTAATTGATCATAGCTCTCCTTGGCAGCTGTATAAATGGCAACAGTATCAGTTCCATGCGTAGCAGCACGACTTGTATCCCATTGGGTCTTCAGCGCATGAGCCACATGAAAGGTACACTCCTTATAACCCTCCGCATGACCATCGTTCCGCACTACCACCATTAGTTCCGCCACTCTCTCATCTAATTCTGTGGAGTTCAAGATGGAGTTTGCGATCTACAAAATCAACATGTCAATATAAGATATAAATATTCAACAAAGATGAATATATTGAAAGAAAGGAATATTACCTCCACAATCCCATACTCCCGCAACCAGGTAAGCTGGTTCATGAGGGATTCGGTCAGGCTTTCTGCTATAGCACGAACGACCTCCGTGTCATTACGCTTTTGTTCACCTTCAGTTAAACGGCGGGTCAACTCGGCGTTCTCTGTTCGGTGAAGGTTGATATCTTTTTTCAAAACATCAACCTGATCTTGCAGCCGCGCCTGGTCAAATAGCATAGAAGTTAGATCATCAATCTCTTTATTCTTAAGAAGGAGAGTCATTTTGGTTGATACCTCATTCTGCTCGCTCCTTTCTCTATGAGAACGCGCCTCTTCTGCTGCCGCAACTGCATCAGCTTTCTCTTTCTTAAGCTTCTCAATTTCGTTGCACAGTGATATCTTTTCTTTATAATCGCGATCGCAAGCCTCCACAAAGCGCTTGCGCACGTCCGTATGTTGCGCAGCAGAGGCCTCACACTTGCGCTTCCAAGACAGCGCAGACCACTCCTCGGTCTTCTTCTCCTCCTCAAACTTGGCTTTTTCAGCCTCAAAATCGACGATCATCTTTCACGTCTTCTCTTTCTCAAGTTTGGCCTTTGCCTTATCAATCTCAACCTCATCCCACTCCTTGTTCATACTACGCCATTCGCGCACGATCCTATTTATTGTGGAAGAGGCAAGGGCAGACTCTTGCAAATATGATTCATATGTAGCCTCATGATCTTTCTCTTCCTGGCACTTCACCTCCGCCGGGGGGAAGATGCCCTTATACCACTCCCTGCACGAGTGCCAATTAGTATAACATCACCCTGTCTAACCTTCCATACAGGCTGATGAATCACAGAGACCCGCTTCTCAGAATAAGAGCGATAGTAATAATCCCCAGGCGTTTCCTCTGGGCGAATGGGCGACTCCTCATCAGAATCCTCCACAGACATAAAGCCCTCACTTTGTGTTGAAGGGCCAGCTCCCTTAAACATCAACTTTGAAGGCTCCGACACAGGGGAAGATATTTTTTCTTGCTCCGCGGTAGCAGTATCTTTCACCCCAGCATCTGTAGCTGTATCTTTAACCAGCTCGCCAGCAGGATTCTCAACATCAAATTTTTTAAGATCTTCTTCCGGAGCCACCTTCTCAATATTTTCTGGGACGATGGGGTCAGCGTAAAAAACGGGTTCTTCTCGCTCCACATCTCCCCCCTCAACGTTTTCAGGCCTACGCGGTGATGGTATAGCAGATGAGGTGGCCGACGCAGCCTTCACCATTTTCTTTATAAAGCATATTAACAAATACCAAGTATAAGACTCTACGCAACTTTTCTGATAGAAATGCGCAACAAACTGAACATCCTTGTGAGAACTTCTTTGTAAGGGCATCCAGATTGCCTTTCTTGCCAATGCGCGACCGCGCAACTTTCGTTGGAACAGGAGGTATAGTTTCAACTCCTTCCTCTTCTTGGACGTGCGCTTCAACGCCTCTTCTGGGCTTGAGGGTATTTCCAAGGGATCATCTTGGTTCGAGGCAGTAAGAGAGGATGTGTCAATGGGTTCTGGCTTTTGTTTCCTCAAACCTACAGGCGTAAGACCCTCCGGTGAGTCTGACACCACCACATAATCACACCAAGAGTTAGATACGAGACGCGTACCTTTCTTACCCTCAGCTTTCGCAGCAGCTGATGGCTTGGTTTACTGATCTGGTTTAGAAGGGGGAGGTGTAGCAGCTGCGGCAACAGTTGGTTTCTTCTTCTTCTTCTTTGAGTCAGGGCCTACGCCCAAATTTAGCAAATCACCTACATAGTCAATCATATTGAACAAAGGTTGCGCCATTAGTTATATTGCAATATTACTTAGAGTTCAAGAGTAATATTGCAATATCAACTTAGGCCGTGTAAGAATTTAATTACCAGTCTTAGAAGATGGTTGCGCATCTCTATCCTCATTCTTGGGCAGCTCAAAGTTCCCCAAGATTTGTGAGAACCAAGTATCCTCACCCTCAGCAATGGGCACGACGGCCATCTTCCCTTTCTCTCTCTTGAAAGATACCAAGTAGAGCGGCGCAGCTACATAACAAATATTTTTACATCAGCACATATATTAAAAGACATTACTAGGAGGTTAAACGGTTACGTACCAGTTCCGTCTTCAATATACACCGGTTTTTCCCGGCGTTCTTCTTCCAAAAAATACTCATCCCAGCAGCGATGAGGGCCCTCTCCGGCAAAACAATGTTGGGCACATCTTTAATATCATGGTACCACACCTCGTCGGCAGGTATGGGGAGGGTCTCCAGCTCGATATCATCACCGCTCGGAAAGTCATCTTCATCGGGATTACTGCCGCCTTTATGAAGAAGAACTTCTGTTTCCAGTCGTGGTAAGATTTAGGTGGCACTAACAACAATCGTTTCGCTTGCATACGTTGTTGAAGCGAGTAGAAACCCAACGAGCAGTGCAACTGATAGAAGACTCTAAACTTCTCAACTGTCGGTATGATCTGCATCGACCGGCAAACAAACTCAAAATGCCGGATCCTAACCATTCCCATCGGGCTCAACTGATAAATATGGAACTTATAAAAACCAAGAATTTCCAACATAAAATGGGTCACCGGAAGCCTGAAGTTTCCTTCGGCAAAATAGTCATAGAATAACGTGATATAGCCAGCCGGAGCATCAGCTGCCGTGGCATTCGCCACCGGAAAAAACGCTTTCCAGGACGGAGCAAACAGGAAGTTGGTAGCAACATTATCAAAATCTTTCTTCGACCACTTTAACGGTGGCAACTTGACGTTGATGGCATCTCAGCAGAACTTGCACCAGTGGTCATAACTCAAACTTCGAAGAATACTCAGAAAACTTTGAAGGTCGCCGGAACATATGAACACAAGTTTTTCTCTCAAGATTTAATATGGTGAGGAAGCAATGGATCGTTGATCCCTTTATATACTAATTGCAATTAAAGCACGATTTGACTGCAGCGACTTTTGCGACAGTCACGTATCCCCAAGTAACTGCAGGGGCGAGGGGGAATAGTAACCGCGTCACGCGTGCGAGTGTCGCCGAAGTAACATTAAATGTTGTAAGGCATGTACTGTTGACAGCCTGTCAACAGTACCACCACGTCTCAAGAACGTGTATCTTCACCAACTACACCATCCGGATAAGTGACTCGTGTCTAAGTATATTTGAAATTCAAATACTTTTTCAAAATTCACTTATGAGACGTCACCAAGATGCAGAAAACAACAAAAGGCTAGTACTTACCTAGCGCAACACATTTATCTTAAGTCCAGTACTCCACCTACTTTTTATTCTTACATAGGAGCAACACTTGATTGGGGGGACTTGAAGGGGTATGGTCCCAAAAACCTTGCGCCAATCAAGGAAACCAACCCATTAATAACTTTTAAGGAAACTTCACGCAGACTTCTTTGCCAAAATGAGATTTATTAGAACTCTGCGCCAAATATCCAAGAGAGGAAAGGATCATATAACTACCTTGCGCGGGCTCGCGCAAGGTTCAAAGTTAACCTTGAACATCCTCTTTGGATAAATGCTTCATTTAACTACCTTGCGCGGGCTCGCACAAGGTTTAAAGTTAATGTGGAACATTCTCTTGGGATAAAATGCTTCATTTAACTACCTTGCGCGGGCTCCCGCGGGCTCGCGCGAGGTTCAAAGTTAACCTTGAATAATCTCGTTTGATAATGCCTCATTCACAAACCTTGCAGGATATTATATCAAAGCAAGTGTCCACCAAACGTTGCGCTAAGCAGCAACGAGAAGAAAGAAGATCAATTAACTAACTTGCGCTTCTCGCGCAAGGAAACAGTTAACCCTGAGAAACTTTCTCTTAGCAAAATCCTTGACTTGGTGCAGAAGCAAAGGGAATCTTTTCTGTTGTAACAGAATGTACACGTGGCGAACAATAGATGGGTAATAGTTGTGAAATATTCTAGAAGCCATTAACACCCAATCATGCAAGCATTTTTTCGGTTATAACCAATTGCCACATGGCAACATCTGGATGGCTGAGGAAGATCACGGTGATGGCATGCTCACATTTATAAAATGTAGTGATCTCATGTTGACACGTGGAACCTCCCTAACCGCTGATGAGCTCACGATCCGTGTGCACTAACAATTGCCAACAAACATTAACGGAATAGCAGAAGATTCTGTTAAAGTTAACAATCTCTCCTTTTGGCGCCAAACACCGGCTATAAATAAGGGACTTGGAGTTCAAGGAAAGGTACACTCAACTACTCACTCTCTTACAATACTTTATTTCCGACTACCTGTACTTATTCTCACGCCGGAGGGTGGTCACGGAGAGAACCCCCTTCTCCCCTGGCGAGCTAACGGTGTTCTGTTTTGCAGGATCAGCCGGAGTATTATTTTATTCATCCTCATCGTGAAACCAAACGAAGGGTTAACCCTTTTATGCAGAGCCCATTCCATAGATCTACTTAAATTCCGGTCTAGTTGATCTAGGGTTTCTTCAAGTTCCATATGCCATTATATTTTAAACATATTGTAATATCAGTAGGATATCAACATGTATGCTTGTTATGGTTTTAAAATCAAGTTACGCCTTAAAAGGGCGTTTTAGTCATTTTACGACTTATAAAAGGAGCTTGCAAGTAAACTGATGTCATGGTCATAAACTTTCTGTAAAAATAGTTAATTTATGATGTTATATCAGTAGGATATCAAGTATATGTGTGGTTTATAGTTTAAGACCAAACTATGCCTCGAAAGGGCATTTTGGTCATTTCACACATCACTTTAACAACTTATTTGGGACTCTAAGTTTAGATCATGTACCTACTGTAAATGTATATAAAAATAAGTTTTGAAATCAGTAGGTATCAAGTCTTGATGTTCTAATATGGTTTTAAACCATATTATGAGCCGAAACGGCGATTAAGTCGCTAAATGACGATTTAAATGATGTTTGATTAAAACTGATGTTATGATCAGGATTATATGATGGAAATATGTTATATAATATAATACATCAGTAGTTAAAAGGTTTTTTTCATTAAAAATGATTAAAACACATTTTAAGTGCTGTAAGGGCAATATCGTCATTTAAGGACTTAATACATGGACTTGTGTATAAACTCAGTTTACAATCTGAATTGACATCGAAAATAATCCTAATTATGATATTATATCAGTGGGTAAGAGTTTTGGTTTAAAATTTATGTTTAAACCATTTTATACGCCGAAAGGGAGATTTGGTCACTTTAAAGCATGAATTACGCTTATTAATCAAAACTCACTTTATGACCAGAATGTTACCCTTAAAATAAGTTAAACAACTTAACATATCAGTTTACAAGTCATTTGTATGCTCATTTGTATTTAAAACCTTTTTTTTAGACAAAAGGGCTTTTTAGCAAAATTTGGCATATTAAACGGAAACTTGCGTATAGACTCGGATTACTATATGACCATGTAGTATGAATCCAAAGGGTTATACTATAACATAACATGGTCATAATATAACTTAGAATCAGTAACTAAATTTGCTAATTCGGGTCAGAACTGAAAGTCAAAGTAGAAGTCAAACTTTGCGACTTTCGGTTGCGAACCGACCTTAGACCTGGGATCGACGGGCTGAACATGTTCACACATGTTCTTATAATTATTACCAAGTTTTTAAGGTGATAAAACATGTTTCATAACACCTACATTACTAGATATGAATTTATTTCAAAACTGACTCGTTGACTTTTTATTGACAATAACTTTGACCCGCATTGACCAAGAAAACGTGGTAATTAGGAGTGTCCTTTTAGGGATTAACACCTACCTAATTACGATCATGAAGCCATTTTCGTGCCGAACAATGGCTGGACCATAATGGTCTTAACCAATGGTCAAAGCGTTTTTACGTAAACGCTTTGACTTTGGCTTAAAGCCTAACAAAAATAACTTAAGCAAGATGGAACACTTACAAGTGAGTCAAGAAGATGCTTATATGCTCAAGGATGCCCCCAAAGATCTGAGGAACCTCCAACTAGAGCAAGAGAGGAGAAAATGAGGAATGAGCAAGTTTGAGAGACAATGAGGGTGCCTTTTTATAGTGAGGAGGAAGCATGAAGGCAGTGCCAGGTGTTAGGGGTGTCCTAGCAGGTCCCCAAATGTCCCAAGTCGTGGCACAAGCTGCTAAAGAAGTGGCAATGGCGAGCTAGATGGCAAGGCAGGAAGCTGCCAAGCAAACTGTCACTAGCAGTCCCTTACGGAACGTAAGGGATAAGCCTTGCGGTCGGTAAGGCCTTCAGGCACCCACAGACTTTTGAATGGTTACGGATCGTAAGGATTGAGCCTTGTGGTCCGTAACCGCCTTCCAGAAACAATGTTTTGGCCAATTTTCAAGATTGGTCTCCCGTCTTATATAAAGCTATTGTTCAGTGGTAATGATTTAACATAACGACACTTTTGGTCCCTCTCGGCCAACCCGTGGCAATGAAGATCAGCGGGACACGTGTCGGAGGACGGGTTTTTATGAGGTGTTACATCCTCACCCCCTTAAAAGAAATCTCGACCTCGAGATTTATTCAAATAGATAAGGGTACTTTTGTCGCATAGTGGACTCGACCTCCCATGTATACTCGAGCGTCGACGGGCATCCCATTTGACCATTACAATAGGCACGTGCTTTCTTTGAAGCTTTTTAACCTGTCGATCTTCGATCGCCATTGGTTTTTCAATGAAACGCAGGTTTTCGTCAATTTGCACATCCTCGTGTGGCATCGCTAGCGTCTCATTGGGTAGGCATTTCTTTAAATTTGAAATGTGGAACACATCATGATTTCCACTTAGCTTTTCGGGTAATCTGAGCTTGTAAGCTACGGACCCGACTCGTTCGATAATCTTGAACGGTCCTATATATCTTGGGCTCAACTTGCCCTTTTTACCGAATCGGATGACGCCTTTCCAAGGCAACACCTTCAGTAACACTTTGTCCCCAATTTGAAACTGTAGGGGTTTGCGTCTTTTATCCGTGTAGCTCTTCTGCCTATCTCGGGCAACTTTGAGATGGTCGCAAATTTGTTTAATCTTATATGTTGTCTCTAGGACAATCTTCGGTCCTGATAGTTGGGCCTCCTCAACTTCTGCCTAACAAACGGGCGTTCGACACTTTCTCTCGTACAAGGCTTCAAAAGGTGCAGCCTTGATGCTTGTATGATAACTGTTATTATAGGAGAATTCAATCAAGGGTAGGTGGTCATCCCAACTACCACCTAGGTCGATCACGCATGCATGTAGCATGTCTTCCAAAGTCTGAATGGTACGCTCACTCTGTCTGTCAGTTTGCGGATAATAAGCCGTACTAAAATTCAATCGGGTACATAAAGATTATTGGAAGCTTTTCCAGAAATGAGAGGTGTATCTTGTATCTCTATCGGATACGATTGACACCGGCACTCCATGTAAGGACACAATCTCATATACATACATTTTAGCCAATTTATCCGAACTATACGTCTCTTTGATTGGCAAGAAATGCGCTGACTTGGTCAGCCTATCAACAATGACCCAAATCGTGTCATTACCACGTTTGGTCTTAGGGGCTGTTTCGCAACTTCTGAATGATAAAGTGCTGAATCAATAAGAGGTCTGAACCATTAAATGCTGAACTAGTAACATGTTTGAACCACTAAGAGCCAGTATAATGCTTAAGCGTTAAGAGGGAAATGTCTGACCAATTCATATTAGAGGTCTTAACCATTCAGACTTAGTATAAGGCTTAACCATTCAGAGGCAAATGTCTGAACCATTCAGATATTTACTCGCAAAACAAACAATCTGAATCATTAAGTGTTGAACCAGTAAGAGGCCTGAACCATTAAGAGCCTCATTAAGAGGTAAACAAATAGCTCCTTAGGCAACTTGGTAATCAAATACATAGTTACCATTTCCCATTTCCAAGTGGGAATCTCAAGCTGTTGTAGAAGTCCTGACGGTTTCTGAGGTTCAGCTTTAACTTGCGAATGTCACACCCCAACCCGCAGCAGAAAAGGTGATCGGGGCATGATTGGGTTTTCATCAAAGCTCATGACATTTATTATAACGTTTCATATTTATTATTACAATTTAAAGGGGATCATACAATCATAATTACAACATGTTCTACACATCTTTCTAGACTTCATTATTTTCTTCTAAGGCATTTCCTATGTTTTCCTTGCTTCATCCTGTTCACCTGTATCATGTGTAAAAATGGTTTTTGGATCAACAAAAAGTTGGCGAGTGAATCCTATGAAAAACATTTAAACAAGTTTATTGAATTGATTATAAAAATAAAGTGCATAACCACATATGAGTAAATGTAGATGTAAACTTATTCACAAAACACTTAATATTAAATAATGCACACACATACAATAATAGATTGTTTTGAGGCACGTGTTGTTCAACTCGTCTCCCACGAGGAACTGATGGGCCTAATGAATGAGTTTTGAGGCACGCGTTGTGCTACGAACTGATGGGCCTAATGAATGAGTTTTAAGGCACGCGTTGTTCAACTCGTCTCCCACGAGGAACTGATGGGCCTAACAAATAATTTGCATACAACTTGACAATATGTAATACATAACTACAAACAATATTTACATTCTAAGTTTAAATCATAATATGGTATAGCACGAGTTTGAATAAACGAATTAGTTTAAGCGACACATGATACACCCCAAAACGTGTAATAAAAAAGGGGAGTTTGTAAGAATTCACTCACAGTGGTTGCGTTTCTTGGATTGATGATGAATGCGCACGAAATTGGATTTAACCACGAGAGAAACTAACCTAGATAATAACATAACGGTTCGGTAAATAAGCGGATTTTATTAATCAATTTTAGTAGGATTATTGGATATATTTTTGTGAGTTTAAGGCTATTTTCTAACTTCAAAAACGTTATTTTTAAGTATTTTTAATTGATTTTTAAATAAAATAAATAAATAAAAATAATAAAAATGTTGACTTTTTGACCGTTGACCATGACTGTTGACCATTACTGTTGACCGTTGACCGGTTCGGTCGTTTGTATTTGTCCGCTGGGTGAGACTCGAACCCGTGACCTTCCGTACGCGTGCACGCAGCTCTACCAACTGAGCTACGTGTCTAACCCGAAATATTTCTGTTTTTTTAATTATATTTATATACTAAATAAGTTAATCCGAAAATCATTTATTTTAAAAAGGATTTAATGGTATCGACTCGGTGCTCTCCACAGGTCTCGAACCCGGGACCTGTGGTTTAGTTTGGCACACAGTCCACCGCTAGACTGTGTGTCTAACTTAGTAAATATTCTGGTTTTTATTATACTTAACATGATTCTACGTGTGGATCCGGTTTGTTTTAAAAAGAACATTTTTATTAAAGCGAGTGTGCGGGTGTCAAGGATCGAACTCGGGACGTATGCGTGTTTATTTGCACACAGTCCACCGCTGGACTGTGTGTCTAACCCGTTCATAATATTGATTTTAATTAATCTTATAACCTAAGCGACTTCGTCTTCTTCGTTCAAAACACAGACAATGATTAACCATGCTGTTATTTGTTAAATTAATTTAACGAACTTTATAAACAATTGCAATGTATTGAACAGAAAAGGGTTTGGGGAATGATTGTACCGAACTGATCGTCTTCTTCAGAAATCCGACAAAGATCGTCGGCTCTGTTTTGTGAACTTCTTCTGTTAGGATCAATTAACAGTTATAATGGATTAGATGTGAAATTGAACTACTGAGTAACGATTATCAGTAGGTTTAAATGATCATACCGGTTAACAGCGAGTTTCTGGAAATTCCAGAAGTTTTCCGGCGAAAACAGAAAATCCGACAACGTCGTCTGGAATAGATTCTGGGTGATGGAGTGATGTTAGAATTTGTCTAATAATGGAATGAAACAGAAAAAGTTGAGGTATTTACCGTGTAGATGAAAGTCTCGGTTTTCCGGCGACTTGCAGGGAATTCCGGCGAGTGAAATTTCTTGCGACAGAGATTCTTCAGAGGTTTAAGGTGAGTGTGGGTGATGTCCTATGAACTCTAAGATCTTATTTTTGGGTAAGCAGACGGAATTGGATGAATTCGGTTTTCCGGCGATAATTTCCAGTTAATTTGCAGAGAATTCCGGCGACTGCGGCGAGGTTTTCTGAGCGAAATTGGAGAGTGTAAGTGAGATAATTCGTGAGCACAACTGATGAATAAGGTATAACTCGGAGTGAATTATGTTTTCAGTTTCGAACATGGATTATTGTCCATGAATGAAATTGATTGGATTTTTCGGTTATAACCGATGTTGCTGTAAATGTAACCTTTAAGTCCAAAAGAAACGGCAAAGTTTGACGAATTTGTCGGGATTTCCAGCGTGATCGGATTTGGGCGCGCTGTATAACTGGGTTTGATTTCCAGATTTATTTTATGTATTAATTGTTTCAATATGTAAACAAACAACACAAGTGGCGGAGTGGTTGGGCGAGTGAGAGTTAAGACTTGGATGATTCTCGGCTGACCCGGGTTTGAAACCCGGCTTCAGCATTTAATTTTTATTTCCTTATTTTTAATACATTTTCAAATATAAATTTTATATTCTAATATACTTATTAATTATGTATCGTTTAAAATTAATTTGGGCATTAAATACGCAATGAAATTTTTAACTGGTTGTTCGGTTAATAAACGAAGCGGGTTTGGTTAACCCGGTTTTTTGACGGATGTTACAGTATCCCCTACTTTTAGAAATTTCGTCCCGAAATTTAAGTAGTGGCATGTTTTGACTCACAAGGATGGTGTTTAATTTGACAGTTACATACTTAGAAGAGAGTAAGAATTTAAATTTTGTTTGAGGCGGTAACGTTCCTTGTAAGGGTTGAATACCCTGCTACAGGAATCGCTTTTTGTTGCCTACGATAAAGAATATGATAAATAGAGTTGATTGACCAAGTATGAATTCATGCGCAAGAGTTTTGATATGTTTGGAAAGATAAGGTTATATCCTAAAACAAAACTTTTACTACTAAAACCTACATGGAACTTCTCATAACCGCCTGACAATGCCTCAGATCCTTTGGCAAGAATACTTATATATAGGAAGTACCAGCGGCGTATCCACCATATTCTTGTCAAATTTACATTGGTTTTATCAGTAAGTTATGATTGGTTCTATGATGTGACTCTAGAACATAAACAACACAACAACCTGAGTCCTAATTCTGATAGTATACATGTTTGAATAGTGACAATACCTCTCTCGTTTGTTATGATGGAGAGGTTAGTCTGTGTAGAAATGGAACACAATCCAATTTCTTTAAATGATGAGATGATATAAATGCTAACTCAGTGAGTATAAAACAAACTTCAACCAAGACATTACTAAATCCTACATGGAACTTCTCATAACCGCCTGACAATGCCTTTGATCCTTTGGCAAGAATACTTATATATAGGAAGTATCAGCGGCGTATCCACCATATTCTTGTCAAATTTTCATTGGTTTTATCAGTAAGTTATGATTAGTCCTATGTGACTCTATAACATAAACAAACACAACAACCAAAGCTTGAGTCTTAATTCTGATAGTATACATGTTTGAATGATGACAGTACCTCTCTCGTTTGTTATGATGGAGAGGTTAGTCCATGTGGAAGTGAGACACAGCTCAACTTCTTTAAATGATGAGATTGAAATACGTTGAGATGTATGATGATATAAAAGCTAAATCAGTGAGTATAACACAAACTTCAACCAAGACATTACTAAATCCTACATGGAACTTCTCATAACCGCCTGACAATGCCTCTGATCCTTTGACAAGAATACTTATATATAGGAAGTACCAGCAGCGTATCCACCATATTCTTGTCAAATTTTCATTGGTTTTATCAGTAAGTTATGATTAGTTCTATGTGACTCTATAACATAAACAAACACAACAACCAAAGCTTGAGTCTTAATTCTGATAGTATAAATGTTTGAATGATGACAGTACCTCTCTCGTTTGTTATGATGGAGAGGTTAGTCTATGTAGAAGTGAGACACAACTCAACTTCTTTAAATGATGACACTGAGATACGTCGTGCGGTATGATGATATGAATGTTAAATCAATGAGTATAAAAACAAAACTGGAATAGTAATTCGCATTAAGATCCTTGGATAAATTTCCAATTTATAATTGAGATACATGAAAATTGAGATAACATAAAGAAAAACATAAAAACTAAGCGGTTGGAGTAGAATCTTGATTTTTTTGTGAAGGAGACTAGTTGGGTGGTTCGTTTGGGCCGTCATTATCTTCAACAGGATTGGCGTTGATGTTGAAAACTCTTCCTCTTGCTGGTGGCCTAATGGTTGGGTTTTCTTGATTTGATTGGTTAACTGGGTTTGCTTGAGCGTGGGCGTGTATGATGTTAACCAATCGAGGGCACGTGTTTCTAAAGTGGGTAGGGTCGCCACAATTAAAACAAGCTCGAACATATGGAAGCATGGGGTATTGGGGTTGTTGATATGTTTGGATCATGTTTTGAGTAGGGGGTGAGGTTTGGTTCTGAGAGGTGCGGCAAGCCTTGCTCAAATGACCATAGCGTCCACAATTCGCACATAGTCGACAAGGTAAGGTAGATGGATGGTGATAAAAACAGGTGTTACATTGAGAGTGAGGCCCAAGGTAAGGTTTCTTATTTGGGTAAGTTGAGTTGGGTGCTACTTGGGTGATTGGGATAGCTTGGAGGGGTACGGCTTGTGAGACTGGTTGATTGCGTTGGGTGACAGCGAAAAGTTGCCCATCTCGTTTTCTCTTAGAAATGGATCGTGAAGGGGATTCGGTTTGGGTGGAGTTTGAGGTTTCAGTTGATGTTTTATCCTTCTTCTTCTCCTCCTTGAAGTCTTTATTACGTATGCGATTTTCGGTGAGCTCTGTAGCTAATTCCATTGCTGCTTCCAAAGTTACAGGTGTGGTACTTATTACAGAGTCTTGAATTTTTGAAGGAAGACCTCGAATGTAGTGCTCGATCAAACGGTAGAGGGGAGTGAACAAGTTGGGAACCGTTTGATTTAACTCGAGGAACCTCTTGTTGTATCTGGTGTGATCGCCTTCCTTTTGTTTCAAAGAATAGAACTCAGCCTCCAATTTCTTGATTTCGCTTCTTGGGCAGAACTGTCCTGTCATGATTTCCTTCAACTCTTCCCAAGTCAAAGTCATAGCATCTTCAACACCTCGTTTGGCCTTCTCTGTATTCCACCATGTAAGTGCTATTCCAAGTAAACGACCAATAGCATATCGCACTTTGCGATCATCGGGGCAATCGCAATTTAGAGAAATGTTTTCCATTTCTTCAAACCAATGGAGGAGAGCGGTGACACCTTCAGTCCCTTCGTATTTTGGAGGGTCGCAGGATTTGAAATGCTTGAAGGTGCATTTAGTGGTATTTGGGGGAGGGTTGATAACATTTTGATCTTCTTGGTTGATTGGGTTGACGGGATTTGCGGTAAGGGCTTGTTGAACTTGAACTACAATGTTGGGTATTACGGCAACCATTTGTTGAGCGATTTGGGCAGCCATGCGCTCGCGGGCTTTTCCTGATCTCATCTTCCTACGAGCGAGACTAGAAGACATCTACAAGGAATACATATCAAGAGTATGAGTTGGATGTTTTAGGGATCATGTGTCGTATTTAGGAATGAACATTCATAAAATAAATATAAAATAATAAATCTACTACATCCATGGGATGTCTTGGGCTTTGCTCGTAATTGGGCCTTGCATGCCGCCATACTTCACCTTCGTAATCATGTGGGCCCCCATGACTACCGGGTTTTTCATATGGTTCGCATGTGTTAGCCTGGTTACGTACACTAAAACCCGGAGAAAATCGAGAAATATGTATGTAACGTATGATATTCAGAATGTATCCAGATGTGGACACGGTGACACCTCAAAGTGGGGTTAGTTCGAACGACGTTTGGTGTGGCATGCTTTGGCCTAATAGGTCCTTCGTACTCTCATCGTTAGTCCCCAGGTAGGCAAACTGGTCCGTTATATTGGATTTATACGAATGCCAACCTAGACAGGACGTTCCGACTACCGGTACTTGTACCCTTACAGTTACTACATGCCCGTCGCAGAACTCACTTTGATGAAATTTGAAAAATGAAAAAAAAAATGCGACAAAATCTTGAATAGCGGAAGTATGGAGATGATTTGAATATGTGAACACTGAAATATGTATGATGAATGTGTATGTAAGTATGTATGTTTGACTGTAAGTATAATTCACGATGTATCACAAAATGTAATATTGGAAGTGTTTGCATGCATTTGTGTATGTAATAAATATGAAAAAAATAAACATCATGAGTTTGCATGTAACCACATAAACAATTAAAATCTAATCAACTATAGTATAGGCTCTAAGGGTCTAATAACCTATCCTATATCCCTATAGTCATGGCTCTGATACCAATCTGTCACACCCCGACCCGCAGCGGAAAAGGTGATCGGGGCATGATTGGGTTTTCATCAAAGCTCATGACATTTATTATAACGTTTCATATTTATTATTACAATTTAAAGGGGATCATACAATCATAATTACAACATGTTCTACACATCTTTCTAGACTTCATTATTTTGTTCTAAGGCATTTCCTATGTTTTCCTTGCTTCATCCTGTTCACCTGTATCATGTGTAAAAATGGTTTTTGGATCAACAAAAAGTTGGCGAGTGAATCCTATGAAAAACATTTAAACAAGTTTATTGAATTGATTATAAAAATAAAGTGCATAACCACATATGAGTAATGTAGATGTAAACTTATTCACAAAACACTTAATATTAAATAATGCACACACATACAATAATAGATTGTTTTGAGGCACGTGTTGTTCAACTCGTCTCCCACGAGGAACTGATGGGCCTAATGAATGAGTTTTGAGGCACGCGTTGTTTTACGAACTGATGGGCCTAATGAATGAGTTTTAAGGCACGCGTTGTTCAACGAACTGATGGGCCTAATGAATGAGTTTTAAGGCACGCGTTGTTCAACTCGTCTCCCACGAGGAACTGATGGGCCTAACAAATAATTTGCATACAACTTGACAATATGTAATACATAACTACAAACAATATTTACATTCTAAGTTTAAATCATAATATGGTATGGCACGAGTTTGAATAAACGAATTAGTTTAAGCGACACATGATACACCCCAAAACGTGTAATAAAAAAAAGGGGAGTTTGTAAGAATTCACTCACAGTGGTTGCGTTTCTTGGATTGATGATGAATGCGCACGAAATTGGATTTAACCACGAGAGAAACTAACCTAGATAATAACATAACGGTTCGGTAAATAAGCGGATTTTATTAATCAATTTTAGTAGGATTATTGGATATATTTTTGTGAGTTTAAGGCTATTTTCTAACTTTAAAAACGTTATTTTTAAGTATTTTTAATTGATTTTTAAATAAAATAAATAAATAAAAATAATAAAAATGTTGACTTTTTGACCATTGACCATGACTGTTGACCGTTGACCGGTTCGGTCGTTTGTATGTGTGCGCTGGGTGAGACTCGAACCCGTGACCTCCCGTACGCGTGTACGCAGCTCTACCGACTGAGCTACGTGTCTAACCCGAAATATTTCTGTTTTTTAATTATATTTATACACTAATTAAGTTAATCCGAAAATCATTTATTTTAAAAAGGATTTAATGGTATCGACTCGGTGCTCTCCACAGGTCTCGAACCCGGGACCTATGGTTTGATTTGGCACACAGTCCACCGCTGGACTGTGTGTCTAACTTGGTAAATATTCCGGTTTTTATTATACTTAACATGATTCTGCGTGTGGATCCGGTTTGTTTTAAAAAGAACATTTTTATTAAAGCGAGTGTGCGGGTGTCAAGGATCGAACTCGGGACGTATGCGTGTTTATTTGCACACAGTCCACCGCTGGACTGTGTGTCTAACCCGTTCATAATATTGATTTTAATTAATCTTATAACCTAAGCGACTTCGTCTTCTTCGTTCAAAACACAGACAATGATTAACCATGCTGTTATTTGTTAAATTAATTTAACGAACTTTATAAACAATTGCAATGTATTGAACAGAAAAGGGTTTGGGGAATGATTGTACCGAACTGATCGTCTATTCAAAAATCCGGCAAAGATCGTCGGGCTCTGTTTTGTGAACTTCTTCTGTTAGGATCAATTAACAGTTTGAATGGATTAGATGTGAAATGAACTACTGAGTAACGATTATCAGTAGGTTTAAATGATCATACCGGTTAACAGCGAGTTTCTGGAAATTCCAGAAGTTTTCCGGCGAAAACAGAAAATCCGACAACGTCGTCTGGAATAGATTCTGGGTGATGGAGTGATGTTAGAATTTGTGTAATAATGGAATGAAACAGAAAAAGTCGAGGTATTTACCGTGTAGATGAAAGTCTCGGTTTTCCGGCGACTTGCAGGGAATTCCGGCGAGTGAAATTTCTTGCGACAGAGATTCTTCAGAGGTTTAAGGTGAGTGTGGGTGATGTCCTTATGAACTCTAAGATCTTATTTTTGGGTAAGCAGACGGAATTGGATGAATTCGGTTTTCCGGCGATAATTTCCGGTTAATTTGCAGAGAATTCCGGCGACTGCGGCGAGGTTTTCTGAGCGAAATTGGAGAGTGTAAGTGAGATAATTCGTGAGCACAACTGACGAATAAGGTATAACTCGGACTGAATTATGTTTTCAGTTTCGAACATGGATTATTGTCCATGAATGAAATTGATTGGATTTTTCGGTTATAAACCGATGTTGCTGTAAATGTAACCGTTAAGTCCAAAAGAAACGGCAAAGTTTGACGAATTTGTCGGGATTTCTGGCGTGAGCGGATTTGGGCGCGCTGTATAACTGGGTTTGATTTCCAGATTTATTTTATGTATTAATTGTTTCAATATGTAAACAAACAACACAAGTGGCGGAGTGGTTGGGCGAGTGAGAGTTAAGACTTGGATGATTCTCGGCTGACCCGGGTTCGAAACCCGGCTTCAGCATTTAATTTTTATTTCCTTATTTTTAATACATTTTCAAATATAAATTTTATATTCTAATATACTTATTAATTATGTATCGTTTAAAATTAATTTGGGCATTAAATACGCAACGAAATTTTTAACTGGTTGTTCGGTTAATAAACGAAGCGGGTTTGGTTAACCCGGTTTTTTGACGGATGTTACAGCAAGTGGCTATGGATTTCTTCAAACCCATCCACCAATAATTAGGTTTTAAATCTTGGTACATCTTATCACCTTCCGGGTGAACAGAGTACTTGGAGTTATGCACTTCCTCGATGTTTTAATCTCTAAGTCCTCCAAAAATTGGAACCCAAATTAGTCCATTAATCCGAGGATTCCATCACTTCCAAGTGTTAACTGTTCAATAGTTCCACCCTCATTCGTGTTATTAGCCTCCATCATGGCTTGCTTTTGCACATCAAGCAGCTTTTCATTCAAGCTGTTTCTGACTTCTATGCTTTTGGCATTAATCCTTAAAGGCTTAGCTCTTTCCTTGCGACTAAGCGAATCAGCGACTACATTCGCTTTGCCGGGATGATATCAGATTTCACAATCATAATCATTAAGGGTTTCTATACAACGACATTGTCACATATTTAGATCCTTCTGATTAAATAGGTGTTGGAGACTTTTTTGATCGGTGTATATAATACACTTAGTTCCATAAAGATAATGTCTCGATAGCTTTAGTGCAAACACAAGGTACCCAACTCCAAGTCATAGGTGGTGTAATTCTTTTCATGCACCTTGAGTTTTCGTGATGATTAGGCAATCACTTTGCCCCTTTGCATAAGCACGCATCCCATGCCAGTGTGCGATGCATCACAATAGACAACGAATTCTTCAATGCCTTCAGGTAGAGTTAATACTGGAGCATTGCACAACTTCTGTTTAAGAGTCTCAAAGGAATCTTGCTGTTTTGGACCCTAGTCAAACTTGATAGTCTTGCGGGTCAAAGCAGTCAAAGGAGTGGCTATCCTTGAGAAATCTCAATGAATCTTCTATAGTAACCAGCCAGTCCTAAGAAGCTGCGGATTTCAGAAGATGTCTTCGGTGCTTCCCAATTCATTTTAGCTTCAATCTTGGCGGGAACAACTTGGATACCACGTTCACTAAGCACATGTCCAAGGAATTGGACTGCGCGAAGCCAAAATTCGCACTTAGAGAATTTAGCGTACAACTTCTCCTTCTACAACAACTCTAGGATGCACCTAAGATGTTTCTCGTTATCAGATTGATTACGAGAATAGATAAGTATGTCGTCAATGAAGACAGTGACAAACTTATCTAAATAAGGCTTGTAGACTATATTCATGAGATCCATGAATGCTGCAGGTGCATTAGTGAGCCCGAAAGGCATCATTAGAAATTCATAGTGACCATATCTTGTTCTGAAGGCGGTCTTTGGAACATCTTGACTTCTAACCTTCAGCTGATGATAACCCAATCTTAAATCTATCTTTGAGAAGTAACTCGCTCCTTGAAGCTGATCAAACAGATCATCAATCCTGGGCAAAGGATAACGATTCTTGATCGTTATCTTGTTATGCTCACGGTAATCAATGCACATACGCATTGAACTGTCTTTCTTTTTGACAAACAATATCCGAGCTCCCCACGGTGATGAACTAGGCTGTATGAAGCCTTTCTCCAGAAGTTCATCCAGCTGAGTTCGCAATTCTTTCATTTCCGTCGGAGCCAGACGATAAGGTGCTCTCGCAATAGGTGCATATCCGGGAAGGATATCAATCCTAAACTCTACTTGTCTATCAGGGGGTAAACCGGGTAATTCATCAAGGAAAACATCAGGGTATTCAGAAATAACAGGTATGCCTTCAATCTTCGGCTTAGGTTCATCGACGGTTACTTGTGCCATATAAATGACACAACCTCTCTTCATACATCGGGAGGCCTTAAGCATAGAAGCTTTTTATGGCAACCCGTAGTGTATATCTCCATAGATGGTGAGCATATCACTGGATGGGGTTTTAATCTCGATTAGTTTCTTATCACAGGCAAAGCGGGCTTGGTTATGGGATAACCAATCAATGCCTAAGACTACATCGAACCCCGCCAATTCCATTGGCAGAAGAGAGATAGGGATCAAATGATTCTTGATGGATATAAAGCATCCATCCAGAATAGAAAAAAACGGTTTCTATGGTTCCGTCGGCAAGTTCTACCTCATAAGTTATGTCTAGAGTTCTTACGGACAAGTTTAATAGTTTACTAAACTTATGGTCTACAAACGACTTATCAGCACCCGAATCAAAAAGAACTCTAGCAAAGGTGTCGTTGATGAGGAAAGTACATGTTATAACATTGTTATCGTTGACAGCCTCTCAAGCGTTCATTTGAAAGGTTCGAGCATTTCCTTTTTTAGCTCCACCAGACTTTGCATTATCATCCTTAGTAGTCTTGGAGTTGTTTACCTCATAAGTTATGTCTAGAGTTCTTACGGGCAAGTTTAATAGTTTACTAAACTTATGGTCTACAAACGACTTATCAGCACCCGAATAAAAAAGAACTCTACCAAAGGTGTCGTTGATGAGGAAAGTACATGTTATAACATTGTTATCGTTGACAGCCTCTCAAGCGTTCATTTGAAAGGCTCGAGCATTTCCTTTTTTAGCTCCACCAGACTTTGCATTATCATCCTTAGCAGTCTTGGAGCTGTTAGACTTAATATGACCCTTCTCGCCACATTTGAAACATGTAGCATCTTTGATATCCTTACAATCCAGGGTCTTGTGTCCCATCTTTTTATAAATCCCACACGGTTTAGCTTGTGGGTCAAACCGACACTGACCCCCATGTCGTTTGTTGCATATCTTACATGAAGGTTTATCCTCGTTTTGGTTCTTATGGGATCCAGATTTCCATTTCTTCTTAAACCGCTGGGAGTTATCATCCTCCCACTCCCCGTCAGTTTTTTTTCTGACTGACATTCTCCTCACATAATCTTGGGTGAGGGACAGAGATAATTCAACCGCAGACTTGTAGGTGCTAGGCTGAACAGCCTTTACCAAACTTCTTATCTCCGGAGCCAACCGTTAATAAAACGCGTAATGCGCTTGAGTTTCGGAGTGACTTAATAGGACACCAGTCGAGAATAGGAGTCAAAGTCCGTAACGTACTTCTGACAGTCAAGATTTTTCATTGACAGAGCTATAAAATCCATCTTTATCTTTTCCACCTCGTGAGGTGGCAGTAAGTGTCCTTAACCAGGTCCATGAACTTGGACCATCCCAGATTGTATAATGCACCTTCCCGGTTGAGTGCATCAAAGCTTTTGTTAGGATCTGAGCTTGATTTACTTGTAGTTTTTGTTTAAAAAATGGAAATATGATTGAAATTTAAAGTAAATGCAGCAGAATAGAATGGAAAACTTTTACTACAAGTAAAGGTCGTTTTTTTCATCATCATCATGCTTTCAAGTTTATAAACTTTGCATGTGATTTACAAACTCCCCCTCAGCCTATTGCAACACAATTAGATAGTACAGAAATGGAAGAAGATGATTGGTACAAGGATCTTTTTAAGAAGACGAATTATACTGTTACATCGACTCAACTATATATACTAACTATCTAACCGCTGAGCATCTTTTGATGACGTCAGGGTTGATAATGACATCTAACAATAAATAACAAACTGTAAACACTGATGCCTAACAACTGATAGTGCAAATGCACTGTTACATTGAATATAAAACTAATAAACTAAACTCTGATGACCATCCTCTGCTTTATATCTTCTGTCAGACCTTTGGTGTAGCAGATGATGTAAGGGCATTAGTCTTTAGAAGGCAAAGTTTAGATGATCAGAGGTTCTAAAATCTGATAGAAGGACCAATCCGCGGATAGAGTATTTTGGCTTTATATCATTTATTCCTTTGTACAGGTTCAATCCCAATAGCTTTCCACCAGATTAGGGCATTGCCCTTGAAAGACTGGGAAGCGAATTTAACAATATCCTTATCAACACAACCGCTGATATCCACTACAGTTTCCATCTCATCTAACCACCTTAGGGTCTCAAGGACCCCTTTTTCTCCGTTAAAGTCTCGGGGCTTGCATAAGACGAAGTACTTATACGAACAACCATCTTTGGAAGAATGGGTCTTATCAAGAATTTCCTGCTTTTTAGCTTCGTTCCTCACATTAGAGGAATGCACAGAACTCTCCTTCTTATTAGAGGCAGGAGGCTTCGAAAGTGGTTTAGATATAGACTTAGAGCGAGTAGCACTCGACTCTTTAAACTTTTCAAAGGCTTTTTCCATAGCCTTACCTATGGCTGCATCTATGCGAGCCTAGAAGTCGTCTTCATTTATAACTATGTTCGCATTATTGTGGTCGTTATTGTTGTGGCAACTACTTGCACCATCGGAGTGAGCCATTTAATGCTTTAGTGCTATACAACGAAATAGGTATTTCATATGTTAGCCATGGTATAACTAAACCATTTAGGCTTTAACATTACAAATGGATGCTTTTAATATATATATGTATATATGTATATATATATATATATATAACCTAGGTCTCAAAAGGACCATCATAGGTATCTAAAAAGATCGGACATAGTCCAAAATTTTTGATAGTGGATCGTAATGTCACATCTGTCATTGTCGCATTGACAATTTAAGATAGCTCGAGCTTGTCACAAGGACATAAGATATGGCGTGAAAGGCCTTTGTCACGAAGACTTATAAGTGTGGCACAAAAGGCCTTGTCACAAACGGACATATAAAGTTTGGACAGGGAGTCATAGACTACAACTGTCACTGTTACTAATGGACATGATATATGGCCCGTAGGCACTACATCACCAATGGATGCTATTCAATTACCCGTAGGTAATACACCACTAATGGGGGTTTAATGTAAATCATCACAATGATGATATTAGTCTTGATCGCATTGATCATTTAGACTTGTTATGTTCGAACATAGTTCGAATATTTTGATGGCTAGTGTGGTTCCTCATGTCACACTACCAGGAGGGCTGATATTACTTGAATATTAACATAGAATGATGTCTTAAAATGGTATGACAGATTAGCCATGGTCGCATTGACTATAGAGGCTTGGAGGCTTGAACATAGTTCACAACCTCAGAAGGGATGATCTTCCTTAACTATCATGGTAGAAGGTTATTTCATCTTAACTACATTTATTTTGCCATTTAATGTGACCTTGTCACTTGGCGAATGTAAACCATCAAGAAGATCTTTTGGAATTTATAGTGGAGCGATAAAGATCAAGTTAATATCGAGACGATCGCTTGAACAAGGAAGTAATGGGTACATTTGAAGCGAAATTCCAAATTTCATTTAAAAGATAAGTTTACATATTTTGCCTTAGTCTTTTTTTTATATAAAACTTTGTCCACGCAGGGACTAAATAAGAAAAAACATACCCACACAAGGGCTTTAAAAGAAATACTATGTCCTCGCAGGGACTTTTGGAATTTTAAATACACAAAATAAATAAATACTACTTTATTCGTCCTTCTTCCCTTTGATCGCCCTTGTTAGCCTCTTGAATAACTTGATTGTTTGCATCTCAGACTTTTCAGCTTTCTGCTGAATTTCCTTCATATTTTCTAAGGCCTCTTGCATGGCCTCTAGTGGTGCCTGAGGTTGAGACTGTGGTTGAGGCGGTGGTGGCGGGTGAGGCACAACCAGATATGGGTATCCATAAGGTAGATATCCAGTAGATGCGTATGAGGTGTAAGGAGGTGGATAACCAGGAAAAGGAGGTGGGTAGTATGCATTATACATTGTTGCTTCAAGGTATGGGTCCTATGCTGGAGCAGCAATATCAGCGTTGTATCCAGGCACTCCTGGATAGGTGGGAATTGGGTTACCTAAACCCGATGGTGATGGTTGAACTACCGGTTGGGGCATCGGATCAGCAGCAGGTTGTGGGGTTGGAACCGCCACAGGTGATGTGTTTGAGGGTCCACCCATTTGTGGATCCTTAGGGATAACGGGGTAAGATGGTGGCAAAGGTGGTAGCGAACCCGACCTTCGACCAGCACGTACTGACATGCGTGCACCATGCTTTCGACGTGGTTATGATGGTTCAGGTGGTGGTTGAGGTTGGTCCACCTGTTTCATATGTTCATCCTCTATATGAGGATGTGGTGATGGAACAAGATGGGGAGGGGTGTTATGGTAGGAAGGAGTATTGTAGAAATTATACGTTTCCCACCGTTGTTGGAACTCATTAGGACCTCGATAAGGCGACCCCGCTAAGGAATTTGACCCACTAGACAACTCAATCGGATGTCCATATGATCATGTCAGCGGCATCTCAGGATAGGAATCTTCCTCCATGTGACTAGGTGAATCGATGGGAGGAGTTACTAGTGACGGTTATACATGATCGATGGGGTTAAAGTTTAAAAATTCATAATGTGATTGGGAATGAGAATGGTGGGAGTGGTGCAAATCGTGTGAATGGTAGGAATCTTGAGAGTGGGATTGGGGTGGTGAGTACTCGTGGGATATAGAATGTCGATAAGGTTCCCAAGGTGATGAAGAGTCCCCGACCCTTCTTAGGGGTTTGGGCTCAGAATATGCGATGGCCCTTCCATTGATGGTCTGCCTCGCATCGGACCTTTTCCCTTGCCTCCACATCCTCGGATTCTAGGTGGCATAATTCCTGCTCCAAAAACAAGTTAAAACAAAAACGAATAATAATAATAATAATAAATAAAACAATGAAATGAGTAATCCTAGGTCAAGCCTAGACTCGGAAGTCTAAGGAATGTGCTATTGTGTATTTTCGAGATTAAACACAAAGGCTAGTGTTTAATTCACTCGAACGTTGGCTCTGATACCAACCTGTCACACCCCTATTTCCACGTGTATCCCGGTGGGCCCGGATGGGGAATATTGTGACGTAAGATTGGTATCGTCATAGTCAAACAAACACAGCATAGCGGAAGTCTTGGATATAAAATATTATTAGAAAATGAATGTTCAAAGTTCAAATAATAAAACATGGGTTGTAATAAAAGATCCACAGGCGGATCGAAATAAATATACAGAATATTCTTTCAACAGACTTCGGGCAACTAAGGACTTGCAAGATCTTCTTATGTCACTACCAAGCAGCTCCCGGCCTATTACGTGTTGAAACTGGTAACTTAATCTTTTGAAAATACGCCAGTTTACATTGGTAAATACTAATAACCAACACATTTGGAAAATCTTTCAAAATTGTTTTAAGTGCACTTGGCACATTTTATAAATAACTTGGGATAGTTCAAAATGACATTGTTTACAGTTTTACATGTTTGTCAATACATATGGGGTCTGGTGCAGAAACCAAATAACCTGACTAACCGACACACCACTAATAATCCACCAATGGGATTTAATATTATTTTTGCATTAGCATCTATACAGGTGTATGCCTACACCCCACGCTTAAGGTCGTGGCCATTAGTAACTTAAATGAACCAAGGATATCCAGGACACGGTCGAGTTAACCCCAAATGTTTAAGTTATCAAACAAAACAGAACAAAACAGGTTATGAAGATTTAGTTAAATCACAATATAACAACATGATCCCATACCCGACCAAGCGGTATTATTATACCGTATCCCAAGCCCGTATAGGGAAAATAGGCTAAAAGTATTTACCTGAGCTAATTCTTCAATAAAGATAATAAATCAGCCGATAATAAGAAAATAAGCTTAGATATCAATCTACTAGGAGGTTTTAGTCTGGAATGATGGTATTATTAACCAATTAGAATGCTAACGAGTCCTATCTACATCATAGACTCGGGAACGGCTAACTTAAAATGATATTTACGGTACTAAACGCTAGATTAAGCGATGACCGGAATAGAATGTAGTTTAAACCCCACGAGTACTAAGACTTGTTTAATATGGGTTAACATATTACATTCTGGATTTTGATATAAAAATGATAAGGTTAAACCCGTTTCGGTTAAACTATGTAAACTAGTCACGTAGGCTTAACCGAACGCATATAAGCGAACCCGGGTAACCGGATGAGTCGTATACAAGTTCCGTATGCCATTATATTTTAAACATGTTGTAATATCAGTAGGATATCAACATGTATGCCCGTTATGGTTTTAAAATCAAGTTACGCCTTAAAAGGGCGTTTTAGTCATTTTACGACTTACAAAAGGAGATTGCAAGTTAACTGATGTCATGGTCATAAATTTTTGAAAAAGTAGTTAATTTATGATGTTATATCATTAGGATATCGAGTATATGTTTGGTTTATAGTTTAAGACCAAACTATGCCTCGAAAGGGCATTTTGGTCATTTCACACATCACTTTGACAACTTATTTGGAATTCTGAGTTAAGATCATGTACCTACTGTAAATTTATATAAAATAAGTTTTAAATCAGTAGGTATCAAGTCTTGATGCTATATTATGGTTTTAAACCATATTATGCGCCGAAACGGCGATTAAGTCGCTAAATGATGATTTAAATGATGTTTGAGTAAAGCTGGTGTTATGATCAGGTTTAATGATGGAAGTATGTTATATAATATAATACATTAGTAGTTAAAAGGTTTTGTTCATTAAAAATGATTAAAACACATTTTAAGTGCCGTAAGGGCAATATCGTCATTTAAGAACTTAATACATGGACTTGTATATAAACTCAGTTTACATTCTGAATTGACATCCCAAATAATCCTAATTATGATATTACATCAGTAGGTAAAGAGTTTTAGTGTCAAAGTTATGTTTAAACCAGTTTATACGCCAAAAGGGCGATTTGGTCACTTTAAAGCATGAATTACGCTTATTAATCAAAACTCACTTTATGACCAGAATGTTACCCTTAAAATAAGTTAAACAACTTAACATATCAGTTTACAAGTCATTTGTATGCTCATTTGTATTTAAAACCTTATTTCTAGACAAAAGGGCTTTTTAGCAAAATTTGGCATATTAAACGGAAACTTGCGTATAAACTCGAATAACTATATGACCATGTAGTATGAATCAATAGGGTTATACTATAACATAACATGGTCATAATACAACTTTGAGTCAGTAAATAAGGTTGCTAATTCGGGTCAGAACCGAAAGTCAAAGTAGAAGTCAAACTTCGCGACTTTCGGTTGGGAACCGACCTTAGACCTGGGATTGACGAGCTGAACATGTTCACACATGTTCTTATAATTATTACCAAGTTATTAAGGTGATAAAACATTTTTATAACACCTACATTACTAGATATGAATTTATTTCAAAACTGACCCGCTGACTTTTTATTGACAATAACTTTGACCCGTCAATTGACCAAGCAAACATGGTAATTAGGAGGTGCCCTTTTAGGGGATTAACACCTACCTAATTAAGATCACGTACCCATTTTCGTGCCGAACAATGGCTAGACCATAATGGTCTTAGCGAATGGTCAAAGCGTTTTTACGTAAACGCTTTGACTTTGGCTTAAAGCCTTACAAAAATAACTTAAGCAAGATGGAACACTTACAAGTGAACCAAGAAGAAGCTTATAAGCTCAAGGATGTCCCCAAAGATCTCAGGAACCTCCAACTAGAGCAAGAGAGGAGAAGATGAAGAATGAGCATGTTTGAGAGGCAATGAGGGTGCCTTTTTATAGTGAGAAGGAAGCATGGAGGTAGTGCTAGGTGTTAGGGGTGTCCTAAGAGGTCCCAAGTGTCCCAAGTCGTGGAACAAGCTACTAAAGAAGTAGCAATGGGGAGCTAGATGGCAGGGCAGGAAGCTGCCAAGCAAACTGTCACTGGCAGTCCCTTACGGACCGTAAGGGATAAGCCTTGTGGTCGGTAAGGCCTACAGGCGCCACATACTTTTGAATGGTTACGGACCGTAAGGGTTGAGCCTTGTGGTCTGTAACCGCCTTCCAGAAATAATGTTTTGGCAAATTTTCAAGATTGGTCCCCCAACTTTTATAAAGCTATCATTCAGAGGTTTATAATTTAACATAACAACGCTTTTGGTCCCTCTCGGCCAACCCGTGGCAATGAAGATCAGCGGGACACGTGTCCGAATTTTATAGGACGTGTTTTTACAAGGTGTTACAAAACATAACTTAAAATATAATATCATTGAGTCTTGAAACTAATGTTTTTACATAACAAATAAATATGAACTCTAAACTTAACAAAGGAAATACATAAACTTAAAATATTAATCCGCAAGAACGTCCACTAACATATATTTTTTTAGTGGGACTACATTACTAATATATCTTGATAACTATAAGCCTCGTTTTAATCTTCTTCGCCCGAACCCGAACTTGAACTATTGTGTAGGAAGTCATCGTATGCGCCATCTTTGACGGTCATTGGGGTTGTCAATTCGGCTTTGACCTCGTCCTCGTACAATTCACCTTCATAATTCAATTCTTCCTCGAGCGAGCGTATGCGTTAACATCATTCCACCGTATCCAAGTAATCTTTCAAGCAAATCGACATCTCAACTGCCTTTGGTGTTAGTCGAGTCATCCTTATCGAAATCACCCTACCACTAATAGAAAAAACACTTTACGAAGCTACCATGGAAGCTTGGACCGTTAGTAAATCTTGGGCCATTGTGGCTAAGATCGGAAATTGATCTTCCTTACTTTTCCACCAACCCAAAAAATCATAAATTTTAAATTCTTGTGAAGTTATCATTTGTAGAAAGTTCGACCCACCATACCGACCGAGTTCGCTACTACTAGTATTACCACGTTGCATTTGGCTCGACTTATCATACAGTTGTTTAAAAACATACAAAATTTGATTTTCCATACTTGAACCTTCGCCGAAAGCGACATTTCTCATTGACTTGTGAATGTATGGCGAGGTTGTACCATATATTTTTACATAAACATTAAACATTTTTGAAAGTTGATCTTTGAAACAAATTTTTGCAGCTTCACCAAAGTTTGATTCTTGGTCGGTGTTTAAATTCAACTCGTTTGCAATTTTTTCAATCAAAGACCCGGTTCCAAAAATATAAAGCAATGGTTTAAAGCGGCGGCACAAGTGAAAACCACATGTAGTTCTTTAAAATATTTTCTTAGTTTTTCCTTCATCGGAGCTACCATAACACAATATGGTCTACCTCTAACAGACAACTCGCTTAATTTTAAACACATTTTAAACAAATTGTGAAGTACCAACGAACTTGTTGGATAGTAAACCCCCAATAAAGTATTTGCTGATGTTTTGAAAACTTGAAGCAATTGTGTAACCATTTCAACAGTAGCCCAACCCGATGGGTGGTAAGCCGGAACCTTTCTACAACTAGACAAAATGTTATGAAATTCTATTAAACTTTGTTTTTTGCAAATTAGCCTTTTCAAACATGGTGCAAGTCGAGTTCCATCTATGAGCAACGTCCCAATTGTGTCCTAAGCATATTCGACCCGCTTCCTTACATGTTTTAATATATTTTGCATGTCATTGCGTGTTACTATATATATTATGTAACATATTTCTGAAAGCTTCTTTTTGTGGTTCAATAACCTTTAAACTGTCTTGAACGGCCAAATTTATGATGTGTACAACACATCAACTATGGAAAAGAAATAGCCTCACAAACGGGTTGTATTTTAATTCTAAATGCATTACCTAGACCGTATTGTTTGAGGCGTTATCAAAAGATATTGAAAAAACCTTTTTTTTTCCAATTTGTATGTTTTAATACATTTGTCGATTACTTTATATATAGCTTTACCGGTGTGAGGATGATCGAATAATTTAAACAGAATCATGTGTTCTCATAGTCACGTTGCTGGTTCAATCCAATGAGCGGTGACACAAATATACGAGTCGGGTGAACCGTGCGGTGCGGACTAAACGTCGCTAGTCAAGTTAACACCAGTTTCTAATTTTTTAAAAATAAGAAATTAATTATAGTTTATCATTTTTCAGCAATCTTAAACAATCCCTCCTAAGAGTAGCAGGACTTACATAGGTGTATCGTGGTTGGAGAGTTCTTTGAACCATCTTTGTATAACGTTGGTTGTCGAAATGGTTTAACGACAAACTTTCTTGGATTACAAACTTCACCATTTCCTCACTAGCCATATAAAAATTATAGGCGAACAAAGTAGTGCCTTCACTTACCATGGAAGCTTGACCACTAGCGGGTTGTTGTTTCAACGCCTTGCAAAATGGTTTTTGTTTTTGTTGCCTCAAGGTGGTGTTTGCGCCTTCAGCGTAAAAGTTTTAACAATGATGACAACACGTTTTTTTACCGTGGCCAGCTCGCACAAATCAAAATGTGACCAAACTTTGGGGTTGCGCTTCATTGGAAGAACACGAGCCACCGTGTCGGTTGTAGACTCGTCAACATTGACCGAATCATGAGCACTAGAGGTTACCTTACTTTTTTGAGAATTATCGAACAAGAAAGTGAGTGTTTTTTTTAAGTTTTGGAGATTAGAGAGTGGTGTGATTGAACCTAAACACCCACCACTCTTTTATACTTGTTTGGAGATGGATTCTAGGCAAAAAAACAAAACAAAAACGGCTATACTTGACCCCCAAGCGGTCATATGACCGTTAAAGACAGTGCAATGTTTTCGATTTTTAACCGGTTTTTATTTACGTTATCAGTTAACTGGTTTTTATAAAAATCTATTTTTATCCGGTTTTTATATAACTGGTTTTTATATAATCGGTTTTTTCTCCCAAACTAATAACCGACCTGTAACCGGTCAAATCGAATAATAACCGAACCGGTTACAAAAAACGGTTTCGGTTTTTTAACGATTTCGGTTGAAAAACCGGTTTTTTTTGTACATCTCTACCAACAAGGGGAGTTACATATGTTGTCACGGGTTTATGGGAATCCACTGAGTAGGGTGTTCAAAAAAATCCGACTCCGAAACCGAATCTGAAATATTCGAAATTCCGAATCCGAATTATCCGAATTTTCGGATATCCGAACTTCAGATATCCGAAAATTCGGATTCAGATTCGGATAGTGATTCTGAAAATATTCGGATATTTTGGATATCCGATATCCGAAATCTTATATACTTATTTTTTGTTTTTAAATATATATATAATAATAAAAAGAAAACCCTAGGTCTGTGCTCTTTTTGTCCTTATCCTTTTAATAGCAGTCTCCATCATTCAAAATTTCACCAACACATCACAACCCATTCCACAAACCAATGTCCTTCGTCAATGATTCCCAAAAAGTGTTCTTTGCCTGTGAGAGTTGGTTCATTTAGGTCGCTAACTACAAAGAATCGGTTACCTGTGATCGATCGTGGTGGTGATAGGCCTAGAAGCCATGTTGGTGGTGGCATCTAACCTTGAAAAGTGACAGAATGGATGATGTTGATGTTGTCGACCATGAACAATTTCTTGGGATTTTTATTTTTTTCACCCTTTTGCTTCTTGGTCTTGTATTTTTATTTCTTTGATCCACTGGTTGTCTTCCATTTGCACACAACACAAAAAGGTTCTTGTAAAAGTTGAAGTAGGAGAAAACTAACCTTAGCATTAATAGGAAAGATGTTAATAAGTCTTGAATCTCATCAGATTTGGGTGCTTGTGGAAAAAAATATATTTTGTTTTTTTATAACTTTGGATATCCGTTTTAATATCCGAATCCGTATCCGAATTTTCGGATATCTGAAAATTCGGATACGGATTCGGATAACGAAATTAACTATCCGAAGTTTTCGGATATCCGAAATTCGGATACTCCCGATATCCGATTTTGAACACCCCTACCACTGAGTGGTAATTTAAGACGTTTTAAGCCGAATGTAAATTGGTTAAAATATAGTATCATAATAGTTGAAGTGTATTACTTACATTCAAACTTGTTTAATAAAAGTGGACAAAATAAAGCATTTATGGGTGAAAGGGTTCGGTGTAACGCTCCACATTCTTGTACTTTTCGTATTTAGAAAGTGTAATGGTATTTCTATTTTTAGAAACTTGTAATCACATTATATTCGCATTTCGTTTCCCACCTTGTATTCCGAGACTCTAGTCATAATGAAATTCATACTTTATACATACATGTTATACATACAATCAATCATTACATATATGCTTACTTGCAAACCGATACTTGAAATGCGTGCAATTAAGGCTGCAAACGAACCGAACGAACACGAACAAGACCTTTTTCGTGTTCGTTTGTTAAGAAATATATGTGTTCGCGAACCGTTCACAAACACTTATCGAACGAGATTTTATGTTCATGTTCATTTGTTAAGGAAATGAACTTGTTCGTGTTTGTTTGTTACTTTTATGCAACGAATAAAAACAAACTTTGACGAACACAAATGAGCACAAACTAATGTTCATGAACACCAATGGAAACAAACGGACACAAACAGTCGTTCATGAACAAAATATATAATACATTGGCACTTATTAGATATTTTATTTGTCGGAATTTTGAAGTATTTAAATAAATATAAAACTAAAACACTAATTTACTATAAAAAACAAACGAACTCATTACCAAACATTCACGAACATAAACAAATGAACAAGACCTCTGATCATGTTTGTTCATTTAACTAAAGGAACAAAATTTCTTGTTCGTGTTCGTTTGTTTAATAAACGAATTTCTCGTCGAACGGTTCATGAACTGTTCGCTGAACGTTTGGTTCGTTTGCAGCCCTACGTGCAATTACTCATACACACATTCACGATACATGAATTATACTTACACGTGCGTTCCATGCGTGAAAACATGTTAAATTACAAAGTTTTAGCATAAAAATGATAAACTAATGGAAGTTCAGGGGCCAAAATTTAAATAAAACCAATCTGGTTGGCCATAGAGGCGCCGCGCCACGTGACCCCCCCATGGCTTCGCGTGACACCAA
The DNA here is from genome assembly GCA_947069175.1 of Scalesia atractyloides. Taxonomy (NCBI): domain Eukaryota; kingdom Viridiplantae; phylum Streptophyta; class Magnoliopsida; order Asterales; family Asteraceae; genus Scalesia; species Scalesia atractyloides. The sequence continues at coordinate 26,987,363 of CAMTDV010000024.1, forward strand.
GGTCCTCTATCCGCAACAAGTTGTTTTCAGCTCCAAGATTGGTCACCTTCTTCCTCCCCAATCACCTTTAAACCTTCTCTAATGCAAAACCCTACCTCACCATTATATAAACAAGCCTCCATCACCTCATTTCCACTTTTCCAACTCTCATACACTCTTAAAACACTCCCAAATCAGTTGATAATCCAAGTTCAAGGCAAAAAACTCTAAGTGCTAAAGTGAGCATCTACCTCACTTTCTTCATATTTTCTCCCACTTGAAAGCTTGGAACACTTCTAGGAGTGTTTCCCCAAGTTTAACCATGGTAAACTAAGATGGAACATCACCATTTTAAGGTCCAAACTTTCTGTTTTGGAAGAACTTTTATGTGAATATTTATGAACTTGTTTAAACTTATTCAAACTTACACCCATCTTGCTTCTAACTAAACCCATGGTTATAGAGCTTGATTAGGGTTGATTCTTATGAGTTTAGAGGTGCAAACACCTTCTAAACTTTCAATTCTGACATGGTTTTAGACAACCTACATGTGTTGAAACCATCCAAGCTCACCATCTTCAATATGATGAGACTTGTGTTTTGGTGAAGGTGTGAACCATGGAAGCCTTGGCTTTCCAAACTTGTTCCACCACCTTACTTGATGTTTTATTATATCCTTCCAAGTTGTGACACCCGGTTCTTTTGAGCCTGTACTAACGTGACACGTGTTATGAATAAATAAAAGGCAAAATTTTATTGAATTTTATGTGATAATAAATTTAAAATTTATTAGAAATTATGTTGGCGATTTTAAGATAAACGCTTATCGCGTAACGATTAAAATGCGAAACGAACGTTGGTGACCGCTCGATTAATGTTAAAATCCTAAAAATGGTCTGTTATGATTATAATAATATATTTAATCATGTTCATGTGGAAAAATAAATTAAAACGCTTAGAAACTCTATTTTTCGAGTTTAAACGCGTACCGTGCTACACAGCGCGCATACTGCCAAATACGGGCAATGCGTCCAGTCTAGGCGAATAAAATATTGTTTAGCAATATTTTGGTGAGTTTATTTTTTAGAGTGTTAAAAATAATTTAAAACATCATAAAACGTAATTAAAACGCTAGATAAAATACCCGGTATCCAGTTAAATACCAGTTTTAAGCCTACATATGATATATTCGTGTATGTGTGTGTGAGGGACAAGGAGGTGGCGGCCTATGGGGCTCCCTCTCTCCTTTCTCTTCCACTTGTTGGCCTAGGAATTTACTTGTGATGATTGTGCCTTTATCAAATCTTTTCAAAATCCTTCCATAATCCAAGAAATATATCACAAACAAATCTCTCTCTCTCTCTCTCTAAGCATAAGCTCGACTGAACACCCCTTCATCCATACAATTTTCAAATTTCCAACTTTGTTCTTGGAGATTCAAGCTCATTTCAAAGTAATTCAAGTCTGTTTGAAGGTCTAAAGGTGATTCCAAGGAGTTTCAAGCAAGAACCAAGCTTCATCTCATCATCTTATTCAAAAACCCACTTGAATCTTGAAGGTATAAAACCATGTCTTTTAAAAATTTTCTTGATTCTTGTTGATGAAGATGATAGTAAAGGGTTTCTCGTGTTCTTGGATTTAAACACAAACTTGAAAACTAAAACAAATGGGTTTTTAAAGAAAAATAAAATGGGTGAATATATATATATATATATATGTATGTATGTATGGCCTTATGTATGTATGTATGTATATATGAGACTGGGTTTTGACTTTTGGAATGGTTTTTATTGATAAGAAATCTAAAATGGTGAATGCATGCATGTTTAAAAAGTTGTTTGGTGATTTGAGATGAATATATGAAAAGTGAATTTTTGGAAGTACATATATATGTGTGTGGTAGGCGTGTATATATATATGTGTGTGTGTGTGTATGCATGCATGTGAAAATTTTATTGTTAGTTCATAAATATGTAGGAACAAGGTTCTTGCATTTATGATAAATGATAAAGAAATGATCATATGAAGATTATGATGATCTTGAATGTTTGAACATTAGTTAAATGTATGTTGGATATGTTTTAGTTCATACAAGATGATGATGATGATGTGAATTGAATGCATTAGATGTTACTACTTAAGCATGCATGTGGATATATGGTCATGAAATGATGAATAATTTATGGTATGATGAAGATATTTTTAATTAGGTCCTAAACACTAAAAATAATAGTATTTCAATTGTTAAAATAGCATGAAACTTTGTCATAAAGTTTACTAGCTTACATGTTGTACATTGTGCTTAAAGAGTTATAAAATATGCGAAATCGCATGATTTAAGAGACTTACACAAACACTGCACTAATCTGATTATAACCATCATTTTAATCAGTAAATAACATGGATTATGTTAAAATGTTAAGTCGTTACGATTTGGGATGGTTATGGTAACGTTTGATGCAAAACTATGCGGTAAAACGGTTAAAATCGGCTTTTCGAAGGATTTTTTATAAATCTGTTTTAAATCAGTAAGTAAATTGATATTTTTCATATAAATATAAGTATTTTAACTTATATTAAGTTTACTTGGTGTTTGGTTAGTCATACGTGACTTTCGACGCCCGAAAACGTTACCGAATCACTAAAATACGTGTTTTACAATGTACACTAGAATGAGTTGTTCATAGGTGAACCTCATGTGCTTAAAAGTGTTATGTGATTTAAATATGTGTATATGATAATATGTTAATTTTTGACATGATAGCGGGAATTTAGACTGTTCATGTACACATGTGTGTTTAAAGCGGTAGAATCGATGAAATCGCGTTAAATGTGTAACTTATTTGTCGAGCATGAAACTTGATACATAGGTTAACTTAATAAGTTATTTCATGTATACATGCTTTGAAAATGATAAAGTGTATATGAGTTTTCGCATGTTATGATATTGAGTATTTGTGCACGTTTATGTATATATATATATTTCGACGCGCAAATCATAGATATATAATACATATAAACGGGAGTGTTAACGGATATAACATATTAAGGGTCACCAATAAAATCGTTCAAGTCGCAAAATCTTATATATTATATATTATATATATATATAATATATATATATATATATATATATATATATACGAACTCATATATATATATTAAAGTGCCAACATAAAAAATAATGACTTTTCGAGAAAATCTCAAAGTTATGTGAAAGTTCCAAGATTTGGAGAAACTTAGAAATTTTCTGATATAATGATTGATAAATCGTTCCTACGTATATTAGGACGTGTAGAAACAATTGTGGGATTGCACTATTTATAATATGCACCCAAAGGTGAGTGTCACTAAACCCCTCTTTTTACTGCTTTGTATATGTTTTGGGGAAGAACACACATTAAAGGATAATTATACGTTTTTTAGTATAAAATATGCCTTTAAATAATTTTAATATATTTTCATGGAAGATATATGATTTTAAAATGATAATATATGTTTCGGGGAGAAACGGGTGTTATTACGGTGTTTTAGAGAAAACGACCGTGTAGATTTAAAATTGCTTAAATCTAAAGTTGTGACGAATTCCCTCGGTCTCAAGAGAGTAAGTACCGGTTATGGTTTACGTTTCGGTGGGGACTTCGGGGAAATTCGTACAACTCGTTATATTAAATTTATCATTTTAGTAGGATATATATACTGTTCATAAGGTTGGCACCTTGGGTGACCCATTGCGGGCACATAGCGCGAAATTAGCCATATAATCATTAATACTGATACGCGTGGAACTGTTGATAGATCTATCGGGTTGACCACCCCTTCGTGACCGGTAGCTCCGTGTCAAGTCAAGCGACAAATTTTATATTTTGTTATTGTCTAGCGTTGATTATGTCTTTATTGTTAATATATAGTTCGTATTGTCTTGCAAACATATGAGTCTGAACACTTGGTGCTATCAATTTAATATGGAAAACTTGGGAAGATGTTGTGTATCGAAGGTTTTTGGAAAACGCTTGCGATGACTGAGCCTTGAATTTTTATAAAGGAAATTAAAATTTAGATGTTTTATTAATTACACATATAATTTGAAAGTTTTCCTTGGATCAAATTGTTTAAATTTGAATACGTCAACACACCCTCATTTGTGTTGACGCTTGATTTTAATGTGTTCTTCAGGTACATGAGTTTGGCTTCGGGAATCTTTGCGTATATGTGGTTATGATGCATGTTTTCTTTAATAATGATTTGGACAACTTTTAAAACTAAACTGGGACCATGTTTGTAATAAGATCCATAAGGGTCGAGACAACTTAACTGTGTTATGGTTATGATTTGTGTTTAAAACATAAACTCTGTTTTAATTAAGTAGTACGTCCAAAATTAACGATGCATCGTCCACTAAGATATTTATGGGCACCAACTTCCGTCACCATTACGTTTGTAGTTCCGCTGCGACGTTTTTGGGGTGTTACACAAGTAGCTTCCACGACTCAAAGTAACACAACCCTGCCGCACCTCCAACATTTACCATGATGGGTATGGAACACATGGGTTTATCTTACTTGGCTACTTGATATTCGTGACCAACCAGGTTATCAACTATGTTGATAACCTTCTGCTTTGGTGCATCCATACAATGAGGTTTAATGGATGTTAATCATCCTACCTCCGTGCTTGACTTACATGATTTTTATGATATTGTATGATGGACTATTACTATAGGGACAGGGTAAAATGAAAACTCATACGAGTGAGAACTTAGAGAACTCGGCCTTACGAAAGGTTTTTTTCAATTTTTTTACCAAAAATCCTAAAGAAATTCAACTTTTCCAATAAAAAAACTTGTTTTTTTCATTTTTGGCAACCGTAAATGCTGTAAAAGTGATGTCATGCTTATGTCATCACCTTTTTACAGTTGCCGTAAGGGGACAAAAAACACTAATTCGAATTTTTTAATATTTTTTATGGCAGTCTTTTCTAATATTTTAATCTAGGGGTGTGAAAAAAATGGGTTGAAACTCGTACGGGAATGCCGAGTTCTCTAAGTTTTCACAACTCGTAAGGGTTTTCCCTTGATCCTAATCCCTATTACTATATAATATAAAATATATATTTAGCCGAATCCATAATACTAACCGGATTATGGTTAGATGTTATGAACTTAGGCTATATTATCTTTGTTCTTTATTCCTCGTTTGTGATTCTAATGGGCACGTTAGAACCCATGAAAACATATGAAAACTTAGTGTCCAAACGAGTGTTTAGACAAGATATATTTTTGGTAGACACATACTTTTGATATTTAATTCCAAATCCGAACTATCCTAAACTCCGAATACTCATACACCTTCGTTTCTCCGTGTAGGGTAACTTCGGTGTCCTAATCTCAACGCTCGTCAAACTCTCGTTTAATCGGAAAGCTTTACAAAACTGTGAGTGTACATGACCCCCTTTTACTTTCGTTACTTTGGGTACAATACGTATACATTATCAAACTCACACAATCACATACTTTATGCTAAAAACACAAACAAACAATCCAATATACATACTTGATACTAGATCTAATACATAATATTTATTTGCTTTATACTTTTCATTAACTTCGTACGAGCCTCCCTTAATATGTATAGCGCTATATGATTAACGCACCGCCTATATTCTTGAGGTCGTGTTAAGTAAACCAACCGGCTTATCGTTGCTACGATAATATTACGCGAGCGGGAATCTTTGGGTTGATAAATATAATTTGCATGATAGTATTGCCATGTTAAGTCTTAGTTTATGGTTATGCAATGTGGATTTGTTTAAAACGTTATACTTTATATGTTGACATGTACTTGAATACGTATTGCAGGAAATCGACGATGATGATAAATAGAAGCTAGTAGGATGACTAGAAACCCTTTTGTAATTTAGTACTTGTTGATTTTATTTCCTTGTTCAAGTTGTTGTATTTTTGCTTTCAAACGATGTACCTTTGCTTTAGTAATGAAATGAAATTTGATTATTAAATATTGTCACAAATAGCGTTATGAAGTCTCTTGCAATCTATTTCGTACTGCCCCAATGTTTTCGCCATTGGTTAGGGTGTGACATATGGTGTTGTAGAGGATCAGAAGATTTTAATATTCATGTTGGTGATTGCAATAGTTTTCATGACAAAGCATGTGAAAAGAGGGGAAGACTTACTTAAACAAGCTCAATCTATACATGTGGCATTTGAAAAACAATCTGATAAACAAAAAGAATTTAGAATCCATTACAGTGGTTAAAATTGTTAAAAGATTGTTGAAAGGTGCGGTACCTTTTTCAGGTCATGACGAGTCTGAAAAATCCCTCTATAAAGAACATTTCATAGATTTTTAAAAATTTTGGGAGAAATATATGGAGAAATTGGTAGAGGTTAAATTAAGTAATATGGATAGCTAAAGGACGACTCCATCAATCCAAAAACAAATTTGTAATTATTTATAGAATAAGTATTAAAGAATATATTTAAAGAACTTGGTGATGATGTCTTTTCAACATTAGTTGATAAATTAAGAGATATTTCTAAAAAAATAAAAACAAATGTTGTGGTTTTGAGATGTATTGATAAATTAGAATTTGAAAAGGAGCGATTTATTGGTCTTGTTCATGTTTTGGAAACAATCGTGTTATCTCTTAAATCTACAATTAATGAAATATTTGTTCGCCTTAGTTTGAGTTAGGGCAGGGATAGAGGCACGGTGCAAGCAACATATCTGGTGAGTTGAATGATTTGAATGCTTTGATTTTGAAATAAAATCCTTCAACATATCTTGTTCAATGTTTTATGCACCAACTTCAACTCGTTGTTGTGGCCCTTACAATCAAACATCGTGATTTTTTTTAATTTATTAATGAAGTATCAAATTTAACAAACTAGTAAAGTTAGCTTGCGCTTCGCGACGGGGCAAGAAAATTATTAGAACTTTTATATAGTTTCCCTTTACATAATAAATTAGTTTTACAAAATATTAATTGGTTTAAACAAAACAATTATAAAACTTAAACTACTCGTTAGCTTAAAAAGCACATTATTCAACTTCACATTTAGCTCAATAATATACCCATTCTAAAACTCAAATTCTAAAATTTTCCATTATCTCTCATCACCACCACTCTTGTAACTTATGATTTCTGAACACGGTGTTGTCATTGAGCCTTTTCCTTCACATTGAAAAGATAACAAACAGATCGATATGGTTTCTTGAATTGTTCACTTAACAAACAACCCACAATTTCATTTGCACAATCGTACAATAGTTCGAGGTAGTGATGAAATTTGAAAACCATAATGTTACAAACTATTATATATAAGAATAGAAGTAACAACAGGGTCTTGAGTCTTGACAGACCAGTACATGATATTGCACACACTTCGTAGAGAGACTGCCAAAGTATAATTATTGTTCAAACATGGGTGTACACCTGGGCCATCACAGTGAACGCACACCGACCAGCCTCCACCACAACCGGCATCCGATCACTTACACTACTAGCTCCAACTTCCTACACTTGAAACCTTAACGCCAGTGAAGACGCAATCGATGTTTAGAGATGAGAAGAATCCGTTGTTGTAGTTTGTCGTCGTAGCTTTAGAACTCGTCCTGTGGGCGCCATGGAGTTGACCAATTCCGCCGCCGTTTGAACTCACTAACCGCCTTTGGAGGTTGATGGTAGTGTTGTGTTTTCGCCATCGTGAAGATAGGGAGGGTCACCGAAAATCGCCATCATTTGAACTCACTTGTTCCTCTCTCTCTTTCTAGATGTGTGAGGCGTTGTGTTGAATGAAAAACTGATGTGTGATTTTTGCAATCATTTTTTATAACCATGTTTTAAAAGTGGGATTCACTAACTACACACAGTGGCAAGTGAACCAGATGTGAAAGTAGTATGACTAGTAAGACCGAGTATCGAACCTTGGAAGCTAAGATGGCACCTCTAATAATTAACCCTAATCACAAGTCTAGCCCTAAGTTGATTTTGAGAAATTTGGTTTTTAGTTTAGAATTAATTAATTAATATTTAACTAAATTAACTACACTAATGCACTCTAAGACAACTAAAAACTGTGAACGCAACCAGGAGAGACGAACAAACCACTTAGGCTGGAATCGCTAATGACACAAGATGACACCCACTTGACCAAAGACTTAGGTTTCGGTTTCTATCTGACTACTCCCTTGTGAAAGAGAACCAACTGATGTAGAGTAGAAACGATAAGTAAGATCAATAATGTTGATTCTACGAATACCCGTGATGGAGTGATAAAAAGGAAACAAGCCTAATTAAAGTCCCACATCCCACAACTATCAGATTGCAAAAGATTATCCTTAACCAACCATCTAGATGTGAAGCAAGCTACAAGATGATACACGAAAATCCTAAGAATGACTGACACACGAATAAGCAGACGAACCCCGAGTTATCGGGTGCTCAAAATTACCTAGCAACTTCTAGTTATCTTTTGAATCAAAGAAGATGGATGCACACTAATGTCTAGCTGCTTTTAAATTGATTTGAGATATGAATTGTTACCAATTTTCAAAACAGTTAGATTGAGAATCGTGAGTAAACAACCTAAAAGCGAGTTTAACACAACTAGTGGTCACTTATTCCTACCAAAAGCATCAATCTCATCAACAATATCAATACATTCAGCAAACAAAAGCATACACAATCAATTCCGCTAACAAATCATAACCAATTTACTCCAAAACATAATCAAAGTCAAATAGTCAAGATAATTGTCAAACATGCATCAAAAGATCATCCAAACCTAAGTACTTTTAATGATTTAGCTACTCATCAGATTTAAAAGCATCTTCAAATCAGTAATATGAGAAAAGACAAACATGGTTCCAAGGTTTTAACTACATGAAATCAACCAAAATACATACCCGAGATGATCCTAGCTTTAATACTTTGATACCAAGCCTTATTATTGATGTGCTAAAAATAGTTTAGTAAAAACAACTAAATTAACCTAACTTTAGACTCTAAGTAATACTCTAGAATCACTAAAAACACACTAAACTACTAACCGACAAGTGTACCGATCGACTCTAGTATAGCTTAAGTAAGTCCAGATATCGAACCCACGAGACTCTATTAATTAAGTTAACTACTCTATTTAGACTCTGACGGTCACAGACTAAAATATTTGTTTGTTTGATAAGGGGGTTTCTAAAAATTCCTAAGAAAGCAAAAAAATTAAACTAAATTAACAAGTTAACTAAAGAATACGAATTAAATTGGACTTTACTCTGATGGTGGGAAACACTACTTAGACTGGAATCCTGATTGCTTCTAGTAATGATTTTTTATTAGGAAGTTGTCAACTATGGAACCGGGATCATAAAGTTCGCACCTTTCAGGATATCTAAAGGACTCCTAACCCTTCTCAAGAGCACGCTATGACAACCTAGAGGTTGTTTAGACTACTGGTTATTAGACTCTCTCACAAAACATCTAACGGAATTATGAAAGTACCTTAAACGATTCACTCCCTCACAAGATCTAAATCTAAGGTAAACTTGGACTCTCGATTAGACTTTCTAGACAATAGCCAACGGGTTTACTTCCTAAGAAAGCTCCTACCTTGCGGCTTAATGACTTAGACCTAGCAATAATCTCGCACCTCACAGCTATTGACGATTAGTAGAACACTTGATTTTATAAGATTACCGAATATTACTTCTAAGGTTAATTGTGCACTATAACCCTAAAGATCAAAGATTTATTACGTGATATAGACACTCACTAAAATCTAAAACCTAACAAGACTCTATTGTGTGATAAAGACCGTCACCAAGAATCAAGTGAAGCAACAAACAATGTTCAAACACTATCAAGCATGCGTCTACATCTAATCAAGATAACAAGTTGCCTACAATTCATAAATAGTCCATAGAATCCATAAATCCCATAAAAATCAAAACTTTACGCAATCAATCATCCCATCTAGGTAGTATAATGAAATTAGCAGATCAAAGTCATGAGGAACATCGAAAACAAAGAGTAATCAATCAAACTAAACATGGTTACAAGAAAGAAGCGAAAGTAAAGACACCCGATCGTCACGAATGCGAACCAAATGCTTCTCCAATTTCAATCTTCAATCCTGTAACATTCGTCGAAAAACGGGTTTCCAAACCCGCTTCGTTTATAAATCAAATACTCAGTATAATTTTTCGTTGCGTATTTATTGATCAGATAAATTTTAAACGATACATAATTAATAAATAAATTGGAATTTAAAAACCATAATTTATAATTAATAATAAAAAGTGAATAAAAAATAAATAGGAGACGCCGGGATTCGAACCCGGGTCTCGCCTATAACCAAACACACTTCACACCACTCCGCCACACGCTTTTATCTGTTAAGACTCTAAACTAAACAAAATTTATACAGGTCTCGAAATTTAATTCCTGAACACCCGCCCAATGTGACGGCACTCAGTCAACCGGAAATCACCAAGATTTCCGTTACTCTTCAATTGATCACGAAACCGACTCTCAATCATGCATCTAGACTCAAATCGAGTCAAACCGCGTTCAATCAGTTATGCAAACAACTTGCGCATACCCGATTAAAACCAAAGTTTCAAAAACTGAAATTTAACCTCTGCGATCCTTTATAACTATAAATGGAGGGCTTAGGGAACCCATTCAACTGCACAAACACTCTCCCTAACATCATACCGACCTTTATTCATCAGAAAGCTACGCCAGAAAAACTCGCAACTCGTCGGAACCTCGCCGGAAAACCGAATCTATTCCATTATTGCCTTACTCTAAAAATAGGACTTTTAGAGCTTCGACAGAAGTCACCCACACTCACCTCAAACTCCATGTAAAGCATCTGTCGCAAGTCAAGCTTCGCCGAAAAAATTGGAACTCGCCGGAGTTGGTCACCGGGATCATCAAAGTTCTGTTCTCCAGTGGGTATGAACCTTTAAAACCTTTTTATGTTCATATTTAATTCCGTTAATTCGTAAACCAGTAACCAGAATTGATTAGATATAGGCAACAGTCGGATTTTTGTTTCTGGGTAATGTCTAGGAAGAAGATGAAGTTTTGCCTAGAAAATAAGTATATTTAATCATGATGTTTTAACCAGGTTAGACACATAATCCAGCGGTGGACTGTGTGCGATTATAAAGCATACGTCCCGGGTTCGAGTTCTGTTTGTGTTCCGATCCACTGAAATAACATACCCTTTTTATATAAAAGCCAAATCCTGAAGCATGTGATAAGTGTATAAGTATAATAAAAACCGGAATAATAACCAGGTTAGACACACAGTCCAGTGGTGGACTGTGTGCAAAAACATTAAGCACGTCACGGGTTCGAGTCCAGGCTCTCACACCGGTTCGACAGTTTAAATCCTTTTTAAAAATTGAATAATTTCTGGATAATCTAAATAGTATATAAATATAATTAAAATCAGAAATATATTCGGGTTAGACACGTAGCTCAGTTGGTAGAGCTGCGTGCACGTATACGGGAGGTCACGAGTTCGAACCTCACTCAGCGCATAGAATAAGCACAGTCCGACCAGTCAACGGTCAACATGGTCAAAAGTCAACATTTTTTTTATTTCCTTTTTATTTATTTAATCAGAAAATTATTTAAAAATACTTAAAAATAATATTTTTAAAGTTAGAAAATGTCCTTAAACTCACAAAAATAAATCTAAAAATCCTATTAAGGTTATGAATTAAAATTATTAATCTCAAATAAAATCCATTTATTTACCGAACCATTTCGTTGTTATTTTAGGTTAGTTTTTCTCGTCGATCAAATCCTAAAATTCGTGCGCATTCATCGTCATCCAGGAAACGCACCCACTGTGAGTGAATTCTTACAAATTCCCCTTTTTATTCATGTTTTGGGGTGTATCATGTGTCGCTTTATTTATTTCGTTTATTCAAACTTGTGCTATTACCATTATATATCTAAACGTGTGATGTAAATATTGTTTGTTGTGATGCGTGTTTACATTTTGTCAAGTTGCGTGCAAATCATTCATTAGGCCCATCAGTTCCTCGTTGGAGACGGGTTGAGCATCAGGTGCCTCATTGTTCATCATTTGGTGTGTGCTTGTGCATTGATTGAGATTATGTGATTATGTTGTTGGTTGTGATGTGTGTTTATATTTTTGTCAAGTTATGTGCAAATCATTCATTGGGCCCATCAGTTCCTCGTGGGAGACGAGTTGAGCATCAGGTGCCTCATTCGATCGGCTCCGTTTGATTGAGCCTTGATCTCATTATTCATCATTTGGTGTGTGCGTGTGCATTATTTGATATTATGTGTTTTGTGATTAAATTTACATTTACGTTTATTCATATTTGGTTATGCACAATTTTATTCAAATAACCAACATAACTAATCCTTTCAAATATTTAAATAAGATTCACTCGCCAACTTTTGTTGACCCAAAACCCTATTTTTAGACATGATACAGGCAATCCGGTTGAGAAAAGAAACACATAGGATGGCCTAGGAGAATAAACAAGTTAATGCCTTGGAATGAACGTTTAGTTTTGTTTTCCTTTGTAATTGTACCCTAGTTTGTAATTTGAATGGAAATGTATTTGAACATGTTGTGTTTGTATGTTTATTGAAACTTCTTCTTTAAAGAGAAATAATAAATATGAAACTTTATAGTAAATGTCATGAGCTTTGATGAAAACCCAATCATGCCCCGATCACCATTTCCGCTGCGGGTCGGGGTGTGACAGATTGGTATCAGAGCTTTTGACTATAGGGATATAAGATAGGTTATTAGACCCTTAGAGCCTATACTTTAGTTGATTAGATTTTAATTGTTTATGTGGTTACATGCAAACTCATGATGTTTATTTGTTTCGTATTTATTACACACACAAATGCATGCAAACACTTCCACTATCATTTTGTGTGATACTTAATGAGTTATACTTATTGTCAAAACTTAACATGCTTACATACACATTCATCACGCATATTTCAATATTCACATATTCAAATCATCCTCATATTTCCTTTATTCAAGATTTTGTCGCATTTTTCATTTTTCAATCTCATCAAAGTGAGTTCTACGACGGGCATGTAGTAACTGTATAGGTACAAGTACCGGTAGTCGGAACGTCCTGTCTAGGTTGGCATTCGTATAAATCCAATATAACGGACCAGTTTGCCTACCTGGGGACTAACGATGAGAGTACGAAGGACCTATTAGGCCAAAGCATGCCACACCAAACGTCGTTCGAACTAACCCCACTTTGAGGTGTCACCGTGTCCACACCTGGATGCACTCCAAATTTCATACGTTACATTCATATTTCTCGATTTTCTCCGGGTTTTAGTGTACGTTACCAGGCTAACACATGCGAACCATATGAAAGCCCGGTAATCATGGGGGCCCACATGATTACGAAGGTGAAGTATGGCGGCATGCAAGGCCCAATTACGAGCAAAGCCCAAGACATCCTATGGATGTAGTAGGTTTATTTTATTAATTTGTTTTTGTGAATGTTCATTTCTAAATACGACACATGACACCTAAAACGTCAAACTCATACTCTCGATACGTATTCCTTGTAGATGTCTTCTAGTCTCTCTCGTAGAATTATGAGATCAGGAAAATCCCGCGAACGCATGGCTGCCCAAATCGCTCAACAAATGGCTGCCGTAATACCCAACATCGTAGTTCAAGTTCAACAAGCCCTTACCGCTAATCCCGTCAACCCAATCAATCAAGAAGATCAAAATGTTGTCAACCCTCCCCCAAATACCAATAAATGCACCTTCAAGCATTTCAAATCCTGCGATCCTCCAAAATACAAAGGTACTGAAGGTGTCACCGCTCTCCTCCATTGGTTTGAGGAGATGGAAAACACTTTTCTCAATTGCGACTGCCCCGATGATCGCAAGGTGCGATATGCTACCGGTCGTTTGTTCGGAGTAGCACTTACATGGTGGAATACAGAGAAGGCCAAGCGAGGTGCTGAAGATGTTATGACTTTGACTTGGGAAGAGTTGAAGGAAATCATGACAAGACGGTTCTGTCCAAGAAGCGAAATCAAGAAATTGGAAGATGAGTTCTATTCTTTGAAACAAAAAGAGGGCGACCACACCACATACAACAAGAGATTCCTTGAGTTAAATCAGATGGTTCCCAACTTGTTCACTCCCCTCTACCGTTTGATCGAGCACTACATACGAGGTCTTCCTTCAAAAATTCAAGACCCTGTAATAAGTACCACACCTGCAACTTTGGAAGCAGCAATGGAGTTAGCTACAGAGCTCACCGAAAAACGCATACGGAATAAAGACTTCACAGAGGAAAAAAAGAAGGATAAAGCATCAACCGAAACCTCAAACGCCACCCAAACCGAATCCTCTTCTCAACGCACTTCTAAGAGAAAACGAGATGGACAAATTTTCACTGTCACCCAACACAATTAACCAGCCTCACAAGTTGTACCCCTCCAAGCTATCCCAATCATTCAAGTAGCACCCAACTCTATTTACCCAAATAAGAAACCTTACATTGGACCTCACCCTCAATGCAACACATGTTTTTATCACCATCCATCTACCGTACCTTGTCGACTGTGTGCAAATTGTGGGCGTTATGGTCATTGGAGCAAAACTTGTCGTGCCCCTCAATGTCACACCCCGACCCGCAGCGGAAAAGGTGATCGAGGCATGATTGGGTTATCATCAAAGCTCATGACATTTATTATAACGTTCCATATTCATTAATACATTTTAAAGGGAAATATACAATCATAATTACATCATGTCCTAAACATCAATCTAGGCTTCATTGTTTTCTTCTAAGGCATTTCCTATGTTTTCCTTGCTTCATCCTGTTCACCTGTATCATGTGTAAAAATGGTTTTTGGATCAACAAAAAGTTGGCGAGTGAATCCTATGAAAAACATTTGAACAAGTTTATTTAATTGATTATAAAATAAAGTGCACAACCACACATGAGTAAAAATAGATGTAAACTTATTCACCAATCAATTAATATTAAATAATGCACACATGAACAATAATGGATCGTTTTGAGGCACGCGTTGCTCAACTCGTCTCTCACGAGGAACTGATGGGCCTAATGAATGATTTGCATAAACTTGACAATATGAAATACATAACTACAAACAATATAAACTCAATAATACACACACGAACAATAATGGATTTGTTTTGAGGCACGCGTTGCTCAACTCGTCTCACACGAGGAACTGATGGGCCTAATGAATGAATTGCATATAAATTGACAATACGAAATACATAACTACAAACAATGTATACAATCTAAGTTTAGGTCACAATATGGTATGGCACAAGTTTTAATAAACGAGTTAATTTTGGTGACACATGACACACCCCAAAACGTGTAATTAAAAAGGGGAGTTGTAAGATTCACTCACATTGGGTGCGTTCGGTTGATGATGTTGAATACGCACGAAGTTGGATTTAACCACGAGTGAAACTAACCTAGATAATAACATAATGGTTTGGTAAATAAGCGGATTTTATTAATCAATTTTAGTGGGATTGTTGGGTGTATTTTTGTGAGTTTAAGGCTATTTTCTAACCTTAAAAATGTTATTTTTAAGTATTTTTAATTGATTTTTAATTAAAATAAATAAATAAAAATAATAAAAAAATGTTGACTTTTTGCGACCGTTGACCGTTGACCATTGACTTTGACTGTTGACTGTTGACCGTTGACCGGTTCGTATGTGTGTATGTATGCGATGGGTGAGGCTCGAACCCGAGACCTCCCGTACGCGTGCACGCAGCTCTACCAACTGAGCTACGTGTCTAACCTGAAATATTTCTGTTTTTAATTATATTTATATACTAATTGAATTAAACCGAAAATCATTTATTTTTTAAAAACGATTTTAACCTAACGACTCGGTGCGCTCCACAGGTCTCGAACCCGGGACCTGTGGGTTGAGTTAACACACAGTCCACCACTGGACTGTGTGTCTAACTTGTTAAATAATCTGATTTTTATTATACTTATATACAAACTAAATAATTTCGTTTCTGTTTTAAATAAAAAGTTTGATAATTGTCCGGACCGGTGCGGTAGTCCGGACTCGAACTCGTGACGTGTGATTAAACATTCACACAGTCCACCACTGGACTGTGTGTCTATCTTGGTTATTATTCCGGTTTTTATTAAACTTAACATATATAATCAGTGACTCCGGTTCGGTTAAAAAAAGGAACATTTTTATTAAGGCGAGTGTGCGTGGGACAAGATTCAAACTCGAGACGTAAGCGTGTTTTATTTGCACACAGTCCACCGCTGGACTGTGTGTCTAACCTGAGATATATCTTGATTTTAATTAAACTTATATACTACTGAAACTTCATCTTCTTCGTTGGACTCAACCAGAAACGGAGTCCGACTGGTTCAATGATTTTACCAAGTTTCTTTAGTGTGTTGTGATTAAATACAGGTGAGATAAATAAAAAGAATGAAAGATTAAGTGTAAAGTATACCGAACTGGACTCCTCTGTTTCTCCGGATGGAACTCCGATGTCAGCAGGTTATTCCGGCGACGTATGTCTTGCGGCAGAGAGTCTTCAACGAGCTTGAGATGAATGTGGGTGGCTTCGGTATGAGCTCTGGGGTTTCAGTAAGGCACAGAGGTGAAAGGGTCGGTTTTCCGGCGAGTTGTAGAAATTTCCGGCGAGTGGAATTACGTCGGGAAAATGTGTGATTGTGAGCGAAAAAGCTAACAGAGGTTAGAGGGGGTATTTATAGGGCAGAACATCGATGTATTTAGTCCGTTTTCCGTCTTGATTCGTCGGTCATTACGTTTTCCGGCGGTTATGACTTGCGTCGCGGGTTCAGGCGTCGGTTATAACCGATGTAGTAGTTAAAGTTTACGTTAAAACTGAAGAAACCGTCCAATCTTGGCGAGATAGTCGGGATTTCCGACGACTGCGATTGGGCGCGTCGATTTTGAATTCGATATTCATGTTATGAATTAATTGTCTTCAATATTGAACAAGAAATACAAGTGGCGCAGTGGTTGGATGGTTAAGTGTTAAGGCTGTGCTGAATGGCTGGCTGACCCGGGTTCGAAACCCGGCAGAAGCCTTTTATTTTTATTTCATTATTTTTAATACATTTTCAAAAATAAATTATATATTCCAATATACTAATTAATTATGTATCGTTTAAAATTAATTTGGGCATTAAATACGCAACAAAATTTTTAACTGATTGTTCGGTTAATAAACGGAGCGGGTTTGGTAAATCCGTTTTTTGACGGATGTTACAGTATCCCCTGCTTTTTAGAAATTTCGTCCCGAAATTTAAGTAGTGACATATTTGTCTAAAAAAAGGATGGTGTTTAGTTTGACAGTTACATGCTTAGAAAAAGAGTAAGAGTTTAAGTTTTTGTTTGAGGCGGTAACGTCCCTTGTAAGGGTTAAGTACCCTGTTACAGGAATCGCTTTTTGTTGCCTACGGTAAAAAATATTGATAAGCAGAGTCGATTCACTAAATATGATATCATGCGTAAGAGTTTTGATATGTTTGGAAGGATAGGGTTATATCCTAAAACAAAATTTCTAATACTACAACCTACATGGAACTTCTCATAACCGTCTAACAATGTCTTTGATCCTTTGACAAGAATACTTATATATAGGAAGTACCAGCGGCGTATCCACCATATTCTTGTCAAATTTTCATTGGTTTTATCAGTAAGTTATGATTGGTTCTATGTTGTGACTCTAGAACATAAATAAACGCCACAACCAATGTACCAAGAAATTACTAAATCCTACATAGAACTTCTCATAACCGCCTGACAATGCCTCTGATCCTTTGACAAGAATACTTATATATAGGAAGTACCAGCGGCGTATCCACCATATTCTTGTCAAATTTTCATTGGTTTTATCAGTGAGTTATGATTGGTTCTATGATGTAACTCTAGAACATAAATAAACACAACAACCAATATTTGAGTCCACATTCTAATAGCATACATGTTTGAATGGTGACAGTTCCTCTCTCGTTTGTTATGATGGAGAGGTTAGTTTATGTAGAAATAGAACACAATCCAATTTCTTTAAATGGCGAGATGATATAAATGTAACACAAATTTCAACCAAGACAATACTAAATCCTACATGGAACTTCTCATAACCGCCTGATAATGCCTCTGATCCTTTGGCAAGAATACTTATATATAGGAAGTACCAGCGGCGTATCCACCATATTCTTGTCAAATTTTCGTTGGTTTATATCCGCAAGTTATGATTAGTTACCAAGAAATTACTAAATCCTACATAGAACTTCTCATAACCGCCTGACAATGCCTCTGATCCTTTGACAATAATACTTATATATAGGAAGTACCAGCGGCGTATCCACCATATTCTCGTCAAATTTTCATTGGTTTTATCAGTGATTTATGATTAATCCTATGTGACTATAAAACATAAACAACACAACAACCACAGCTTGAGTCTAAATTCTGAAAGTATACATGTTTAAATGATGACAGTAACTCTCTCGTTTGTTATGATGGAGAGGTTAGTCATTGTAGAAGTGAGACATAGCTCAACTTCTATAAATGATGAAATTGAATACACTGAAATGTATGATGAACAACTTTAACCAAAACATACTAAATCCTACATGGAACCTCTCATAACTGCCTGATAATGCCTCCGATCCTTTGACAAGAATACTTATATATAGGAAGTACCAGCGGCGTATCCACCATATTCTTGTCAAATTTTCATTGACTTTATCCGCAAGTTATGATTAGTTCTATGTGACTCTACAACAAACACAACAACCAAAAGATCGTATTGCATGTACTGAAAATGAAAAATGTCTGTGCGATCAAGGCTCAATCAAACGGAGCCGATCGTATTGCATGTACTGAAAAGGAAAAATGTCTGTGCGATCAAGGCTCAATCAAACGGAGCCAATCGTATTGCATGTACTGAAAATAATAAATTTAATCTAAACAATTATCACACAAACAGTTTATACATGGAACCTCTCATAACCGCCTGATAATGCCTCCGATCCTTTGACAAGAATACTTATATATAGGAAGTACCAGCGGCGTATCCACCATATTCTCGTCAAATTTTCATTGACTTTATCCGCAAGTTATGATTAGTTCTATGTGACTCTACAACAAACACAACAACCACAAGATCGTATTGCATGTACTGAAAATGAAAATGTCTGTGCGATCAAGGCTCAATCAAACGGAGCCGATCGTATTGCATGTACTGAAAATGAGAAATGTCTGTGCGATCAAGGCTCAATCAAACGGAGCCGATCGTATTGCATGTACTGAAAATAATAAACAATAATCACTCAAACAGTTTATACATGGAACCTCTCATAACCTCCAGATAATGCCTCCGATCCTTTGGCAAGAATACTTATATATAGGAAGTACCAGCGGCGTATCCACCATATTCTTGTCAAATTCCCATTGGCTTTATCCTTAAGTTATGATTGGTTCTATGTGATAAAGAAAAACATAAAACTAAACGATTGGAGTTGAATCTTGATTTTCGGTAAAGAGGACTAGTTGGGTGGTTTCATTTGGGCCGTCATTATCTTTGGCAGGATTGGCGTTGATGTTGAAAACTCTTCCTCTTGCTGGTGGCCTAGTGATTGGGCTTTCTTGATTTACTTGGTTAACTGGGTTTGATTGAGCTTGAGTGTTTATGATGTTAACCAATCGAGGGCACGTGTTTCTAAAGTGGGTAGGGTCGCCACAATTGAAACATGCTCGAACATAAGGTAACATGGGGTATTGAGGTTGTTGATAGGTTTGGATCATGTTTTGAGTAGGGGGAGAGATTTGGTTTTGAGGGGTGCGGCAAACCTTGCTCAAATGACCATAGCGTCCACAATTCTTGGCAAAGGATCAAAAGCATTACCAGGAGGTTATGAGAAGTTCCGTGTAGGTTTTAGTATCGTCATGGTTGAAGTTTTGTTTTATGATATAACCTTATCTTTCCAAACGTAATTCTCTCAAAACTCTTATGCATGAGATCATACCTAGTCAATCAACTCTGTTTATCAATATTCCTTATCTTAGGCATCAAAAAGCGATTCCTGTAGCAGGGTATTCAACCCTTACTAGGAACGTTACCGCCTCAAATAAGATTTAAACTCTCACCCTCTTCTAATTATGTAATCGTCAAAATTAAAACATCCTCCCTTCGAGTCAAATATACCACTACTACTTAAATTTCGGGACGAAATTTCTAAAAGTAGGGGATACTATAACATTCGTCGAAAAACGGGTTTCCAAACCCGCTTCGTTTATAAATCAAATACTCAGTATAATTTTTCGTTGCGTATTTATTGATCAGATAAATTTTAAACGATACATAATTAATAAATAAATTGGAATTTAAAAACCATAATTTATAATTAATAATAAAAAGTGAATAAAAAATAAATAGGAGACGCCGGGATTCGAACCCGGGTCTCGCCTATAACCAAACACACTTCACACCACTCCGCCACACGCTTTTATCTGTTAAGACTCTAAACTAAACAAAATTTATACAGGTCTCGAAATTTAATTCCTGAACACCCGCCCAATGTGACGGCACTCAGTCAACCGGAAATCACCAAGATTTCCGTTACTCTTCAATTGATCACGAAACCGACTCTCAATCATGCATCTAGACTCAAATCGAGTCAAACCGCGTTCAATCAGTTATGCAAACAACTTGCGCATACCCGATTAAAACCAAAGTTTCAAAAACTGAAATTTAACCTCTGCGATCCTTTATAACTATAAATGGAGGGCTTAGGGAACCCATTCAACTGCACAAACACTCTCCCTAACATCATACCGACCTTTATTCATCAGAAAGCTACGCCAGAAAAACTCGCAACTCGTCGGAACCTCGCCGGAAAACCGAATCTATTCCATTATTGCCTTACTCTAAAAATAGGACTTTTAGAGCTTCGACAGAAGTCACCCACACTCACCTCAAACTCCATGTAAAGCATCTGTCGCAAGTCAAGCTTCGCCGAAAAAATTGGAACTCGCCGGAGTTGGTCACCGGGATCATCAAAGTTCTGTTCTCCAGTGGGTATGAACCTTTAAAACCTTTTTATGTTCATATTTAATTCCGTTAATTCGTAAACCAGTAACCAGAATTGATTAGATATAGGCAACAGTCGGATTTTTGTTTCTGGGTAATGTCTAGGAAGAAGATGAAGTTTTGCCTAGAAAATAAGTATATTTAATCATGATGTTTTAACCAGGTTAGACACATAATCCAGCGGTGGACTGTGTGCGATTATAAAGCATACGTCCCGGGTTCGAGTTCTGTTTGTGTTCCGATCCACTGAAATAACATACCCTTTTTATATAAAAGCCAAATCCTGAAGCATGTGATAAGTGTATAAGTATAATAAAAACCGGAATAATAACCAGGTTAGACACACAGTCCAGTGGTGGACTGTGTGCAAAAACATTAAGCACGTCACGGGTTCGAGTCCAGGCTCTCACACCGGTTCGACAGTTTAAATCCTTTTTAAAAATTGAATAATTTCTGGATAATCTAAATAGTATATAAATATAATTAAAATCAGAAATATATTCGGGTTAGACACGTAGCTCAGTTGGTAGAGCTGCGTGCACGTATACGGGAGGTCACGAGTTCGAACCTCACTCAGCGCATAGAATAAGCACAGTCCGACCAGTCAACGGTCAACATGGTCAAAAGTCAACATTTTTTTTATTTCCTTTTTATTTATTTAATCAGAAAATTATTTAAAAATACTTAAAAATAATATTTTTAAAGTTAGAAAATGTCCTTAAACTCACAAAAATAAATCTAAAAATCCTATTAAGGTTATGAATTAAAATTATTAATCTCAAATAAAATCCATTTATTTACCGAACCATTTCGTTGTTATTTTAGGTTAGTTTTTCTCGTCGATCAAATCCTAAAATTCGTGCGCATTCATCGTCATCCAGGAAACGCACCCACTGTGAGTGAATTCTTACAAATTCCCCTTTTTATTCATGTTTTGGGGTGTATCATGTGTCGCTTTATTTATTTCGTTTATTCAAACTTGTGCTATTACCATTATATATCTAAACGTGTGATGTAAATATTGTTTGTTGTGATGCGTGTTTACATTTTGTCAAGTTGCGTGCAAATCATTCATTAGGCCCATCAGTTCCTCGTTGGAGACGGGTTGAGCATCAGGTGCCTCATTGTTCATCATTTGGTGTGTGCTTGTGCATTGATTGAGATTATGTGATTATGTTGTTGGTTGTGATGTGTGTTTATATTTTTGTCAAGTTATGTGCAAATCATTCATTGGGCCCATCAGTTCCTCGTGGGAGACGAGTTGAGCATCAGGTGCCTCATTCGATCGGCTCCGTTTGATTGAGCCTTGATCTCATTATTCATCATTTGGTGTGTGCGTGTGCATTATTTGATATTATGTGTTTTGTGATTAAATTTACATTTACGTTTATTCATATTTGGTTATGCACAATTTTATTCAAATAACCAACATAACTAATCCTTTCAAATATTTAATAAGATTCACTCGCCAACTTTTGTTGACCCAAAACCCTATTTTTAGACATGATACAGGCGATCCGGTTGAGAAAAGAAACACATAGGATGGCCTAGGAGAATAAACAAGTTAATGCCTTGGAATGAACGTTTAGTTTTGTTTTCCTTTGTAATTGTACTCTAGTTTGTAATTTGAATGGAAATGTATTTGAACCTATTGTGTTTGTCTGTTTATTGAAACTTCTTCTTTAAAGAGAAATAATAAATATGAAACTTTATAGTAAATGTCATGAGCTTTGATGAAAACCCAATGATGCCCCGATCACCATTTCCGCTGCGGGTCGGGGTGTGACAAATCCAATAGCTCTGAATGCTTGAAAACCTTTAATCGGTGCCTCAAAATCTCCCAAGCTCTTGATAATTCGTAGCTTAGGGTTTCTAATGATAAAAATTGAGTTTATATACTGCACAAAAACCCTGCAACAATTCGAAGCTGTCTGCAGATAATACCCTCTCGCGGGGCGCGAGAGGGTTGATCCATCTAAGTCACGGCCCGCGACCGCCATCCTGACATCAACACATATACTAGCCTCTCGCGGGTGGCGAGAGGCACTCCCTTAACTATTCGCGGCCCGCCAGAAGCCCTAAAACCAGTGTTTCCGACTCGTTTCAGCTCCTGAGCCCTCCAATTAGTTCCAGGACTTGACTTTATCCTATTTTAACTCGTTTTCTTCACTTTTCAGCTGTTTTAAGCTCACAAGACCTGCAAAATGCAATTGGATCAAAAGTCTAACTATCCTACAGAAAATGAAACTAAAACTATACAAACTGAACACGATAAACTAATGTATTTTGCAATACATCAAATGTCCCCACACTTACTCTTTTTTCGTCCTCGAAAAAGAATCTATGCAAACGGAATCAGAAACAGACAATCATTCGGGTCAAAAGTATAAATTACTTATTAAACATCAAAAATTGCAAGTATATTTGTCCTCTTAAACCCAAACCCGGTTCCAAACCCTTATCATGCAATTTAGTTTATGTGCGGTCAATCTACCTAGGATCCCACACTAGAAGCACAGTACACCTGATCTCGCCTCCAGCTTATAGAACAAAGGGAACAATCATTAGACTACTTCCCAACCGTTTTATACCGAAACTCAAAGAATTTAAAATCAACTTTTCTTTTCTTTTCTTCTATTTTCTTTCTAGCATAGACTTTGCTTTACCTAACCAATAGGCTGTCTCAACCAGAGTCACTATCCCCGAGAGCGACAACTTAGCCGTTGGTAATTTTTGCAATTTTCTTTGTTTCAACCACCCTAGAGGCAATCTA
Source organism: Scalesia atractyloides (assembly GCA_947069175.1). Classification (NCBI taxonomy): domain Eukaryota; kingdom Viridiplantae; phylum Streptophyta; class Magnoliopsida; order Asterales; family Asteraceae; genus Scalesia; species Scalesia atractyloides. Next base: position 27,011,286 of record CAMTDV010000024.1, read on the forward strand.
AGTCAGAGTCACCATCCCCAACAAAGACTACATTGGCATGGCCTACTTTTTCTTATCTAGCTCATTTATTCCCTTTTTTCATGATAAAAAATTCTAAAAATTTTAGCTTACAACGGCATTCCTTATGCTATTTTCGGCGATTTCGGCTTCCAACTTTTTCCAGATGAGTACCCACTAGTAAATCGACAATTAATGTATATTAAGATCAAACGAACCTAGAACCGACTCGAGCCTACCCGCATATCCCAAACTAGACACAAGCTCGACTTATTTTATTCTCATATCATCATTATTTGAACCCGAACAAAAATCCATCTTTCCTATAATTTTCCGTTCTTAATTTGCAAACTTTTTTATTCAAAGGACATTTTCTATTTTTATTCAATTTTTTTTTGGATTTTTGGATTTTTTAATTTTTTTTCATTTTGTAATGACTCGACATTTTTTTTTAATTTTTAATGACTCGACTACTACTACTAACTGTGTATCCCATCCCCACACTTAAAGATTGCATTGTCCCTAATGCAAGTACGAGACACGACTCAAACTACCTAACAAATAAAAACTAAAAACTAAATAAATAAATAAATACAAAACTATACAAGTGAAACGACTTGGCTGAATATGGGAGTCTGTCAATGTGCCAGTCAATTCCACAAACACCCTCCACTCCTAACACGTTCAGCAAACAATTCCTAACTCTCGGACACACGAATGGACGCGGCATAAATAACACCATACCTATCAAATTAACACAACATAACATACCAACATAATACGATAGATAATAGTGTCCACAACCATCCAACAAACACAAACAACCTGTTCAACTACCCCAAACCAACCACCCAAAGTATCCAAAATATAGGGTTACAAACCAGATCAGAATAAAAACAACATAAAAAAGAAAAACAAAAGATACTAAATACACTGCTACTGCCACCATCTCTGATCAATCATCATCCTCCGACTCCTCCGATAGCTCAAAAGTCTGGTATGGCTGAACCCCTACCAAACCACTCGGGCACGCCTCAGATGGACACCTAAAGAAATTTGGAACCCCAATATTCATGCTCTGCATCATATACCTCATTCCATCCTCTAACCTCAATGACCCTGCTCATGAACTCGCCGGCTCTCATTCATCACATCCCTCACACTACCAAACTGCTCATCCACATACCCACGAAGATCCCCAAAATCAGTCTCCATCTTATCATATAAAGCATCCATAGTAAGTGGCTCTGGTCTAGGTTGCCTTAAAGGATGCTGCCTAGCGGGTATCTCCTGTCGGTTCATCTGTCTCTGATAGCGTGTAGGTATAGCACCTTGCATAGATGCTGCAGCATCAGACCCTGGTGGAGGTGGATCCTGTGGTCCGTGCCGACCATAATCCCATTCTGGCGTGTTGGAATAATTCAGAACTCCCGCAGCCTGAAGATCCTTAAGTTTCATCAACCCCGCTTTCGGCCCCTCTCTCATCTTATCTGCCGGGTACCACGCTATCACCTTTAAACTCTAGGCCAACCATGTAATATATGGCCCACAATATATCCTGGCACCTGAACCACCTCTCCACGGCCTCCTCATAGACCAAGCAAAAACTGTCGCCAGATTAGCAGGTCTCTTTTCAACCATACACATCAAGTAAAACAAACTAACCTGATTAACTTTGTTGTCGCCTTGACCCCTACCAACTAAGGTGGCTACAAAAATCTTGTGAACGAAACGAAGAACCGGGTCAGTTATGTCGCTTGCCACCATTTTATTCAAGTAAGTACCCTCGAGATCGTACCCCAAAACCGAGACAACTCACCCGCCTGAACACCATGCGGATGGTTTTTCTTGAAAACCCCTTGCAAACTTGTCTTAAACTCATCAATTTCCTCTGGTGTATAAAACTGTAGAGCCACTGCAAACGCGGGTATGGTCATCTCATATAACTTCCGACCCAAAGCAAAGAAGACCGCATCCTTTTCATTAGGATTTCCCTGTTTGTACTCAAATGTGAAGAGAAACTCCAAGGTGATCTCTTTGTATTGTCTTGCATCACAATCCAAGACATGCCTAAACTTCGGCCCTGTAACATTCGTCGAAAAACGGGTTTCAAAACCCGCTTCGTTTATTAATCAAATATTCAGTTATAAATTTCGTTGCGTATGTATATTGTTCAATTTAATTTTAAACAATACATAATAATAAACATTTTAGGATTTAAAAACCATAATTAATAAATAATAAAAATAAGTGAATAAAAAAATAAAATGGGACAGCCGGGTTTCGAACCCGGGTCAACCACAAGGACAAACACGCAACACACCGCTCCACCGCGCACAACTTTTTTGATAAACATTAAAACAAATAACATTTATAATAAAACTGAAAGTCAAACCGGTAATCAGCGCGCCCAAATTCGCAGTCGCCGGAAAAGCCAAGATTATCGCGAATTATGACCGTTTCCTTTGACTGAAACGCGTGAACTAATTTCGACATCGGTTATAAACCGATGTCTAACCCTCAATTTCAGTCATAACCGCCGGAAAACTTTGACCACGAATCAAGACCCAAATTCGAACCAAATACACCCTGTTCTTCCTTATAAATACCCACCCAAACCTCTGGTAACCTTTTCGCTCAGAATCGCACTCTCCTTCGAAGCTTTAATCCTTCCAGAGCACGTCGCCGGAAATTTCAATTTCGCCGGAATCGCTGAACGGAAAACCGCGATTGTCTTCAGACGGTACAATCATCTAAACTTTTCTTGCTATCTCTCGATTAGTAACCTAATTGCTCAACACAGTAATCAAAACTGTCAAACAGTTTCCCTCAGCCGGAATCCGCGGATCGGAGCCGACGAGACCTTGCCGGAAAACCTGAAGCAAACTCGCCGTTCTGGTATACCATGTCATTTAATTCCTCTTTACATTTTAATCAAGTATAAGTTAAGATCAATTAAACAGAACAGTCGGATTTCACTGTTCTGTATTGTTAAGCGAAGAAGACGAAGTTGAGAAATGTGTATTAGTTTAATTAAAACCGGATATTTAACCGGGTTAGACACACAGTCCAGCGGTGGACTGTGTGCAACATAACACGCACGTCCTGAGTTCGAATCGCACATGTTTCGACTTTCTGAAATAAAACCAATATTTTTAAAACCTATTCAGATCATCCTTCAACATGTATATAAATATAGTATAATTCCGGATATTGATGGGTTAGACACCCAGCCCAGTTGGTCGGGCTGGGTGCAAATTACAGCCAAGGTCTCGGGTTCGAGACATGTGGTACGCGTCCGGTTCAAGACAGTATAAACCTTTTTAATTAATTAAGTTCCAGATTTAAACCAGTAAGTATATAAATATAATTAAAATCAGAAATATTTCGGGTTAGACACGTAGCTCAGTTGGTAGAGCTGCGTGCACGTATACGAAAGGTCCCGAGTTCGAACCTCACTCAGCGCATATAAAAACACAGTCCGACGGGTCAACGGTCAAAAAGTCAACCTTTTTATTTCTTTTTATTTAATTATTTAAATGGAAAATTATTTAAAAACACTTAAAAATAAGATTATCAAAGTTAGAAAATTTCCTTAAACTCACAAAAATAAATCTAACAATCCCATTAAGAGCACTAATTAAAAATATTAATCTCAAATAAGAATTTCTTTATTTATCGAGTTATTATGTTATTATTTAGGTTAGTATTCTCTCGTCGGTTGAATCATAATTTCGTGCGCGTTCATCATTATCAAGGAACGCACCCACTGTGAGTGAATCCTTACAAATTCCCCTTTTTATTCATGTTTTGGGGTGTATCATGTGTCGCTTTAATTATTTCGTTTATTTAAACTTGTAATATTACCAGTATATGACCTAAACTTGTGATGTAAATATTGTTTGTTGTGATGTGTGTTTACATTTTGTCAAGTTGCGCGCAAATCATTCATTAGGCCCATCAGTTCCTCGTGGGAGACGAGTTGAACATCGCGTGCCTCATTGTTCATCATTTGGTGTGTGCGTGTGCATTAATTGATATTATGTGTATTGTGATTATGTTGTTTGTTGTGATGTGTGTTTACATTTTGTCAAGTTGCGTGCAATCATTCATTAGGCCCATCAGTTCCTCGTGGGAGACGAGTTGAACATCGCGTGCCTCATTAGATCGGCTCCGTTTGATTGAGCATTGATCTCATTGTTCATCATTTGGTGTGTGTGCTTGTGCATTAGTTGATATTATGTGCTTTGTGATTAAATTTACATTTACGTTTACTCATATGTGGTTATGCACCTTTTATAACCAATATAACAAATTCGTTCAAATGTTTTCATAAGATTCACTCGCCAACTTTTGTTGACCCAAAAACCCTATTTTTTACACATGATACAGGTGATCCAGTTGAGAAAAGAAACACGTAGGATGGCCTAGAAGAATAAACAAGTTAATGCTTTGGAATGGACATTTAGTTTTGTTTTCCTTTGTAATTGTATTATTTTTGTTTAATGGATACTTTAGTTTGTAATTCGAATGAAAATGTATTTGAACATGTTGTGCTTGTATGTTTATTGTAACTTCTTCTTTAAAGAGAAATAATAAATATGAAACTTTATAGTAAATGTCATGAGCTTTGATGAAAACCCAATCATGCCCCGACTACCATTTCCGCTGCGGGTCAGGGTGTGACAGATTGCTATCAGAGCTTTTGACTATAGGGATATAGGATAGGTTATTAGACCCTTAGAGCCTATACTATAGTTGATTAGATTTTAATTGTTTATGTGGTTACATGCAAACTCATGATGTTTATTTGTTTCGTATTTATGACACACACAAATGCATGCAAACACTTTCACTATCATTTTGTGTGATACTTAATGAGTTATACTTATTGTCAAACATAACCAGCTTACATATACATTCATCACGCATATTTCAATGTTCACATATTCAAATCATCCTCATATTTCCTTTATTCAAGATTTTGTCGCATTTTTCGTTTTTCAATCTCATCAAAGTGAGTTCTACGACGTGCATGTAGTAACTGTAAGGGTACAAGTACCGGTAGTCGGAACGTCCTGTCTAGGTTGGCATTCGTATAAATCCAATATGACGGACCAGTTTGCCTACCTGGGGACTAACGATGAGAGTACGAAGGACCTATTAGGCTAAAGCATGCCACCCCAAACTTCGTTCGAACTAACCCTACTTTGAGTTGTCATTGTGTCCACACCAGGACACCCTCCGACCTTATACTTTGCTGTCATGTTTTACGATTTTCATTCGGGTGGCGCAAGTGTTAACAGGCTAAAACCAATATGAACCCTACCAAAGCCCAGTAGTCATGGGGGCCCACATGACTACCAAGGCCAAGTAAGGGGACATATGGGAGCCCAAACATGAGCAAAGCCCAAGACATCCTATGGATGTAGTAGGTTTATTTTATTCATTTGTTTTGTGAATGTTCATTTCTAAATACGACACATGACACCTAAAACGTCAAACTCATACTCTAGATACGTATTCCTTGTAGATGTCTTCTAGTCTCTCTCGTAAAAGTATAAGATCAGGAAAATCCTGCGAGCGCATGGCTGCCCAAATCGCTCAACAAATGGCTGCCGTAATCCCCAACATAGTAGTTCAAGTTCAACAAGCCCTTACCGCTAATCCCGTCAACCCAATCAACCAAGAAGATCAAAACGTTGCCAATCCTCACCCTCAATGCAACACCTGTTTTTATCACCATCCATCTACCGTACCTTGTCGACTGTGTGCAAATTGTGGGCGTTATGGTCATTGGAGCAAAACTTGTCGTGCCCCTCAAAACCAAGCCTCACCCCCTACTCAAAACATGATCCAAACATATCAACAACCCCAGTACCCCATGTTTCCATATGTTCGAGCTTGTTTTAATTTGTGGCGACCCTACCCACTTTAGAAACACGTGCCCTCGATTGGTTAACATCATAAACGCCCAAGCTCAAGCAAACCCGGTTAACCAAGCAAATCAAGCAAACCTAGCTCCACCACCAGCAAGAGGAAGAGCTTACAACATCAACGCCAATCCTGTTGAAGATAATAACGACCCAAACGAACAATCCAACTAGCCTTCCCTCACCAAGAATCAAGACTCAACTCCAACCGTCTAGTTTTAATGTTTTCTTTATGTTATCTCAATCTTTACGTATCCCAGTTATAAATTGGGAATTTATGTATCCAAGAATTTTAATGCGAATTGATATCACGGTTTTGTTTTATACCTTTACTCATTGATTTAACTCTCATATCATCATACATCTCGACGTACAATCATTTAAAGAGTTGGGTGGTGTCTCACTTTTACATAGACTAACCCCTTCATCATAACAAACGAGAGAGGTACTGTCATCATTCAATCATGTATCCTTTCAGATTTGAGACTCAAGCTTTGGCTGTTGTGTTTGTTTTGTAGATTTTAGAGTCACATAGAACTAATCATAACTTACTGACAAAGCCAATGAAAATTTGACAAGAATATGGTGGATACGCCCTTGGTACTTCCTATATATAAGTATTCTTGTCAAAGGATCAACAACATTGTCAGGCGGTTATGAGAAGTTCCATGTAGGTTTTAATATCGTCATGGTTGAAGTTTTTGTTTTGATGATATAACCTTATCTTTTCAAACGTATCAATTTCCCCAAAACCCTTATGCGTGAGATCATACCTAGTCAATCAACTCTGTTTATCCATGTTCCGCATTTTCATACTTTAGGCATCAAAAAGCGATTCCTGTAGCAGGGTATTCAACCCTTACTAGGAACGTTACCGCCTCAAATAAAAACTTTCACCCTCTTCTGAATATGTAATCCCCCCTTCGAGTCAAACATACCACTACTTAAGTTTCGGGACGAAATTTCTAAAAGTAGGGATACTGTAACATTCGTCGAAAAACGGGTTTCAAACCCCGCTTCGTTTTTTAATCAAATATTCAGTTATAAATTTCGTTGCGTATATATATTGTTCAATTTAATTTTAAACAATACATAATTAATAAACATTTTAGGATTTAAAAACCATAATTAATAAATAATAAAAATAAGTGAATAAAAAATAAAATGGGACAGCCGGGTTTCGAACCCGGGTCACCCACAAGGACAAACACGCAACACACCGCTCCACTGCGCACAGCTTTTGTGATAAACATTAAAACAAATAACATTTATAATAAAACTGAAAGTCAAACCGGTAATCAGCGCGCCCAAATTCGCAGTCGCCGGAAAAGCCGAGATTATCGCGAATTATGACCGTTTCCTTTGACTGAAACGCGTGAACTAATTTCGACATCGGTTATAACCGATGTCTAACCCTTAATTTCAGTCATAACCGCCGGAAAACTTTGACCACGAATCAAGACCCAAATTCGAACCAAATACACCTTGTTCTTCCTTATAAATACCCACCCAAACCTCTGGTAACCTTTTCGCTCAGAATCGCACTCTCCTTCGAAGCTTTAATCCTTCCAGAGCACGTCGCCGGAAATTTCAATTTCGCCGGAATCGCTGAACGGAAAACCGCGATTGTCTTCAGACGGTACAATCATCTAAACTTTTCTTGCTATCTCTCGATTAGTAACCTAATTGCTCAACACAGTAATCAAAACTGTCAAACAGTTTCCCTAAGCTGGAATCCGCAGATCGGAGCCGACGAGACCTTGCCGGAAAACCTGAAGCAAACTCGCCGTTCTGGTATACCATGTCATTTAATTCCTCTTTTCATTTCAATCAAGTATAAGTTAAGATCAATTAAACAGAACATTCGGATTTCACTGTTCTGTATTGTTAAGCGAAGAAGACGAAGTTGAGAAATGTGTATTAGTTTAATTAAAACCGGATATTTAACCGGTTAGACACACAGTCCAGCGGTGGACTGTGTGCAATATAACACGCACGTCCTGAGTTCGAATCGCACATGTTTCGACTTTCTGAAATAAAACCAATATTTTTAAAACCTATTCAGATCATCCTTCAACATGTATATAAATATAGTATAATTCCGGATATTGATGGGTTAGACACCCAGCCCAGTTGGTCGGGCTGGGTGCAAATTACAGCCAAGGTCTCGGGTTCGAGACATGTGGTACGCGTCCGGTTCAAGACAGTATAAACCTTTTTAATTAATTAAGTTCCAGATTTAAACCAGTAAGTATATAAATATAATTAAAATCAGAAATATTTCGGGTTAGACACGTAGCTCAGTTGGTAGAGCTGCGTGCACGTATACGAAAGGTCCCGAGTTCGAACCTCACTCAGCGCATATAAAAACACAGTCCGACGGGTCAACGGTCAAAAAGTCAACCTTTTTATTTCTTTATATTTAATTATTTAATTGGAAAATTATTTAAAAACACTTAAAAATAAGATTATCAAAGTTAGAAAATTTCCTTAAACTCACAAAAATAAATCTAACAATCCCATTAAGAGCACTAATTAAAAATATTAATCTCAAATAAGAATTTCTTTATTTATCGAGTTATTATGTTATTATTTAGGTTAGTTTTCTCTCGTCGGTTGAATCATAATTTCGTGCGCGTTCATCATTATAAAGGAACGCACCCACTGTGAGTGAATCCTTACAAATTCCCCTTTTTATTCATGTTTTGGGGTGTATCATGTGTCGCTTTAATTATTTCGTTTATTTAAACTTGTAATATTACCAGTATATGACCTAAACTTGTGATGTAAATATTGTTTGTTGTGATGTGTGTTTACATTTTGTCAAGTTGCGTGCAAATCATTCATTAGGCCCATCAGTTCCTCGTGGGAGACGAGGTGAACATCGCGTGCCTCATTGTTCATCATTTGGTGTGTGCGTGTGCATTAATTGATATTATGTGTATTGTGATTATGTTGTTTGTTGTGATGTGTGTTTACATTTTGTCAAGTTGCGTGCAAATCATTCATTAGGCCCATCACTTCCTCGTGGGAGACGAGTTGAACATCGCGTGCCTCATTAGATCGGCTCCGTTTGATTGAGCCTTGATCTCATTGTTCATCATTTGGTGTGTGTGCTTGTGCATTAATTGATATTATGTGCTTTGTGTTTAAATTTACATTTACGTTTACTCATATGTGGTTATGCACCTTTTTATAACCAATATAACAAATTCGTTCAAATGTTTTCATAAGATTCACTCGCCAACTTTTGTTGACCCAAAAACCCTATTTTTTACACATGATACAGGGGATCCAGTTGAGATAAGAAACACGTAGGATGGCCTAGAAGAATAAACAAGTTAATGCTTTGGAATGGACATTTAGTTTTGTTTTCCTTTGTAATTGTATTATTTTTGTTTAATGGATACTTTAGTTTGTAATTCGAATGAAAATGTGTTTGAACATGTTGTGCTTGTATGTTTATTGTAACTTCTTCTTTAAAGAGAAATAATAAATATGAAACTTTATAGTAAATGTCATGAGCTTTGATGAAAACCCAATCATGCCCCGACTACCATTTCCGCTGCGGGTCAAGGTGTGACAGGCCCCAACAACTGTTCCACCCTCGCTCTTGCCCCTATACGATCTAGCAAATCCCAATCAATTCTCCTGAACGGTAGCAGATCTACCGCAATCAACGAATCCAATCTTTAATATTCACCCAAACCTATCTCATACTGTAACAATGGGCTGTCCCTAATCCTAGTGCTCTGGCCATGCGGAACCCCCAGTCCCACATAATCCACTTCCCGGTAATACACATAATCATCCTGGAACACTGGCACAGATGGAGCTCCTTGAGGACGAGCTGTTGGGTCTCTCTTTCTTCCCCTCTTGCTAGAAGATCCTTCACCTGACATCTGCAAAAACAAACATGTATACCAAACAATGCAAGCAAAATAATTAGAAAAGGATTAGAATTCACAAACTATTTTTGGTCGGTTAAACCTAAAAATAAAGTGATAACAAAACTCGGGTTACCGTTTTACAAAGCATAAGTTATAAACAACCTCGCCCGAATGGAGATTGAGTACGGGCGAGGCGCTTTGTACCTGTACGTGCATATAAGTAAACCCATGACCAAACTAAAACTAGAACTAATCGACTCAAAATACATGACTCAATGTACACTACCTCCTTCTGGCACTTTAATTGTCCTCAATTAAGTTCTAGTGCCAAAACAAACCAACATTGAGTGTCAAAACCAAGTAAAGTTGCAAACTTTTATAGTGTAATCAGTGAAACGGGTCAAAAGTTAAACAAGAAGAACTAAGAAAAATCCGGTTGAAACTCGAAACCCTTTTCCTTGATACTCCATGATCTCTCATAAGTCGCATCTCTAAGTGCTTCCAACTCATGGATTTGGAAGTACCTCCTCCTAGCCGCTTCGGTCATATCTAAGTTAACGGTTTTAAGGGCCCAAAGAGCTCGGTGCTCTATCACTACGGGAAGATGGCATGCTTTGCCATAGACAATCATGAACAGTGTGGTCCCTAAAATTGTCTTGTAAGCGGTGCGAAATGCCCACAAAGCATCATCAAGCTTCTCCGACCAATCTTTCCTAGACTTTCCTACCATTTTCTCAAGGATTCTCTTCACTCCCCTATTCGCATTCTCAACTTGGTCACTCGTTTGTGGGTGGTATGCGGTGGACAACCGGTGGGTCACTCCATAACGCTCTAATGCCTTCTCCATCACAACATTACAAAAATGCGAACCTCAGTCACTTATAAGGGCTTTGGGTGTACCGAATCGCGTAAACAACTTCTTCAAGAATATCACCACCACTCGAGCATTGTTTGTAGGTAAAGCTTGAGTTTCCACCCACTTAGAGACGTATTCAATCGCCACAAGGATGTACTTATTCCCACTAGAGACGGGAAAAGGTCCCATGAAATCAATGCCCCATACATCGAAGATTTCGAGAACTTGAATGGGATGTTGGGGCATCTAATTCCTGGATGAGATATTGCCGGTATGTTGGCAAGCATCGCACTTCTTAATGAACTCTATAGCATCGTCTACTACCGAAGGTCAATAAAAACCGCAATTAAAAACTTTTTGTGCGGTAGTGTGTACACCATGATGACCACCTGTCAACCCCTCATGGACGTGCCTAAGGATATCTATACCTTCTGCCCTCGTTACACATCTCCTAAGGATGCGATCTCCACCTATCCTAATATGTATCTTCTCGCATCCCTATACAACTTCCGGCTTCTGTTGGGCATCCATATCACTCATCACATACCCATTAGCTAGATAATTAGCTATATCACAAACCAAGGCAAACCCTTTTTCTCCGCCTTTACAAAATCTATGGACTCGTGAGGGAATCTATCTCCTATCGCCTCCTCACGAATCTCCTTTCTACTCGGATCCTCTAACCGCGATAGATGATCGGCGGCTACATTCTCAGCTCCCTTCTTGTCCTTAATCTCAATATCGCACCCGGAAAGCAAAAGAATCCACCGAATGAGTCAGGGCTTAGCGTCTTTCTTTTAAAATAGAAAACGCAATGCGGAATGGTCGATGAAAACAATGGTTTTAGAAAGCACGAGATATGAGCGGAACTTGTCAAATGAAAATACTACGGCTAAGAGCTCTTTTTCCGTGGTGGTGTAGTTCTCTTGAGCATCATTTAGCGTTTTGTTCGCGTAGTAGATTGGATGAAAGTGCTTGTCCTTTCTTTGTCCTAATACCGCACCCACAGCATAGTCACTCGCATCACACATGAACTCAAACGGCAAGCTCCAGTCAGGCGAGATAAGAATAGGGGCACTCTGTAACAACTCGTAAATACGCTGTAATTTTTTTCCGTCAATTTCGTTGTACTCGTTATTGTAATCCGAGATTTGATTAATGGAATGGTTTATGTTTGTTAAATACTTTTTGGTCACAACTATCTTACATCTAAACGCTTGTTAAACGCTAATTCATCACAATCACAAGTGACTATGCTACTTTAAGAGCCGAGAGTGTTATTATTTAATAAACACTTGTGCCATCGACATCGCTTATCACATCGCATCGCAACGCAATTAATTATGTTGCTTTATGTTATTTATGTGTTATGTGTGTTTTATGATTTATGGTTATAATCGCTATCGCAACACTCTCACTCGCACGAATCAATAAACCGTATTAATCTATCATTTAAAACGCTTAACATAACTATCTGATACGGACCGAATCGCCAAACGAACACCTAACACGAAAATAACGAACAAAACTTGCCTTTAGGCCAAGTTCGGCCGACCAAGTTCGCCTGAACTTGTTCAGGCAGCAAAATCATCTATCAGTCAGCAAGTTCGCTCGAACTTGCATAAGTTCAAGCAAAACTGGCCAAGTTCGCCCGAACTTGATCCCCATCAGCTCAAATCCTCTTCATCTATAAAAACCCAACACCTTCATTCGTGCTCTCCTTGCTGCAGGTTCGCCCAAAATCTCTTGAAACCGAAAACCCTTGATTTCCAAGTAAGAATCAACCCGTTTTCATGCAAACAACAACGTTTTACTACGATTTTGCACAAGGATTATCTTCGTTTTCATCAAATCTCTTCTGTTTATGAAAATTTTCATCTTTTTCTACAAAACTTCTACTTTTCCACCTAGATCTACACTAAACGAGTGTATTTGGGCTTAGCTTCGGCTCCCAAGCTAGAAATCTTTATGATTTCGACTCACCAAGTGTTAGATCTAAGTAAAACCTTTTAAAACATCGATTTTCACACGAAATACGGACTAATGACGAATGTTTCGTTCACTATGAAGTGGAACGAGGCGTTGTCAAGCAAAATCTCAGATTTGAAAGCACAAGGACGAAATCGTCACTTTGCACAAACTGGACTAACCCGTACGAACCATCAAGTTCGCCTGGATTAGTCCGAGTTTCTGTGAATGGTAAAAACTCGCTCCAAAAGACCTCTCCAACCTATGTTTTGCTCAGTAGCTTAAGGTTGGAGGGATGGACACTCGATTTTTCCAGCAAACGACGCGAAAACGCATGATTTGGTGACCATTTCAGTCAAGTTCGCTCCAAATTGAGTAAGTTCGCTCGAAGTTGTCACCAGATTGGTGACCAACTTCGGCCGAACTTGTCAAATTTCCAAGAAATTCAACCAAGTTCACTCGAACTTATAAGGTTTCCAAGAAAACAAGACAAGTTCGCCCGAACTTGTATCAACTCCAACAGAACAAGGCAAGTTCGCCCGAACTTGTCCAGTTTCTCATGAAACCAGACAAGTTCGCCTGAACTTGTACTTTCCAGTAAGAACTCAGTCAAGTTCGCCCGAACTTGTACCAGATCCAAGAGATGTGGTACAACTTCGCCCGAACTTGTCCTCTACTCCTTCACGTTTAGGCTGTTTCGGCAATTCGGAAGACTGATGCACTTCTGTTTGCTTACAGGCTGATCCGGAGCTCCTTTCCATCTACATCAGATCCCCCCTCTCTCTCTCTCTCTCTAAACGCACCAACTATGAGTATACTTGAACCCTTTTACGCTTAAACGCACTTTTGGGTGTCACATATGTTCGTATACCAAAACACATCACACAACTCAACGCTTACTCGCAACCTGCTGATACATGACTATACGTGAAATTTGCTGAATTGTATGTGTTACTTGATTGCTAGTACGCCACCCTTAACATGATAGCTTGCTAGAGGTTGACCCACCACCCGGAGGCCCGGGGTTGTTAAGGCTCGCCTTTTTATTTCACATTTATTTTCTCTTTATGACGTGGACACTTGTTCGCGTGCCTCACACTCGCGGTTTGTTGGTTTACTTGAATCTAAGTAGTTACATAGTTCACAACTCTTACGTATGTCATGTGATGTATGCTAAACGCTTTTATATCTATTATGTATGCAAACCTGTATGCTCACATTTACTTAATTGTATTGACGTTTTATTTTAATATATGGGCAGGTTGATGACATTTGCTGCAATTGGATTAGGTTTATCTAGAAGCACATGTAATAAGAAATCTGGGGGAGATCGAATTGATGTGTTTTAAGAGATTTTATGTTTTGTAAGAATTAATGTGAAATATTGGTTGATTGTATGGGAAGTTGACTATTTAAAATATTGTCATATTAGTTGTTATGGAATTTCTCTTGAGACAATCTGATCCGCCTAGTGCCACGCCCCGATGTTTCCGCCATCGGTTGGGGTGTGACACATTCACAAGCTTTTCCTTCAAAAAGTTGAAGGCTTTAAGACACTCCTCGTCGAAGATGAAGGGAACGTCCTTCTCCAAAGACGGGTCATGGGGTGAGTAATCTTAGAAAAGTCCTTGATGAAACGCCTATAGAAGCTCGCATGACCAAGAAAATTTCGGATTGACTTAACACTAGTAGGTGGGGGCAATTGGCTAATGGTATCTATCTTGGCCCTATCGATCTCTATACCTACTCTCAAGATTTTGTGTCCTAGCACAATCCCCTCCGTCACCATAAAGTGACACTTTTCCCAATTCAACATCAACTTCGTTTCCACGCACCTCTTCATCATCCTCTCCAAGTTACCCAGACACTGGTCAAAAGAATCACCATAGACCGAGAAGTCATCCATATAGACTTCCATAGAAATTTCAACCATGTCTTGAAAGATAGCAACCATGCACTGCTGAAAAGTAGCTGGCGCATTACATAATTTAAAGGGCATGCGTCGGTACGCATATGTACCATAAGGACATGTGAAAGTGTTTTTCTCTTGGTCTTCCGGCGCGATTGGAATTTGGAAATAGCCGGAAAAACCGTCGAGGAAGCAATAGAATTGTTGGCCCGCAAGACGCTCGAGCATCTGATCGATGAACGGTAGAGGAAAATGGTCCTTTCGGGTGGCGTTTTAAGCTTGTGATAATCGATACACACACGCCAACCGGTGACCGTACGGGAAGGAATAAGCTCGTTTTCGCGTCCATGACAACGGTCATCCCTTAGGGACGACTTGGGTAGGACTAACCCACGCGGAATCGGAAATAGGATAGATTAACCCGGCCTCCATCAACTTAATTACCTCTTTCCTAACTACCTCCTTCATGTTAGGATTTAGACGCCTTTGAGGTTGCTCTAACGGTTTGAATTCGTCCTCCATGAGAATCCGGTGTGTGCAAAAAGTAGGGCTAATCCCCTTGATATCGAACATTTTCCAAGCTATGGCATCCTTGTGCTTTCGTAACACCTCAATCAACCTACCTTTCTCCTCCTCCGTCAACTTAGATGAGATGATGACGGGTAAACTAGACTTCTCTCCTAGAAAGGCGTACTCTAGGTGGAAGGAAGGACCTTGAGCTCTAAAGGTGACAATTTTATGGGTTTACTGTCACTCTCCTCCTTAACCTCACACAACTCTAATGTTTCAGAATCCACTTCGGATCCTCTTCATCTACCTCAATCTCACTAACTACCTCACTCTCGTCCTCACTAACTAGATCGGCTCCACTAATGTAACTAAGACATTGATCAACGCACGAGATGAAGGAATCTAGAAAGTAAACTGAATGACATGGACCACTATAGTCGTCACCACCACTAGGATGTTGCATGGCTCTATCTATCTCAAATTTGACAATCTTGTCACCCGCACTAAGTGAGATCTTACCGTCAAAGACATCGATGATTGCCTTAGCGGTTCAAAGGAATGGACGGCCTAAAATGATGGGAACTTTTCATCGGCCTCCATGTCAAGGACAACGAAATCAACATGGAATACGAACTTATCGACTTTGACCAAAAGATTTCTTTACGATCCCCCTAGGATATTTGACCAAACGGTCGGCCAATGACAACGACATACGTGTGGGTGTAAGCTCTCCTAGACCTAATCTCTCATAGAGTGAAAATGGCATCAAATTGATGCTAGCACCTAAATCGGCTAACGCACGAGCGGCGGAAATGGCACCCCCGAAAAGACACGGAATAGTGAATGTACCCGGGTGGTCAATTTCTCGGGTAGCTTATTCAAGACTACCGCAGAACAACCGCCGGTCAACGGGATGTTGGAAAGCTCACCTAGCCTATTTTTTCGCTTGAGAAGGTCCTTAAGGAATTTGGCATATTTAGGCATGGACTGGAGTGCCTCGATGAACGGAAAATTTATTTTCAATTGTTTGAACATCTCGAGAAAGTGTCCGTATTCCTTAGCATATTTTTTATGCTTAAGAGGTGTGGGGTATGGAACGCGTGAATGATCAATTAAAGGTGATGGCTTTACCCCTATCGGTTGCTTCTCTACCCTCTTTTCTACCTGAGGCTCCTCGGTTTGTGAGGTACTTGTTGGGTCTAGCCTAGAGTGCACCTTACCGGGAGCTTCCTTCTCAATCTCCTCATCTACCTCTTCCTCCTCTTCTATCTCTACTCTCTCTCTAACAACCTCTCCTAGGTTCCTACCGCTACGAGTAGTAAAAGCCTTAGCTGAATGATTAGCCGGGTTTGGGTAAGTGTTACCGAAAACTGACCAGGAGGGTTCTCTTGTAATTGTTTCATTAGACCACCTACTTGCCTCTGAAGATCTAAGAGTGTGGCATGTTGGTTTTTATTATGAAGTTCCTGACTCTTATTTAATTGGTCTTGATTTTTCACAAAACCACTTAATTCAGTTAGGGTTTTCTGAGTGGCCTAGTCCCTAACCAAAAGCTGAGCAAACATTTCCTCAATCCTACTTAGACTCGCCCCTGACCCTTTATCACTAACCTGACCCTCTTGGTTCGACCCCCCACTAGCAAACTGACCTCCTGAACCTGAACTACCAAACTGACTCTGTTGCCCTGAACCTACACTCGTAAACAAACCATGCCCCCTGTTTTGATATTGGCCGGATGGAAAACCAGGGGGTTACCGGAAGAGCGGAAATTGGTATTATTATTACGCCAGTTGGAATTATAATTAGAACTATTATAAACGGACCCCTATTCTGACCGGCTATGTACTCTACCTGCTCTAAAGTGAGAGTGGGACAATCTATAGTGTCGTGGCCCCTTCTACATACCTCACACCTATCGACCTTTTTCTTAATCTCATTAAGCTCCTTAGTGAAAGTTTTCTCCATCCTATCTAGAACAGCAGCCACCGACGAATCCAAGCCAACTTGGTTCACCCCTCAAGTGATCAAAGAGGTGCTAGACACAGGAATGGAAGTCCTGTTGGTAGCGTTATAAGCCATGCTGAGAACAACGAGAAATTAGGGTTTGGAATCTTTCCCAGGCTAGGTGATAAGGCTCATCAGGTTCCATTCTGAACGAATGGATCTGATCGTGGAGTCGAGATGCCTTGGCGGGTGGGTAATACTTAGCTAAGAAGGCATCTCGAAGACCTGCCAGGTGGTGAAAGTACCCGCTGGTTGCGAATCGAACCAGACAGCAGCGCGGCTAGCGAGGGAAAACTGAAAGACCTGAAGGTATCTAGCATCAAGGTTAGCACCCTCAATGGAGAAGGTGCTACAAAGGCGGGTAATGCGGTTTATGTGGGCGGGGGCGTCCTCATCATCCCGACCATGGAATTGGCAAGAGTTAGTGATGGCCGTCATGATGTAGGATGGAATTTGCCAGGATTTGTCATTAGTGATGTCGGGTAATGTAATGTGGGAGTTAGCGCCGGTGAAACCGTGGTGGCTTGTTGGTAAACGGTGCGGTTGGCCATTTGGACAACTGGTGGTGGACTTTGGTACGGGAGGGTGGTTGGGAATTATGGGGTGATGACTTCGGTGTGAAGTCAAAGTTCGGTGGCTTAGAGTGGAGTGTAGAGTCAGAACGGGTGGAAGATGATGGTATAGGAGTACTTACCTTGAACGAAGAAGACGAGAAGGAAGGCTTATCTGTAGGTGGCTTCGGCAGAGGTCCTTGCGAAAGCGTATGGGGCATCCACTGAAAAACCAAAAACAAACAAGTAAGAAGACTCTAAAACAACTCGACAAAAACAAAAGAAATTGACACTATTTTAGACTCCTACGACTCAAAAATGATAAATAGCATGTATGATATCAAGAAAGTCAAAACAAAGTAACTAACGCAATCGCCAAGAGTCCCCGGCAACGGCGCCAAAAACTTGATGTGCTAAAAATAGTTTAGTAAAAACAACTAAATTAACCTAACTTTAGACTCTAAGTAATACTGTAGACTCACTAACAACACACTAAACTACTAACCGGCAAGTGTACCGATTACTCTAGTATAGCTTAAGTAAGTCCGGATATCGAACCCACGAGACTTTTTTGATTAAGTTAACTACTCTATTTAGACTCCGACGGACACGGACTAAAATATTTGTTTGTTTGATAAGGGGGGTTTCTAAAAATTCCTAAGAAAGCAATAAAAGTTAAACTAAATTAACTAAGTTAACTAAAGAATACGAATCGAATTGGACTTTACTCTGATGGTGGGAAACACTACCTAGACTGGAATCCCGATTGCTTCTAGTATTGATTTTTTATTAGGAAGTTGTCCACTATGGAACTGGGATCATAAAGTTCGCACCTTTCAGGATATCTAAAGGACTCCTAACCCTTCTCAAGAGCATGCTATGACACCCTAGAGGTTGTTTAGACTACCGGTTATTAGACTCTCTCACAAGACATCTAACGGATAACGATTCACTCCCTCACAGGATCTAAATCTAAGGTAAACTTGGACTCTCGATTAGACTTGCTAGACAATAGCCAACGGGTTTACTTCCTAAGAAAGCTCCTACCTTGCTGCTTAATGACTTAGACCTAGCAATAATCTCGCACCTCACAGCTATTGACGATTAGTAGAACACTTGATTTTATAAGATTACCGAATATTACTTCTAAGGTTAATTGTGCACTATAACCCTAAAGATCAAAGATTTATTACGTGATATAGACTCTCACCAAAATCTAAAACCTAACAAGACTCTATTGTGTGATAAAGACCGTCACCAAGAATCAAGTGAAGCAACAAACAATGTTCAAACACTATCAAGCATGCATATACATCTAATCAAGATAACAAGTTGCCTACAAGTCATAAATAGTCCATGGAATCCATAAATCCCATAAAAATCAAATCTTTACGTAATCAATCATCCCATCTAGGTAGTATAATGAAATTAGCCGATCAAAGTCATGAGGAACATCGAAAACAAAGAGTAATCAATCAAACTAAACATGGTTACAAGAAAGAAGCGAAAGTAAAGACACCCGATCGTCACGAATACGAATCGAATGCTTCTCCAACTTCAATCTTCAATCTAATAGCTACGAATGCTTGAAAACCTCTGAATCAGTGCCTCAAATTAACCCAAGCTCTTGATAATTCATAACTTAGGGTTTTTAATGATAAAAATTAAGTTAATATATGATTCTGCACAAAAATCCTGCGACAATTCGAAGCTGTCTGTAGATAATACCCTCTCGCGGGGTGCGAGAGGGTTGATCCATCTAAGTCGTGGCCTGCGACCGCCATCCTGACTTTAGCAGATATACTAGCCTCTCGCGGGTGGCGAGAGGCACTCCCTTAACTATTCGCGGCCGCCAGAAGCCCTAAAACCAGTGTTTCCGACTCGTTTCAGCTCCAGAGCCCTCCAATTCGTTCCGGACTTGACTTTTTCATATTTTAACTCGTTTTCCTCACTTTTCAGCTGTTTTAAGCTCACAAGACCTGCAAAATGCAATTGGATCAAAAGTCTAATTAGCCTACGGAAAACAAAACTAAAGACTAACTAAAACTATACAAACCGAACACGATAAACTAATGTATTTTGCAATACATCAATTATCTTCAAGAAAAGCTCCAAAATCGTCCTCAGCAGCCTCCTAACTCGTCCAATTGCGAAAATAGTAGCTTTCATCGTTTTTCTTGTGATTTTGGTTGTCATCTTGCTTAAATAATGAACCCTAGGGCTTTTCACACGTCTAGGCCGATTTGGAGTACTTACGACTTGTTACGGCCCATAATGAGCCCAAGGCTGAATAATGACACTGTGAACACGCCCGAAGGTTTTCGATCCTTACGAACCGTAAACACTTTGAGGGTCACTGGCCATAAGTTAAGGATTAGGGCCCAAAAACCTCATATTTGGATTCTCCTTGTCCAGCTACCCAAAATTCATATATTACCCATAACTCATTTCCTAGCTCAAGATATGGCCGTTTAAAGTTCAGACTCCTTTTTGTCACACTGTATTGCTTAGATTTTCTTCATGTGCTCGTTTCTTCATGATTTAGACTCGCTTTCCACTCCTTTTGCACAAGAACACCTGTATCACATCAATTCACTAAGTACAAGCTATAAATGACCAAAAACGTCTCGAAGACTATTAAAAATATACAAAATAGAAGGAAAAATGGTGTGTTTTACAACACATCAAGAACTTTGGAAAGAGAATAGCATTTTAAGGACATCCATTAAGATTGAAGGCCACGTGTTTGTAAAAAGAGATGGTAGTTGTGTAGTTAAAACACATCGCACCACAAAAGTTCTAAATTAAAACACCTGGCAACAAAGCTTAATAAATGCATAGACAACACGTACGCAAAGCCTAATACTACTTTTGCTACAGTATTTTCGTGACACAAAACGAAGGTTGTTATTTAATTATATTACATGTTGTTGGTGCATCTTGCAAACAAATAGATATGATAAGAGAAAGTCAAGAGAGAGATTCTGAAGGTTGAAACCAGGCGTGGAAAGAATCAAGAACTGTCACTTGTAAGAGCCAGCTATACATGTTGGAGTTCTCATGAAATAAAATACTTCTTCGTTTGCTTGCTTTTATATTTACTTCTTCGTTTGCTTGCTTTTATATCCTAGTGTTATTGACTTTCTTGAATATATAGAAACTTCAGCATGCGATGGTGCTCACCAAAGTCAAGTGATCGACACTACGACATCAATCAAATGGTGTCGTTGCCTAGAGCTAGTGCGCTTAGTATTGCATTTCTTGTGTGATTTTGTTTTCATTGCTTTAAACCTAAAAATCCAACAATATCCTTCTTTTAGTTTTAGTTTTTTTTTTTGTGTGTTGGTTTTCTACGTGGTTGTTTTAGTGTGTTTGTGAAGTCTTCGGATCATGGATAAAGCAATCAATCATGCACTTGTTGTGGGAAATTCACATATATGAAGAGTGCCAATGTTTTGGAAAGATCCAGTACTTTGGAAAGGAACAGTGACAAGCCGCCTTCATATCAGGATACTCTTAGTTAAATGTCAACTACAATTATGAGCCAAATTGGCATTTTGATAATTATGAGCCTGTGGTGGTGTTGTTCTCAAGCTACTAAGAAGATTATAATGGCCATCACAATGAGTACTCTCAGTCAACATAAGAGAATTTTACTATGGGTAATCAAGGGAATAATCAAGACGATTACCAAAGGAGTTCACATCAGCAACACCAAAGTCAAAATCTTTATCACTGTAATCACCAAAGTTCTAAACTTGATGAAATCATGGATTTTATGAAGGAGATGATACAAGAGAGTAGGCTGAGAACTGAGGTTATTATCCAACAACTGATCGAATAGACGAAAAATTGCAACGATGGAAGGTTGTGAAGGATAATGCCACAACCATTCCTATATTTGTTGGAAAAACATGAGAAGTACCAGTTGTAGTTGATGAAGAAGAAGAGGTTGAAAGTCTCTTAAAGCTGAAACTATATGTTTAAAC
The DNA here is from genome assembly GCA_947069175.1 of Scalesia atractyloides. NCBI lineage: Eukaryota > Viridiplantae > Streptophyta > Magnoliopsida > Asterales > Asteraceae > Scalesia > Scalesia atractyloides. The sequence continues at coordinate 27,032,893 of CAMTDV010000024.1, forward strand.
CCACATGAATACTTAGCACTCCTAAGGAATAAGTGACTGATGTAATCCAAGTTTATCTCGGCCCTTTGCCTGTTTTAATTACTGCAACTAACAACGTTAGGGATGGGGTTTGAGATCAAAGATTAGAAATGTGGTAATGCAAGACATTGGGAAAATGCGTAAGAAGTGGACTCGTATTTACTTTACATACGTGTCATACACCAAAAAGCAAGTTTGGATAGCATCTTAACTATCGAGCCTACATCAGAAATTTGGTAGGCAAATGTGTTTTGAGACCACCATGAAAGAACATCAGGTATGATTGTTGTGTATTTTGTGTTTTTTTTTTTTTTTTTTCGTTTCTTTTAGTTTAAGTGAACGTTGCGAGTGTGTTTCCTAGAAACCCTCACGAGACTTCACTCCTCCACGCAACTCTACCGATTGGTTTAAAAGGTTTGTTGCATAGCTAAATGCAATTATGATTCCTACGAAAGTGAGTTTTAGGTTTCTTTTTTATAAAATTTAGCATTATTTTTATCGAATTATAATTTCTGACATAAATGTTTCAATTGGGACAATGCAATGTTTTAAGTTGGGGATGGGTTTATTTATTTAGTTCAAGTGGTTCAAAGTTTTAAAATGTTTTTTTTTTAAATTGCAAGTTTTTTAAAAAATCGTGTGCTAATCACAACGTAAGAAGCTTGCTTCTACATGGTTTTTCTAAGTTTTGCAGGTTATTGAGATAAACTTTGAAGAACATCACCACACTCGAAGATCTTGCCATGATGATTAGTGAGGTGAACTCGTTCCTTTTATGAATTCTGTTAAAAATGATTGATTGTATCTTTTTGCATGTTAGTTTAGTTAGGTTATGCGTTTATTTGTTTTTGCATTTAGTTAATCTAATAAAACGAGGGATGATGATGGGGAAATGCTAAAAGTTATTTGACTAAGAATTTGCATCTTTGAAAATTATAGAAATTTTTTTTAAATGGCCAACAAATCAATCCCGAATTCGCTCCGAACTATTTTAGCTCCGGTCTTTTAATTTTAGGAGGTGAAAAGATGAAAAAAGAAGGAAGCAGTAAATATCTAACGAAGGTTCGAACTTTTTATATAACATAACCAGGCCTACTATAAAAGATTATATCGAATGACCAGATCTACAAATAATGCCTTTTTATATCACAATTAGTAACTCTTATTTTTTTTATTCATATTATTATATTCGTTAAGTTGCAGTTATCACTTTTATAGTTATATGAAAATTTAAATTATTATACTTTAGACTCTTTGATTAATGATTAGGTTATTACAATAGTTTTGTATTTATTATTTTATTTGGTTTGAACTTCTATTTTGTATTTACTATATCTATAATTTTAATAATCATTTTTTGCACTGTAGGTAAATAGTTTATTTGATTTAATTATATTATTATAGATGTATAATTTATTATTTTTTTGTTTTTTTCTGTTTTCTTAAAAAAATATGTAATCGAAGCATATTAGTATTACTTAAAGTGTTAAACATAACCTATGAGGATCATGAGAAAACTACTTAAATGTGATAAAACTAGAAAACTAACTAAAAAAGCCAAAAAAAAGCATAAAAACAACAAAATTTTTTTACAATTTTTTTTATAAAAAATCGCTGCTTTTTATGTATAAAAAAACTTTTTTCAAAAAAAAAACTTGTACTGCACTGTGCACTATATGTGTACTATACATGTGCATTATATGTATATGTTGCACATGTGCATTATATGTTTTTTTTTTTTTTTTAAGTTTTTTTATATAATATATATAGCGATTTTTTATAAAAAAAAAAAAAATTGATATGTTTTTTTGGCTTTTTTAGTTATTTTTTTGTTTTCTCATTTAAACTAGTTTTCTCATGATCCATCCCCTTAATATATATATATATATATATAACAATATATAAATAACACCCTATATAGGTAGATGATCATGTATAAAGTGCCCAAAGTGTGAGAAAAATTTGGAGATGACATGTGTACTCAGTCTAAATTAATTCAAAAGGGTAAACAAGTAATTTTCTCATTGATTCAATTAATTGATAATCTTCCATAACCGTCACCTTCCATAACGCCACCCATTAATTCAATTAATAATCTTCCATAACTTGCATTCATGGTGTTTTAAACTCAACCGTATTATCTTACGTGTTAAACTGAGACCAGTATGTTTCTTCGTATGGTGTTTTAAACCTCATTCATGGTGTTTTTAAACTTGCAGTCTAGTATATGTTCTTCGTATGGTGTTTTAAACCTACAGTCCAGATTGTGTTCTTCGTATGTGTTTTAAACATGCATTCATGGTGTTTTAAACATGCAGTCTAGTATTGTTCTTCGTTTGGTGTTTTAAACCTGCAGTCCAGTATGTGTTCTTCGTATGGTGTTTTAACGCATCATTGTCTGTATGTGTTTAAATGTATTATGGAGCACTCCAGTATGTGTTCTTCGTATTTTGTTTTAAACATGCATTTATGGTGTTTTAAACCTGCATTTCCCAGTATGTGTTCTTAGTAATTTTTTTTGTCTATATAAATATAACAATATGGTACTCATATTGAAGATAAAAAAAACTCGTTATATATAGTGTAATTTATTTTTAAAAAAAACGTTACGTGTAAAAGGTTATTGAGTTCAAAAAAGATGGGTGGAACTTAATGTGCATTAAAGTTGATGACAGTTTTTTTATTTAAAAATACAATATAAAAAAAACACTATTACCCCTATATAGTCAAATTAGTCAAAAACATAAAATATAATTTACATTTTAAGCATTCTTGATCTCATCCATTAACTACAAAATCTAAGGTCTTAAAACACTTATTAACTTCTCACAAAACCACCATTTTTTACATAACCCTACCTCTCTATATCTATATATATAATAAATGAGATGATTTGAGCCATGTGTCATGTGATGGTGAAGCAATTTTGCTGATGTGGCAAGTTATTAGGTAGGTATATGTTGATTTTGGGGGAATCCTTTCTCAAAAGGTGAAGACACAAAGAATGCTAAATTGGACGCGGGATCCGTTTCTTTCTTCGGGTCAGATCTTAACCTATTGGAGCATATAAATTTGTTTTCTTATTTGGCTTTAGACACCGTTCTTTCAGAACACAAACACAATTAGGGTTTCTTCTCAATCTCTCTGCGGCTTCTCCATTCCCCATGTCTTTTACCTGCTCATCCATCAATGTGTGAAGCCGATTAGAGAACACGCTCCTTCTTCATGATACAACATCGCAAACACTAATTCTTCAAGCTTAGCCTCTCCGTGTCTGAAGATCAAGGTAAGCGTATCTCTAACCTAATTTCATCAAATTCATTAACAAGTATTCGAAATCTCATAGTTTTGTTTATGATTGTTTTGTAATAAAATTTGTTTTGATTGTTTGTAAACCCTAACCCCATCATTAACCACATAATTGATGTTTCTTTGTAGAAGATTGAAGATTGTTCTTTGTTTTTCAATGAATTATGAAGAATGACGGTTGGTGGTTCTGATTTGGTTTTTGTTGACGACTTTGATGTTCAATGTTTGTATAGATTTATCTACTTCGCGAATTAACAGGTGTTGTTCATGTTTGTTCATTTTCGTTCTGATTTGGCACATTAAGATTAATCAAGTTATTATTTTATTTACTTTTATTATTAAAGCATAGATGTTGTATTATATGAAACTCCTTTTTATTAAATAATCAGTTATACTTTTGAAATTTTGAAATTTGAAATAGTTTATTTATGTTATATTTCTAAATCAGTTTCAGTTATTCTTTAATTTAAATTATGATTTATTAACTTCCTAAATTAGCAACTTCAAAACCAATTAAGTGATTATTTTACTAACTTTAATTTTAAAAACATATATGTTATATTATATAAAACACGATTATATTTAATATTTAGTTATATCTTTTATTTTTAAAGCATAGATGTTGTATTATATGAAACTCAGATTGGTTTAGATGATGACTATCAACCCAATCTGTACCACGTACCCGGTAACAAACTTTAGTAACTTACTCAAACCCTTTCTACTTCACACACCCAAAATTAACAAATGTTTTTTAAGTTCTGATGCGTTCATACTTTACAAAATTTATATACATGCCATTTGTTTTATTTCGACGTATTCCAGAAAAGTGGGCAATGAATCTGTCATTGATGTGTAACTGAAGGTGCTCGTAAGGAATCCGGCAGTGTTGATAGCATAATGGTTGTTAGACGTGAGCCTTCAAGAAATGACTATAGGATCATCATAGGAGCTGGCTTGGCCAAAGCTTCTTGATCATCCATTTGTTAAAGCTTCTCTTGAGATTTAAGGCTGGGATACTTATCTTCTCTTTTTGAGTTCTAAGCCAGGTAGCATTTGATTCAACAACAAATGGCGGAGATTTTAAAGAGGAACTCTATCAAAAGGTGATGTATTTTAGATATTAGCTACATGTATATCCTCACGTTGCTTGCTTATGTTTTTGTTAACTAAATCCGGGTATCAATAGCATCTGTAATGGCATGAATATGATGCAGAATCTTCTTAAACCCTTCACGGTACCCGCCGTTGGTAGTTTGTGCTGTAACACGTTAGTAATTTTATTTTTTTCATTTCCAAATTGTTTTTTTATTTCGTGTACAGATTTAATTTCTCTCCTTTGATTTATAAATGGAGAATGCTGTGATAAAGCAAGATGAGCTGAAGGTATACTTTTATACTACTGATGTTGTAGATCTGATATTCTTATTGTTGACATATTACATGAAGGTGATTGTTTTTTGATTTATTTATGAATGTCAGAAAGAAAGAAGATTACATGATGGAAAATCAATTTTTGTTATGTATCAGAAAACGTTAACAGTAGGTGATTAGCTTGCAACGTTGCTGATGAAAAAGATAGTGATAGACTTTCCAGACCTCCTTATAGATCATGTATGATGAAAGTTGTGTTTAATACATGCATTATGAATACCAAGTAAGTGGTTATTTGGATTTATTTGATCAAATGTTGACCCATAAACTGCTTGATTTTTTGGTTTTATTGACTTCCATTTTGACCCATAAACTGCTACATTAATGTATTGTTTGTGCTCTGTTTGCTTAGTGAAAAAAGATTAATTTTTTTAGTGTTCAAAAGTGTGATTGAAATTAAATTAATGTTGAGGGTTGCTCACTTTCAAGTAAATTCTTCAAAATTTACCTACTTTTGGTTTTGTTGGTGATTTTGTGTTCTTAAATTTTGTGCTATATTATTGAGATTTTTTTTTGATGGGCCCATTATAGATAAGCTTTTTCCAGTTGCTGATTCCAATATACACTTCTTGCAGGTATAATCGTCTCTCTTAATGTTCCATTTCTTTTGGATTCTTGATGCACGTTGACCACCTTGCTGGCAAAGATCATCTTTTCAAGCGCAACCTTAGTATGATAAAAGCATGGTGTTACTATGAAATCCACATACTCCGTGCTCATCATGGTTTGATATCTATCTATGCGTTGGAAGTTTTAGTTCTTTATATTTTCCGGATTTTCTTTGCTTTGTTAAATGGCCCATAAGAGGTAGTATCTCCTTGCCTTTGCACTTTTGTAGTTAAAATCTTAATTGCAACTAATAATCTATAATTGCGGATTTTTTTTCAGTATCTACAGATTCTTGGATTATTGTGCCAGATAGACCGAGATAGCTATTGCATCAGTTTGGATGTCCCGGTTTAGTCATTTAAACCCAACCTTAATTATCATTAAGGTCGAATTAACTTAACCATAACCCATCCTGCCTATTTTGCCTAAAAGTAAGTAGACTCTGGCACTTTTATTTATATGTTGAAGATATTATCAAGATATCCGATGATGAATTCGGAATATTTAAGAGAATGTGTTGAAACGCCTTTTTGAAGAAATTAAGATGGATTGTGTCTTTATGTACAATTGTTCCATCTTTTGTCTCAATGAACTATTTTATGTGGTATTGGGTGTGGTATATTTTAAGCATGTGTATTAGATTAGTAAAAAAATAATTCTAATTAAATGGAATTATATTGTTGTAAGTGCTAGCTATCAGTTTTTGTAATATGTACTAACATCTATTATCTTCATTTGGAATTTAGCGTTACACAGAGACGGTCGCCACTTAAACATTTTATCAATTTATATCTTTCGTCATATAGTATTTTATAAATCTTATGAGAACTAACTGTTTTTTAATGTTATTTCTCCACCAGCTCTATGTCGAATCACATGCATGTTTTCAAGGATGATTACCTTACATTTATCCTTTCTATGGATTGAGCTAGCTTCCTCAGGTATAACCTTTATGTTGCGTTTGCCCTATAAATTTATTTTGTTTTACCTTCCATAACCTTTGCCTTGATTAGACCACGGCAACTGTAAGGACTTGAAGATTTCTTGTGTTTGAATAAAGACAACCATTTGTTCATTGAATTGAGACACTTTGATCTTAGACATGAAAAACAAAAAAAAAAATAACCTCTTTATCATTTGAATATTTTATTAAATATTGTTATTTTTTGTTTCAGATCTCACACCCATCTCTCTCAGCCGGTTCTCTCTCCATTTTCTGGAATTTGGAAGTGTGAGTGGGCTATAAGAATCAGGAGTGGAAAAGGTGAATTTTAGAATCAGGAGATGGGATTTGTACGAGACGCGTATATTTATGTGTGTTGTACTTTAAGCTTTAGTTGTTTCGTTTGTAAATTTCCCAAGCAAGCACATCAGCATGCCACGCGGTCATGGGCGGCGTCCCAACTAAGGTTGACCTGGCAAGGCGCGACATGGTTCTGAACAACCCCTTGGGCAGTAGGCGTGGGCTGAATAATGAGGATGTCTAGGACATATTTGTTGGGTGTCTCTCGGCTAGGATTGTTTGGTGAAACTATGCAAATGGATGAAGATTGAAGCACCTAAAGATGGTTACATGGAGAGGGTGGAATTTTTCAAGCGGCAACCTGGGTCGAAGACTTTGAGGAAGGTGGTGTCTTTGATCATGTTAGCTGCGTTTTGGAGGTTATGGCTTGGGAGAAATGAAAAAAAAAGTTCGAACAACAAGGAGGTGCCTTATTTTTAAATGGTCGAGCTAATAAAAGGAGACGCTTTCCTATGGGTTAAAAGTAAATCTAAGTTTGGGGCTCTTGTATGGGAGAAATGATTGGATTTTGATATTGTTGATTTCCTGTAACTGTCTTCGTTGTACTTTCAGCTTTTGGTTCTGGCTTTATTTATAGCAATCAAGTTGATGATGTTCAAATTTATAGCAATAAAGTTGACAATGTTAAAAAAGAAGTTTAATAACTTCATTTGATACAAATAAAATATAAATGGGACGCTAACAAAGTTCATGGTTTTTGTGTTGTTAGGTGTTATTGGTGAAGAATGGCTTAAAAGCATTCAAAGATAATATAGAGAATCGTGAGAGAATGCTTTAAACACCATTTCTTTCTTAATTTTCTTTTTTTTGCTATTATCTGTATCTTTTCCGTGACCCACGTGTTGCTACGGATCTTGTATTTTAAATTCTTTACATTATTGGTTGATTAGTCCTTTTCTGAAATACATTGCTTTTTCCCCCATTTTATTTATATCTTTTCCGAGACTCACGAAATACGCTGCCCCCCCCCCCCCCCCCCATTTTATTTACTCCCTCTCTCTCAAATGTGTTCATCAACGTTTGGAAACATGTGTTTTTATCTTATTTAACGACATAATTGGATTAATGCAAATTAGCGGGTGATAATCCTAGTATATATATATATATGTGTGAAGTATAGAGAGAAAACCCATTTGAGTTGAGAAAACTCAAGGAAAAAACTATGTAACATTTTTATTTTTTTTTCTAAAAAAAGGGAATGTAGGTTACATGTTAATGAACGTTTTGTAACAAAAAAAAAAAAAACAAAAGCGCCGAATGTTTTTTTGTATAATTTTTTTTAAAATTTTAGCGTTTACAAAAAAATGCCTAAAAAAACTGAATTATTTTTACTTTTTTTATAAAAAAATTCACTGGGCACTTTTTTTTGTTACAAACGGTCATTAACATGTAATTTATATTCCCTATTTTTTAGAAAAAAAAATGAAAATGTTACATAGGGTTTTCTTGAGTTTTTTTACTCAACTCAAGTGGGTTTTCATTTTATCATTCCCACACACACACAATATATATATATATATATATATATAATATATTATATGTGTGTGTGTGTAGTTATATGTGTGAGAGGATACTGTAAAAAAGGCCCAAAGTGTGAGAAGGGTAAGAAAGAATCTAAACCATTAGATCTTTAATCTAATGGTTGAGATCTTGATGACAATCTTGTAAATATATAACAATTAAAATAATTAATTTTCTAGATTAAGGTATCAAGGTAAAATTAACATTTTTAATTTTAGAAAGTCACATGCAATCCACATGTAAGTTCCCCTTTTATTTTTTAAACGCCAATAACTTTTTACACGTAACTCGTTTTTTTTAAATTACACCATAATAACGAGTATTTTTTAATCTTTAATATGAGTACCATATTACTATACTTATATACAGAAAAAAATTACGTTCAGTCGAATGTTTCAGTTAATGGTTTTTTGTTTCAGTTCATGGTGTTATATAATTATTGAATGGTGTTATATACTTATTGAATGGTGTTATATAATTATTGAATTGTGTTATATATGCGCTGAATGGTTGTTGCAGTGTTATTCGTAGTGTTTTTATAGAGATCTTTAAAATGGTGTTATATACTTAATTGAAGGGTATTATATAATTATTGAATGGTGTTATATACGTGCTGAAATGGTGTTTGCAGTGTTATTCGGTATTCCTATAAATTAGGGTGACGGTTTATGGAAGATTTTGAATTAATTAACCTAATGATAAAATTACTTGATTACCCTTTTCAATTAATTTAGATCCAATGGCTGAGATTCTTTCTTACCTTTCTCACACTTTTGATTTTTTTTACAATAACCTTACCCATTAATAGTAAATTTAATATTAATAATATAGGAAGTTAAATGAAACACTAATATCGCGAGAACCGTGATGACGAATAAAATTTCTTTTTACACTTATCATTATTATTCGAATACAATGTTAGAAATTTAATTTACACGTTTAGATTTACGTGAATTTGTAAATAAATTTATTTTACACATGTGTAAGTTTGTTATATTTACACATGTGTAAAAAATCTAATAAGGGTGATTCTGAGGGAAGAAATGAATTATTTGATGTCGCAAATTCTTATTTTGATGTTGTATTTTAATTACAATGAGGTTTGTATTATAAAAAAAATGTTTTCATAGTTTTCTCATTCGTTCTCACGGTTCTCACAATATTTAGCGTTCTCAAGATAACCCTCATATATAATATATATATATATATATATATATATATATATATATATATATATATATATATATATATATATATACACACACACACAATCAAAGAATATTAGTATTATTGAAAGTGTTAAACATAACCTTTTTTAAAATATGTGACCTATAGAGTTAGAATTACGGGTTGACACACGTTCTTTAACTTGTACCAAATAGGTTGGTAACAAATTAATCGATGTATGTGAACTAATGTAAAAAAGGTTCTATTACGACCCTTCTATTATAAAGTTTTGGTTCCGTCACTTCTAGTTCTAGCCCACTGATTGTGCCCTCCGTCAAAAATATTTCTGCATCCGCCACCACAAAATACGGGTTCTAAACACTAGTGAATAATATTTTATAGATTTCATTTATAACATGACAATTTTCATATATGCATTTGCATATAAAATAAAAAGTATACTTTTGTACTAATTTCTTTGATCTATATATGCGTAAAATCACTATATATTTTTTATCTAGGGCTGAAGTTATCTAAATGAAAAGGAAATCATTTGATCTCTTATAATTATATTTTTTATTTAAGTTTTAATATATGGAATTAAAAAGGAAATGAACTGTTGAGAAATTGAAATGAATAATATAGAAAGTAGCAGCCCATTTACACTTTGTAAATTTACAGCCCGAGATCTTTGAGTGCATGAGGCCTTTGAATTTTGTTAAACCATATATTCATTTTTATCATAGCAAACTTCATAAAAAAAATTAAAAAAAAAAACCCTTGTTATATATTATTATGGTTATTCACGTTTTCAAAACTTCATATAAATTGGACAAACCGTAAACCAAACCATTAAAGTTGTAACCTTTCCTTTATGTTGTAAGGTTGTAATTGGGGTGTTCACGGTCCGGTTATTACGGTTTTTAGGTCAAACCGTAAACCAAACTATTACTAACGGTTTTTATATATCTAAATCCGAAACTGAACCGTTGAGATTCGAAACCAAACCAACCGAACCGTCAGTAGTGGTTTGGTTCTGGTTTGATTTCACTATTTGAGCTTTTATTGAGCCATAATACATAAGCTAACATATAATAAGACTGAAAAAATTAAGTTTTCTACAACACATGCAAAATACAATTGAATAAATTAAGCTGTTTGCAACACATACAAGCTCAAAATATGTTAGCTAAATAAGTAAAAGGATGAAATGGAAGTGATATTCAGAATACAACCAAATCACCTAAAAATCGTAGAAGTTTTCTAGCTATTGTACAAAACAGATTTTCTTGTACAAGAAAAGAAAACAAAAATTAACTAATACAGATAATCAAATATGTATAATATGAAATATCTATAAAAATAAACATATAGATTAAATCAAACGGTCCGGTCAGGTTTTATACGACCGGTTTTTTGTATAAACCGGATACCAAACCGTTCGTTACGGTTTGAAAAACTTGGAACCGACCGACCGAAAGTTAAAGAATAAAACCAACCACGGAACCAAACCGATATCCGGTTTGAGCGCTTTCACGGTTTAAAACCGAACCATGAACACCCCACGTCTTCATTATGTTTGTACAAATTATATTAACATAGATTCATATACATAGTGCTATCATATACATATGATATACACCTAATAAATGAACCTCTTAAAAAAATTATTCTTAGACCATGTATATTGGGGCTTGAAGATCAATCTCACCTCCTGGACATTATGTGACATGTGGCACAAAGCTCCTCCTTCAAGATCAAGCCTCTCCATCAGCGTTTTCACAATCATGCCAACACCAATTTGATCGAATCACGTCCCGGGAGCGGTGGGGCATTATGGGCGTGATCTTTGCCCTACGCCCAATCAATTACCACTACGGGTGGTGTTATGCTTAATTATTGTCATTGTTTCATGCACGAGGCATAAGACCTAAAATTAACTGTCATTTTAATTAAATTATTCTAGAATTGATAAGAGAAATGACCTAAATGAGTCGTGCTTTATCAAGTTGTTGAGCAAAATGTATAGATAGTAATTTGGTAATCGGTGAATTTCATACTACATCTTAAACCCTTTTGATTATCATATATATGCAAACCCTATTCAAATGAGATTAAAATTATTCATTTATTAAAAACATTTCAAAATATTATACATACTCTTACTTTTCTCAAAATTATATAATCTAACCCAATTGTAAGTTGAAACCCTCATCAAAGTTACCTCAACTATAAAATTTATAACTACAATATTTTTTAGATGTGGGTACTTTTATAACTCAATATAAAAATATACAAAGGGGCTAACAAGAAGCTGAAAGTCTCAAAAACAAAAAAAAAAGAAAATTACAAAACAATGCCTCGCAGGTTAAAATCTCGTCATTTCTCCCAACTTAGATTCCCGAACGGCGACCTATGTTTTAACCACATAAAGACCTCTTCTTTTACCGTGTCGACCACATTCAATACTCAAAGCGGAGTTATTTCGGGTTCGCGCCTTCCAAATTTGCCAAGCGACCCCATAACAAACCGTTTCTAAGACCTTTTTCCAAATTATCGAGCCTTTCAAATTGTTTATTCCTTCCAGCACCTCCTCAAAAGAGTTCACATGTATGTCAAATGGAATTTTAAGCCACTGAGCAACCTGCCACCAAATATCTTTAGACATAACATAGTCCACGGCCAGATGGTTCAAAGATTCCACTTCAAACCCACACGATTTACACGAGACATTTGGAAGATGGAGTCCTTGCTGGAAGAGCCTCCTATGTGGGGATGCTTCCGAGACATAACTTCCACAAGAAAAATAGGACCTTATTGGGCATCCATTCGATCCATTTAAACTTGTCAACCTGAATCGGTGCGCTTATAGTGTCAGCGATTTCATATTTGAAAGCCGCCACAGAGAAGACTCGGTACGCATCATATCCATCCACAATGCCCATCGCTTAAGTATCCATAATGCCGACCTTTCTTATCTCCCTCTCCACCAACATAATGTATTTCTAGATTCAAGCTCTCCTTTAATTCATAGGTACACCAAAGGTTATTAATTTCGTCCCCATGAAGAGCTTTTATGATAGTAGCCCAAAGATGGTTAGGATATGTGACATACCTCCACTTCCATTTCATCATAAAAGCCCAATTTAGGATTCTAATTTCACCCATGTCCAATCTCCCATACGTTTAGGCGTTTGGATTTTACTCCATTCACTACACCTTAGCTTGTGTTTACTTCCCGCTTCGCCACAAATATGTAACATCTGCGAAAAACAAATCCTAGAAAACCCGAATCATTTTGTAAACCGGATCCGAAAACGTAATAAATAAAAATACGAACTTTCTTTTTATCTTTTATTATTTGAAATTATTAAAAAAATAGTTCAGAAGAGAAAACATGAAAATGATTTAAAGATATTCATTTATTATTGTTATTCTTTTCTTAATTAGAACCATATATGCAATTTTACAATGTTACGTAATTTTTAAAACTAATATATAAATCAGTTTATAAGTAAGATGGTTGCTTGTGCTAAATGATTCATGAGAAGTAACATATTATATAATAATAGTCATTGAATTGGATGTTCTTGTCAAGTAAATAGAATTTAATATGAAATTGTTTTTTGGTTTAAATTGATTGATTAAAATCACTAAATTTATTTAAGAGAACCTTCAAAAGCTTTTGGGTTCTCCTCCATGTAACTAACCACGATATATTGAATGATTAATTTAGTAGAAGAATTATATTGAATATAAATAAATAATGATGCTAAATAAAAACCTTCATCTGCATTTTCATAAAACCAATTTCACTAAAACTCTTTAAAGTCAAGATTCTTCATTTTAGGGCTTGGAATTTCTCTCTATGATTTCTCCTTCAATACTTAAACTTTTCAGATAATTCTTATGCCCATCTTACAAAAACCCTCTATCAGTTTTTGTTGATAGAAGGCAATTGTTGATCAATTAGATTTCATGAATTCTAGGTTCATAAGCATTTGGCGATTTCTATATTTTATTAAATTGAATAATTAATTTGTTCCATAATGTTACTAGACAAATGTTAAGATGCAATTTCAGTAGTGTTCAAGTTAATCTTAATTACTTATTTTTATAGAACTTATTCTTGTCCCATAATCTAGTGTATATGCTTATATTTTGCTAGGATTATTATGCTACTAATTCTTGTTAAAAATGCTAGATTAGTAGAATTATTGAGTTTTTATAATATTAATTAGAAAATTCTTAGATATAATTTTTACTAATTTAATTGTCGTTTATCATGTTAATTTATACTTTATGCAAAATATATAAATCGTTAGAAATCTATATCATATTAACCTATAATTTTTTCCTTTAACTGTATACCATTTAGATATGATGTTTTGATCATAGGTTTAATTAAATTAGTTTTTGGAATATAAACAAATTAACTAAAATGGTTAAATTGGACATAAGTATATATTTGGTTATTTGGACTATAAGTATATACTTACGCCTTAGACAATATTATGGACTATTATATTTTTTTGTCGCTAAATTTAAGTCTTGTCCATTAAAAATATATATTTGATTAAAATAAGCACTTTGGTCATATTATATGAACTATATATATACTTTGTCGCGAAATAGATGAATTATATATATTATGCTTGTAGCTATAATCCATTGGTATGAAAACTATAAAATTATATCTTTAGTCATTTTAGACTTATATTCATGATCGAAATCAATAAATATACGTTTAGACTAAATCATTATTTGTTGTTATTCTCAATCAATCTTGAAATATATATATTTATTTTAACAAATGTAATGTATTTTATTATATCAAACTTGAAGATGTTATATATTTGTTTTTAGAGAAAAATATATATAATTTCTTTTTAGTCGAGATCGTACAACTTGTCATATTTTTACTATTATATATAAATACAAATTGTATTATTTGTACTTAGATATTTTAGTCATTTAAATCATTTTACCATTTAAACAACAGAATCCCCAAATCATGTGAACCTAGAAATCATAATCTCACTGTATTCATTATTCATTCAATTAGTTATTCATATTTGTTTTCAATTATGTTGATTAGGATAACTTTTGGAATAATTGTTTCCCAAAACGCTACAACTTGTCTTAAATTGTATTTGGAAGCTTTGCAACTTGTGAGTAGATCTATTTTTGGATCCTTTATGGTCATTAACTATTTTTAGGGTGTATCATGTGTCATGTTTTTCTAATGTTTTCTATTTAATTAAATAACATGCAAAGTTAATGTGTCACTATGTGGATTGAGATCATTATTTCTATTATTTCTTGTATATATCGTTGCATTTGTGTGTATCTATGTGTTTACTTGCTTTGTGTCACAGGTTTCACGTGGATTCACCTAGCTGACTAGGTTCCCCACGACCATGGGTTGTAGCCTAGTATCGCCACCAGTATTAGACTCGCTCTTTGGGACTTGAGACTAATGAACGCTATAGTCTTTGTTCCTTATTGTGTCTATTGTATCTATATTGTCATTGTGGTGATCTGTTGATTGTTGTTGTGGTGATTATGGATGTTTCAACAACAAATGGAATTGCATGTTAAATATATTTTTAATGGATTTCTAAGTAAAATAAATCAATTATTAAAGCAAAACATTTCATTTAAAATCTAGATCTGTTCACCAACATTTTGTTGACCCAAAAACTTTTTTACGCATGATGCATGCACACAAGTAGGAGATAGAGTTGAAGGCAAAGACACGTAGAATATGCCTTAGTAATAAATTGGACCTTTGATCATAGCTATTTATCTTTTGTATAATGTATGAATTATGTTAAATATTTACTATGATAATGTGTGACAAATTTAATTTAGTGGCTTTAAATATCTAAACTTATAATAGTGTCATAAGCTATGACAATCATCATGCCCCGTACCATATCCACTGTGGGTCGGGGTGTGACAAAATAAAAGCCCTACGCAAGCCTTCAAGAGTGTTTATCACTTTCGCCGGGGCTTTAATAATCGAAAGATAATAAGAAGGTAGGTTCCCGAGGACCGCTTTTGCAAGTGTGATTCTTCCACCCATTAAAAGATCTGTTGTTTTCCAAGACGATGACTTCCTTGGAATTTCTCAATGACCGGGCTCTAAGGTTTCACCGGCTTCATATTTTTCCTAACCGATAAGCCTAAGAACATGAAAGGAATTAATCCTTCTTTGCACTTAAGAAGTTGGTCATGTTTGACACCTCCAAACAGTTTACGCCGACACCCATCAAACTACTTATTTTCCAAATTTACTTTTAACACGGAGACGAGCTAAAGACATCTCAAAATCCACTTCAAGTTCAAAGAATTCTTTTTGGACCAAGAAACCATAAAAAATACGTCATTGGCATAACACAAGTGGGTCAACACCAGACCCCCACGTTGTTTATATTAGCAAAACATAATCATAATTATTTATTATCATATATTCAGTTTTTAATATCAAATATTGTAAATTAGGTCTGTTGTAATTTATTTCCTAGTTATCTCCTATATTATATTCCTTTATATAGGATTGAGTGATAATGAAAAAAGTATCCTTGCAATTCAAAAAACTTACTGGTACAATTATCTCCAATGGAAGACAACACACTCTTGTGAGTCCATCGATCCTTCCCTGTTCATATATACCTTTTTTTCTCCCTTGATGGCTCCTATTTATTGTCCATTGTCCAACTCACAACCTCTACCCACTTCCCAATCAAGTTTACCTCTAGCAATTTTCTTTCCTGGCGTAAGCAGGTCTCTCAACACTCATCAGCCTCGAACTCAACGACCACATCGTCGGACAACCTACAGTCCCTCCCAAATGATCATTAGCGCCTTGCTCACCAGCTGTTCCGATCAGATTCAGCCCATCGTTTCCTCTGCCAAAATGCCTCGCCAAGCGTGGGACTTGCTCAATTCTAGATATGCGCATTTATCGGTTAAATCGTTTAGCAAAAAAAATCCAAACGGTTCTCGCTCCATTACTGAGTTTCTACACGAGATGAAATATATCTCCGACGAACTCGCTATTGCTCAAAACCCCATTCCTGAAGAAGATCTTGTGGTTCACATCTTGAATCAACTTGGTGATGAATACACCAATATTGTGGTTGCTTTCAAAACCTGTGACACCACCCTCTCGTTCCCAGATGTCTTTGACAAACTACTCGATCATGAATGTACTCTCAAAGAGAACCCCACTGAACCGATACTCACAACAATTAACTACACCCACTGCACCTCAACCCCCAATCAACCTGGATCTGTCCCCGAGAACCGCTCCAACCAACCCACTCTATTACCCATAAATCGCCCTTCTTGGTAGCCCAGACCTTCGGCCACAAATACTCGCCTAGTCGCACCAATGCCTACTAACACTAGTGCAATATTCACGGACATGACCCACGAAAGATTGTCGGAAACTCAGTCGATTTCTTGGAGACAACAACATACAAGTGCAAGGGCAGCCCACCTCTACTCCTATAGAGAACTACATCTCTTCATATACCACTATACACAACCCTCTTATATGTGGGACACTGACGTGTCAAGCCATACCAACACAATCAGCATACGTTACCCGTCCTTTCCAAATACGGCGGCCCGGATGAGATTGTCATGGGCGATGATAAGACTCTTCCTATTACACATATCGGTCATACCAGCATTCACACTGAATCACGTCCACTTATATTAAATGATTTTTTAATTGCTCCAAATTTACGAAATAATCTCATTTCCGTTGCCAAAATTTGTCGTACTAACCGTGTGTCTGTTGAATTTTTTCCCTTCCATTTCTTGGTTAAGGATCTACGCACGAGGGCGCCTCTCATGGGGGAGTGAACGTAAATGACGTTTACTATGGACCAACCACATTGTCTCCTCAACTCAACGCAAAAACTACATGATTGCTTTTCTCATGGCACCGCACTCTTGGACATCCTTCGCTCCAAGTGTTCAAGTCTTTAATTTCTTGATTAGAACCTCGTTGTAGTAAAGTGCCATATGAATCTTTTCATTGTGAATCATATTCATTAAATAAAATCCACAAGCTTCTTTGGCAAAATATCATTTTTTGCAACTAAGTCATTACAACTTGTTTATTCAGACGTTTGGGGTCCGGTTCAAACATCCATTGATGGGTTCAAATATTATGTCATATTTGTTGATTATTTCTCTAAATATATTTGGCTATATCCTATCAAACGCAAGTCCGATGTGTCTCAACTTTTCCCTCAATTTGAATGCTTAGTTGAAATTTTTTTCAACATACCTATTGTTGCATTATTTTCCGAAAATGGTGGCGAATACGTAGGACTTGCATTGTATCTTTCAACCCATTTCCGAATGACGTCACCACCACGTTATTGAAACGGGTCTAGCTCTCCTTCATTATGCTCAGTTACCACCAAAATATTTTGTCTCATGCCTTTCAAACTGCAACATATCTAATAAACCACCTTCTCACCTCAATCCTCAACAATAAATCCCCATATGATTTGTTGTTCAACACCACTCCTACCTAATCCAAACTTAAACCATTTGGTTGCCTTTGCTACCCATGGCTTGGCCCTTACAATACCTCTAAATTACAACCACGTTCCCAAGCTTGCATCTTTCTTGGTTACTCGAGCTCTAAGTCGACATATAAATGTCTTGACCCAGTAACCGGAAAACTCTATCACTCCCGACATGTGGAATTTCTCCCTCATATTTTCCCTTGTCAAGCAAAAATACCAAACCCTACTATGCTCACTGTTGACTCCTTCCTTGGCATTACAATAATTCCACCACTACCACTCCAAACGACCTCAACACCCAAGTATCACCAACTCCCCACCCTCTTCCACAATCCCCTCCTTTATGCACCTCTCATGCCCCTTCCATCTTTGCTTCGATGCCAACATCACCTACTAACCAACCCATACCACAGTCGGGTAACATCTCACCTCTTCCAGCTCATTTTGTCACTACACCTCACATACGCTCATCATCTGATGCCACTCCCTCCAGCGCTACTCCAGCCGCCTCCACACCTTCTGAACCAACCGTTCAACCCTTTAAACCACTTGTTCCCCTCCCTTGACGTAAACCAAAGCCAAGCTCCACGTACTATAACCCAAATTTCATTAATTCCACAACTAGTCATCCCATCCCAACGCCTCTTGAACCCTCAACCCACACTCAAGCTGTGCGTGATCCCGTATGGCGAAAAGCCATAGATCTTAGTCATAATGCTCTCCTACAACCACACTTAGGAACTTGCCCCTCACACTACCCAGACTCCAATTTGGTGCAAATGGGTTTTCCAAATCAAATGAAAACCTGATGGCCCTATTGACAAGTACAAAGCAAAACTAGTTGCCAAAGGTTTTAACCAAAAATTCGGTAAAGATTATTTTGACACGTTCAACTCGATTACTAAGCCGGTCACCGTCCGCACAATTCTCTCCATTATTCTAGCCTAACGGTGGTCTTTGCGCCAATTTGATGTTAACAATGCATTTCTTCATCGAACTCTCCATGAAGACATTTTCATGATCCAACTTCCCTACTTTATTAACTCCGAATTTCCATCACATATTTGCAAACTCATAAATTCCCTTTATGGCCTCAAGCAAGCCCCACGGGCTTGGTACAACGAGTTGATCTCATTTCTTCTTACGTTGACTTAAAAAATCATTATCAGATGCCTCTCTTTTTATCTACAACAAGGATGGCTTCATTTGCTATTTCCTTGTCTACGTTGATGACTTTTTCATCATGGGAAACAATGATCACTTTCTGAATCAGGTTGTTCACGCATTGGGCGACAAGTTCTCCATCAAAGATCTCGACACCCTTCAACACTTTTTAGGCATTGAAGTTATTCCAACACCTCATGGTCTATTTCTCTCTAAACATCGTCATATCCAGAACATCTATCACACCTTCGAAATGGAAGGTGCTAAGGAAGTCACATAAGCGTCTTTGACCCACTGCCACCCACTAATTCTTCTCTGTTCGCTGATCTTACTCCTACCGTCAACTTGTTGGCACTCTCCAGTATCTTGCTTTCACTCGTCCTAACATCTCATTTGCTATTAACAAACTCTCTTAATTTATGCACAACCTTAAACAGTTGCATCGACAAGCTCTCAAGCGGGTTCTCCGCTATTTGAAAGGAACACTGTGACACCACGAAAATTTCATCTAATAAAATTCCAACACGTGTCCCAAAATCTTTGGTTGCCACGTGCTAAACGAGAGAGACAAAAATCGCCAACATGTTATTTTATAACCTCTGAGTGGTGAATATTAAAGTCGAGGGGTTAAATGTGTCAACATGCTAAATCTATGCCTCTGAGTGACCTTTTAACAAACCCGGAGCTTAATGATGTTCGGTTATACTCCCGAGAGTGCTAACCAGGGGCCATATTGAACAAAACATGCTTTTATGTCGAAATATGGGAGTTGGAGAAGTTTAGGGGCCAAAATGGAAATTTTGTGATTTGGCACCCCAGGCGCCACGCGCCAGGGACCTGGTGTCCCCGCGCGACGCGCGGGAGAAGCCCGTTCGCAGAATTGGCAGCCAGCTGCAGGACCTGCATGCTTGCCACCTCCTAACCCATTTCAGCTCCTGAATTCCGAAACCATGGCCTCAATTCTGGTTTTGGACACCTCATGTAACACCTGGAGTGATCCTAGGTGAGCTCTAAACACTTGGATTGATCTTGTTCATGATCTCCAAGTATAAATAGAAGTGTTCATTAACCTCACTTCTTGCACCTCCAATTTCTTTCTCTCTATTACTCACTTGGAAGGCTCCTAATCTTCAAGGAGCAATCCCCTGAGTTTCTTAAGTCATCCTTGGTTCCTTGTAAGTCTTCCAATCCTTTCTTTTCATTTTTATTAGGCTTTAAGCCAAAGTCAAAGCGTTGACGTAAAAACGCATTGACTTTGAGCTAAAACCATTACGGTCCAGCCATTGTTCGGTACGAACGTAGCTAAGTGATCGTAATTAGGTAGGTGTCCCTCGAGAGGGCACCTCCTGATTACCATGTTTGCTTGGTCAATTGACGAGTCAAAGCTATTAATAAAAAGTCAAACTTGGGTCAGTTTTTAAAATAAATTCATATATGATAATGTAGGTGTTATAAAATACATTTTGACACTTTAATAACTTGGTAATAAGTATTAGAACATGTATAAACATGTTCGGCCCGTCAAGTCCAGGTCTAAGGTCGGTTCGCAACCGAAAGTCGCAAAAGTTGACTTTTGCTTTGACTTTCAGTTCTGACCCGATTTAACAACATTAGCTTCTGTCCCTAAGTTGCATTATGACCATGATATAGTATACGATAACCCTCTGGAGTTATAGGACATGTCCATGTAGTAATCCGAGTTTTTACACAAGTATCCGTTAAATATGCCTAAAATGCCCTTTTAACACATAAAATGGTTTAAACATAATTTTGACATCAAAACTCGATACCTACTGATGTAATATCATTATTAGGACTATTTGATATATTCATTCAGGTTGCAAACTAAGTTTAAGCTATAGTTTGCCCACTATGCCTTTAAATGACGATATTGCCATTTCGGCACTTTAAATGGGTTATAAACATTTTTATGAATAAAACATCATACTTACTGATGTAATATATATATTAACATATTTTGGTCATTAAAACCTGGTCACAACAACAGTTTTACTTAAATATCATTTAAATCGCCATTTAGCGACTTAATCACCGTTTCAGCGCATAATGTGGTTTAAAACCATATTGGAGCATTGAGACTTGGTACCTACTGATTTCGAAACATATTTTCAAATTATTAACAGTGGGTACATGTCCCAAACTCAGATTCCCAAATAAGTTATCATTTATATGTGAAATGACCAAATTACCCTTTCAGGACATAGTTTGGTCTTAAACTATAAACTACGCATATAATTGATGTCCTATTGATATAACACCACAAAATAGGTATTTTTACATAATGTTTATATTAATAACATTAGTTTACATATAAGCCCGTTTATTACATTTTAGAAATGACGAAAATGCCCTTTAAGGCATAGTTTGCTTTTAAAACCATAACGGGCCGTCATATCAATAACCTACCGTTATAATAACATTTTTTAAACTTAATGGCATATGGAACTTGTATAGGACTCACCCGGTTACCCAGTTTCGCTTATATGCGTACGGTTAAGCCTACGTGACTAGTTTACGCAACTTAACCGAAAACGGGTTAAACATATCAAAATATTCCCAAACTCCAGAATGTAAAATGGTAACCCATATTATACAAGTCCTAGTACTTGTCGGGTCCAAAATACATTCCTTTCCGGTCATCGCATAATCTAGCGTTTTCATATCGTTATCTTTATTTTAAGTTAGCCGGTCTAAGTCAATGACTAAATAAAGACCTGCTAACTAACTAATCGGTTAATAATACCATCCAATCCAGATTAGAGACTTCCGGTAGATTGTCGCCGAGCTAGTTTATTTTGATTACGGCCGTGCTTTGCTTATTTTCTTATTGCTAGAGACTTTTGCAAGCCATGTAAATACTTTAACTTATTTTCCCTTATCCGGGCTTGGGATACGGTATATTAATACCACATGGTTGGATATGGGATCAAAGACCAATGAGTCGGGAATTCAAATAATCCATTTTAATTCGTATTGCTTAATATTAAACATTTGGGGGTTAAAACGACCGTATCCTGGATATCCACGGCTCATTTAATTGTAAATGGCCACGACCTAAGCACGGGGTGTAGGCATACACCCGTCAGATGCTAAAATAAAGTATTACCCAATAGGTGCACTATTAAAGGTGTTAAAGTGGTGTGTCGATTAATCATGATCCCGATGTAGTTTTCAGGCTCTAAATGTATTATTAGCATGTAAAACTGATAACATGAAATTATTTATCCCAAGTTATTTATAAAACAAAGTACTAAAGTGTACACTAAATGTTTTCATAATGTTTTCAAAATGAGTGGTTAAATGTATTTACCAGTGAAAACGTTTGTAATAGTAACTATCCAGACTTCCGCTGTGTATTATTGTATTGTTTGGTAATGATGATATCAACTTTCGTCATGATATTCCCCAACCGGGCCCACCGGGTTACACGTGGAAATAAGGGGTGTGACAGGTGGTATTAGAGCCAACTTTTCGAGTGAATTAAACACTAGCCTTTTGTGTTTAATCTCGGGAATACATAATAATACACATCTCTTAGACTTTCGAGTCTAGACTTTGACCTAGGTTTAATCGTTTCCATCTTATTATTCTAGCTTTGTATTTTGTTTAACTTATTTTTGAAACAGTAACAATGCCGCCTAAGTTTAGACGTGGAGGAATGGGTAAAGGACCCATGATGGGTGGACCCTCAATGACTGGACCATCTTTCACTGGACCATCCTTTAGACCACCATACCGGCCCTCCTTAGCTGGAGTAGCCAACTTACCTGAATACAACCCTTATGAAGGATCCGGAGATGCTTCATCACCCTTTGAACCATACCGGCATTCTATCTCACACGAATACTCCCGCCTCAATCACACTCCCACCATTCTCACCATTCGCACCAATCGCACCATTCACACTCCCACTCTCACCAAGAATATTTCAACTTTAACTTTGATAACCCTGTTAACCAACCCTCACCAACCCCTCCAGTTGACTCACCGACACATATGGAGGAAGATTTCGACCCGGAGGAATTCCCGCAAACCGGATCGTATAGTCATCCTATTGAGCTGTCTAGCGGCTCGAACTCTATGGCAGGATCTCCATTTAGAGGTCCCGATGAATTTGACCAAAGATGGGCACAATATGTGTTCGTCAACACACCCTCATACCATAGCACTCCCCATCATCAAACCCCTTCACCTCATCCTCACCAAGAGGATGTTAATATGCAACAGTGGATCAACCTCAGCCACCACCTGAATCATCATCATGCCGGAGGCGTGGAGCACGTATGTCAGTACGTGCTGGTCAAAGTTCAGGTTCGCTACCACCTTTACCGCCCACATACCCAGTTATCCCCGAGGACCCACAAATGGGTGTGCCTCAAACACATCGCCAGTGGCGGAACCCCCGCCGCAACCAGCTGTTGAGCCTCTGCCTCAACCACCTCTACCACCGCTGGATTTTGCCAACCCAATACCTGCATATACAGGACCATCAGGGTTTCACACTGTTGACCCTCCGGGCTTGTATATTTATATCCATCATGGAATGGAGCAGGACCCTTATTATGATGTAGTCATTCATAATAACCTATACCATTCTTCTTACCCTAGTTACCCACCTCCTTATGCCACTACCGGATATCCGCCTTACGGGTATCCGTATCCAGTTGCGCCTCAGCCGCAACCACCTCCACCTCAGCCTCAACCACAAGCACCACTTGGGGAAATTAACGAAGCCTTGGATCAAGTGAGGGAAATGCGACAACAGGTCAAGAAATCAGAGAAGAAAACAACGAGATTTATCAAGAAGCTTTACAAAGCCGTAAAAGGAAGGAAGGATGACTAGTATTGTATTTTCATATATGTAATTTAAATTCCAAAAGTCCCTGCGTGGACAATGTTATTTCCTTTTCAGTCCCTAGGAGGACATTATTATTTCTGTTAGGTTCCTGCGTGAACCATTTTGTTATTTCAAGTCCTATATATATATTAGGCAATTATGTAATGTTTTCTTTAATGGAATTTCTCCATGTTATGTTTTTCAATCAACATGATTCAATCAAATTTTATTGATCCGCTATATTATCCCAAGATCTATTAGCCAATGACTATGATCAACTAGGAATTGGCAAATGAAAATTTCGGAGGTAACCTTCTGTCTAGCAAAGGTGAACAATGTTCAACTTCCGAATTTATCATTTCTCTATAAACTCTCAATGAGGAGTTACCCTTTAATTCCCTGTGACAATCATTGCCACACTAATCAAATGGGTAAATGACGATGTTCGCACCCTATCGCCTAAATGATCCAGTGAGATCCTGGTCAAATTATTCAAACACTCAATGGTAGTGTAAAGCCAATGTGCAAAATACAGTAGTGTCACTTGATGCACTAACTGATAAATTTTGGACTATGTCCAATCTATAAATGCCTATGATGGTCCTTCGAGACATAGGTTATACATGAATATACCACATTTTATATTTAAATCCTATGTGGTCTTAGAACCATGTCATGAATAAGGGTACGCAATAGCAACTAACTGAATCCATCCCGCTATATAGAAGTAAGCTACAGCAATGGCTGATTCGAATGAGGTGAACAGCAAACGCAATGATGACAATGCCAATGAGAACATTCTTATTAGTAAGAATGATTTAAGAGAACTCATTGCCGTAGAAGTTGGCAAGGCCTTAAAGGACAAATCTGATCGCCAATCGGGGTCGAATGCTACTCGCTCTAAGGTGTTTCTAAACCCAAATCTTAGCCCAAACCTCCGAACCGAAAAAGAGTGAGGCACACTCTTCAAATGTGAAGAGTATAACAAAGAGCGATGCGCATCCCAAGAAACCGAATGTCGCTGGCGACGGATGCTCCTACAAGTACTTCGTGTCTTGTAGACCCCGCGATTTCAACGGGGAAAAGGAGCAGTTGAGTGTTTGAGATGGTTAGATGAAATGGAAACGGTGGTGGATATTAGCGGTTGCGCTGATAAGAATGTTGTTAAGTATGTATCTCAGTCGTTCAAGAGCGATGCCCTTATCTGGTGGAAAGCCTTAGTCCAGTCTACGGGCAAGGTTCATCTCTACAACTTGAGTTGGTCCAAGTTTGTAGATCTTGTGAAGGATACTTACTGCCCACCTCATGAAGTGGAGAAAATTGAGTCAGATTTCTAAATCTGACCATGAAGAACATGGATTGTCAGAAGTTTGTCACCGACTATAACTCTCTTTCAAGGCTAGTGCCTTATTTGGTTGCCCCGGAGCCCAAACGTATTGCACGTTTCATCAATGGGCTAGCTCCTAAAATCAGGAGCATGGTTAAAGTAGTGCAGCCTGGCACCTATAAATCTGCGATAGAGTTATCCCTCTCCCTCACACAGGATTATGTGAGGCAATTGTCAACTAAGACTGACACTGATGGAAAGAGGAAAAGGGAGGATAATAACTCCTAGAGGTTTAACAAGAAGGTAAACATGGGTTCAACAAGGACAGTCAGAAATCAGGCGATAAACCCACGTGCAAAACGTGTGGGAAGCAACAATATGGGCAGTGTCGCCTAGAACAAAAACCAAAGCAATGCAACATCTGCAAGAAAACTGGGCATCGGTCTCATGAGTGCCGTAATATCAAGGATGCTACTTGCTTTGGATGTGGTGAGAAAGGCCACATCAAAACAAGTTGCCCAAAGGCAAATACCGAGGGTAAACCCAAAACCTCAGAAACAAAGAAGGCCACTGCTAGAGCCTTTCAAATGAATGCTAAGGAAGCAATAAAGGATAACAATGTCATAACGGGTACATTCCTTATCAACGACGCTTTTGCCAAAGTTCTTTTCGATTCGGGCGATGATAAATCGTTTGTAGATCATAAATTTAGTGAACTATTAAACTTGCCCGTAAGAACTCTAGACATAACCTATGAAGTAGAGCTCACTGATGGAACTATAGAAACCGCTTCTTCCATTCTTGACGGATGCTTCATATCCATCAAGAATCATTCTATCCATGTCTCTCTTTTACCCAGAAACTAGCAGGATTCGATGTAGTCTTAGGCATGGATTGGTTATTGCATAACCAAGCACACATTGCCTGCGATAAGAAACTCATCGAGATCAAATCCCCGTCTGGTAAAATCCTCACCATTCATGAAAGACAAACATTTTGGATTGCCTGATAAGGCAGTTTTACTTAAGGCATCTAGATGTATGACGAAGGGATGTGTCATCTACATAGCACAAGTCACCGTTGATGAACCCAAACCGAGGATTGAGGATATCCCTATCATCTCTGAATACCCGGACGTGTTCCCAGAAGAATTACCTGGCCAACCTCCTGATAGGCAGGTAGAGTTTCGAATTGACATCATACCTGGAGCAGCTCCCATAGCTAAAGCTCCATGTCGTTTAGCGCCAACCAAGATGAAGGAATTGAGAACCCAACTGGACGAACT
Source organism: Scalesia atractyloides (assembly GCA_947069175.1). Classification (NCBI taxonomy): domain Eukaryota; kingdom Viridiplantae; phylum Streptophyta; class Magnoliopsida; order Asterales; family Asteraceae; genus Scalesia; species Scalesia atractyloides. The sequence goes on from CAMTDV010000024.1 coordinate 27,059,443, forward strand.
ATTAGAGAAAGGTTTTATTCAACCTAGCTCTTAGCCTTGGGGAGCTCCTATCCTTTTTGTCAAAAAGAAAGACGGATCAATGCGGATGTGCATTGATTACCGTGAGCTCAATAAGATAACAATCAAGAATCGTTATCCTTTGCCCAGGATCGACGTCTTGTTTGATCAATTGCAAGGTGCAAGCTACTTCTCGAAAATAGATTTAAGATCGGGATATCACCAGCTTAAGGTTAGAAACGAAGATGTTCCGAAAACTGCTTTCAGAACAAGATACGGACATTACGAGTTCCTAGTGATGCCTTTCGGACTCACTAATGCACCTGCAGCATTCATGGATCTCATGAATAGATACTTAGATAAGTTTGTCATTGTCTTCATAGACGACATACTCATATACTCTCGTAATCAATCTGATCACGAGAAACATTTGAGGTGTATTCTTGAAATTCTGCGTCAGGAAAAGTTATATGCAAAATTTTCCAAATGCGAGTTCTGGCTACGTGAGGTTCAGTTCCTTAGTCACATAGTAACTGGACATGGTATCCAAGTAGATCCAGCAAAGATAGAAGCAATAATGAATTGGGAAGCCCAAAGACACCTTCCGAGATACGTAGTTTCTTAGGACTGGCTGGTTATTATCGAAGGTTCATTGAGAACTTCTCACGAATAGCCGCTCCTCTGACAATCCTGACTCGTAAGGATGCTAATTCAATGGGGTCCAAAACAACAAGAATCCTTTGAGACGTTAAAGCATGAGAAATGCCCCGGTGTTAACCCTGCCAGAAGGTATGGAGGAGTTCGTGGTTTATTGTGATGCATCATACACTGGCATGGGATGTGTGCTTATGCAGAGAGGCAAAGTGATTGCCTATGCGTCACGACAACTAAAAGTGCACGAGAGAAACTACACCACCCATGATTTAGAATTGGGTGCGGTAGTATTCGCACTTAAACTTAGGAGGCACTATTTATATGGAACAAAGTGTATCATCTACACTGACCATAAAAGTCTGCAACACTTGTTCAATCAAAAGGATTTGAACATGAGGCAACGTCGTTGGATGGAAACACTCAACGACTATGATTGCGAGATTCGATATCATCCAGGAAAGGCGAATGTAGTCGCTGATGCGCTTAGTCGCAAGGAAAGAATCAAACCTTTAAGAATCAATGCCAAGAGCATTAAACTGGAGAACAGCTTGAATGAAAAACTGCTAAATGCACAAAAACAAGTCATGTATAAGGACAACATTGCCAAGGAAGGATTAGGTGCAACCATCGATCCGTTAGCATCTGGAAAGGACGAAATGTTTAGGATGAATGATCGGATCTGGGTTCCGATCTACGGAGGACTTAGAGATGTAATCCTCCAGGAAGCACATAATTCTAAATACTCGGTTCACCCGAGTAGCGACAAGATGTATCAAGATCTTAAACTCAATTATTGGTGGATGGGTATGAAGAAAGATATAGCTAATCATGTAGCAAAATGCTTGACATGTTCTGAAATTAAGGCAGAACACCAGAAACCGTCAGGACTTCTACAACAACTTGAGATCCTAGTGTGGAAATGGGAAATGATAACAATGGACTTTATCACTAAGTTACCTAAAACTAAGCGTGGTAATGACACAATATGGGTTATTGTGGATAGATTAACCAAATCCGCTCACTTCTTACCAACTAAAGAAACATATGATTCCGATAAGTTGGCAAAGCTTTATGTCGATGAGATTGTGTCCTTACACGGTATACCGGTATCAATTGTATCTGATAGAGATACAAAATACACATCTCACTTTTGGAAAAGCTTCCAACAATCTCTAGGTACGAGATTAAACTTCAGTACGGCTTACCATCCGCAGACGGACGGACAAAGTGAGCGTACCATTCAAACCTTGGAGGACATGCTTCGAGCTTGTGTGATCAATTTAGGAGGAAGTTGGGATGATCACTTACCCCTAATCGAGTTCTCTTATAATAATAGTTACCACACAAGTATTAAGGTCGCTCCTTTTGAAGCCTTATACGGAAGAAAATGTAGGACGCCTGTGTGTTGGGCCGAAGTCGGAGAAGCCCAACTATCTGGACCCGAAATCGTCATCGAAACCACGGAAAAGATTGTGCAAATCCGTGATCAACTTAAGGCAGCTCGTGATAGACAAAAGAGCTATGCCGACAAAAGGCGTAAACCTTTACAGTTCCAAATTGGGGACAAGGTTATGTTAAAGGTATCACCTTGGAAAGGTGTAATGTGTTTTGGGAAGAAGGGCAAGCTAAGCCCGAGGTATATTGGACCATTCGAAATAATCGAATGTGTCGGAACCGTAGCTTATAGGCTTAAGCTACCGAAAAAGCTCAGCGGAATCCATGATGTTTTCCACGTCAGCAATTTGAAGAAATGCCTCGTGGATGAGTCGCTAGCAATGCCTCATGAGGATATACAGATTGATGAAAACTTTTGTTTCATAGAGAAACCAATTGCGATCGAGGATCTGCAAGTTAAGAAGCTTCGTAGGAAGCACGTACCTACTGTGAAGGTCAAATGGGACGCCCGTCGAGGTCCCGAATATACTTGGGAGGTCGAGTCCAATATGCGACAAAAGTACCCTTATCTATTCGGATAAATCTCGAGGTCGAGAATTTTATTAAGGGGGTGAAGATGTGACACCTCGAAAATTTCATCTAATAAAATTCCGACACGTGTCCCGGAATCTTTGGTTGCCACGTGCTAAACGAGGGAGACAAAAATCACCAACATGTTATTTTATAACCTCTAAGTGGTGAATATTAAAGTCGAAGGGTTAAACGTGTCAACATGCTAAATCTATGCCTCTGAGTGACCTTTTAACAAACCCGGAGCTTAATGATGTTCGGTTATACTCTCGAGAGTGCTAACTAGGGGCCATATTGAATAAAACATGCTTTTATGTCGAAAATGGGAGTTGGAGAAGTTCACGGGCCAAAATGGAAATTTTGTGATTTGGCACCCCAGGCGCCACGCGCCAGGGACCTGGTGTCCCCGCGCGACGCGCGGGAGAAGCCCGTTCACAGAATTGGCAGCCAGCTGCAGGACCTGCATGTTTGCCACCTCCTAGCCCATTTCAGCTCCTAAATTCCGAAACCATGGCCTCAATTCTAGTTTTGGACACCTCATGTAACACCTGGAGTGATCCTAGGTGAGCTCTAAACACTTGGATTGATCTTGTTCATGATCTCCAAGTATAAATAGAGGTGTTCATCAACCTCACTTCTTGCACCTCTCACTTTCTTTCTCTCTATTACTCACTTGGAAGGCTCCTAATCTTCAAGGAGCAATCCACTGAGTTTCTTAAGTCATCCTTGGTTCACTTGTAAGTCTTCCAATCCTTTCTTTTCATTTTTATTAGGCTCTAAGCCAAAGTGAAAGCGTTGACGTAAAAACGCTTTGACTTTGAGCTAAGACCATTACGGTCCAGCCATTGTTCGGTACGAACGTGGCTACATGATCGTAATTAGGTAGGTGTTAATCCCTCAAGAGGGAACCTCCTGATTACCACGTTTGCTTGGTCAATTGACGGGTCAAAGCTATTAATAAAAAGTCAAACTAGGTCAGTTTTTAAAATAAATTCATATATGATAATGTAGGTGTTATAAAATACATTTTGACACTTTAATAACTTGGTAATATGTATTAGAACATGTATAAACATGTTCGGCTCGTCAAGTCCAGGTCTAAGGTCGGTTCGCAACCGAAAGTCGTAAAAGTTGACTTTTGCTTTGACTTTCAGTTCTGACCCGATTTAGCAACATTAGCTTCTGTCCCTAAGTTGTATTATGACTATGATATAGTATAATATAACCCTCTGGAGTTATAGGACATGTCCATGTAGTAATCCGAGTTTTTACACAAGTATACGTTAAATATGCCTAAAACGCCCTTTTAACACATAAAATGGTTTAAACATAATTTTGACATCAAAACTCAATACCTACTGATGTAATATCATTATTAGGAATATTTGGGATATTCATTTAGGTTGCAAACTAAGTTTAAGCTATAGTTTGCCCACTATGCCTTTAAATGAGGATATTGCCCTTTCGGCACTTTAAATGGGTTATAAACATTTTTATGAATCAAAACTCATACTTACTGATGTAATATATATATTAACATATTTTGGTCATTCAAACCTGGTCACAACAACAGTTTTACTTATTTTAAATCGTCATTTAGCGACTTAATCGCCGTTTCGGAGCATAATGTGGTTTAAAACCAAATTGGAGCATTGAGACTTGGTACCTACTGATTTCAAAACATATTTTCAAATTATTAACAGTTGGTACATGTCCCAAACTCAGATTCCCAAATAAGTTATCAATTATATGTGAAATGACCAAATTACCCTTTCGGGACATAGTTTGGTCTTAAACTATAAACCACGCATATAATTGATGTCATATTGATATAACACCACAAAATAGGTATTTTTACATAATGTTTATATTAATAACATCAGTTTACATATAAGCCCGTTTATTACATTTTAGAAATGACGAAAATGCCCTTTAAGGCATAGTTTGCTTTTAAAACCATAACGGGCCGTTATATCAATAACCTACCGTTATAATAACATTTTTTAAACTTAATGGCATATGGAACTTGTATAGGACTCACCCGGTTACCCAGTTTCGCTTATATGCGTACGGTTAAGCCTACGTGACTAGTTTACGCAACTTAACCGAAAATGGGTTAAACATATCAAAATATTCCCAAACTCCAGAATGTAAAATGGTAACCCATATTATACAAGTCCTAGTACTTGTCGGGTCCAAAATACAATCCTTTCCGGTCATCGCATAATCTAGCGTTTTCATATCGTTATCTTTATTTTAAGTTAGCCGGTCTAAGTCAATGACTAAATAAAGACCCGCTAACTAACTAATCGGTTAATAATACCATCCAATCCAGACTAGAGACTTCCGGTAGATTGTCGCCGAGCTAGTTTATTTTGATTACGGTCGTGCTTTGCTTATTTTCTTATTGCTAGAGACTTTTGCAAGCCAGGTAAATACTTTAACTTATTTTCCCTTATCCGGGCTTGGGATACGGTATATTAATACCACATGGTTGGATATGGGATCAAAGACCAATGAGTCGGGAATTCAAATAATCCATTTTAATTCGTATTGCTTAATATTAAACATTTGGGGGTTAAAACGACCGTGTCCTGGATATCCACGGCTCATTTAATTGTAAATGGCCACGACCTAAGCACGGGGTGTAGGCATACAACCGTCAGATGCTAAAATAAAGTATTACCCAATAAGGGTGCACCTATTAAAGGTGTTAAAGTGGTGTGTCGATTAATCATGATCCCGACGTAGTTTTCAGGCTCTAAATGTATTATTAGCATGTAAAACTGATAACATGAAATTATTTATCCCAAGTTATTTATAGAACAAAGTACTACAGTGTACACTAAATGTTTTCATAATGTTTTCAAAATGAATCGGTTAAATGTATTTACCAGTGAAAACTGACGTATTTTCAAAAGACTAAGCGCAGGTGACAAGTATACGTAAATAGGCTGGAAGTACTCGGCGAAGCTTAAGAGGAATTGCAACCATTTGCTTAGAAGGCCTTAGTCTGTCAAGTTTCATTTTGTATTCACATTTCGATCCGCCTGTGGATCTAGTTACAAGCGTTGTATTTATTATTTTTGAACTTTGAACATTAAAACGTTTGTAATAGTAACTATCCAGACTTCCGCTGTGTATTATTGTATTGTTTGGTAATGATGATATCAACTTACGTCAAGATATTCCCCAATCGGGCCCACCGGGTTACACGTGGAAATTAGGGGTGTGACAAACACTTCACAATGTTCTAAAAATGAGACTCTCCTCTTGACATTCGAGCCTTGTCCGAGTCGGACTGTGGTGGAATCAATGATGGGGGCCGGTCCACTACAACTTACCATATATATATTGGATCTAATATCATCTCTCGGCGATCATCTAAACAAAAAACAGTGTCTCGCTCCTCCACTAAAGGAGAATACAAAGCCACTGCAAATGCAGCAACCATAAATCTCATGGGCCAAGAATTTACTTAGTGAGTTGGGGATCTTACTCATACGTCCTCCCACTCTTCTTTTGTGACAACACTGGCGCTACATACTTATGTGCATATCCGGTTTATCACTCTCGCATGAAACATGTCGCCTAGGATTATCACTTTGTTCGAGAACAGGTTAATGCTGGTCAACTAAAAGTCTTACATATTAGCTCAAAAGGTCAGCTGGCGGATGTCCTTACTAAACCACTTCCAAGATTGCCTTTTCTCTCGTTTCGTTCCACGATAAGAGTCTCAAACAGATCCTCCATCTTGCAGGGGCGTATTAGCAAAACACAATCATTATTATTTATTACCATATATTCAGTTTTTTATATTAAATATTGTAAATTAGGTAGTCAATATGTGCTGTAATTTATTTCCAAATTATCTCATAGATTAGTGTTGTATATTCCTTTAATTGAGTGATACTGAGAAAACTATCCTTTCAATTAACTTACTGTTACAATTATCTCCATAGTTTAAACCATCAGATTAATTCATATTGTTTACACCATGACACTTCATGCTCATGCTACCTATGCCTTCATTGCCTGTACAGAAGAGACATAGAAAGTGAGAGATTTGGTTATTTTAGGAGCAAAATGATAGCACACATTTGTGTATATGATTTTTAAAAAATCATTAAAATTAAGAGACTGAGGGAGTTGTAAGGCTATCTGGTGCACTAGATGGTTGTCACGTGTGAAAAGCGTCACATCAGTTTGGATAGAGAAATCTCACGTAGGTCATTCACGACGAGAATCTTTGATGTGGCGACATGGTGTAACACGCGTGAGAAAAGGGCCAGCTTGGATCCACACGTGAAAAGATAGCAGGTCTAACTAAGGAAAAATAATCAAATTTGAATCAAACGTAGTCAAGACCTAAAAATTAAGGGTCCCTTAATTATGTAGGCCTTAAGTTTCAGCTATTCTTTTAGGCTATATGGTGTGGTTTGGAGCCCTATGGATTCCATTGAGCCACCTCATCGACACTTAGGCGCCACGTCGCATATGGGCTTTAAAGTCTCTTCCTTTAACTTGCATGCAATGGTTTAAAGCCCCTTTAAATCCCCCTATTAAACAAAATAAAAAAATTAAACAAGAAAAGATTTGATTGGTTGGCCCCACCTGCACATCCCTAACGAGCTCGTTACTGCGCTGGCGGAGGGAGGATGACGCCCCTCTCTTGGCGACGGCGGTGTGGGTGGTGGCGTCCCGGGGCGCTAAAGAGGCTGAGGTGACGGGGTGGCGGTAAGCCACACCCTTCAACCTTACCGTTTACGTGCCCCTTGTTGAAATAAGACGATATTAACCCCTTGTTTAACTGACATGATATTAAGAGTTTATAATTAGTTAAATACACTTAGCTACATGTTTATCTTATATTTATGTGGTATATAAATTATGCCTAATGATATTTAAATAATTCTACTTATATATTTTCAAATTCTCACCAATACTCGAAGGAATAACTAGTGAAAGTGATACAGAATAAAAACAAGGATTCGACGAAAAGATTAAATCGAGGGAATCAGATCGTCTTGAGATTGATGGTGAGTAGGAGTATGTAAGTTTTGAAGACGACCAACCACTTTTCAAAAGATGCTCTTCGTTTTATCCAAGACTCACTTTTTTTCTTCTTCAAAACTAACATTATTATATTTATTTACTTGTTTGTTATTTATTAGTTTTAACTGAAATCAACATTTAAACACACCATTTAAAAAAATCTCTAGTAAATGCTTATTTCATACATAATTTGAGGGGTGCTTACGTTATGCGACACACTCTCTCTGTTAAAGTGTGTATGGTTATATCGGTCAGATTATTATCCTTAACTGAAGTCATCAGTTAGTCTAATTTATTAACTAATCGGTTTTCAGTTAGTAAAATCAGTTTATTCGTATTGATGGTTTTTTTTTTGGGTTCGTTTAAACCTAGGCTAAAACTTTTTACATGAATTTGAGGTATAAATACAAGAAATTAATGTATTAATAAATGAAATGGAAGTATAAATACATTAAATAGAGGTATAAAATATGAAATACATTAATTGAAAATATAAAAGCTAGAAATATATAAAAATATGAATGGCTCGATTCGGTTTTGGTTAACTTTGATTAAAGGAGGGTACAAAAAAACGATAACCGGTTTTTGGTTAATTCAGTTATCGGTTAATTGGTTTTCTGTTAATTCAGTTTATGGTTAGTTTGGTTTCGTCTGTTTTCGGTTCGGTTAACGATTTAATTATTGTTCACCCATCACACCATTAATCACGTAACATATCAATATAATTTAAAAAGAAAAACTATAGCAATACTATACTCAAGTTAAAGAGAATAAGATGCTCGTTTTTATGACGTAACTTCACAAATTATAGATGTACAAAAAAGTTGTCCGTTTAAAAATCGCGGAGATAGTTAGTTTTCTATAAGAGGGTAAAGTGTAACTACTAATTAATTAACTATAATTCGGTTAAACATGATGGAAATAATGTGTAATTAAAATGACAGGATTAAAGTGTAATTAGTGTTTGAAATACTAATTCGTCCTTATTTTAGGATTGTACTTACGTATTAAACTAAAAAAAATCTTTAACTTTTGGATTGGTTAAATTGTTCTTCCCAAATACATTACAATATTTCATTCATAATTATATTTAATTAATAACCACAAGAATCGCCTAAACACGCTGTTTTGTAGTAAAACTTTTGACATCTTCAATCTTGGTATCTAATTTTGTATCATTGCATTACTTCTAGCACGTTATTCGTTTTTTAGTGTAATTTCTCTATTAAAAAAAACCATGATGCATAAGGTGTTTATGTAATTGTATAATCAACCACATACTCTTCTCGCTCTCAATATATATGGTCTTGCATATGTGGGTTGTATTTTTGAATGTGGGTTGTATTGAATGTGTCCTATATAAGATATATTTATTTATGTGGACCTCAGTTGACCTATTGTATAATATTAGATACAAGTGAACCCATAAACAAATTTGTTTACCCAAATCAACTTATTTATTGATTGTGGAGGGGCGTAGCTTTGAAGGGGTTAGGGGGGCGTTCGACCCCCTGAACTTTTCACTTAATAGTGTTATGTATGTATGTACGTTTTGTATAGAATGTTTTAGATATATACTTTTCGACCCCCGAACTTTTCACTTAGTAGTGTTATGTATGTGCGTTTCGTTTAGAATTTTTTAGGTATGTACGTTTTCGACCCCCCGGTTTTATAACTTTTTAGGTATAATTTTAAATCCGATGACTTCCGACCCCCAGATCGGAAATCTCAAGCTTCGCCACTTTTATGTAACACTATCTATGAAATCAAAACAAGTAGAGAAATAAAAGGTATATATGTTACATGTAAATTGTTGCATTTTATTGTGTGCGCCTTTTGCTTATCGCGAAAGACGGGTTTATAAGCTTCCACCGTAGCTCAATTGAATATCAAAACACGGTTTGGTACATGGCCCACAATGGTAAATAGACTTGCTAGACAAGTCTATGATTCATTTTCTTAATTATTATTTTTTTAACGGTAAATTCAGACACCTACAAACTTTATTTCTAAATCCATATATATACCTAAAATAAAACTTGAAACATCGTCACTGAATTAACATCTTTTCAACACTTAGTACCATTGACCTACATGTCGTTTTGGTATCTAATTAGTTTGTTAATTGAAGGAAGAAAATCTTAGATGCGAGATCTTGCAAAAGGTAGGTGGTGGATTTGAAGTGCATGTAGAGTAGTGTGATGGTCAATATCGTCACATCAAAAGCAAGAGACCCCAACTTCCCTTTGTCCCCTTCATGGGGATCAAAAATTTTGTTCAAAAGATTATAGACAAGGTTATTAATATAAAAATAAAATAAAATAAAGTTGTAAATATATATCGAGCAAATGTTAACCAAGTCAATAGTTTGAGTTATAAATAAATGTCCGAAATGTGTCAAGTAACCTATGAAAGGTGAGATGTGTTTTGATTCATTTTTAATTTTGTTCTATATTCAAAATGTGTTGTTTTTAATCATGTGAACGAGAATTAACATATTAGAAATGATTTTCAAGTATATATATTCAAAATGTGTTGATTTTTAATCATGTGAACGAGAATTAACATGTTAGAAATCATCTACAAGAATATTTTGGAATATTGGACAAATGAAGATGAAAAAATAGCTAACTCAATAAAATTTGTTAGTTGTATTTTTATAAAATTGTAAAAATATTGAAAGACTTCAAATTATTGAAGACTTTTACAATTAATTTTGTTTATTACTTTCATTTTATTATAAAATATAAACTTTTATAAGCTAAGGTTGTTTTTATAATGTATCACAACCATTTTGTTTGTTTTATGACGTTTATTTTTACCAAAACTAATGTAATACCTTTTTTATTATTTTCTATGTGTCCAACGATCCTATAACTCTAATGTGGAAGCATCAATATATGTTCATCACTGATATGATAGTAATCACTAACTTTTGTTTAAGGATAATACTGATTACCAAGAGTAAACGATTGTTTGCTATAAAGTTAAGAAAGAATTAATACATAACTATTATAAAATTTTCTATCGGATTGTCCCGAACCATTTTAAATAAAGAAGTGCAAAAATTTATATAAATATTTAAACATTTTGTTTTAACTATAATACGCAAAACAATTATGTAATCGTCTGCATTACTCTAATTCTCTTTCTATAGTGTGACAAACATTATGTATAGCTATAACATACGACTCTCATAAGATTTATTTAGTTAATGGTCCTATATACAAGTTCTAGACGTGTAAATGAACGGACGTATAAGAACAAAGCATGTTCGTGTTCGTACGTTTAACTTTTATCGAACTAAGGATAGAACACAGACAATATAACGAATAGTGTTCTCCTATTTCTTCGTTTATGTTCATTCATTACTAATAGTATAATAAACAAACGGTTCATGAATGTAAGCGAACGATGATAACTGAACATAGATTAGCGAATATAACTTACCGAACACAAACCATTAGGTAAATATTAATAATGATGCATGGGGCCTAAAAGGTTAATAAAACATAACGCAAATTAAGTGAGTATATTAACGAACAATTTATACAAACAACGTAAATAAATATAAACAAATTTGAATGAGCGAATATAAACGAACAAGAGATCTGTTCATTTTCGTTTGTTTTTTTGTTCATGTCTGTTTATTTATAATAATAGACAAACTTCTTGACAAGGGGCGCAGGATTATAGGGGTGGGAGCCCCCCCCCCCCCCCCCCCCGAACTTTTCACTCAGTAGTGTTGTATATGTAGTTTTCGTATAGAAAATTTTGGGTATATACGTTTTCGCCCCCCGGTTCTATAGAAATTTTTTGGTATATACATTTTCGCTCCCTCGGTTTTCGACGGCAAGCTTCACCACTGTTCTTGACAAATGGCTCACGAACAATTCGCTGATGTATGTTGCGTAGAGGCCGGTATGGAACATGTGGCAAAGAACTAATGTTACGAACAGATTTTTAGAGAGAGAAAGTTTAGAGAGAGAGAGAGTGTGTGTGACATAGAAGATTAGCTCAACTCAACGATAACCAACTCTCATTACCAGATTCAGTTAAGTACAGACCCAACTAACTTCTAACTAACTAACACAACCATATGACACAACATATCCCTATACTTTCAATTATTACAGTCTAGACCCTCAACTATTATTCACGTAACAATACCCCCTCCTTTAACTAATTTTGACCTCAAAATTTAGGATCAAAACTAAAATCTGGAAACCTAGCCTTCATCTCTTCCACATTCTCCCACGAGGCATCAGCTAATGGTAAATCAAGCAAACAGATTAAAACGTCAGCACTAACCCGGTTTCCCTTCTTCACCATTCTTCTGTCAATCACTGCTGCTGGCGTATATTTGAACCGAGGTTGCATAGGAAGAGGTAAAATAATCTAATGGTCTCCGTGTGCTAATTTCAACAGTGATACATGGAAAACAGGGTGCAGCTGAGCTTCCTCAGGTAAGTCCAATTTATACGCAACTTTACCAATTTGTTCAATTATCAGGAAAGGACCAAAGTAGTTAGGGCTGAGTTTATTGTATTTGTGATTCCTCAAAGAATTCCGTCTATGTTCCTGTAATTTCAAGAATACCCATTGTCCCACATCAAATTCCCTTTCAGTTCTTTTACCATCTACCTTCTGTTTCATTTGATTTTGAGCTACCAAAAGAGATTGCTTTTATTCCCTAATTTGTTGTTCTCTTTCCACACATAATGATCCACAGCATCCACTGCACAATCTTTAGGGATATAAGGAACGAATAGAGGTGGAGGATATCCATATAGCGCTTGGAAAGGTGTTGTCTTGATAGCTGAATGAAAATTAGTATTATACCACCATTCAGCTAAAGATAACCACTTTAACCATGGTGTATTAGTGCTCAAGGTCATGCTTCTCAAATATGCCTCAATGCATCTATTCACTACCTCAGTCTGGCCATCAGACTGAGGATGATAAGCTATTGACATGGACAGTTGTATACCTTGCATTTTAGTAAATTCCTTCCAAAAACTACTAAAAAACAAAGGATCCCTGTCACTAACAACAGTCTGAGGCCACCCATGCAACTTGAAAACACCATCCATAAACAGTTGAGCCACTGTAGTTGCAGAATAAGGATGGCCCAAGGGAATAAAATGACCATACTTAGTCAATCTATCCACCACTACCATAATAAAGTCCTTACCACTTACTCTGAGAAAACCTCCAATAAAATCCATTGAAATATCAGAAAATATGGATTTAGGCACTGGTAAAGGTTGTAAGAGACCTTGGTATGCCACATTTTCATTCTTTGTTCTTCGACAAATATCACAAGTCCTTATAAATTGTCTAACCTGTTTATGAAGACCTTTCCACTCAAACATGCTCTTGATCTTCTGGGTTGTAGCATGAACCCCTGAATGACCCCCTATACCAGAACTATGGCATAACCTGATGATATCCAACTGCAAAGTTTCATTCTTTCCCAGAACTACCCTATTCTTTTTCATAAACAGCTCACCCTTTCAATTGTAATCAGAGACAATCTCTCCTCTAGCTAACTTTTCCATCTTTCCCAAAATCACAGGATCTTGCTGCCAAGATTGTTTAATTCTTTCCAACAATGTAGTATCTAAGGTAGACAGAGACAAGTAAACAATGTAGGACCCTGTACTCTAGAAAGTGCATCAGCTACCTGATTATCCACCCCTTTCTTGTATACTATCTCATAATCATATCCCAGCAACTTTGATAACCAAGCATGCTGAAGAGGTGTAGTTAACTTTTGCTCTAACAGGTACTTCAAACTCTTCTGGTCAGTCTTTATGATAAAATGATTAGCTAATAAGTAGTGATGCCAGTGCTTGACTGCATAAATGATAGCAACCAATTCCTTTTCATAAACTGAGTATGCTTGTTTCCTAGGAGATAGGGCTTTACTAATGAAGGCTAGAGGATGGTTATCTTGCATCAAAACTGCACCAATACCTAATGCTGAAGCATCAGTCTCCAAAACAAAAGCTTTCTCAAAATTAGGCAATGCTAAAACGGGTGGCGAACATACAGCTTGCTTTAATTTTTCAAATGCCACTATAGTCTCTTCAGTCCACACAAAACTGTCATTTTTAAGAAGAGAAGTCAGTGGTTTTGCCAAAATCCCATAAGATTTAATGAATCTCCGGTAATAGCCAGACAAACCTAAAAATCCCCTAAGTTGTTTCACATTTGTAGGTATTGGCCACTGTTGTACTGCCTCGATCTTTTTTGAATCAATTGCAACACCATCCCTAGAGATAATATGGCCCAGATACTCCACTGTAGATCCACCAAAAGCACACTTTGATAGCCTAGCATACAGCTGATTAGCTCTTAAAATGCCCAATACTGCTCTTAAATGTTCCACATGCTTATCAACTGACTCACTATAAACCAATATATCGTCAAAGAATACGAACACGGACTTTCTTAGAAGCTGTTTGAAGGTATGTTCATAAGGGATTGAAAAGTGGCTGGAGCATTAGTTAAGCCAAATGGCATAACTAAAAACTCAAAATGCCCTTCATGAGTTCTGAATGCAGTTTTATGCACATCATCAGGAAACATTCTGATCTGATTATATCCTGACCTCAAATCCAACTTTGAAAAGATAATAGCCTTTCCTAATTCATCCAACAATTCTTCTATCAAAGGAATTGGATACCCATTCTTAATTGTAGCATCATTAAGCTTTCTATAGTCTATGCACATCCTCCAAGACCCATCCTTCTTTTTTACTAACACCACTGGAGCTGCAAAAGGACTAGAACTGCCCTGTATTACACATGTATCCAACAGCTCCTTAGTCATCTTTTCAATGATGTCTTTCTGTGCAGCTTGACATCTGTAAGGTTTTTTACTGATAACCATAGCTTCATCCTTCAAAAGTATCCTATGATCATAAGGTCTAGAAGGTGGTAATGTAGAAGGAGTAGCAAATACATCCTCAAATTCTGTTAATAAAGCTTGAATGGCTGGATGATCAACTTTCTTTGTAATAACAGACTTATGCTGAAACTGATCACCTTTCCCTTCCTGTTGTAAACTGAACAGCTGGGATTGTATAACTTGACTGCCCTGAGATCTCAATAGCTGACCCATCAATTCATTAGAACACAGAGAAACTTTATTAGTATTGCTCCCCTTCAAAATGTAAACCTTATCATTCATCTTAAACTGCATTGTAAGTTCCTGAAAATTCCAAACTATATCACCCAAGGGCAACAACCATTGAACTCCTAACACCATATCATAATTTGCCAAAGGTAAAACTAATACATCAGCCTTCATCCACAGACCCTGCATCTGCCACTGAAACCCTTTACACATTTTTGCACACATCAGTTGTCACACCCCGACCCGCAGCGGAATAAGAGTCGGGGCATGATTGGGTTATCACCAAAGCTCATGATATTTACTAATATGTTTCATATTTATTAAAGTCAAGATTACATTCTCAAAAATCCAAACATGTTCATACAAATACAAAGAAAAATAATCAACTAAACAATCCAAGCTCTAAACCAGTTTATTCTTCTAAGCCAATCCTATGTGTTTCTTGCTGCAGCTGGTTTACCTGTATCATGTGTAAAAATGAGGGTTTTTGGGTCAACATAAGTTGGCGAGTGAACCTTGTTAGTTAAACATTTATTATTGATTTTTTGTTATTTTTATCAAGGAAAAATTGTGCAATAGTCATATGCGAGCAAATGTAAATAATCCAACAATAACAATAACAATCCACAAACAATAACATATGAACTTGCATGAATATATAACATGAATGAAACTGTATATGTTGCAACGTCACGTTCACGCTCATAATGTAATGGGGAACGGACGGCCTATGATGAATGTCTGTGCGATCAAGGCTCAATCAAACGGAGCTGATCGTATGTTGGCAACGCCAGGTTCACGCTCATAATGTAATGGGGAACTGCTCAACGCTCATAATGTAATGGGGAGCGGCGGCCTATGAAATTGCATGTACTGAAAATAATAAATTAAATCTAAACAATAACCACACAACAGTTGATACAAGCTGAATACACATTTGTTCATGATATGATGTATGCACAATGATTTAAATATAATAATTGGTAAGACACATGATACACCCCAAAAACGTGTTTAAAACGGGGAATTTGTAGAGATTCACTCACATTGGGTGCGTTTGGTTGGAGATGATGAGATGCGCACGAGTTTGAAGGATTGATCAACGAGGATTAACTAACCAAAGTAATAACGGAAGGTATAGTACATGAGTGGATTTTATTAGTAATTTTAATAAGGTTTTTAGATATGTTTTTGTGAGTATAAGGCTATTTCCTATCTTTAAAAACATAATTTTTAAGTATTTTTAATTGATTTTTTTAATTAAATTAAATAAATAAAAATATAAAAATGTTGACTTTTGCGTTGACCATTGACTGTTTGACCCGGTTCTATTGTGTGCATGTATGCGCCGGGCAGGACTCGAACCCGAGACCTCCCGTACGCGTGCACGCAGCTCTACCAACTGAGCTACGTGTCTAACCCGAAATAATTCTGTTTTTAATTATATTTATATACTAATTCAGTTTATTCAAAATTCCTTTATTTTCAAAAAGTGTTTTAAATCATCGAACCGGAGCGTGCAACAGGTCTCGAACCCGGGACCTGTGGGTTAGTGTTGTACACAGTCCACCGCTGGACTGTGTGTCTAACCTGGTTAATATACCGATTTTTATTATACTTAACATCTAACGTAAGTTAATCCGGTTCAGTTAAAAAATAAAACATCCTTATTACAGAGCATACGTGTGTCAAGGATCGAACTCGCGGCGTGTGATATATGTGTGCACACAGTCCACCGCTGGACTGTGTGTCTAACCTGAGATAATATCCAAATTATATTAAACTTATAATCAACCTAACTTCGTCTTCTTCGTTACAGAATTACAGCCTACGATTAATCTATTGTTTCTTGTTTAATTTGATTGACAAACATTCAAAATACTAAAATGAAATGGCAGAGATGATTTTGGAAGTAGAC
This sequence comes from Scalesia atractyloides, assembly GCA_947069175.1. Classification (NCBI taxonomy): domain Eukaryota; kingdom Viridiplantae; phylum Streptophyta; class Magnoliopsida; order Asterales; family Asteraceae; genus Scalesia; species Scalesia atractyloides. Next base: position 27,076,175 of record CAMTDV010000024.1, read on the forward strand.
ATACCAGAGGAACGATTTATCTCAGAATTCCGGCAAGGCGTCGGCTCTGTTTTTTTGAACTTCGACTGAGCGAACAAATTAACAGTTTTGATTAGTTAATTGTGGAATTGAAGTACTAAACAAGAGTTATCAGAAGGTTTGAATGACTATACCGTTTTACAGCGGAAGTTAGGAATTTTCAGAAGTTTTCCGGCGAGAGTGAATTATCTGATATCGACGTCTGAAATTGATTCCGATTGAAGGGTTTGAGTTAGCAATAGCTTAACAACTAATAGACAATGAAAGAATTGAGAGACTTACTGATTTGATGGAAAATACGGTTTTCCGACGAAAGTCCGGCGAGTTCAAATAGCTTCTTCCGGCGAACTGAAAGTTGTGCGAAAATGAAATTGAAGGTTTGCAGAATGTGTTTGAGTCGCGAGAGGGGACAATGATTTGAGTAATTCAGGAATTGCAGACTTTTCAGTTATTAAAACCGATCCCACATGAATTCAAGTCCATTCAAAGCTAAATTGATTGGAGGTGTCGGTGTATCGGTTATAATAGGTAAACCGCGAACAATCAAACGTTTTTGGACGTTTGGTGACCGATGTCGGTTACAGTTAGCGTAACCAGATTGATTTATGATTGACCATAAAATTTAATGTTTCCTAGAATTTACAGAAAACATCAAGTGGCGGAGTGGTTATATGTGTGTGTGATAAGTCTTTGAGCTTAAACCCGGCTGACCCGGGTTCGAGTCCCGGCAGCCTATTTTTCATTTTATTTATTTTATTTTTACTTTTTATCAATTATAACTTTTATATTCTAGTTTGTTTATTAATTATGCATCATTAAAAATTAAAATTGACATAAATACGCAACAAAACATTTATAACTTATTTGATTACAAACGGAGCGGGTTTGGAAAACCCGTTTTTGACAAATGTTACAGTATCCCCTACTTTTAGGAATTTCGTCCTGAAATTTAAGTAGTAGTAGTAGTAGGAAAAAGATGCGGGTATTTTTCGCGCATTGAGTCTTCATGTTACCAAGTAAACTCAGGTCCCCGTCTCGACTCCCGGCGTACCCTAACAATTGGAATGCGACTTCGTCGTAGACGTTTTTCTCCGAAGTCCATGATCTCTACTGGTCTTTCAATAAAATGCATAGATTCATCAATCTGAGTATCTTCCAGAGGAATATGGAGGTTCTCATCAGCGAGGCACTTCTTCAAGTTTGATACGTGGAATGTGGGATGAATCCTGTTGAGTTCTTCTGGTAGATCAAGCTTGTATCCTACAGGTCCTACTCTTTCGAGTATCTTGAAAGGTCCTACGTAGCGTGGTGCTAGCTTGCCTTTTTGACCAAAACGAACTACTCCCTTCCACGATTATACTTTTAAAAGTACATGATCACCAATGTTAAACTCCAAAGGCTTTCGTCGTTTATCTGCATAACTCTTTTGACGACTTTGAGCCGCTAGAAGATTGTTTCGAATTTGATGGATCTTGTCTGTGGTTTCTTGAATCAATTCTGGACCGGTGATTTGAGCTTCCCCAATTTCGTGCCAACATACTGGAGATCGGCACTTACGACCATATAAAGCTTCAAAAGGTGCCATGCCGATGCTTGAATGATAGCTGTTGTTGTATGAAAATTCAACTAATGGTAGATGAGCGTCCCAATTTCCCTTGAAGTCTATGACACATGCTCGAAGCATATCTTCAAGAGTTTGAATGGTGCGTTCAGATTGTCCATCAGTTTGAGGATGATAAGCGGTACTGAGATCTAATCGTGTACCCAAAGCGGCTTGTACTGCTTGCCATGTTCGTGAAGTGAAACGACCATCACGATCTGAAATAATGCTTAACGGTACACCATGTCGGCTTACGATTTCGCTGATGTAAATACGAGCTAGCTTCTCGTTCTTGAAATCTTCGCGGATAGGAATAAAGTGAGCTGATTTTGTAAGACGATCAATGATTACCCATATAGTGTCATACCCACCAGAAGTGCGAGGTAACCCGGTAATGAAGTCCATGGTTATGTTTTCCCACTTCCATACAGGTATTTCAGGTTGGACCAGAAGTCCTGAGGGTCTTTGATGTTCAGCTTTCACCTTGGAACATGTAAGGCACTTGGAAACAAAAACAGCAATATCCTTTTTCATTCCAGGCCACCAATAGGTGTATCGAAGGTCTTGATACATCTTATCGGCTCCTGGGTGTATAGAGTATCGTGTTTTGTGAGCCTCATTCATAAGAAATTCACGAAGGTTGTTGTGGTCAGGAATCCATATGCGATCTAGATAGTATAGAATACCGTCAGATTTAGTTTCAATTTTAAGTTCAGCTCCACAGGACAGCTCCTTTCGTATGTCGTCTTCCGTTACTGAAACATGTTGGGCTTCTCGAATTTGATCTCTAATGTCAGTTATGATTTGCGAACACAGAAGATGAATGGAGTTCGCATAACCCTTTCGACTGAGTGCATCAGCCACCACATTTGCCTTGCCAGGGTGGTACCGAATTTCACAGTCGTAGTCATTTAGAAGTTCGACCCATCTTCGTTGCCTCATGTTTAACTCCTTTTGAATGAAGATATGTTGAAGACTCTTGTGGTCAGTGTATATTTCACACTTAGTACCGTAGAGATAATGTCTCCATATCTTAAGAGCGAACATAACGGCTCCAAGTTCTAGGTCATGGGTGGTGTAGTTCTTCTCATGAGTCTTGAGTTGTCTCGAAGCATAAGCTATAACCTTTCCTCTTTACATTAGAACACAGCCTAGTCCTTGCCCTGACGCGTCGCAATAAACCACGAAGTCATCACAACCTTCAGGAAGAGTGAGGATTGGTGCATCACAGAGTTTTTGTTTAAGGGTTTGGAAGGCTTCTTCTTGTTTGGGTCCCCATATGAAAGGTTTTCCCTTATGAGTTAAAGCCGTGAGTGGTACAGCAATGCGAGAGAAGTTTGAAATGAAACGGCGATAATAACCAGCCACACCAAGGAATGATCTTACTTCAGTTGGTGTACGTGGCGCTTGCCATTCTTGTACCGCTTTGATTTTTGAGGGGTCGACATGTATTCCCTTGTCATTGACTACATGTCCAAGGAATTGTACCTCTTTTAACCAGAATTCGCATTTGGAGAATTTGGCGTAAAGCTTTTCATTCTCTAGGAGTGTAAGGATGAGTCGAAGATGCCGTTCATGATCAGACTTAGACTTTGAATAAATGAGGATGTCATCGATAAAGACTATAACGAAACGATCGAGATAGGGTTTGCAGACTCTGTTCATTAAATCCATGAAGACAGTTGGAGCGTTGGTTAAACCAAATGGCATGACCATGAATTCATAATGACCATAACGAGTTCGGAAAGCGGTCTTTGGGACGTCTTCTTCATGTACTCTGAGTTGATGATAACTAGAACGAAGGTCGATTTTTGAAAAACAGTTGGCGCCTTGAAGTTGGTCAAGAAGATCATCAATGCGAGGTAATGGATAGCGATTCTTGATCTTTAACTTTTGAGTTCTCTGTAATCGATGCACATGCGAAACGTTCCATCTTTCTTCTTCACAAAAAGGACAGGTGCACCCCAAGGCGAGGAGCTAGGACGTATGAATCCTTTGTCAGTCAACTCTTGCAATTGACTGGCTAGCTCTTGCATTTCAGAGGGGGCTAACCTATAAGGAGACTTTGCAACTGGTGTAGCACCAGGTATAAGATCAATGCGGAATTCGACTTCTCTTACGGAGGAAGTCCTGAAATGTCGTCAGGAAAAACTTGCGGGAAATCTTTTACTACTGGGATGTCTTCGAGTTTCTTCTCCACGGTTCCCTTTTTGACGACATGGGTTAAAAATGCGACATAATTCTTGCGAAGATATTTTTGGGCTTGAAGACAGGACATTAATCTGAGCCCTTTCGATGGGGCTTCTCCAAAGATTCGTAGAGTCTGACCGTTTGAAAGAGGAATGCGTATAAACTTTCACGGCATACAACTTTAGCCTGATGTTGGCTGAGCCAGTCCATACCAATTATAATATCAAAGCTTCCCAACTTCATAGGAATGAGGTCAACTGGAAAATCGTGGTCGTTTAAGGTGAGAGTACAATTGCGTATAATAGAGTTTAATGAGACCGGTTTTCCGTCAGCAACTTCTACTGTTATGGATTCCATGAGCTTATCACGAATTTGGTTTAGGATGGGTTCAAACTCTAAAGACACAAAACTTTTATCCGCGCCAGTATCAAACAACATGGATGCATAACTACCGTTGATAAGAAACGTACCGTTAACCACATTGCTGTCAGCTCTAGCCTGATTAGCGTTGATGTTGAAAGCTCTTCCTCTTGCAGGTGGAGGAGCTTGGTTAGCTTGATTCACCGGATTTGCTTGGGCTTGAGCATGTATAATGTTCACCAAACGTGGACAAGTGTTTCTAAAGTGACTTGGATCTCCACAATTGTAGCAAGCCCGCATAGGTTGCACCATGGGATAGTTGGGTTGGTAGTATGATTGGGCTAAATGTTGGGTATGTGGTAATAGTAGGGGTTGTTGGGCTTGACCCATTATTTGTTGGTGGGTTTGGGTTGAAGGCTGGTGGCGGTTCGTTCGCTGAGGTATGCGACAGGTTTGAACAGTATGACCTGCGCGACCACAGCCGGTGCAATGTTGGCAGGGATGATCAGGAAAATGGTGGTATTGGCAACGGTTGCATTTTGGTAATGGGCCAGAGTATGGCCTTTTGTATGGTGCAGGTGAAGGGGCAACTTGGGTAATGGGTGCAGCAGGGATAGGGAAATTGGTTTGTGTGACAGCGAAGTTTCTGGTGTTACGTTTCCTCTTGTTAGCAAACTTAGAGGAGGAGGTGGAATGGTTTGAAGTTTGGCCCTCAACGGGGGCTTTCTTTTTCTCCTCTTTAAATTTACTGTTGCGAATTCGATTCTCGGTCAGTTCAGTAGCTAGTTCCATAGCAGCTTCAAGTGTTGCTGGCGAAGTGCTGAGAACTGAATCTTGAATTTTCGAGGGAAGACCTCGAATATAATGCTCGATTAAGCGGTAAACTGGGGTGAACAAGTTAGGGACCATTTGGTTCAACTCTAAGAACCTCTTGTTGTAGGAAGTATTATCTCCCTCCTTTTGCTTCAAAGAATGAAATTCATCCTCTAACTTTTTAATCTCTCTTCTAGGACAGAATAGCCTCGTCATGATTTCCCTTAACACCTCCCACGTTAAGGCCATTGCATCTTCGATCCCCCTCTTACCCTTTTCAGTATTCCACCAGGTAAGAGCTACCCCAAATAGTCTTCCGGTTGTGTATCGTACCTTGCGATCATCGGGACAATCGCAGTTGAGGAAGGTGTTTTCCATTTCCTCAAACCAGTGGAGGAGAGCAGTGACACCTTCGGTCCCTTCAAATTTAGGAGGATTGCAAGACTTGAAATGTTTATATGAGCACTTTTTGGTAGGCGGGTTGCCGATGTTCTGGTCTTCTTGCTGGGGAGGATTAGCGGGATTTGTGGCGAGAGCTTGTTGTACTTGAACCACAATGTCAGGAAGTACCGCGGCCATTTGTTTTGCGATTTGAGTGGCCAAGCGTTCGTGTGACCTTCCTGATTTTCTACCCCCTCGTTGTTGTCTAGCCGACATCTATAGGAACATACATAAGAAGATTGTGAGTTTATGGAGTCTTTTTAGGTGTCATGTGTCTTAAAGAAAATGAAAATAACATAAATATCAATAATTCAACTACATCCATTGGATGTCTTGGGTTTGCTCATGTTGGGCCTCAAATGTCCCCCATACCTTCACCTGTATAGTCATGTGGGCCCCCATGTCTATTGGCTTGGTAGGATTCACATTAGTATTGGCGATTTAACACTCGCATCACCCGAATGAAAACCACGAAATATGTTTACGAGATGTATGGTCGGAATGTGTCCAGGTGTAGACACAATGACAACTCAAAGTGGGGTTAGCTCACACGACGTTTGGTATAGCATGCTTTGGCCTAATAGGTACTTTGTACTCTCATCGTTAGTCCCCAGGTAGGCAAACTGGTCCTTTATTTTGGATTTATACGAATGCCAGCCTAGACAGGACGTTCCGACTACCGGTACTTGTACCCTTCCAGTTACTACATGCCCGTCATGAGAACTCACTTTGATGTGATTTGAAAATACAAAAATCATTGTAAAAACAATCATGAAAATGATGTGATGTGTGCTTTCATGGATATGATATGTTATGAGAATATGATTTATGATAGGCATTATATAATATTATGTACTTATGAACATGCTTGCATAACATTGAATGTAACATTAAACATAAAACATATAAACATCATGAATTTTGCATATAACACACAAAAATCTTAAAAATTTCTAATCAACTATAGTATAGGCTCTAAGGGTCTAATAACCTATCCTATATCCCTATAGTCATGGCTCTGATACCAATCTGTCACACCCCGACCTGCAGCGGAATAAGAGTCGGGGCATGATTGGGTTATCACCAAAGCTCATGATATTTACTAATATGTTTCATATTTATTAAAGTCAAAATTACATTCTCAAAAATCCAAACATGTTCATACAAATACAAAGAAAAATAATCAACTAAACAATCCAGCTCTAAACCAGTTTATTCTTCTAAGCCAATCCTATGTGTTTCTTGCTGCAGCTGGTTCACCTGTATCATGTGTAAAAAAGGGGGTTTTTGGGTCAACATAAGTTGGCGAGTGAACCTTGTTAGTTAAACATTTATTATTGATTTCTTGTTATTTTTATCAAGGAAAAATTGTGCAATAGTCATATGCGAGCAAATGTAAATAATCCAACAATAACAATAACAATCCACAAACAATAACATACAATAACATATGAACTTGCATGAATATATAACATGAATGAAACTGTATATGTTGGCAACGTCACGTTCACGCTCATAATGTAATGGGGAACGGACGGCCTATGATGAATGTCTGTGCGATCAAGGCTCAATCAAACGGAAACCGATCGTATGTTGGCAACGCCAGGTTCACGCTCATAATGTAATGGGGAACTGCTCAACGCTCATAATGTAATGGGGAGCGGCGGCCTATGAAATTGCATGTACTGAAAGTAATAAATTAAATCTAAACAATAACCACACAACAGTTGATACAAGCTGAATACACATTTGTTCATGATATGATGTATGCACAATGATTTAAATATAATAATCGGTAAGACACGTGATACACCCCAAAAACGTGTTTAAAACGGGGAATTTGTAGAGATTCACTCACATTGGGTGCGTTTGGTTGGAGATGATGAGATGCGCACGAGTTTGAAGGATTGATCAACGAGGATGAACTAACCTAAATAATAACGGAAGGTATAGTACATGAGTGCATTTTTTTAGTAATTTTAATAAGGTTTTTAGATATATTTTTGTGAGTTTAAGCTATTTCCTATCTTTAAAAACATTATTTTTAAGTATTTTTAATTGATTTTTTAAATTAAATTAAATAAATAAAAATATAAAAAATGTTGACTTTTGCGTTGACCATTGACCATTGACTGTTTGACTGTTTGACCGGTTCTATTGTGTGCATGTATGCGCCGGGCAGGACTCGAACCCGAGACCTCCCGTACGCGTGCACGCAGCTCTACCAACTGAGCTACGTGTCTAACCCGAAATAATTCTGTTTTTAATTAATATTTATATACTATTTCAGTTTATGCAAAATTCTTTTATTTTCAAAAAGTGTTTTAAATCATCTAACCGGAGCGTGCAACAGGTCTCGAACCCGGGACCTGTGGGTTAGTGTTGCACACAGTCCACCGCTGGACTGTGTGTCTAACCTGGTTAATATACCGATTTTTATTATGCTTAAAATCTAACGTAAGTTAATCCGGTTCAATTAGAAAAATAAAACATCCTTATTACAGAGCATACGTGTGTCAAGGATCGAACTCGCGGCGTGTGATATATGTGTGCACACAGTCCACCGCTGGACTGTGTGTCTAACCCGAGATAATATCCAAATTATATTAAACTTATTATCAACCTAATTCGTCTTCTTCGTTACAGAATTACAGCCTACGATTACTCTATTGTTTCTTGTTTAATTTGATTGACAAACATTCAAAAGACTAAAATGAAATGGCAGAGACGATTTTGGAAGTAGACATACCAGAGGAACGATTTATCTCAGAATTCCGGCAAGGCGTCGGCTCTGTTTTTTTGAACTTCGACTGAGCAAACAAATTAACAGTTTTGATTAGTTAATTGTGGAATTGAAGTACTAAACAAGAGTTATCAGAAGGTTTGAATGACTATACCGTTTTACAGCGGAAGTTAGGAATTTTCAGAAGTTTTCCGGCGAGAGTGAATTATCTGATATCGACGTCTGAAATTGATTCCGATTGAAGGGTTTGAGTTAGCAATAGCTTAACAACTGATAGACAATGAAAGAATTGAGAGACTTACTGATTTGATGGAAAATACGGTTTTCCGGCGAAAGTCCGGCGAGTTCAAATAGCTTCTCCGGCGAACTGAAAGTTGTGCGAAAATGAAATTGTAGGTTTGCAGAATGTGTTTGAGTCGTGAGAGGGGACAATGATTGGAGTAATTCAGGAATTGCTGACTTTTCAGTTATTAAAACCAATCCCACGTGAATTCAAGTCCATTCAAAGCTGAATTGATTGGAGGTGTCGGTGTATCGGTTATAATCGGTAAACCGCGAACAATCAAACGTTTTTGGACGTTTGGTGACCGATTTCGGTTACAGTTAGCGTAACCAGATTGATTTATGATTGACCATAAAATTTAACCGTTTCCTAGAATTTACAAAAAACATCAAGTGGCGGAGTGGTTATATATGTGTGTGATAAGTCTTTGAGCTTAAACCCGGCTGACGCGGGTTCGAGTCCCGGCAGCCTATTTTTCATTTATTTATTTTATTTTTACTTTTTATCAATTATAACTTTTATATTCTAGTTTGTTTATTAATTATGCATCATTAAAAATTAAAATTGACATAAATACGCAACAAAACATTTATAACTTGATATTCGGTTACAAACGGAGCGGGTTTGGAAAACCCGTTTTTGACAAATGTTACATCAGTTGTGATCCATTTGCTACACCTACCCTCATTCCTTCAATATTTTCCAAAGGGCAATTCAACTTTTTGGCCAACTTTTCATCAATAAAGTTGTGTGTAGAACTTGAATCAATCAATATCTGTAACGGTTTAGTACCCAAATTTCCCACTACTTGCATAGTATAGAAAGATGGAATACCGATCAAAGCTTGAATGGATATTAAAGGATCATTTGTTGTAGTGTCAATAACCGGGTCTATGTTAGTAGTATCTATCTCAGGTTCTTCCTCTATTAACACTTGCTGCATATCCTCATCGCCATTCCACACTTCCAACACAAATAATTGCTTATTAGGATACTTGTGGGTAGGGGTAAACTTGTCATTGCACCAAAAACATTCTCCTTTTGATCTCTTATTCTCAATTTCTTGACTGGTTAATCTCTTAGTGTTGACCCTTTGATTAGATGGTGGATTAGGTAATAAAGGTAGATGGGAAGTATTAACAGGAGGTTTAAATTGTGAAACAGGTTTTGGATTTGATACAGAACTAGGAAAAGTAGGTTTAGAGTTGGCTAAATGTTTAGGTGTAAACTGACTTTTGATCTTGTCATTAGCAATCTTTTGCTTCTTAGCCAACATATAAGCTTCCTTCATAGTCTTAGGATCAAACATACTTACCGGCCCTCCCAACTCAGGTTTATGACCCTTAATGAACAGACTAATCGCATATTCTTCAGCAATAGTGACTCTTAACATATTTTCATCAAACTCATCACAATAATCCTCTAATTCCCACTATGTACAGTAGATGACAATATTCCCATTGCATCTTTAAACATTCGAGTAGAGAATCTATCAATGATAGTTCTAGCATATTCAACCCAAGGCACACTAGCTATTGGTCTTGTCTTAGCAAAATTATTATGCCATTTCATAGCCTTACCCTCCAAATTAATAACAACTTATCTTACCTTGTAATTTTCAGGAGTATCATCAACATCAAAGAAATGCTCACACTGCAAATCCAATCTCAACATCATCCGTACCATTGATTTAGAAACTCAATCTTTCCAACCGAACAATCTATCAGCAAGCCTAATATTGATCTCTTGATTGTCTGATTACTGATATGACCAGAACTGGATTCACCAACCAATTTTTCCAATATTTGCTTGATATCAACAAAGGTATGTTCTGTTTTCCATAAAGGCATCGATTCTCAACATGAATTTGCATGATCCTTCAAAGTTTTTTCAATTATGTTTGATTTCTTTTGTTGCCATTGCTCAAAGATATAATTGTGTTTTCGACGAGAATTTGAAGGAAATTGACTGAACAATAGTCAATTTCAATTGAATTGAACGGATTTAAGCAGAATTCAATCGAACAAATGATTGATTCCAGTAATTGAAACGAAAACGAACTGAATTTTCTGAATTGGAATACAGATTCACCGAGAATCGGTGGCTCTGATACCAATGTTACGAACAGATTTTTAGAGAGAGAAAGTTTAGAGAGAGAGAGAGAGTGACATAGAAGATTAGCTCAACTCAACGATAACCAACTCTCATTACCAGATTCAGTTAAGTACAAACACCAACTAACTTCTAACTAACTAACACAACCATATGACACAACATATCCCTATACTTTCAGTTATTACAGTCTAGACCCTCAACTATTATTGGGATTGATAGATGATACGAACCACATCTCACAATCACATGACCCGTCCCCTAATCGGTACGTCTACTGGCGGCAGACCTCCATGGATTTGATTTGACCCCATAACGAGGATTTAGTTTCAAATATATAAAAGATTCTCCATCTTTATACTTCAAATTCCAATAACATATTAAAATTACTAATTTAATAATCTTTGTATTGTACCTTGTTACAGACATATATTCTTCTAGGTAACATACATTTGGGGATGTATCAAACGCAAATTATTTACACCATCACTTTAAGATCTCGAGGTCTTAAAAGTTAAGTCTTTTATTATTATATTTTCTTTTTTCTTTAGGTTATGCGGTATGGTGTTCGGAGGATGACCCGTCACGTAAATCGGGTGTGAGGATAGGGCAAAAAGGATGGAGGAGGAAATGGGTGATGAGCCTAGAATATATATGTATATGCTTTGTGTGTGAGGGGGATTTGTCTTGTAGTGGGGCGGCACCATCGTCTGCAGCATGCCGGGCAGGACGACGCCGGTGGGGGAGGAAATGGGGGATGTCGCGTCGTCGAGGGGAGATGGGCCTATGCCGTTCCCCACACCGCCAAGCTTTAGTTTATCAAAACACAAATTTAAAGATATGTGAAGTATAGGAGTATCAATCTATCACATGATCGAAAAACACAATACAAAATTAATCATGTATTTTGGATTGGGTAATATAACGTCTATTAAATGGTTAAATCCAAACATGACATGTGAACATGAATGATCCATTTATGTTTAAGAGTTTTTTATACAAAAGTTCATATATATATATATATATAGGGGAGGGTTATCTTGAGAACGCTAAATATTGTGAGAACCATGAGAACAAATGAAAAAACAATCAAAATCAATTTTTTTAATAAAAACTCATTGTAATTAAAATACAACATCAAAATAAGAATGTAAAGTATCAAATAATTCATTTCTCCCCTCAAAATCATTCTTATTAGATTTTTTACACATGTGTAAATATAACAAATTTACACATGTGTAAATGACAAACTTACACATGTGTAAAAAAATTATTTACGAATTCACGTAAATTTAAACGTGTAAATTAAATTTCTAACATTGTATTAGAATAATAATGATAAGTGTAGAAAGAAATTTTGAATTTGAATTGTTTTTTACTAAGTTTTCGTGGTTTTTTCATTCGTTCTCACGGTTCACGTGATATTTAGCGTTCTCATTTAAACCCTCCCCATATATATATATATATATATATATATATAGTGAAAGTGTAATGTACAATATGCCTTATCGTAGGAGCGTACGAGATTTGAAGTCCGCACGTTATAAATTCCGAAACTAAAACCCGCATGCTGTAAATACTAAAAATCGCAAGTTGAAAAAAAAACGCATGTTGAATGAGGAAAAATCCGCATGTTGTACAAAAAAGAAAACCGTTAAAAAAACCCGCATGTTATGAGAAAAAAGCGGCATGTTGTAACTCAATCTTTTAGTTTTTTTTTTTTTTGAAAATTGTTACACTTAGGACATGTTTGGCTTAGCTTATAAAAGTGACTTATGATTTTTTGGAAAAGTCAGGTTGAATGACTTTTTGGAAAAGTCACTTTTCCCCTTACATACACCCTCATTGCCAAACACATTTTAGAGCTTATGACTTTTCAAAAAAGCCAATAAGTCAATAAGTTGTTTCAAAAAGCTTAGCCAAACATGCCTTTAAATTATGCTATTTTAGTTTTTAGTTTTCTATTGATTATTCATTTCATAAGCGAAATTGGTTCTCTAGTAAACTTTTAGTCACCTCTTTCTTCCAACAACTTCATTTACTAACTCTTACAAGTTATAACTTGTAACTTTCCCATTATACAATCATTTTATTTCTTTTCTTATATAATCCCACGCTACGTACATAAAGCCAAGCTTTGTTAATTGGGAGTGAAATACAAGAAATTTATGCACTGGTTTATGTAATTATATTTGCGCCGCTATTTATTGGTCGTTATTTCTTTTTATGTCGCCGCTAAAGGTTTACCACCGGATCCTGTTAATAACATTAAGCATAGGTGCACGATAACCTTATAATATATGATAAATATGTTAGCGAAGTCATTTTTAGGTTAAGACTTAAGGATAGTAAATAATACTAAAATATAAGTAACAATAACCATTGTATAAATTTCTTGTCTTTAATATAACTACATAAAAGTCAATAGATATCAATGTGAAGAGTAAATTGCTATTTTCGTCCCTGAGGTTTGGGCACATTTGTCATTTTTGTCTAAAATGACACTTTGGTACCATTTTGCCCCCCATATTTGTAACTTTTTGCCATTTTTGTCCAAATGCCTAATCTAGTTACTTTATAACGTTAAATGAGTTATTTTTGAAAGACTTAATTGTCATTTTCGTCCCTAAGGTTTGGGCACATTTGCCATTTTCGTCCAAAATGACACTTGTAACTCCGGCACTGTCTCCGGCACAACCTGCAACTCCGGCACCGTCTCCAGCACAACCTGCTACTCCGGCACCACCTACAACTCCGGCACAAACCTGCAAGTCCGGCACAAACCTTCAAGTCCGGCACCGTCGCCGGCACAACCTGCAACTCCAGCACAAATCTGCAAGTCCGTCACCGTCTCCGGCACAACCTGCAACTCCGGCACCACCTGCAACTCCGGCACAAACCAGCAACTGCCAGAATTGCAAGTGGCGCCGGAGTTGCAAGTTGTGCCGGAGACGGTGCCGGACTTGCAGGTTTGTGCCGGAGTTGCAGGTTGTGCCGAAGTTGTAGGTGGTGCCGGAGTAGCAGGTTGTGCCAGAGACGGTGCCGGAGTTGCAGGTTGTACCGGAGACGGTGCCGGAGTTACAAGTGTCATTTTGGACGAAAATAGAAAATGTGCCCAAACCTCAGGGACGAAAATGGCAATTTACTCTTTTAAAAATAACACATCTAACGTTATAAAGTAACTAGGTTAGGCATTTGGACGAAAATGACAAAAAGTTACAAACGTGGGGGGCAAAATGGTACCAAGGTGTCATTTTGGACGAAAATGACAAATGTACCCAAAACCTCAGAGACGAAAATGGCAATTTACTCTAATGTAAAACTTGATTCAAGTTTATTGTTTAATATCTTACACTACACAAATTCCCAAAAATCCATTATCCAACACCCTAACCAATATTGTTCATGACTACCTGGCTTACCATGTTTTGATCAAAATCCATTCCGAATTATTTACGGTTTTGAGTATTGGCAAACCAAAGCTAACGTAGTAGAGCTTTGACAATTTGAATCAATTTCTTTTATCATCATTATCATACTTGTTGTTACAACAGATATGAGACCAAGGATAGTGGATGGGCTGGTTAGGATAAGAGTGTTCAGAGCCTCAGTTAGCCTAACGCAGGTTGTGGGGTCCTCCCACGTTTTGCATTACGTGGGGTGGATCACTTGCTCTTGTTCTTATTGTTTTAATGTTATGGATTGAATGAGGATTCAACCCAGAACTTTAGTTTTCACTTAAGTGTAATTTGAAGTGAAGAACAACTTAAGCAGTAAGCAAAAGTTGAGGAGAGAAAGTGAACAAGGTGTGTTTTTTGGAGGCCATGAGGTGTTCCTTTTATAGGGGAGTGACATCTCCCAAAGAGGAAACCTTTGATCTCGTGATCCTGAATGCAGTGGTGGCTTACCCATTTATGGGGTTTAAGGGATCGGACCTGCGGATAAAAGATTGTAACCTTTGCACATGCTCTGGCTGAGTATTGTTTGGGTAGTAGTACACGCAAAAGTTGATGTGACAAGGCCCTGTTGCGTTCCTTTTGCTGGCTGAGATACTCCAGCGCTTTTGAACCTTTAAACCTTTCAACCCTTTAAGTTGTATTGTATCTTAGTCATTTTATTATGCTTTATGCTTTCCTTTGGGCTACCCCCGTCATCAGCCCCCCCAAGTCAGAGGATTTGGGGTGAAGGCCCAAAGACATCTGACTTTTGTACAATTTTTCTTTGCTTAAAGGCTTCAAGACTTGGAAGGTTGTTGTTCAGTAATTGCTGAAATAGCCCAAATGTTATCTGAATGTAATATTTATTTCAAGGCTTCGAGGCTTAGAAGGTTGTAATGTATTTTTGGGTGATGACCCAAGTGTTATGTACGGGCTTCGAAGCTTGAAGGCTTTGATTGGCGGTTGGGATACTGCTTTTTTGAATTTTGATGTGACTGTTGATTGATGGGTGGCAGTTTTCAGTCGGCGGTTTTCAATGCCTTTAATTATGGCACTTGTGTATATATTTTACTTAATATAAACCTTTCATTTCACATTTCATTTTTACCATTCCATCAATTTCTCTCAAAATTCAGGTTAGTTTCCCCCTTTGCTCTTTCTTCATCTTTTTCACATGGGTGCCAAAAAAGATTTGTCGATTAGTTTTTCTTGCTTAACACAAGAACAGGTTGAACCTTTTGCACAGAATGGGGTATTGATCTTAAGTTCAAACCGGTTGCTCCGGGTGCGAACAAATCGATTGATCATTGCCCTAAAGGTTCGATTGCTCTCTACTGCCGTCATTTCGAGTTTTCGAACCTTCGATATCCATTTTCTATGTTTTTGTTGAATGTGCTAGAGTATTATAGGGTTTCTCTTGGTTAGTTACACCCTTTTGGCGTTTCTAGGTTATGCATTTTCAGGTTTTATGTCATGCTTTGGGGTATGATCCCTCATTGCTAATGTTTCACCGTTTTTTCCGCTTAGCTAAAAATGGTGATGGTTTACATTTGAGACATCCCAGGTTGATGTTAACCTGATTTCATCGTATGTTACTACTTTGGGGTCCTGGAAGGATAGTTTCTTTTGGGTTTCTGATTCGATCTTGCCTTTTAAATCTGTTTGGAGAGTTCCTTCTGCTGTTCTGAACGATCCTGTGCCTAATGATTCTGAGTTGAACGCGTTGTTCTTGACGTCCATTAGTGCTTGTTCTTCACGGCTTCGGCCTTTTCCTGAACCGTTTTTAGTTTTGAGCGGTGTGAGTGTTCTTTGGGATAAAACAAATCATGACCCTGTTCTTATGAAGGGTGACCAGGGTATGGCCTTTTTTTTTAGTTTTACTTTGTATTGTTGTTTTGATACTAATTTTTGTTTATTGTTCTACTTGTAGTGATGTCTGCTTTAGACTTTATCAAGAGTGATGGTACCTCTGATGTTGTTTTTGGAGAAGCTGAGGCGACTCCTGGTGAGAACGTTGTTGTTAAGACTACAGAGAGTAGGTACGAAGGTTCCGGGTATGTTAGTGTTCCGGATGTTAAAGGGTTTACTAAAGCTGGTTCCTCGAAACCTTTAACAAGAAAGTCCAAACATGATTTGCTGAAGGATACTGCTCCTCCTCTTTCTTTGGAGGCGGTGGATGTAGATGATACCGAAGATTCTGATGATGTTGAGGCTAACCCTGTTACTTAGAAGGAGTTACCTTTGGTTAACTTGAGGAAAGATAAGGCTGCTGGTAAAAAGGTTGGAAGTTCGAAGGGTTTGATGAAAAGAACAGGAGGTTCCTCAACTGTGATTCAGGGTGAAGTTTTTGTGCCAAACTGGAAGGTTACTATCGAAGATAATTTCAGGTCATCCGCTATTTGTGAAGATGTGCTTACTCATTTTGATCCCCCTGTTGTTCAAGCTGCTGCCTCTGCGATGGATGATGATGTCATGACTGCCAAACTTATGACCCTAGCATGTAATTTATGGCTATCATTCTAGAAGGTGTTTCCCGCTTTCGTCATAGGATGAGAGAATATGAGGGTTTCTCTAAACAGAAAGGGGAAATGAAAGAGTCTATTGTTGGTTTGAAGAAGTAAGTAGAGGATTTGACAGAGAGTGAGAGATTTTTGAAGGCAGAGATGGAAGAGCTTGTTGTTGGTCATCAAAATGAGCTGTTGGCTGTTGAGAAAGGTTTGGAGGTGAATAAGCAACGGGTGAAGGCTGAGAAGGCATCCTTGGAGATTCAGAGGAAAGCTTTTGAAGATGAGAAAGATAGGTTGAAAGCTTCCCTTGCTCAGGTGACTGCGGACAACAAATGGTTAATAGAACATGGATTTTAGCAGGTTGTCACCTATCTCCTTCATTCCTCTGAATTTAACCAAGCTCTTGGTGGTGTTTATAAGAAGCTTCTTGTCCATGGCCGACACCAAGGTTACCTTGCTGGTTATAAGGCTGGCGTTGCTGGTGAGCCTCAAGAGAAATCTACTTTGTTTCAGCCAATGGCTTTTGAGGTGTTCAAGGACGAGGTTTTGAAGATGGAGCATATGACCTACCCCTTTGTTGGTGAGGTTTCTCAGTGTTTTGGTAAGCCTTTATCTGTTTTACAGGGATTGAAACCTTGTGGTTTGAATGAGGTTGTTTGTGATGAGATACTGAGTTCCTTGTCCAAGAAACGATCTTACTCTGGAGACAGCGAAGATGCACCATCAGAGGCTGCTGCTGGTTCGAAGGATGTAAGCCTCGAAGCCTCTGAGGCAGCGGTTGGTGATGCTGGCAAGAAAAAGAAGAAGAAGGTGAAGAGATCTAAAAGTGAAGCAGCTAGTGCTAAAGATTTGGAGGCAACGAAAGCAACCACTTCAGATGCTGCTAACTGATCTATCATTCGTAGCTTTCTTAGCAACTTCTTTGAACAATGTTGGTTTGTATTTTCTTAAACAATTTGTCTTTTGTCGGGGAACCGTTTAGGTCCTCTTTGCAGCCCTTGATGGCTGTTGAACAATTTTTAGGTTTAGTGGAAACCGTGATGGTTTCTTTTGTTAGTTAATAGCCCTGATGGCTTTGTGAACATTATGTATGTGTTATGGCCCTTATGGCCTTTATGTTTGATAATCTCGTATTTTTCATGTTTTATGTTTTTGTTGCACGTGATTGTTTGTCTTGTTTGTTTTATGTGTATGTTTATCTAATTTTCCTTAAGAAGTTTTAGTGTTGTAGTCACTTTTGGCTTCAAGGCTTCATTAGGTAAATGGCACATGTTGTCTATCCTTTATATCGTTACTTAGTGTGTTTTTGTTTCGTAAGCTTTTTTAAAGTTTAAGGAACAATTGATGTAGGCTGCTCAAACCTGTCTATGAGACAAGTTTGTTGAAAAATTTCTAAGTCTCATGGAGTTGTGTTGATTTAGGAACTCACCTCTTATATAGGTTCATTTAACCCTTAAACCTATTGAGCGATGTGACCTAGGAGCTCATCCCCTTACATGGCCCTTGCCATGGAGTTTTTTGCAAGGTTCTCAACCTGTTTATAGGATAGTTAAGACAAGTTATGATAAAAGCTTCATCATTCATTCAAGAGGTTTTTCGTTTACAAAAGGGGAACTTTAACAACTCTTGAGATACATTCTAAATTTCTTGCCTAGACATGGAACCTTTTAAGGGTTTGGCCATTCCAGTGCCTAGGAAGCTTCTTGCCTTCTGCGTCGGCCAACTTGTAGGATCCTCCTTTATGGGCCTCAAGGATTGTGTATGGCCCCTCCCATTTTGGGCCAAGCTTTCCTTGGTTTTCTTTTTTGCTAGCCTCGTTGTTTCGAAGCACGAGATCCCCTGGTTTGAAACGTTCGTGTTTTACCCTTGCATTGTAATAGGCTCCATTTTTTGCTTGTATTTGGCTTCCTGACTGGCGGCCTGATCACGAATTTCTTCGAGGAGTTGTAAGTTCAACATGGTCTCTTTGTTGTTTGTTTCGAGGTCCATGTTGAGTGTTCTTTGAGTCACAACTCCAACCTCCGTTGGAATTACAGCTTCTGAGCCAAATACCAAGCTGTATGGTGTTCTTTTTTGGCTTGTTTTTTCCGTTGTTCTTATCGCCCACAGAACGTTTGGGAGTTCTTCGAGCCAATTGTTTTCATGTTTTCCTAACCGGGTCTTGATACCTTCTACTATACTGCGACTTGTTCTTTCGACTTGACCATTGGATTGTGGGTATGCGACTGAGCTAAAGACTTGGGTTATTCTGAATTCCTTGCACATGTGCTGAAAGGCTTTTCAGCAAATTGCTTCCCATTATCTGTAACCAGAACTCCTTGCAACCCAAAGCGACATATGATGCTTTCCCAAACAAAGTCGATGACTTGTTTTCCTGTTATCTTTGTAAGTGGCTTAACTTCGGGCCACTTGGTGAAGTAGTCCACGGCTACTAATAAAAACTTCACTCCACCCTTGGCCTGTGGGAATGTTCCAACGATATCCATTCCCCATTTGTGGAATGGCCAGGCTGAAGTGATAGGAACGAGATCGTGTTTGGGGCTCTTGGGAACCGGTTGCATGTATTTGACAAGCTTCACACTTTCTTAGTTGCTCGGTGGCATCTCGATGCATAGAAGGCCAAAAATACCCGAGATTCATCAATTTAGCAACCACTGATCTTGGTCCAAAATGAGCTCCACATATTCCCTCGTGAACCTCTTTGACTAGATATTGGCTTGGTTCAGGACCAACACATCTCAGCAACGGTGCAAGGTATCCTTTCTTGAAAAGAGTTTCCCCTTGCAACACGTATTGTCTAGATTTTACTCGAACCCTTTCGGCCTCTATCGGATCAATGGGTAATTCACCATTTCTGAGAAAATTTTCAATAGGAGTCATCCAATTAGGGCCTTCTTCAGTGATTACGTCTTGAACCTCCAATTCTTGGATGGAGGGGGTTTTCAACACTTCAACCAACACTTTCTTGGTAAGGTGAGCAAACGTAAGAGATGCAAGTTTGCTCAAAGCGTCGGCTCTCTTGTTTTGGGATCTAGGGACTTGCTTGATGGTACATGCTTGAAATGTGTTCATCAATTCTTTTGACTTTTCCCGATACTTCTTCATGTTGGGCTCTTTTGCTACATAGATATCATTGACTTGACTTGAAACAAGCAACGAGTCTGTGAAGACTTGAAGCCTTTGAACCTTCATTTCTTTGGCTATCTTTAGACCAGCGATCAGTGCCTCGTATTCAGCTTCGTTGTTAGTGGTCTGAAATTCAATTCGAAGAGCGTCTGTAAACTCTAACCCTTCAGGGTTGATGAAAATGAGCCCAGCCCCTGACCCTTCAACGCTGGAAGCCCCATCTGTAAAAAGCTTCCAGGCTTCAGGGTCAGAAGGTTCAGTGGCTGTTACATTAATTTCAGTGGTGTCTTGCTTTGGTATTTCAACGATGAAATCTGCCAGGACTTGGGCTTTAATAGCTTTTCTGGGGACATAGGTGATGTTATGTTCACCTAGTTCCACAACCCATTTGGCTAACCATCCTGAATTTTCTGGTTTTTCAAGCACGCTTGGTTGGTCAGTGACCACTTGCATTGGGTGTGCTTGAAAGTACCTTCGAAGCCTTCTAGCCATTTGGACTAGGGCTAAAGCAAGTTTTTCCAAAGGAGGATATTTGGTCTCAGCCAATTTTAACGTTTTACTGAAGAAATAAACGGGTACCTGAACTTTGTCTCGTTCGATAGTTAAGACCGCGCTTATGGCTTCTTCAGCAGCTGAGAGGTAAACAAAGATCGTTTCCCCCGTTTCACGGGCTGCTATGGCCGGGAGTGAAGCTAAGTGTTGCTTCATCTGGTTAAAAGCTTCTTATGCCTTTTCCGTCCATCTGAAATCTTTTTGTTTGCACACCCTTTGAGTGTCCTGAAAAAAAGGAGAGACTTTTCAGCGAGTTTGGAGGTAAAACGCTTCAAGGCTGCAAGCCTTCCGTTTAGACTCTCAACTTCTTTTTTTCTTTGTGGGGATTTGGTTTCCAGAACAGCTCTGACCTTGTTTGGGTTGGCTTTTATGCTTTGTTTCCCCACAATATGCCCCAGAAATTTGCCTTCTTCAAATCCGAATGAACATTTCACCGGGTTGAGCTTCATGTTGATTTTTCTCTGATTTTGGAAGGTCTCTTGAACGTCGTCAAGCATTTGATACTTGGTTTTGCTTTTTATCACTAAATCGTCGACTTAAGCTTCCATGTTTTTTTCCAATTTAACAAGCAAATGCTTTGTCAATTAGGCGTTGGTAAGTTTCACCGGCGTTTCTTAGACCAAAAGACATTTTTTGATAGCAAAAAATACCCTTGTCCGTGTGAAATGCGGTTTTTTTCTTCATCTTCTTCTTTCATGAGAATTTGGTGATAACCTTTGTAAGCATCAAGGAAACACTTAAAAGGATAACCGGTAAGAGAGTCAACTTTGAGGTCAATTTCTGGCAAGGGATAACAATCCTTTGGGCATGCTTTATTCAAGTCTTTGAAGTCGATGCACATCCTCCAAGACTTGTCAGGTTTTCGAACCATAACAGGGTTGGCAATCCTTGATTGGTATTTTACTTCTCGAAGGATTCCAGCAAGAACAAGCTTTTCAACCTCTTGGCATGCTGCCAGGTTTCGTTCAGAAGCTTGACTCCGTTTCTTTTGGACCACAGGCTTGACATCTGGTGGTATTCTTAGCTCATGTTCAGCAATGCTTCGAGGGATACCCGTCATGTCTTCCGGGCACCAAGCGAAGACATCGCTATAGTGTATGAGCATCTTCTCAAGGTATGAGAGTTTCTTGGGATAAGTTTGTGTTAACCCTTATCCTTTGCTCAGGGTACTTGGGGTTTATGATCAATCCTTCATCGTCTTCATTTTTTGAATTTTCCCCTTCGACCATGTAAGCTTCCTGAGTCGGTTGAAGGGTTGCAATCCCTCTTTCAGTGGGAAACTTGACAGTGCCTTGGACAACTGAGACAGCCATACCAAACGCACACTGTCCTGGCCTTCCTATGATGACATCATAGTTGGAAGGGATGTTGATAACCACAAAGGTGAGTGATCTGGTTCTTTCCATCTGGCCTTCACTAAAACAGACATCAAGGGTTAGCTGGCCCAAAGGCTTGAGGGGTATATCAGCGATACCTTTTTTTAGATGACCCTGAGGGTTGAAGCCTTGAACGTTCCTCATCAGTGAGATAGTTGAAGAACTTTTCGAACATGACCTCGGTGGCCGCCCCTGTGTCGATGTAGGCTTTACTTGTTTACTTGTTCCCACCATCGCTTCGACCACTAGGGGATTTGAGAGTAGGTTCCTCTGAGGTGGCGGGAAGCAGATACATTCAAGCTCCCAAGCCTCCAAGCGTTGTTTTTTGCGAGAAACCTCTTGATCGATATTTACCATGCTTACTTCTTTGCTTTTTCCTTCAGCCATTTTGTCCCTGACTCCTTTCACTAAATGAGCCAATTCCCCGGACTTAACGGCTTCTTCAATTCTTTTCTTGAGTTGAAAACAATCGTTCGTATGATGGCCTTTTTTTCTCGTGGAACTCGCAGTATTGAGTGGAGTTTTCATTCTTCTTACTTTTGGGTAAAGGTCTTAGGGGTCGAAGGTTGTGCTTGATCTCCTCGGTTGCTAGGATTTCTTGAGGGGTTTTGATTAAGGTTGTGAAGTTGACGGTTCTTTCTTTGCTTGGAGGGTTATGAGGTTCAGGTTTTCGAGAGTCTGAACCCTTGAACCGTTTATCGTAATATCCAAAATTTCCCTTTTTTCGGCTTGGGCTGCTGCTTCGCCAGCTAGGTGCCCGTTTCCTTTGTTCTTTGATATCTACTGCTTCCTCTCCTCGTATATGTGCTTCGGCCTTTTGAAGGACCTCTTAATGAGTCTTGGGTAGGCTCTTGTTGAAGTCTCCTGTGAGATATTTGGAGGTGATAGCATTCATAAAACCAGCCACCCTCATTTTTTCGTCTGCACCCACGTAGGTGAGACCTTCTTTTTTGTATCTCTCAATGAATTCTCGGAGACTTTCGTCATCCCTTTGCTTGATTTAGAAAATCACAGTGGCGTCCTTGACGTATCTCCTTTGCTGTGAAAAATTGGCCAGGAACCCTTTGCTCAGATCATCGAAGCTTCGAACGCTTCTGGCGGGTAGGTCGTTGAACCATATTCTGGCGAATCCAACGAGAGTTTGCATGAACATGAGGCAGCACTCAGCGTTGGACCATTTTTCGATTCTAGCTGCACCGGTGAAGATCTGGAGGTGATCCTCTGGATCCACGGTTCCATTATATGTTTTTTATGTGAGACGGCATCTTGATCTTCGTTTGAAAGTCATAGTCGGCGATTTGTTGGGAAAAGCACGATAGGTTGCTGGGCTTGTAAGGTTTTGCAAGGTCTTCCTCTGCCCTTGTAGCACGATTATGACTTGTCGTTCCTTGGTGAGTACTCAACACTTGATTGATGAGATGAGTCCAAGGGAAATGAACCATCATTTGAGCCATGATTTGAGGCATCGGGTTAAAGCCTTAAAGGATTTCTGGCTGTGCAGCACAAGGCATTCTCATGGAGGCATTCATAACGGCGCCTCGTGCTAAAGGCAAAGAAGCCAATGCTTGCTCCCATGTGGAGGCAATTGGAGGGGGAATGCTTGTGACTGGGGACTGCCAAAGCTGCTCAAAGGTGGTCTCGTGCCCGACTGGTGCACTGGTCATGACTGGTTGAGAGGTGAATATGGGGAAGGCCGTTGGGTTAGGCCTCCCATAAGAATAAGGGGTAGGGTTGAAAGGTTGATATACCGTGCTGGGACCAGCTTCATGGCCAGAGGCCATGGGTTGTGAATTGCTGAAAGGTGGAGGTGGTGGTCCTGGTGACAAAGACGGTTCTGGCTCATCGTAATCCAACCTTATTCTGACCCTTTTTTTCTCGTTCTTGACTTACGTGTTGGTTGAGGAGAGTCCTCAACCGCACGGAAATTCTGGCAACTCCTTCTGGGTTAAATCGACGCGGTCTGGGGCACTTGAGGTGCCGACCTGTGGGGAAGGAACCCCGGAACGGGAAGGAGTTGGTTTCTGGAAAAACTCGGGGAACGAGATCCCAGCAGAAGTGTTCCCCGAGGTAGAGAGTGGGGTTGTCACAATCGGTGAGGCTGGACTAACGGTGGATGTTAAAGTATGTGGTACTTGATTAACTTCCCCCGGAGATCCGTTTTCTGACATGCTAATTTTGAAAAAATGGAGCTACACTACTGGTCTTTTGAGAAGAATAAGCGGCGTAGCCCCACTGTGGGCGCCAACTTGTTGTTACAACAGATATGAGACCAAGGATAGTGGATGGGCTGGTTAGGCAAAGAGGGTTCAGAGCCTCAGTTAGCCTAACGCAAGTCGTGGGGTCCTCCCAAGCTTTGCATTACGAGGGGTGGATCACTTGCTCTTGTTCTTATTGTTTTAATGTTATGGATTGAATGAGGATTCAACCCAGAACTTTAGTTTTCACTTAAGTGTAATTTGAAGTGAAGAACAACTTAAGCAGTAAGCAAAAGCTGAGGAGAGAAAGTGAACAAGGTGTGTTTTTTGGAGGCCAGGAGGTGTTCCTTTTATAGGGGAGTGACATCTCCCAAAGAGGAAACCTTTGACCTCGTGATCCTGAATGCAGTGGTGGCTTACCCATTTATGGGTTTAAGGGATCGGACCGGCGGAATAAAAGATTGTAACCTTTGCACATGCTCTGGCTGAGTATTGTTTGGGTAGTAGTACACGCAAAGGTTGATGTGACAAGGCCCTGTTGCGTTCCTTTTGCTGCTGAGATACTCCAGCGCTTTTGAACCTTTAAACCTTTCAAACCCTTTAAGCTGTATTGTATCTTAGTCATTTTATTATGCTTTATGCTTTCCTTTGGGCTACCCCCGTCATCAATACTCATTAAATCCTACCAATATCAAAGCTAAGGTAGGGTCTGAGGAGGGTAAGATGTAGACAACCTTACCTCTACCCTGTAGGAATAGAGAGGTTGCTTCCAGTGAGACCCCCGACTCGATAGTAGTTTTGCATCAAGCCTTGAACAAAAGGTACATAACACTTAGCAATTAAGACAAAAGCCGATTAGTGCATGTACTCCCATGTCTATCGGCTATCAACGCCACCACATGATGAATGATTAAACATCCTCTCTTTTAATGTTATTTTCACGAAATTAGTAAAATAACGTTAAAATTAGTGCACTTTCACTTTTGCCCCCCGAGCGCCCACACATATATACATTATATGCGCATACCGCAAGCGGGGCGTAAATCAATTTCTTTTATAAAAGAGAAAATTGAAAATTGTTATTTTTTTCTTTTCTAAAAAGGATATTGGATTTAAATAACCATAACTTTCACCAATTGGCCGATAACACTCCAAACTTTCGATTTGTACACCAGCACTCTCAACTTTCAACTTATTGGCCGATAACACTCCCTAACTGACTGAACCCTAACCCAGTTAGTTTTTGCTGATGTGGACCTTTTTGCTGACGTGGCATTTGATGTGGCATTTTTTAATGACGTGGCAGTTGATGTGGCAGCTCACGTGGCTTTTTTGATGACGTGGCAACTGATGTGACGGCTGACATGACATTTTTGATGACGTGGCAGCTAACATCAGCTAACTGTATTATGGTTCAGTCAATTAGGGAGTGTTATCGGCCAATAAGTTGAAAGTTGGGAGTGCTGGTGTCCGAATCTAAAGTTGAGAGTGTTATTGGTCATTTGGTAAAAGTTAGGGTTACTTAAATCCAATATCCCTTTCTAAAATGATAAAAGCGGTTTATAAATATTATACCACCGGCTCAAACTTTTAGACAAATATTTTTTTTATCAAACGAATTTAACTTGCCAAAATAACAAATTATAAACAAATGACAGGTAAACGGTCAACAAACTGTGCCACAACCCCCTTCTGAATAAGGATAAATGCTCGGTTCAGTTTACATTAACAGTTTAAAGTTTGGAGATTATAGCATGCGCACAACGCGAAACCTGATGGTGTTCGAGGGTTCCTATGTCAACACTAAAAAATATGTAGATCTCATTAAGGAAGACACTTTCTTATAGGTGTGCTATAGTCCAAGCTCTTGGCGGTTTTGTGGGAGAACTGGGTTGAATTTGATGTCCTAAACCTTTTGTAATGCTCTGTTTCTGTTTGTTTTATCAAGATTCACTTTATTATTATTTTTTTTTCAGTTTCTCGCTGGTATACTTTATTATTATTTTTTTTTTTCAGTTTCTCTTCAGAACGAAAAGTTATCAAACGTAAATTTAATCGTCAAACCCGATTTTTTTCAAATCCCCGACTACAACATTAATAAATCTTTTTATTTTTATAAAACTGAAGGAGAGAAAAAAAAAATATTGCTAGGGAGATTCTGCTGAAGTTGGGAGGGGTAGTGGTGAAACAGTGAAAGGACCAAAGGTTATGTTTTTTAAGTACTGTTACTGTTACTACTCTGTCACTATGTTTTTCTCTTTTATATTTATTTATTTATTTGGCAAAAAACTTAAGTAATAAGAAAAAGGTATATGTGAAGACTGTATGCCTCGTGATCGGAGTGTGGCACGTGTCCATTTCTTTGACCATTGGCCCTCTTTGACTAACACCCCCTCACTCACAAAAACACTACGAATCTTATTTGTAAAACTATAGAATTGGGATCATGGAAGCCAAGAGAAGGAGCCAACACGTTTAAAGGTTCAGTAGACCGGTTCAGAATCATTTTTTTCCGGAAGCCAGTCAATCGATGCCCTATATTTTTTTTTTTGAAAGGCTATCGATGCGCTATAATCATATACACAAATAGAGAATACAAACTTTTTATCACTAAGGGTCACATATAGATATGTTAAAACGAGCCAAAATAATTACTGTAGTATGAAAAAAAAATCATTATAATGAGAATGAAGTCTGCCTCTTCGAACTTGCAAATGTAACAATATGGAACTTGACTATTGTGAATCTGCAATTTAGGCCATGAAGGTCTGACCTAGAATGTCTTTAAAGTTCTTTTCATGTATTAATATTCTTTTTTCGGCTAACAAAACAAGCTTTATATGATAGTCTTTTAATTGTATCGGACTTTATGCTTTGGAAATATCCATGTGAGTTCCTACGTATCCAAATGTGTTCTTTAGGGTTATGCCTTATCCTGGGCGATTGGTTCGTACTAAAATGGTTACTTCACACTCATGAATAATATATATACCTAATTTTTTTTCAAATTTCTTTTCTCTCAAATTTGCTTTAGAATTTACCACTTGTAAATGCTATTGTGGAGTTGGCTCTTAAAGGACTCTTGATTTTTTATGATGATCATGTTTCATATTGAACGGCTACGCACCTAATAGTCTCACATTACATACATAAATTAATCTATAATTGGATTCTAACTTGTTTAAATCATATGAAATTAATGAAAAGAGGCATAACTTGTGCATGGGTTGTCCATTATGCAACTTTAGGGAAGCTTGTGTAACAATTGCCTTTTGAATACAAAGTGGCTTCTTCGACGATGCCAACATCCTTGAATGTTGCAACTTTGAAAGCCATAGGGATAGATCTTTAACATTGGGGAGAGAACGTCTATCAACAAGTGTAAAAAGGTGTAACTAGTGTGGCACGATTGGCTTTTAGATAAGCTCTTGGTAACGCGTGCGCTATTCATATTCTAGTACTTTTCTTAGTCTTTAATTATATATTCTTTTTATTGTTTTTAAAATAAATGTCTTCCTAATGAGAATTGTTGTCTAGTCTAATGCTTTTAGGCTGCAAACGAATCGAACATGAACAAGGTGTTCGTGTTCATTTGTTAAGGATATACATGTGTTCATGAACAGTTAAAGAACGCTTACTGAACGAGATTTTATGTTCGTGTTCGTTCATTAAGGAAATGAACTTGTTCGTGTTTGTTTGTTAATTTTAGATACCGAACACAAACGAACTTCATGAACGCACACGAACACAAATGGGCGTTCATGAACACACACATGTAGACAAGTGTTGATGAATATAGACGAACGTGATGGCGGGGTGGGGAGGGGATGGGGTTGGGGGTGTTTATGTTTCTGAGTTGTGGTGGGAATGGGAGTGGATGTTTAGGTTTTTGGGTGGTGATGGGATGCGTTTATTTTGGTTGTGTTCATATTGGTTCTTACAATAAGGGTGGTTCTTGCATGAACCCTGTCATATATATATATATATATATATATGATAAGGATCATTAAAAACATTAACTATTGTGATAACAAAAAGAACAACTCTAAAAACTAACTTTTGGGATTTAAGGTTCATATTTTTTAAATTTTATGTTTCTTACATTTATAGTGTGTTATGTATACATAAAAATACCATATATTTTTACATACACATAACGTACATAAATGTTGGTAATTTAACCTACACATAACCTACAAATGTGTAGGTTATACAAAAAGTGAAAATTTTACATATTTTGTTTTGAATTTTAGTGTAAGAAACAATAAATCTTATATTTGTAACATTTTCATTTACTTTTTATGAATAATTGGGTTATTCATTGTGTTCTGCGTGTTCTCGCAATTACTTAGTGTTCTGCATAGAACCTTTCCCAACCTTCCCATATATATATACACGATTTGATGATGTTAATAAATGGCCAGGATCTTTTTGTTTAGTTAAACGAATTTTCTCTTAAACGGTTCGTGAACTGTTAGCTGAAAGTTCAGTTCATTTGCAACTTGAATGATTTGGTTTGTTATCTTTTTTTGAAAGGTGCGAATTATTCGCGAATGTCAGGAAGTCTAGTATACGTTGTCTTAACCGGGTCCGAGCTAGAGAGCTCCCTCGCACAATAGATCCCCAATTTAAACCACTCAATAAGAAACTCCTATCACCAAGATTTGAACTTGAGACCTTGAGGGTAAAACTCATCCAGGCCACCATAAATGGAACTTAAATACTCTTAGTCACCACTAAAACACTAATGATGGTTATTTGGTTTGTTTATCTGATTTAATCTTTTGAAACTTTCTGTTAGCATTTGTCTCATTATTAAACATACATATAATGTCTACAAATTCTAACATTAAACGAACATATAATGTCTACATATTCTAACTCTTGAATTTACCACCTTACCCTCTCCCCACACACACACTTGTGTATGTGTATCCATATACAAATGGCTAATCCTCTGGTACCAAGACATCCATTATTACAACATAGTACCATTTTTAGATCTCCCCTTATCTACATTTGTATGCGTTTGAATTGGGTTCCACACACACTGCTCATCTCTGTTCTTTATGTATATATATTTATATACACACGTATACATACAGGAAGAGTACTGCTAAGTAACAGTAGCCTTTGACGACAACCTGGTGGACTGCAACTTCTTGACTCTTATTTCATCTTATTATATAACACCCTCCAATTCACCAAAACACACACATAAAACACACTTTCAAAACACGCACAAAACAACCATTTACCATGCATAGATCATGCTCATGTGGTTATCAATATTCGGACTCTTTTTCCATGCTTTTTACTGTGCCGTACGATCAACACATCTGTCCCTATGATTCTTCTTCAGCCGTTGATTGTACGCTTTCGTTGGCGACACCGTCAACACGTTTGACCTCCGACGAGTCGGAGGCTCGTTTCTGCTGGGACTTTTTGCAGCCCAATAACCCCTCCTGCCCGCCACCGTCCCACAAAAGCATTTGCGGAGGCGTAACCAACGCCTCCGCGGTTGACTCGCTTCTTGCCCGGAGGTGTGCTAACTGTGACACCACTTCTACTCCACTTTGGAGGAATGGTCCTCGCGGCCCCAAGGTAGGTAACTAATTATAATATTATTATGAAACTAATATTAGGGTTGTAAACGAGCCAGACAACCCTCGTGAGCAACTTGAGATTATCTCGTTTAAAAGCTTAAATCAAATTGAGCTTAAATGAGCTCGGAACTCATTGGCTTGCTAAAAGCTTGAATGGGGTCGAGAGCGAGCTTCACTTATCAAACTCGTGCGTGTTCCAGAGTCGAGTTGGTTCGAGTTTAAATTTGCTCAAGCCTAAAAACAAACTTGGTTAACAAATAAGCCAAGAAGAAGATTCATGTATCAAGCTTGAGCTCGCTCATAGGCGAAATAAGCACATTATTTATATATAGTTCTTTTATAATAACTATATATTTATAAAATCATTACTTTGTTAAGCAAATTATGTTATATATATATTATGTTATTCTTAACCAATAAATGTGTATAGATTATATAAAAACAATAAATGAGTCTAGTATGTTTGTAAAACTACTCGTGAGCTTGCTTAGCTAGAACTCAAGAATAAAGCTTGAAACAAGCAAAGGGACTAAGCTCTTCGAGGATCTTTCAAACTTTTACATAATAAATTCTTCTTTTTAACTTTTTTTTGTTTGTGATGGATGTTCATGATTGGAACTGATAACTTTGCAGTCACTGTGCAATGCGTGTGGGATCCGGTACAAGAAGGAAGAGAGGAGAGCAAACGCTACAACAGCGGCGGCGGGTGGTGGTCTAGAGGTGTCGACAACGCATAAATTGCCGTCATGCTACTCGCCGGGAGCCGTCGGCGGCGAGTTTAGGTTTACAGATGACGTGGATGACCGAGATTCTACGTTCATGTCGTGGCGTCTCAGTGTGACTGACAGAGCAGGGCTTGTGCATGATTTCACACGGTATTAAAATCAAGTGGGCCCACGTTAAGATCCGCGATGATGACGTGGATATTATTATTATTATCACTATTCTTCTGATATATATGATCTTTTACTTTGCCTTCCTTTTGTTAATCGCTTTTGTCAGTCAGTCAAATATATATAAATTTGGAGTCCTTTTTCTTTAATCCCGACTTCACATCTTTTACTTTTCTCATTCTTTCTGTTCCTCTCCATATCTACCACTTAATTACTTTTTAGTTTTATATTTTATTTACGTTTAACTATGTTACTGAAAAAACAATTAATGGGTAACTTGCATTTTTGCATAATTTAACTTTCAGAAAAATTTTAACCGTTGTCCTTTAACTAACGAAATTAGATCGGATGTCATTTATGTTCTAATTTCTTTACATCATATAAAGACGACGCTTAAATTTGCTGAAACTTAAAATACGTAAAATGCAATTTACCCTTATCTAATTGAAGCATTGTTTATCAAACACTTTCATACCATCTTTGATCTTTAACGTGTGTTTACGAAAAAAACCGTAGCGGATGTGAGCGAGTGAGTGGAACATTTTGTAAGGACGAATGTCGATATATAGAAAGTGTAAAAGGAGGGAGAGGGGAAGAAGAGAGAGACGTGCGTCCGACTCATGTAAAGGCCATCTCATGTGGAGGCGTCTGCGACATGACCCTATGATCATACTTTCATAATTGTTGCTGAATCTAATTGTTTTAGTTTTTAGGAGGTCATAACAAGTTTTTAATATTTAAGATATTTTGACATGCATAAAACTGTTATACCAAAACTAGGGTTTTAGCATAGTTAGTGATCTCTTACTAACACTGTAAACTACATTTGTATAAATTCAGCTAAAAAGATATTATTTTTAAAACATGTAAGTAGTTAAAGCTGAAAATTTAAGATATGCCTCTTTAAAACAAAATGCCACGGCAAAAAAGTTTAACGGGTTAGAGTTTGAGTCAAACGAGTTAGAGTAATAAATGGGTTTATGAGTTTGACAAGATTAAAAACGTGTCTAAACATGTTTAACTTGTCTAACACATTTATGACATGAATGATAGACATAACTAATGGTGTTAAGTTGGTTAACAAGTCAAAATAACCCATTTAAGATTCGTTTATTAAAACAAGATAGATGTCTAGTTTTTATAGATAATTGAATATATCATATGTAGTTACATTAATTTTTTCCCTAACATGCTAATGTAGTTTGTGAAGAATTTTATGGATAGTAGTTTTTGATATAACTTATTCTTTATCATGTTAGTTATTTCATAATTTTTATTAATCATGCCGAGTCATGTTAATAATTGTATTAAACATGTCATGTCATAATTGTTATTGTACGTATTAAACATGTCATGTCATAATTGTTATAGAACTTCTTATATTTAATCTTCTAATACATATCTTATCAATCATGTTTTTATATTGGCTATATTTAGATTTAATTATGTTAAACTTGGGTCGTGTACTAGCTTATTAAAGAGAGATTTGACACTAGATTTCCAAATTTAGTATAAAATACATGTTAGAAACAATTGTATTGTAATAGAATAGAATATAATCAAAGAAAAGCAAAACAAGTGTGTTTAGTATAGTAAAGAAGTATAGAAACCCAAAATTTAAGGCGCAATTTGGTCAAATTCTTTAAAGCAAATTCGATTTTCAGTTTGCTTTAAGAAAAAAATGATTTTAATATCAATTTTTTTCTTTAAGTTCTAATTGGTGATGAGAGTTAATTGAAAATCTCATTTAAAATTAAAATAAATATAATTCGTAACGAATAAAAACATCAAATTTTAAACATTGTAACTTGTAACACCGCTAATTATAGGTAATTAGGATAAAAGTTATATAAAAACCAAGTAACTAAATTTTCATAACGGACCTTTACAAGCTCGTAACGGTCCATGTCACATTTGTGAGAAGGTGATAACCACAAATCTAATAATGTGACACATATTTAGTGGCTCAACCTTGGTTATAGACTATCACCGATTCGTAAGGGCCCATTATGATGAGGCGGTCTTAAGTAATCCGGAAGAGCGTCGCAAACGGACCGTAACCATGACCATAACGGTCCGTTATGGGCGATTGAGATGCCTATAAATAGGAAGGTTTATGATTTCATTTGTTTTCATTCTTAGTCCAAAGGGAATGCTCTATTTTAGAGAATCTCGGGCTTATGAAACCCCTATTGGGTGTTGTTAGTTAGTAATATTTGAGGCGTTGCATGAGGAAACTCGAAACAAGCATTAGGGTCATAACCAAAGAAGGTGTCGAGCAGCCTAACATTAGTTAAGTATGGACTCACCGGAAGTGTGAGAAACCACTGTTTGGCCTTGTCCTTTAACGAAAACTGAAATAACCCCAACCTCACTTCATCTTGAGTGAAGTCATGACCCCTGATGGTACTGCACAAAGCGGAAAATTCCGCTAAGTGTGTATACTGCTCATCATGGGTTCTACACTTCTGCCGTTGAAATGAGGTAGGATGTTTATGTAGTTTGGTTTACAATCGAATGAGCGTCTTTCTAGAGGTGGTGGAGCAATAGGTGAGTCGTTCTCGGTAATCATAAGCCTAAACCGACCATTAACACCTCTTGGTTGTTGCATTTGGTTTTGGTGTTGTGGTCGATTCCGAGGTGGACTGTTAACCTCTTGATGCATCGGCGGTCCACGGTTAACCTGTTGGTTACCACCGCCCACAAACCGAGGAATCCGGTTACGCTTGGCGTTGTTGTTATTATTGTAGCCAACTTGGTTCCTTTGGTTGTATTGTGGTTGAAGGTTATTTTCGTATCCGTCTTTTCGGCCATAACCATACCCGTAATCACCAACTTCATCAACAAAATTAGCGTTTTCATACGTAACATCTTCATCTTCAAAAACCCCTTGGTTATAGAGGTTCCCATTGTTGTCTTCAACCCAACCACTGGTATGCGTTAAGCGTGATATTATTTTATTAATATTTTAAGTTTGTTTTACACGTTAGTCAAGTTTTAAATTTATAAAACACGATATTATACTAACACTAAACACACACTTGGGCAAGTGCACCCATCGTGAGCGTAGTATAGTGTTGGTAAGATACCGAGGTTGTCCAAGGACACACGAGCTTTTAATACCTGTTTATCCTCAACGTCTAATCGTTACAAATTTTTGGATAAAAGTTTTTTAAACATAAATATGAATCTAAAAATGAAAAGATAAATAAAATGAAATACAAATAGACAAGATAGAATCACTTGGATCTAACTCCTTTTTAATGTATCCTTTGATGATTTTTGCATTTTCGGACTTTTTAAGAGAATATCTTAGTTAAAGTAGTAGGCCCCTTCTTTGAAAGTGACGTTACCCTCAACCCAGTGGTTTGAGTCAGCAGGGATACAATCCCAAAGGGTTGGAATATTGAAAGATAATTAAATAAGTTATTAATGTGAAAAGTAGTAGGCCCCTCTTTTGAAGGTGACGTTACCCTCGGCTAAGTGGTTTGAGTCAGCAGGGATACAATCCCAAGAAGCCGGATTAAAGTTTTAATAATAGTTTACATATGAGGGGTTAAAGCTATTCGCACCCCCGCCATCCAATACCCGTGGGGCATTGAAGGAGGTCCTAGTAAGCTTGAACCAAGTTCTCGCAGGATCTATACACTGAACGAGACAAGAACTTTACCAAACCGCCCTTCTAACCCCCTTCCAAGTAGTTAACGTGCTTTATATAGACCGTAAAGACATGAATGAGCAAATCAATGACATCATGAAGAAATGGTTAGGAAAATTCACTTTCAAGAAAAGAAACTAGTTATTAAAGTCATTAATACATACCTAATTAGAAAGTGCCGAAAGATTAAAAATCAAAAGTAATACATTAAAGACTTGTCTTCACCAAGTGATGTAAGAGATTAGCCAAGCATGCCCTTTTTTTGACAAGAACTCTTACTATCAATCTTAGATCCCGAGACTACTACACACTCTAAAGATGGGTAGATGGATGATGATGGTGGGTGTTGGTGTTGTAGTGGTGGCAAAGTGAGAGAGAAGTGGTTTGCCAAGGGATGCCTTTGAAGTGAACCAAGCACCCTTATTTATAGTCAGAACAGTACCCCGGCCACGGCCCCTTGTCCATTGGACACGGCCCGTGGCCAGCTTCTTCTCTTCCTTCATTAATTGCAGCTGTCAGCAGAGGGACCCACACGACCCCGTGTCTCCTGAGCACGGCCCCGTGGTCAACTCTTCGATGTACTATCAAGATTATGCAAATCTGAGAGTTGATCACGCCCCTTGGTGGGCTGGGCACAGCCCCGTGGTGGGCGTAGAAGCTTCTGCAGGTTTTGTATTTAAGTGCATTGGTTGACCACGCCCCAGGCCTGGTTGGGCACGGCCCTGTGGTCAGCTTCTGTCTTCTTGTTTTTGTCTTTAGGTGTTGCTGAGGGGTCGGGCATGCCATGTTATTCCTTCTTTGAGTATTTATGTTGGTTTTGGCTGCTTATTTGCTTCTTTTGTTCTTTTAAGCTCATTTGGTCCTGTAAATTCAAAAGGAACAAAGAAATGTGCTTTTTCCAACATTATTACTAAAAAGGGGTTAGTTTTATGCCTCATTTGATGTAATTTATATGTTGCTTTTTGTACACATCAACCACCGTCTTCAAACCCATCATTGTAATTCTCCCCATCTTCTGAGTATTCCAAGTGAATGCTAACGTGTTCCGGTGATTGGTAACCTGGAACGCTAATGTTATTTCTCAACTCATGGAGGTTGAGAAATTAGGCTTCATTTGCGGGATTGCCGCAGTTTTGATTAGCCCCACGGTTGGGGTTAACACAACAGTTGTTGAGATTTGGTGGTAATGGGTTTTGGTGAGGTCGATTTGAGGTGGTGGTGTGGGTGCACGTTGATTTTGGTTTTGATTATGGGTACGATTTAGGTGTGGTGGTGTTGGTGGTCTTGAGTTGTTACCACTCCCCAGACGATCATTTTGAACATTTTGGTTTTGACGAGGGTAACCTTGGTATTGGAATTCGTGTTGGTTTTGGTTTTTGGGTTAGTTGGAGTTTGATGATCCATTTGAATGGGTCCAAAAGATGGTGTAGGTGGTGAGTTAGTGTTGGGTTGATTAGAGACAAGGGTTGCCTCTAACTGATTGGATAAATTCCTTACAACGACCCGCGCGATCTCCGGTTCAAACACCAACGGTGACGTTCTTCCGAAGTTCCGTGTATGCATGTACTACCTATAAACTGCACAAGTAACACACCCGCGTAACACAAAAGCAAACATGATAGAAAGAAATAAGCACTTTAAACAGATAATCACTAATCAATTAAAGTCCAAAATAAAAAGCGCACGAACTCCCCGGCAACGGCGCCAAAATTTGATTGGGGTGTCGCGCCCCGGTCAAAGATAATATTTATAATGCCCAAATTACCCTTAACAATGTGTTAGTGGTAGTAAGGGGTCGAACAAACCACAAAGAGTTTGTGTTTTGCGTATGGACGTAATTGAGTATTAATGTTGTCACACTTTTTATGAAGCTTGCTATGGAATTGGTTAATTTGTTTGTTCGAAAAGAGATGTCGGATTAAACCGACGAGTTTGATGCTAAAGTGAGTAACTACTAAAACTTGAATGCTTATGATTGCACGAAAACCATATTAGTGGTTTTAAACAATAATTGAGAACAAGGTTCACACCCGGTTCGA
Organism: Scalesia atractyloides; assembly: GCA_947069175.1. Classification (NCBI taxonomy): domain Eukaryota; kingdom Viridiplantae; phylum Streptophyta; class Magnoliopsida; order Asterales; family Asteraceae; genus Scalesia; species Scalesia atractyloides. The sequence goes on from CAMTDV010000024.1 coordinate 27,112,124, forward strand.
CAATTGAAAGGCCTATGGTTGCTACACGTTTTAACTTGATTTAATTGAATCTGTCGTTAACGGTTTTGATATCACAAGACTTAGGTGCTAATTGCTATCAACGCTCACAACGGACCGCAATGCACTTTGTTACCTTGGACAAGTAAATCCTTTTGAAAGATAAGGCATAAATACACAAACTTATTTTGCAAAGTCAAATTTTATAATCACTCGACAATTCACAAATCTAGTTCATATGTAAGACATTTATCATCCAATTCAAATACAACTCAACTTGTCACAAATCAACTAATAAACATAAAGTAAACCCTAAATCCTTACAAAAGTCTACACCGGGGTGAAACCCGAAAGGATTAGCCGCTCATGGATGATAGAACTCGATCACTGGATGAATTAAGCTTGATCATGAACATATTGAAGCCTTGAAGATAAGGATGATGAAGTTTAGGGTTTATGGTAGATGATGGAGAATGGATTGGTGGGATGATGTGAATGAGGGTGATTAGGGTTAGGAGGGTGAAGATGGATGATGAATTCGGACGATCTTGATCTCTTGGGATGGATTGGGGATGGATGTGAGTGTGTTGTTGGCTCCAAAGTGTTGTTCAAAACTCCCAAAATGCGTAACTCCCTTCCAAGACCCCAAAAATGGGTATATAATTCGTCTAAATCACAAAAAAAAAAAAATCCACGTCGGACACCAGGGGAAGGCGTCGCCGACGACCCTCCCTAGCTTCACCGACGACCTCGGTATATGTGCTCTTCCTTCGATGGTCTAATCTACTGTCTACGAGCCAATCTGCCTGACAGAAACATCAGAAGGGCGTCGTCGACGATGCCTACATGTCTTGTTTTCTGTTTTGTTCGTTTCTCACTCCCCGTTGACCCATTTTCCTTCCAGTGCCCCATATAGCTCCCAAATAGCTCCTTAAACTCTGTTAGACCTGCGAAACACCATTCCAATCAAAAGTAGGTTATTCGAAACTAAAAGTTATGTAAAACATGAACTTAAACATAATAGAACATCGGTTTTCGACCACAAATCCGTGTCAGGCAAAAGATGAAGGCACTACCCTACCATTAGCCATCGTTAAAGCCCGTTCATAGCGTTTGTCGTTGCTAACTTCCATCATAACACAACATACACTTATACTATTAGTCAACGTTAATGTCCATACATAACAATACATTTCCTTTGGAAAACTTTGCCCTTTAGACTTTACATTCACAATGTTTTCATATGACCGATTCGATTTTCAAACAAACATTATACCTTAAAATATTTCATTAAGGAATTGAAAAAAATTACTGACGGCATATGTTTTGGTTAGAAATTGATAAGATAAACTTTAAAACCAAATTGAGAAAGTGAGGTGCAGTGCTTGTGAAAATGATAAGATTAGTATTCAGAATCCTGGATGAACAATCAAGATCCTAAGTTAGAAAAACAGTTTTGAATTGTAATGCAGCAAATGTAAGGTAAAAATGATAAACATAAGTGATTATCACGAGAAAAAGCCCTTGATCTTCTTCGAGAAGCTGATCTCCAGAACAAAAAACACCGGGAGCTGGAAACTATACAACTCCACTAATATTAAACTAAAGAAAATTACAAAGGTGGAGCTACATGGATCAATCTAAATGTGATAATAACATTTGTAGTGATTGCGAATGAGTGTATAGTGTATGTAGTGTGTAATCGGTGTCCCTAAATGTTTACATCAAGTCTATTTATAGTGCAAGCTTAGAAATGAATCCTAACTATACTTCTGACAAATCTGGGATTCTGAGAAGAACCATCCACAACCGTTGGGTAGCTTCAACCCTTTTCCCTAGCTTATTTCGCGATAATTCAGGTACAAGCTTCCTACTAGCCGTTCACACAAGAATATTCCTGCAAAATATCTTTTCAAGATAGAGGCAATCGATTAGTAACAAATACATTCAGGAACCTGGTACTTATTAACCCTATCAAGATCTTACTACACACTTACAACATTCAGGATCCTGACTATAGAAATTCTACCCTAAACAATCGCCCCAAATTTTATAGTTGTGTATAACAGCTGTAAAATTTTGAAATTTGAACTAATCGTGTGATGGAGATAAGAATTTTGATACCTATCATATGGCTAGGGTTAGAGATAAGAACCTAGACCTTTTTGCCCTCTAGATTTGACAACTGTCAATCCCCTTTATAACAAACAGCTCCGCATTCCATCACTATAAGCGCAAAACATCAAGAAATCAAGGTCAGTTCTCTCTCTTCTTCTTCTTTACTTTATAACTTTTACTATTCCAACGAACTATGTCTCCCAAGAGGAACCTTTGTAAGTCCCGAAAAACCGGATATCACAAAATCAACTAGGATGGGAGGAATCCAAACTTGGTGAGATTCAAGAAAAATCGAAAAGATGAAAAAACATCGAATCAACTTTAACACCTTGCACATGATTCTATTACTATTACTAGCAAAACCGTCTGGTACAAGATGGAGGCTCTCTAGAAGAATCCCAAAAGTCAAACCCTAGTTGGTGAAACAACTAGCTTATATACTCTATCAAGCCCATGCCCTCACATGGGCTCCCCATGGGCCTGCCTGGCCCACATGGCCTAAGGCATGGCCCTTGTGACCTATAAAGGGCCAAACCTAATACAAACTAACTCAAATAAATCCTAGTTCGCTACCATAGTCGTTACGCATTTTGATGCGTCAGTCTCACACTTCTAGGACCTAACAATCTCCCCTAGACTGATGCATCAAATTGTCTTCATAGCATGAATTCAGCAACGTCTTCAACGTAATCTATGGTTGTCGCTATGCTGTAGAAGTTGTGGAAGTTCTTGACTACTGAACTCTCAGCACTGGGTCTCTTTCTTCTTCCCTTGTGGTTAGCTTCATATCAGGATCTCAATCAGCTTTGCTTGAAACGTCTTTGTCAAAAAGAATGCGATATGAGGATTCTCAGCAGCTCTTTTCTTCTTCAACCTTTCTATTTCAAGCAAGTAGGTTCACAGGTACTTCAACAAGAGTACTATCATTGTCAGACGATGACTCGTCTCTAGTTCATCTGACTCAGGTACATCTTTTTGTTGTGATGCTTCATGCTTTGTCAGCAACTAACAACATCTCAATTTTCAGCAACCCCTGTTTCTTGATCTAAATCAAGATCTGCAAAATTCTCAGAAATTTATAAGCAAATATTTCTCTGCAACAGGGAGAGTACCATACGAACACTTGGTACATCCAAGTACTTGTACTCGGATCAAAATTCAAATTTCTTTCATCTTTTGATGAGCAGTCAAATCTTCAAGAACAGTTAATAACTTTTAATGAAACAAATAAAGCACCCTATTTTTGGATTTTTGATTTTGTAAAAACAAGACACTATTTTTGGATTTTTTTGAATTTTCTATTTTTTGTAATTTTTAAATATAAGAATATAAATAGAATCCCAACTAAACAAAGAAACTAACTCAATAGTTACAATATACAATTGCAATGGGATCAAAATCGTTTTCAAGCAGACTAAGGAACACTTTTCAGTGTGAGCTTATTCAGACTGGTCTACGTGATTGCCAATATGTTTGTCCACTTAAACTTTAATGCTCAATTTTTATTTTTCAACTTCGTGATACGCTTAAGGTAATATTATACTATAATACCCGTGTGTCCCATACCATGACATACCGCCGCGATCAAGGAAGCACAACGATTCATCATAGCAGGTGAGTATACTGAGTCATCCCTTTGTCTTTTACAACGTCAGACTATTGGTGAAGAGGTCAGTACATTCGTACTGTCACACCCCGACCCGCAGCAGAAAAGGTGATCGGGGCATGATTGGGTTTTCATCAAAGCTCATGACATTTATTATAATGTTTCATATTTATTATTACAATTTAAAGGTGATCATACAATCATATCATACAAGTTCAACATGTTCTATACATCTTTCTAGGCTTCATTATTTTTCTTCTAAGGCACTTTCCTATGTGTTCCTTGCTTCATCCTGTCCACCTGTATCATGTGTAAAAATGGTTTTTGGATCAACAAAAAGTTGGCGAGTGAATCCTATTAAAACATGTAAACGTGTTTATTGAATTGATTATAAAATAAAGTGCATAACCACATATGAGTAAATGTAGATGTAAATTTATTCACAAAACACTTAATATTAAATATTGCACACACATACAACAATAGATTGTTTTGAGGCACGCGTTGTTTCAACTCGTCTCCCACGAGGAACTGATGGGCCGAATGAATAGTTTTGAGGCACGCGTTGTTCTACGAACTGATGGGCCTAATGAATGAGTTTTAAGGCATGCGTTGTTCAACTCGTCTCCCACGAGGAACTGATGGGCCTAACAAGTAATTTGCCTACAACTTGACAATATGTAATACATAACAACAAACAATATTTACATTCTAAATTTAGATCATAATATGGTATAGCACGAGTTTGAATAAACGAATTAGTTTAAGCGACACATGATACACCCCAAAACATGAATAAAAAGGGGAATTTGTAAGAATTCACTCACAGTGGGTGCGTTTCTTGGATTGATGATGAATGTGCACGAATTCGGATTTAATCGGCAAGGGAACTAACCTAAATAATAACATAATAGTTCGATAAATAAATAAACTTTTATTTGCGATTAATATTTTTAATTAGTGTTCTCAATGGGATTGTTAGGTTTATTTTTATGAGTTCAAAGAAGTTTTCTAACTTTAAAAATATTATTTTTAAGTATTTTTAATTGATTTTTAAATAAAATAAATAAATAAAAGAAAATAAATTTTTTGAATTTTTGACCAGTTGACCGTTGACCCATTTGACTGTTGACCGGTTCGGTCGTGTATATTGTTTGCACTGAGTGAGGTTCGAACTTGTGACCTCCCGTACGCGTGCACGCAGCTCTACCAACTGAGCTACGTGTCTAACCCGAAATATTTCTGTTTTTAATTATACTTATATACAAATTAGATAAATTCATTTCTGTCCTTATTTAAAAACTTGATAATTACCAGAACCGGTGTGGTAGCCTGGACTCGAACCCGCGACGTGCTTACTGTTTTTGCACACAGTTCACCATTGGACTATGTGTCTAACTTGGTTATTATTCCGGTTTTTATTATACTTATATACTATTTAGATTTATCCAGAAATCATTTACTTAAAAAGAATTTTAATTATATCGGACCGGTGCACACAACAGGACTCGAACCCGGGACCTGTTGTTTAACGTTGCACACAGTCCACCGCTGGACTGTGTGTCTTAACCCGAGATATAACCCGATTTATATTATATATATACACAATCCAAAACTTCATCTTCTTCGTAAACTTTACCCAGAAACCAAACCCCGACTGTTTCGATACATTCATCAGTTTCTTTAGTAACTTGTAATTATCTACATATGAGATTAATAAAAATGAGAGAGATTAGGTGTAAGATATACCGAACAGAGATCCCTGTTTTTTCCGGCGAGATTCCGATGACAGCAGGTTATTCCGGCGACGTGTATCTTGCGGCAGAGGATCTCCAGAAAGTTTGAGGTGAGTGTGGGTGACTTCGGTATGAGCTCTAGATGTTCTGTTTATAAAGTAAGGCAACAGAGATGAAAGGGGTTCGGTTTTCCGGCGACTTGCAGAGAATTCTGGCGAGTATGATGTTCTCCGATGATCAAGAACTTTTGAACAGAGTGTGAGAGTTGAGAGTGTAGATTGGATAAAAGTGAGCGAGCTAGGAAAGATCGCACAGGGTATGTAAAAAACTTCTTCAACCGGTTTGGATTTTCGGTTTCGAACGGAAATTATGGTCCATGAATGAAATTGATTGAGTTTTCGGTTATAACTGACGTTAGTCATCATTATACTTGCTTGATTCCGGAGTCAAAGGAAACAGTCGTGGATTCGCGTAATTTCCGGCGTTTGGATTTGGGCGCGCTGGTTTTGAGTTTCGAGTTTTATATTAAGTATTAATTGTTTCAGTATTATTCCAAACTAAGCGTGTGGCGAGTGGTGTGTTGGTTGTTTGGTCTTGAGAGTGACCCGGGTTCGAAACCCAGCATCTGCAAATTATTTTTATATCATTATTTATTATAAATTTTCAATTATAGATTTTAAATTCTAATATATTTATTAATTATGTATTGTTTAAAATTAAAATAAATCATAAATACGCAACGAAATTTTTAACTGGATGTTCGGTTAATAAACGAAGCGGGTTTGGTTAACCCGGTTTTTGACGGATGTTACAGTATCCCCTACTTTTAGAAATTTCGTCCCGAAATTTAAGTAATGGCATGTTTGACTCAAAAGGATGGTGTTTTAATTTGACAATTACATACTTAGAAGGGGGTAAGAGTTTAAATTTTGTTTGAGGCGGTAACGTTCCTTGTAAGGGTTGAATACCCTGCTACAGAATCGCTTTTTGTTGCCTAAAGTGTATGAATACGGATCATGGATACACAGAGTTGATTGACTAAGTATGATTTTATGCATATGAGTTTTGATACGTTTGGAAATATAAGGTTATACCCTAAAACAAAACTTCTACCACTAAATCCTACATGGAACTTCTCATAACCGCCTGACAATGCCTCTGATCCTTTGGCAAGAATACTTATATATAGGAAGTACCAGCGGCGTATCCACCATATTCTTGTCAAATTTTCATTGGTTTCATCATTAAGTTATGATTAATTCTATGACGTGACTCTAGAACATAAACAAACACAACAACTAGAGCTTGAGTCTTAATTTTGGTAGTATACATGTTTGAATCCTGACAGTACCTCTCTCGTTTGTTATAATGAAGAGGTTAGTCTATGTAGAAGTGGGACACAATCCAACTTCTTCGAATGATGAGATGGTATGAATGCTAAATCAGTGAGTATAAACAAACTTCAACCATGACATTACTAAATCCTACATGGAACTTCTCATAACCGCCTGACAATGCCTTTGATCCTTTGGCAAGAATACTTATATATAGGAAGTACCAGCGGCGTATCCACCATATTCTTGTCAAATTTTCATTGGTTTTATCAGTAAGTTATGATTAGTCCTATGTGACTCTATAACATAAACAAACACAACAACCAAAGCTTGAGTCTTAATTCTAATAGTATACATGTTTGAATGATGACAGTACCACTCTCTTTTGTTATGATGGAGAGTTAGTCTATGTAGAAGTGAGACACAACCCAACTTCTTTAAATGATGAGACTGAGATATATCGTGAGGTATGATGATATGAATGTTTAATCAATGAGTATAAAACAAAACTGAAATAGTAATTCGCATTAAGATTCTTGGATAAATTTCCAATTTATAATTGAGATACGTGAAAATTGAGATAACATAAAGAAAAACATAAAAACTAAGCGGTTGGAGTTGAATCTTGATTTTTGGTGAAGGATACTAGTTGGGTGGTTCGTTTGGGCCGTCATTATCTTCAACAGGATTGGCGTTGATGTTGTAAACTCTTCCTCTTGCTGGTGGCCTAGTGGTTAGGTTTTCTTGATTTGCTTGGTTAACTGGTTTGCTTGAGCTTGGGCGTTTATGATGTTAACCAATCGAGGGCACGTGTTTCTAAAATGGGTAGTGTCGCCACAATTTAAACAAGCTCGAACATAAGGGAACATGGGGTATTGGGGTTGTTGATATGTTTGGATCATGTTTTGAGTAGGGGGTGAGGTTGGGTTTTGAGAGGTGCGGCAAACCTTGCTCAAATGACCATAGCGTCCACAATTCGCACATAGTCGACAAGGTAAGGTAGATGGATGGTGATAAAAACAGGTGTTACATTGGGGGTGAGGTCCAAAGTAAGGTTTCTTATTTGGGTAAGTTGAGTTGGGTGCTACTTGAGTGATTGGGATAGCTTGGAGGGGTATGGCTTGTGAAGTTGGTTGATTGTGTTGGGTGATAGCGAAGATTTGCCCATCTCGGTTTCTCTTAGAATTGGGTTGAGAAGGGGATTCGGTTTGGGTGGGGTTTGAGGTTTCAGTTGATGTTTTATCCTTCTTCTTCTCCTCTTTGAAGTCTTTATTACGTATGCGGTTCTCGGTGAGCTCTGTAGCTAACTCCATTGCTGCTTCCAAAGTTGCAGGTGTGGTACTTATTACAGAGTCTTGAATTTTTGAAGGAAGACCTCGGATGTAGTGCTCGATCAAACGGTAAAGAGGAGTGAACAAGTTGGGAACCATTTGATTTAACTCGAGGAATCTCTTGTTGTATGTGGTGTGGTCGCCTTCCTTTTGTTTCAAAGAATAGAACTCATCCTCCAATTTCTTGACTTCGCTTCTTGGGAAAAACCGTCTTGTCATGATTTCCTTCAACTCTTCCCAAGTCAAAGTCATAGCATCTTCAACACCTCGCTTGGCCTTCTCTGTATTCCACCATGTAAGTGCTATTCCAAGCAAACGACCGGTAGCATATCGCACCTTGCGATCATCGGGGCAATCACAATTTAGAAAAGTGTTTTCCATTTCTTCAAACCAATGGAGGAGAGCGGTGACACCTTCAGTCCCTTCGTATTTTGGAGGGTCGCAGGATTTGAAATGCTTGAAGGTGCATTTAGTGGTAATTGGGGGAGGGTTGCCAACATTTTGATCTTCTTGATTGACGGGATTAGCGGTAAGGGCTTGTTGAACTTGAACTACAATGTTAGGTATTACGGCAGCCATTTGTTGAGCGATTTGGGCAGCCATGCGCTCGCGGGCTTTTCCTGATCTCATCTTCCTACGAGCGAAATTAGAAGACATCTACAAGGAATACATATCAAGAGTATGAGTTGGACGTTTTAGGGGTCATGTGTCGTATTTAGGAATGAACATTCATAAAATAAGTATAGAATAATAAATCTACTACATCCATAGGATGTCTTGGGCTTTGCTCGTAATTGGGGTTTGCATGCCGCCATACTTCACCTTCGTAATCATGTGGGCCCCCATGATTACCGGGTTTTTCATATGGTTCGCATGTGTTAGCCTGGTTACGTACACTAAAACCCGGAGAAAATCGAGAAATAAGTATGTAACGTATGATATTCGGAATGTATCCAGGTGTGGACACGGTGACACCTCAAAGTGGGGTTAGTTCGAACGACGTTTGGTGTGGCATGCTTTGGCCTAATAGGTCCTTCGTACTCTCATCGTTGGTCCCCAGGTAGGCAAACTGGTCCGTTATATTGGATTTATACGAATGCCAACCTAGACAGGACGTTCCGACTACCGGTACTTGTACCCTTACAGTTAGTACATGCCCGTCGTAGAACTCACTTTGATGAGATTTGAAAAATGACAAATGCGACAAAATCTTGAATAACGGAAGTATGAAGATGATTTGAATATGTGAACATTGAAATATGTATGATGAATGTGTATGTAATTAGGTATGTTTGACTGTAAGTATAATTCACTATGTATCACAAAATGTAATATTGGAAGTGTTTGCATGCATTTGTGTATGTAATAAATATGAAAGAAATAAACATCATGAGTTTGCATGTAACCACATAAATAATTAAAATCTAATCAACTATAGTATAGGATCTAAGGGTCTAATAACCTATCCTATATCTCTATAGTCAAAAGCTGTGATACCAATCTGTCACACCCCGACCCGCAGCGGAAAAGGTGATCGGGGCATGATTGGGTTTTCATCAAAGCTCATGACATTTATTATAATGTTTCATATTTATTATTACAATTTAAAGGAGATCATACAATCATATCATACAAGTTCAACATGTTCTATACATCTTTCTAGGCTTCATTATTTTTCTTCTAAGGCACTTTCCCATGTGTTCCTTGCTTCATCCTGTCCATCTGTATCATGTGTAAAAATGGTTTTTGGATCAACAAAAAGTTGGCGAGTGAATCCTATTAAAACATTAAACGTGTTTATTGAATTGATTATAAAATAAAGTGCATAACCACATATGAGTAAAGGTAGATGTAAATTTATTCACAAAACACTTAATATTAAATATTGCACACACATACAACAATAGATTGTTTTGAGGCACGCGTTGTTCAACTCGTCTCCCACGAGGAACTGATGGGCCTAATGAATGAGTTTTGAGGCACGCGTTGTTCTACGAACTGATGGCCTAATGAATGAGTTTTAAGGCATGCGTTTTTCAACTCGTCTCACACGAGGAACTGATGGGCCTAACAAGTAATTTGCCTACAACTTGACAATATGTAATACATAACAACAAACAATATTTACATTATAAGTTTAGATCATAATATGGTATAGCACGAGTTTGAATAAACGAATTAGTTTAAGCGACACATGATACACCCCAAAACATGAATAAAAAGGGGAATTTGTAAGAATTCACTCACAGTGGGTGCGTTTCTTGGATTGATGATGAATGTGCACGAATTCGGATTTAATCGGCAAGGGAACTAACCTAAATAATAACATAATAGTTCGATAAATAAATAAACGTTTATTTCGATTAATATTTTTAATTAGTGTTCTTAATGGGATTGTTAGGTTTATTTTTGTGAGTTCAAAGAAGTTTTCTAACTTTAAAAATATTATTTTTAAGTATTTTTAATTGATTTTTAAATAAAATAAATAAATAAAAGAAAATAAATTTTTTTGAATTTTTGACCAGTTGACCGTTGACCATTTGACTGTTGACCGGTTCGGTCGTGTATATTGTTTGCACTGAGTGAGGTTCGAACTTGTGACCTCCCGTACGCGTGCACGCAGCTCTACCAACTGAGCTACGTGTCTAACCCGAAATATTTCTGTTTTTAATTATACTTATATACAAATTAGATAAATTCATTTCTGTCCTTATTTAAAAACTTGATAATTACCAGAACCGGTGTGGTAGCCTGGACTCGAACCCGCGACATGCTTACTGTTTTTGCACACAGTTCACCACTGGACTGTGTGTCTAACTTGGTTATTATTCTGGTTTTTATTATACTTATATACTATTTAGATTTATCCAGAAATCATTTACTTAAAAAGAATTTTAATTATATCGGACCGGTGCACACAACAGGACTCGAACCCGGGACCTGTTGTTTAACGTTGCACACAGTCCACCGCTGGACTGTGTGTCTATTCCGAGATATAACCCGATTTATATTATATATATACACAATCCAAAACTTCATCTTCTTCGTAAACTTTACCCAGAAACCAAACCCCGACTGTTTCGATACATTCATCAGTTTCTTTAGTAACTTGTAATTATCTACATACGAGATTAATAAAAATGAGAGAGATTAGGTGTAAGATATACCGAACAGAGATCCCCTGTTTTCTCCGGCGAGATTCCGATGACAGCAGGTTATTCCGGCGACGTGTATCTTGCGGCAGAGGATCTCCAGAAAGTTTGAGGTGAGTGTGGGTGACTTTGGTATGAGCTCTAGATGTTCTGTTTATAAAGTAAGGCAACAGAGATGAAAAGGGTTCGGTTTTCCGGCGACTTGCAGAGAATTCTGGCGAGTATGATGTTCTCCGATGATCAAGAACTTTTGAACAGAGTGTGAGAGTTGAGAGTGTAGATTGGACAAAAGTGAGCGAGCTAGGAAAGATCACACAGGGTATGTAAAAAACTTCTTCAACCGGTTTGGATTTTCGGTTTCGAACGGAAATTATGGTCCATGAATGAAATTGATTGAGTTTTCGGTTATAACTGACGTTAGTCATCAGTTATACTTGCTTGATTCCGGAGTCAAAGGAAACAGTCGTGGATTCGCGTAATTTCCGGCGTCTGGATTTTGGCGCGCTGGTTTTGAGTTTCGAGTTTTATATTAAGTATTAATTGTTTCAGTATTATTCCAAACTAAGCGTGTGGCGGAGTGGTGTGTTGGTTGTTTGGTCTTGAGAGTGACCCGGGTTCGAAATCCGGCATCTGCAAATTATTTTTATATCATTATTTATTATAAATTTTCAATTATAGATTTTAAATTCTAATATATTTATTAATTATGTATTGTTTAAAATTAAAATAAATCATAAATACGCAACGAAATTTTTAACTGGATGTTCGGTTAATAAACGAAGCGGGTTTGGTTAACCCGGTTTTTGACGGATGTTACACGTACCGCAGAGTGACCAATAAAGTGTCCGACGAGGGTTAGGCAAATACCTTCTTGGTACGAATTTTGCTTTTGCAAGCATATGGAATTCCCTCAGTTGAGTTTGTCTTCCATTAAGGTTTTTCGCCTCTTTTTGGCTCTTTTAGGATATCTTAACTGTGCCTATTTCTGCATATAATATAGATGCAACAGAAGGATAGCCCTCATATCCTGATGACTCACTAGTATCAAGACCCGAAACTTCTGACGTTGGCTATCTATCAACACAAGATTTAAGACCATAAAATCATATGCCGATGGTATGTTACCCACAAGATACATAGTTTCTTATGTTTATATCACTTAGTATCTTTTATCTTTTAAGTGTCAAGCCTACCGACATATCACATTAGATCCTAGTCTTTTCAGCATGACACCTTACATGTGTCAGTCATGCATTTTAGCACGAATTTTCATTTCATTTCCCAATGATGCAATAAAATCTTTTTGGATTTTCTGTTTTTCAAATGGTTTTGGATTTATCTGTTTTTCAAATGTTTTTTGTATTTTTCAGTTTTTCAAATGTTTTTGTATTTTTCTCATTTTCTCCCATCAACTAATGCATATGTACATATATCTCCCTCCCCCCCCCCCAAATTTGTGCATCACACATTATGCGCAAATTTACTTAACAATAGAAACTTATGTACAAAGTTATAAACGAAAGAAAAAGGAAATATTTTTGTTGTTTTTGCTTAACAGTTCCGTCCTTAGATTGAAAACTAATCAAAATCAAAGCACGAAATAAATTGCACCTTTTTGATGATCTTATCTTACCTCATATCCTTCAAAGGAAACGTATCATCTGTAAAGAACAAAATTGAACCTTTTGCAACACCTTTTTATCTCTGGAACAACAACTATCAACATTCCAGAGATTGTCAACAGTTCCTCCTAGGTTGTCCATGAAAAATAAGGAGATTAGTAAGACAATGGTACCCAGGCCATCGTGGTCCTGGGTTTTCCCGAAGCATCAAAATAAGACACTACTTTCAGACACAAGTCCCCTTTTGTTTCAAGGATTAGATATGTTCCTGCCTTTTGTTTTGCTTTCCAAATTTGTTTAGGCGTTTCTAATTTCTTAGATGCCTTTTGCAAAGCAATTGGATTTTCAACCTTGTTATTTTTCAAAACTTGTGTAGGTTTCAAAGCTTGTTTTCTTTTAGCTTTAGCAATATTCCAATCCCCACTAGATGGTTTAACCTTGAGATTCACACTCTTCATTGCCTTAGGTGATGATCCCTTCATCAGATTAGAATGATAGTTATCCTTTGGTGTAACCTTTTGATTTTGAGCATAGTACGTTTCATAGGGACTGATGTGTGCAAAATAAAACATATAAATTACATCAATTGAGACATAAAACTAACCCTTTTTTAGTACTAATGTTGGAAAAAGCATGTTTCTTTTTTCTTTTTGTATTTTCAGGATTAAAAGAGCATAAAAGAACGAAAGAAGCAAATACACAGCCAAAACCAACATAAATACGAAAAGAAGGAATAAAGAATAATGCCCAACCGCTCAGCAACACCCCAAAAGACAAAAACAAAGTTTCAGAAGATGACCACGGGCCGTGTCCATCCAACACGGGGCGTGGTCAGACCTCACCCTTCGAGACAAAACATGCAGAAGCTTCTACGCCCATCACGGGGTCGTGCCCATGCCAACATGGGGCGTGGTCAACTGTAAGATTTGAGAATCCAGATAGTATAGTGAGCAGATTGACTACGGCCGTGCCCAGGGGACACGAGGTCGTGTGGGGCCCTCTGCTGACAAATGCAGTTAATGAAGAAAGAGAAGAATGATGGCCACGGCCGTGCCCACTGGACACGGGGCCGTGGCCGGGCCTCTGTTTTAGCTATAAATAGGAGTGTTTGGTTCCCTTCAAAGGCATCCATTGACAAACCACTTCTCTCTCACTTTGCCTCCACTCCACCACCACTACAACGCCAACACCCACCACCATCATCCATCATTAATCTTTAGAGTGTGTAGTAGTCTTGGGATCCAAGATAGATTGTAAGGGTTCTTGTCAAACAAAGGCCATTTTGGCTAAATTCCTTACATCAATTGGTGAAGACTAATCTTTTATGTATTACTTTTAGTTTTAATTTTTCGGCACTTTTTATTTGGGTATGTATTAATGACTTTAATAACTAGTTTCTTTGTTGAAAGTGAATTTTCCTAACCATTTCTTCATGATGTCATTGATTTGCTCATTCGTGTCTTTACGGTCTATATAAAGTGCGTTAACTACCTGGAAGGGGGTTAGAAGGGTGGTTGGTAAAGTTCTTGTCTCGTTCAGTGTATAGATCCTGCGAGGACTTGGTTCAAGCTTACTAGGGCTTCCTTTAATACTCTATGGGTATTGGATGGTGGGGGCGCGAATGGCTTGAACCTTTCATATGTAAACTACTATTAATACTTTAAACCGGCTACTTGGGATTGTATCCCTGCTGACTCAAACTTATCCGAGGGCAACGTCACCTTCAAAAGAGGGGCCTACCACTTTTCGCATTAATAACTTACTTAATTATCTTCCAATATTCTGACCTTTTGGGATTGTATCCCTACTGACTCAAACCACTGGGTTGAGGATAACGTCACCTTCAAAAGAGGGGCCTACATTATAACTAAGATAATCTCTTAAAAAGTCCGAAAGTGCAAAAACTATCAAAGGATACATAAAAGAGAAGTTAGAACCAAGTGATTCTATCTTGTCTATTTGTATTTTATTTTACTTATCTTTTTATTTATCTTTATGTTTTTAAAAATCTTTATCAAAAATTTAGATTGATTAACGTTGATGACGAACCGGTATTAAAAGCTCTTGTGTCCTTGGACGATCTCGGTATCTTACCAACGCTATACTACGCTCACGATGGGTGCACTTGCCCAAGTGTGTGTTTAGTGTTAGTAGAATATCGTGTTTTATAAATTTAAAACTTGACTAATGCATAAAATGAACCTAAAATGACAACAAAAATATGGTACGCTTAACGCACACAAGTTTTTGGCGCCGTTGCCGGGGACACAAGGATTTTAAGAAAGTTTAAAATCGACGGCCTAATCATTTTTCAAAACATTTTTCAAAACTCCGCGCTCGTTTTTTTACTTTTTTTATTTTTTTTAGTTTTACAGCAAGCTGAACATGGGTCGTGCCTATTGGACATGCCCCCGTGCTGCAGATTATTGAAACAAAATTTTCAAACGCCAAGATATAGAGTCTGCCCACGGGCCGTTCTCACTGAACACGGGGCCGTGGTGAGCTTATGTTTCTGTTTTTAACTTTTTATTTTTTGATCCCTAGACTCTGTAATCTGTTGGATATTTCCTTATGGATCAATATTCAGGAGATTACACTTACTACTACTTAGAGGATGATTACTATGAGGAAGAATATTGTACCATTTGCGTGATCCCCACCCGGTACAATATTGTGACTTTCTCCAACCATCCCCCTCATATTCCTATTATGAGGAACCTAGTTTTGAACTTCCAACACCAAGCTTTGATTGAAACACTTATCCCACTCATTTTGAGACACCACCATCTATCCTTCCCGAAACCGAAAGAATAATAGAACATCTTAAAACTCTCGAGCGGTTACTAAAAGAATCTAGAGCAAGGGAAGAGGATGTTTGTACCAAGGAAGTAACAATCAAAGAAGTAAAAATGGAAGAACAAGTAAGTGAAAAACCTATGCATGAGCCAAGCAAAGAAGAAGGTAAGTCAACAACCAAAAATTTCAAAAAAGAGGCAAATTTTCAAAAAGTTAACATTTTACCACCTTCTTTCGAAAACCATTGCTTGGTACCCACTCATGCTAAGTTTTTAAAAGAGTTAAACACTAACGCTAAAAGTGACGAAATGGTTAGCATCAAATTAAGAAATGATCAAACTACGCTAATAAAAGATGAACAAATTGAAATTAACATAACACCGGTTCCATGTTTCTTTCAAAATAACTTTGTTAGCAATATCACCGTTGACAAAGATCTTTGTATTAATATAATGCCTAACTATATTTTCGAAAAATTAAATATTAGTGATTTTTCTCCACTTCAAATCCCCATTTTTCTATCTAATCGAAAGATGATAAAATCAACGGGACTAGTTGAGGATGTGTTAATTCAAACAAACCAAACGGTGGTCCCCACCGACTTCGTCATTCTCGATGATGCCCCGCTTGTGTTGGGACGACCTTTCATAAAAACCCATCAAGCATTGATCGACCGGAAGCAAAATAACTTACCAATTCAATTAGGGGCCGACAAAAGGTACGTCAATCTTGACCAAACTATGAAATACCAATTCGGAAATGATGACCCCTTAATTGAAGATGAAGATGAGCCGCCCGATAAGGAAGAAGAACTCGACAAACTTGTCCAAGAAGAAGACACCATTGAACAAACCTTTATGGTCCTCAATCATGAGCAACCAAATAAGGAGTCTCCTAAAGACCCACCACTTGAGCTCAAAGAGCTCCCAAAAGGTTTGGAATACGCTTTCCTAGACAAGCATGAAAAATTTCCAATAATTATTTCATCAAATTAACTAGTTTAGAAAAAGAAAAACTAATTTCACTTTTAAGAAAACATAAAATCGTGATTGCGTGGAAGCTTGTAGATATAAAAGGAATAAACCCTTCCATGTGCATGCACAAAATTTTAATGGAAGATGACTACAAATCGGTAATACAACCACAGCGTAGAGTTAATCCAAATGTTCAAGAAGTGATTAAAATGAAGTCATCAAACTACTTGATGCCAGACTCATCTACCCAATTTCTGATAGCCCATGGGTGAGTCCCGTTCAAGTAGTTCCCAAAAAAGGAGGTATGACGGTGGTAACCAATGAAAAAAACAAATTAATACCAACAAGGACCGTCACCGGATGGAGAGTTTGCATAGACTACCGTAGATTAAATGAGCCAACAAGGAAATACCACTTCCCTTTACCTTTTATTGATCAAATGTTGGAAATACTATCCGGTCACAAATTTTACTGTTTTTTTGATGGTTTTTCAGGTTATTTTCAAATACCAATAGCCCTGGAAACCAAGAAAAAACAACCTTCACATGCCCCTATGGAACTTTTGCTTATCGACGCATGCCTTTTGGTCTATGTAATGCCCCGCAACATTCCAACGTTGCATGGTGGCCATCTTCCACGATATGATAAAAAAACCATGGAGGTTTTCATGGATGACTTTTCTATCTTCGGAGATTCATATGACCAATGTCTCGATAACCTTGAACGAATTCTATCCCGATGTGAGGAAACCAACCTCGCCCTTAATTGGGAAAAATGTCATTTCATGGTTACGGAGGGAATAGTACTCGGTCACAAAATCTCAAGCGAAGGAATGGAAGTTGATCGAGCAAAAATTGACACTATCTCACGATTACCACCTCCATCATCCGTTAGAGCCATAAGAAGTTTCCTAGGGCATGCCGGATTTTATAGACGATTTAACAAAAACTTTTCAACAATCTCAAGACCCCTAACCAAACTACTTGAAAAAGATACACCATTTATCTTTGACAAGGAGTGCAACCATGCATTTTTAACACTAAAAGAAATGCTAGTTATTGCACCAATCATGATAGCGCCCGATTGGAAATTACCTTTTGAAATCATGTGTGATGCAAGTGACTTTGCAGTTGGAGCAGTCCTGGGACAATGAAAAGATAAGCATTTTCATCCAATATACTACGCTAGTAAAACTCTCAATGATGCACAAGAAAATTATACCGCAACAGAAAAAGAATTACTAGTTGTAGTGTTTGCTTTTGATAAATTTCGTTCTTATCTTGTTCTTTCTAAACAACAGTTTATACAGACCATGCAGCTATTTGTTATCTGTTTAAAAAACAAGATGCCAAACCACGGTTAATCAGGTGGATCGTACTCCTCCAAGAATTTGACATCAAAATAAAAGACAAGAGAGGAGCCGAGAACACCGCCGCAGATCACCTATCTCGCTTGGAAGACCCAGCTTTGGAAGTAACTAGGGACGAGCTCATCAACGAAAAATTCCCAACGGAATCTTTAGAAATAGTGGAATATCAGGAAGAACCATGGTACGCCGACTACGCCAACTACCTAGCTCGTAGAATAGTCGTAAAAGGATGGTCACATCATTAAAGAAAAAAATTCTTTGCCGATGTAAAACACTACTTTTGGGAAGATCCATATCTTTTCAAAATTTGTGCTGACCAACTCATCCGACGATGCGTACATGGATATAAAGCAGAAAAAATTCTCCGCCATTGTCATGAAGGACCATATGGAGGACATCACGAAGCCACTAGTACCGCCCGAAAGGTATTTGATTCAGGATTCTATTGGCCAACAATTTACAAAGACGCACAAAATCTTATCAAAACATGTGATGCATGCCAACGATCATGTAATATTTCTTCCAAAAACGAAATGCCACAAAATGGTATTCTTGTTTGTGAAATTTTTGATGTATGGGGGTTAGACTTCATGGGTCCTTTTCCACCATCAAAAGGAAACAAATATATACTTCTGGCTGTGGATTACTTGTCAAAATGGGTCGAGGTCGAAGCTCTTCCAACAAACGATGGAAGGGTTGTGGTAAGATTATTGAAACGATTATTCGCTCGTTTCGGCACTCCAAAAGCTTTAATAAGTGATAGGCACCCATTTTTGTAATCATCAACTCGAAATTTTTTTAACACGATATGGGGTCCATCACGAATTTCGACCACTTATCATCCTCAAACAAACGGAGAAGCCGAGGTAACCAATATAGGTTTAAAAAGAATACTCGAAAAAACCGTAGGGGTAAATAGAAAAGAACGGGCCAAAAAATTAGACGATGCTTTATGGGCTTTTCGAACCGCTTTCAAAACAACAATAGGAACCACCCCATATAAGCTAGTCTATGGAAAAAGTTGCCATTTGCCAGTAGAAATAGCACATAGGGCCTACTGGGCATTAAAAAACGTAAATTTAGACCATGAAACAACCGGTAAAAATCAATTTTATCAATTAAACAAATTAGATGAATTGACAACTCAAGCTTATTCTAACTCTGAAACTTATAAGGAAGGCATAAAGAATTTACATGACAAACATATTAAACCCTATAAATTTCAAAAAGGAGATCAAGTTCTATTGTTTAATTCACGACTTCGATTATTTCCCGGAAAATTAAAGTCTAGATGGTCGGGACCTTTCTCCATCGCCTATATTTTCCCACATGGTACAGTTGCGATTAAATCTCGAAATGGCATTCCATTCAAGGTTAACGGGCAAAGGCTTAAACTCTATCAAGGATTCATTGAGGACGAGGAGGAAGAAATTTCTCTTCAAACAAGCAAGGTATAATGAAACAAAGGTAGGTATATGTACATATATGTAAATTAATGTTATGACTCGTTGGTAACATCGGGGGAAATTCGAAAAAGGTAAGATAACTTGAGAACCCTTTTTCGGGAAAAAGGTCGCCAATCAAACATATAAAAATAACAATAATAGAGAAGAAGAAAAGCGGCCTGACCACGGGGCCGTGTTCGGCATACTGACAGATATAAACCCCTTCTTTAACTGTTCTTCATTCTACCACGACCCGTTTCCCCGAAAACTCTCCGGTTCTCCGGTGATTTTCTGTCCCATTTCACGTTTTCTCTTTGTTTAACATCTGTGAGGTATGATTCTTACACTATTTCTAGATAGTTTAATGATTTGCATGTAGTATAACATCAAGAAATTTGGGGAAAAACCTAGGGTTCTTGAATTAGAACTAAGTTAAACCTCAAATTTCTGTATAGATCTAGTATTAGTAGTATACATTCATGTTGGAAAGAGTAAATCAATCACAATTGGTCACCAAAACCCTGATTTCAAGAGTAAGTCACAAACCCTTGTTTTTTAACCAAAAAAGTTAAAATTGATAGGGTAAACGGCTTATTTTTGGAAAAACGGGACTTGGGGTTTCATTTTCGGGGGAAAACCGACCCTACTAAACCAAAAATTTTCAACTTTTTGAAACCGGGTCAAAAATGAAATTTTGCAGTAACAGTGGCCTGACCACGGGCCGTGGTCAACCACCACGGGGCGTGGCCAGAAGGAAGAGCTGAACACGGGTCATGCTCAGTCACCACGGGGCTGTGTTCAACTCTCTGTTTTCAGTTTTCCTGTAAAACGCACTGATTGTACATTGGTTCTTTCATACAGCAATGGCAAACAAGTTCCTGAAGTTTAAGACATCAGAATGGGAGTACCAAAACCGCTTTGAAGTCCTTCAAGCAAGGACGGATGAAGGACCAAGACAAATATGCTACGAAACCCTAGACGTCATAGGTCAAAGAGGTCGATATGATATGCTGGTCACAGGCCCACTTCGAGCCGCTCTCGACAAGAAGCTCCACTGGAGTTCTATAGCACTTTCAAGTTCGACACCAAGGCAGGCCCGTTCGATTCCGATGCTGTTGAATTTAGACAACTTCTCTCCATCTCCATGGCCCGGTTTGGTGCTAACATCGGGTTGTACGCCAAGGAAGAATCAACTGATGAGCATGTCACGGGTGGTCTCCGTGAAATCCCGGTTAATATGAGGCAAACACAATGGTCCGAAATTGGAGACGGAGCATACCCAAGCATCACCAAAAGCTCTCAGTTGTGAGACCCGCTCTACCGATACATCCATCGGGTCTTAAGCAACTCACTGAATCAACAGAGATAGCACAGGAGTGGTAAGCCTTCGTGACCTCACATGCCTCCACTGCATCCACACCCGTAGACCACTTGATGTCACCTACATACTCCTCAAGAACATGCACGCAAACCAACCAGCTAATCCACCCACACTAACCTTCTTTGGGGGATGGATCTACAAGTTGTTCAAAAACTATGTCCAGCGTGTTCTAAAGTCACTTACTCAAGGTGCAAATTCCAAAAAGGTTGATATTGACATATGTCGGTCCGTGGGGTTCATCCAAGACATGGGCGACGGGACCATCCGCTTCCGGAATGCTGAAGGAAATACATGGGCCCCGGAAGAAGTCCTAGCCCTCGCTGACAACCCCAACTGCTCTCCTCCTCAATACCATGGCTACCAGACGGGTTCCTCCTCTCAAGGAGGCTGGTTTCCTAATTTTCAAAGTTTAAGTGACCTTTTGCAGGAAAACCTCTTGTGCACCCGCAATATGTACAATATGGCCAGCAACGTCAACACCCGGGTTGGAGCGATGGAACATTCAATCAATACTACGCAAGGAGAAATCACATATATCCGGGATCACATGGCGTATCGTGGTGAGAGGACGATGAGGACGAGGACATGGACTGAGTGGTGACGATGGTGGTAAGGTGACGAAGGCAGTATCAGGTTAATCTCTCTACCCCTTGAACAATTTGACCGGCCTGCGTACCGTGGTTTGAATAATTTACTCTTCCAAACAGATTTTTCCTTTCCGTATTTTATTTTTCTTTGTTTGTGGTGATGGATGATAAACTCTCATAATTTAGGAGTTGGTATTGTAGTATGCTTTGTGTGGTGTGATATTGGCAAAATAGGTACAGGAGGTCCATGTGCACTGAAAATCAGTGCTAAACAAGACCAGATACCAGACGCAAAAACCAGAACCTGAGATTCAGAAACTGCAGCCTCTCACTACAGGGCCGTTTTCAATCACTACGACCCGTGCTCATACTTTAACAAGCTGTTGTTTGACTCCAGCCTCTGACCACGGGACGTATCCATCAAGCACGCCCCGTGGGTAGCCTTCTGTACATTTTTTATACTGGCAGTTTGACCACGGGGCCGTTCCCAGTCAACACGGGTCCGTGCCCAGATGCCCAGTAACATAATAATTTGTTTTTAAACACGCTTTTACGCATTCGAATCAACCGAAAAAATTTATTTTTGGACACACCGAGGACAATGTGTAATTTAAGTATGAGGGGGATAACTAACACTTTGAATTTAGCAAGTCCTAATAACAAGCCTTACAAAACTCTATTGGAACCGCTAATCACCCCAAATCTTTTCTAAATTTTTCATTTTTTTACTTGTCTTGGTTTAATTTGGGAATAACAAGTTCTAAAAAAGTTATGTTTTTAGGAATTTACAACCGATAGCGTCGTGACAAAAAGAGCCGAATAAGAAAATTATAAAAAAGGGCATAACAAATCTTTTTAAAATTTGATTACATATACTTGTTCACACTATAAACCCATTCCCACATTAAGTGAGTTTTGAGCCTTTATTGAGCATACATGCACACACCTTTAAACTAAACGCTTATTTTCATTTCTTGTGTGAATAGCCGCTTGGTTCTTACGACTCTAGAACTTGCCAAGACGATACATTCCCGGTCCTTACCAACTTAAACCCAAGTAAGTAAATATGACCGAGGCATTAGGACTAAACCATTTTTCATTCAAAACAATTATTTTCGTTTCTTTTCACCCATTACCAAAATCTCCCTAGTTAACCCTTTTGAGCCTAAACCCTTTTTGTTGCAAAAACCGCAAGACAGCCACTTACTAACCATTTTTTCTTTCAAACCCATTTATTTAGAGAAATGCTCGATTATCTTGTGACCCTTTCCAAAAAAAAATAGCCATAGCTCTTTCAATATTCTTCAAAAATCTTGTTTGAAAAAGCTTGTTTCAAATAAGTGTCACAAAAACAAAAAAGTTTTACGATAACCGACGCTTTTTTTTGCTTTTCGCCATTTTACTAACCACTAACCCAAAATTTTCCTACCCCGAGCTCAAGCCTAACCGTTTTCAAACTCCTCTTGATATTTACAAAGGTTTATAGTTAAAAAGGAGGATGTTTGATCGCTTGGCAAGCATATGGTAGAAGTAAGTTCCAAACCGGACTCGAGCGATATCACAAAAATACATCTTCAGCCGAGTATTGAGTGATCTCTTGTGAGGTACGTGAACTTGTATATAAATAAATAGAATTTTAAAAGAGGCATGTTATGCCTAAATAAATAATTTTTCTTAAAAATGTTCTAAATAAATCATGACGAACAGGATTGTAAATAAATTAAAAAAAAAATTTAAATACATATCTTGGATTCCGACACTCAAACAAACCACAAAACTTCTTCTCTACCTATTCCATTTGGGTGTGTAAGTCACATTTACAAGAGTTTTGCTTGAGGACAAGCAAAGATTCAAGTGTGTGGATATTTGATATGTGCAAAATACAACACATAAATTACATCAATTGTGGCATAAAACTAACCCTTTTTTAGTACTAATGTTGGAAAAAACACGTTTCTTTGTTCCTTTTGTATTTTCAGGATTAAAAGAGCATAAAAGAACGAAAGAAGCAAATAAACAGCCAAAACCAACATAAATACGAAAAGAATGAATAAAGAACCATGCCTGACCCCTCAGCAACACCCCAAAATACAAAAACAAAGTTTCCGAAGACGACCACGGGCCGTGTCCATCCAACGCGGGCGTGGTCAGACCTCACACTTCAAGAAAAAACCTGCAAAAACTTCTACGCCCATCACGGGGCCGTGCCCAGGCCAACATGGGGCGTGGTCAACTGTAAGATTTGCAGAATCTAGATAGTATATTGAGCAGATTGACCACGGGTCGTGCCCAGAGGACACGGGGTCGTGTGGGGCCCTCTACTGACAGATGCAGTTAATAAGAAAGAGAACAATGATGGCCAAGGGTCATGCCCACTGGACACGGGGCCGTGGCCGGGCCTCTGTTTTAGCTATAAATAGGAGTGCTTGGTTCCCTTCAAAGGCATCCCTTGGCAAACCACTTCTCTCTCACTTTGCCACCACTCCACCACCACTACAACACCAACACCCACCACCATCATCCATTAATCATCTTTAGAGTTGTAGTAGTCTTGGGATCCAAGATAGATTGTAAGGGTTCTTGTCAAACAAAGGTCATGCTTGGCAAAATTCCTTACATCACTTGGTGAAGAGTAATCTTTTATTACTTAGTTTTAATCTTTTGGCACTTTTTATTTGGGTATGTATTAATGACTTTAATAACTAGTTTCTTATGTTGAAAGTGAATTTTCCTAACAATTTCTTCATGATGTCATTGATTTGCTCATTCGTGTCTTTACGGTCTATATAAAGCGCGTTAACTACTTGGAAGGGGTTAGAAGGGTGGTTTGGTAAAGTTCTTGTCTCGTTCAGTGTATAGATCCTGCGAGGACTTGGTTCAAGCTTACTAGGGCTTCCTTCAATACTCTATGGGTATTGGATGGCGAGGGCGCGAATGGCTTGAACCCCTCATATGTAAACTACTATTAATACTTTACACCGGCTACTTGGGATTGTATCCTGCTGACTCAAACCACTTAACCGAGGGTAATGTCACCTTCAAAAGAGGGGCCTACCACTTTTCGCATTCATAACTTACTTAATTATCTTCCAATATTCCGTCCTTTTGGGATTTATCCCTGCTGACTCAAACCACTGGGTTGAGGGTAACGCCACCTTCAAAAGAGGGGCCTACTACTATAACTAAGATAATCTCTTAAAAAGTCTGAAAGTGCAAAACTATCAAAGGATACATAAAAGAGAAGTTAGAACCAAGTGATTCTATCTTGTCTATTTGTATTTTTTTTTACTTATGTTTTTATTTATCTTTATGTTTTTAAAAATCTTTATAAAAAATTTAGATTGATTATAAGTTGATGACGAACCGGTATTAAAAGCTCTTGTGTCCTTGGACGATCTCGGTATTTACCAACATTATACTACGCTCACGATGGGTGCACTTGCCCAAGTGTGTGTTTAGTGTTAGTAGAATATTGTGTTTTATAAATATAAAACTTGACTAATGCGTAAAATGAACCTAAAATGACAACAAAAATATAGTATGCTTAACGCACACCAGGGACGATGTGTGCAGTTTCGAGCAATGTGACCCGGAATGCCGCAATTGAAGCATGTTTGTCTCTTCACGTATAAGGCATTCTGATAAGTTTGATTTGCTCTTGCAGGCCTCGAATGATGAATTGCTCCTTTCTGTGTTGATTTCCTTGCACATTTCTTGCAGACGAGCATGAATTTGGATGTCTATACTTATCGTTTGCAAGGGCCTTCTGCTATGGTGATTTCTTTTGATTCTTCTTGTTTGGCTTAGACTACAAGTCATGTTCTGAAATCTCACCAACCTTCTCAAAAGCTTTGTTAGCATGGTCAAATGCATATTTCTCATATTTGTCATTACTGACCGGCTTAACAAAATAATTTTTCACATCACGAGCCTTTTGAGGACTATTGTTGCCCATAGATGATTTCAGAGAGCATGAACGTCTTTGACGTTTGAACTTCGGCTTTCTTCATCTCCGATTTGCTTGTTTCAGCTATTGTTGCATGATCTTAACCTTTACATCACTAACAGAAGGTTCAGATTGTCCGTTTTACGCACTTATAGCCTTTGTCATGCCAGTCTTCACTTCATCAGCTACAATCGAAGGGTTGTGGTTTATCAAGTGAAAGACCAGACACTTCAGCTGAATAATTAGAAGAGTCACCAGTACAATATGCAATTGACACCTTTTTCTACACATGAAGTAGAAGCGTCATTATTGTTCACACATTTTTGCGTCATTTTAACATTTTATAGGTTTAGCAGACTCTCGTGTGTCAGATGTATAATCACTGGGTTTGCCATACACTATATGTTGTGCTCTCTCAAGCTCTTCCTTGGTTTCAGGCATTCTCGTGTAATTGTGATTATATGGTGGGGTAACCTGATTGAATCCCAAGTCCTTCCCCTTTTTTCCTTTGTATGCCAGCTGCACATTGCACACTTCTTGAACTACCTTGCTGGATGTATCAAACTTCTTTATGTTTACTTCATTTTGTTGATACTTGCCAGTCAGGAGCTCCAGCTCAGCTCTCACAGACTCAAGTTCCATGTTTTTCACATTGAGTTTGTTTTTAAAATCATGGACCCAACACTACTGTTGATTGAGATCCAAATGAAGCTGAGCGATATATTTCTTTTGTGCTTCAACCTTTTCAGTAAGCAACTTCTTGCTTTATCGAAGGCTGATGCACTGAGCCATTGCATTGTTGTAATCATTTGCCATATTAGAGTTGAGTGCTCTGAGTTGTGCAACCTTATTCCTGCAATGTCCAGTACACAAAAGATAGTTGGCCGTGTCAATGAGCGATTTTGGTTTGTCAGTGTGAGTTTGGGCTTGGGGTGCTAGGCTATTGACTTCAACTTGCTGGGCTTGAGGTTTTTGTTTGGCCACTTCATCAGGATGAGATTCTGTTGATTGTGCATAAAGATCTGGGTTTGATTGTAAATGATCCCATAACCAGGATATAAAAGAGTGTCTGTCATCACCCAAAAAGGTATTCAGCTGGTTACTTTTTCTTCTTTTCGCCTCCCATTTTCAAGCAAACTCATCACATAGTTCGCAACAGGATCCACATTGTAGTTCCCTATGAACTCATTCAGCTTTTCTTTCACTCGATCTCGCAACCTTCCAGCTCCATTTCCAGAGATAATACTTTCAAGACACAGATCACCAGCGCTATTCATGACATTCATGTATTGAGCTTGGGCTACAGACATCTTCAGATAACCAAAACCATACCGGTAAAAATGTTAATAAATGTCTGAAAACTGCTTTTACCAAAATAGACCATTAGACTTGCCTCCAAATTACGAATCCAATGATATATAATGTTCAAGACCTTTTTTTGTCCTAAAAATAAGACGGTTCAATCGGTATAGTCTGTTTTTAAAGTTTGTTTACGGATAATTTTCTGTGCACGAAAACGTTTATTACCGAATATGCAAGCTGACAAAAAGTCCACCCCTTGATTTGGAACAGTGTCTGGTTCGAAATCCTTGGCAGCAATTCGAAACAGTGTATCCGAAATGCTATCCGAAATGGCAATCCAAAATCCTATTCCGAACAGTTATCCGAAATGGCCGTCAGTCAATATGATCCGAAATCAATCTGAAATGCTTGAATATGATCCGAAATTCAAGAATATGATCCGAAATCCTTGAAGATCATCCGAAATCTATCCGAAATTCAAGATTTTTATCCAAAATTTAACAGATTAATCCGAAATTTATCCAAAATATATCCGAAATTCAAACAACTAATCCCAATCTATCTGAAATGCAAAGGATTTATCCGAAATGCAACAGGATGATCCAAAATTTGTTCGAAATGCAAACAGAAGATCCGAAATCCTTGAATATTGATCCGAAATGCTTATTTTTCAATAGAAACGGAACATAATCAATGTGATATCAGATCTGAGCCTGGAAAACAGGTTCAACAGGCTCTGATACCAATTGTAAGTCCCGAAAAACCGGATATCACACAATCACCAAGGATGGGCGGAATCCTAACTTGGCTAGATTTAAGAAAAACCGAAAAGATGAAAGAACACCGAATCAACTTTAACACCTTGCACACGATTCCATTACTATTATTAGCAAAACCGTCTGGTACAAAATGAAAGCTCTCTAGAGGAATCACAAAAGTCTAACCCTAGTGGGTGAAACAACTAGCTTATATACTCTATCAAGCCCATGCCCTCACATGGGCTTCCCATGGGCCTGCCTGGCCCACATGGCCTCTATGACCTATAATGGTCCAAACCTAATACAAACTAACCCAAATAAATCCCAGTTCGCTACCATAGTCTGTTGCGTATATTTGATGCGACAGTCTCACACTTCTAGGACCTCACAACCTTCGCTCCTCCGATGTCCTGGAATTCATCGACCAGAAGATCCTTACTCCCTATGTAGAGGAATTGGTCACCTTTGAAGATCAGTGTATTGGTCATCTAGTCACTTCCCAAATCTTCCTAGAAAAAGCCGTCATTCGCCCATTTGATCCTTTACCAAAGCTGATACAGCTCTGAAAAATGGGTTTGTTTATGGGAATTACCCTTTTTTGATTGGTTTTACCTTTCCTTTCTCACCCTTGGTCAATGAGTTCTTTGAAGTAACCCGGTTAGCTTACTCCCAAACCATGCCATTCCTGTAGAGAATCTTGTTCACTCTTGACAGACTCAACTACACCCATTCCTTATGCCTTACTACTGCTGAGATTGCTAGTGTTTATGAGTTAAGAACCCTACGGATCTTGTCGCTTTACCCTTAGAATCAAACCTGGTCAGTACCCCATTATGCTAAAACCCAAGCATAATGAAAAAGACTGGAAAAGAAGGTTAATATTTGCCTGCGGGGACTCAATTCCAGATGGCTAATCTCTGCCACTCCACTAGATTCGGAAGAGTAGGGTCCCTAAGGATCCTATCCTTATCAAAAGGTATGGTTTTGATTTTTCTGACTTCTTCGTATTTTGTCTCATGTAGCTCTTGATCTTCATATTCGAGCCCCTGAAACCCAAGACATAGACAACAAGATCACAAAGTTACTTAGCTTATCGGACTCAGAACGAAACTTCCAAGTAGATCCTGCTCTCCAAGAAGTCAGCCTCCAGTCTCTAGATTCAAAATCCGTCATGTCTTCAAGTACTTGCAACACTTTGCCTTTTATTTTGATTTTGCATATTTAGGATCCAGACTTTTGGCAATAAGTGCATCATCCCAGCCTACCGGTCGCTTTAATCTCGACAATCTCCTCAACCTCGCCGAAGAAGGACCTGTGACACCCGACTATTTTTAATCTGTGCCGTATTAGTGTGACACATGTTATCAATGAATAAAGGCAATATTTTATTTAATTTGGTGTTAATTGATGATATTTGATGTGTTGGTAAATCCAAACTTTGTTAAAAGTTATGTTGGCAAAAAACAAGATATACGCTTATCGTATAACGAACAAAATGCGAAACAAACGCCGGTGACCGCCCGAATAATGTTAAAATCCTAAAAATATTTAGTTATGATTATAATGCTATTTTAATCATATCCATGAGGAAAAATTTAGTAAAACTCTTAAAAACACTATTTTACGAATTTAAGCGCGTACTGTGCGATACCGTGCGTATGTTACAAAATATATATGACGAAGCCAGTCAAGGAAAGTAATACATTTTCAACAATATAATGGCGAGTTATTTTTATAGAATGATAAAAATAAATTTAAACGCCTTAAAACGCGAGATAAAATACCTAGTAGTCAGTTAAATACATGTATATAACTAAAATATATATATATATATATATATAAAATTGTATGTATATATGGTGTATGTGTGTGCATATAGGTGGCGGCCTAAAAGGGTGCCCACATTTTCTCTTTAGTTCATCTTTTTTCTTAGCTCTAAAACAGAACATGGGGTCCCAAAGGAACAAAAAAATTGTTTTGTGGATACCAGGTTTCGAACCTAGTATCTCACATATACTATTAGTAGTGCTAAGCCGTTTGAGCT
Source organism: Scalesia atractyloides (assembly GCA_947069175.1). Taxonomy (NCBI): domain Eukaryota; kingdom Viridiplantae; phylum Streptophyta; class Magnoliopsida; order Asterales; family Asteraceae; genus Scalesia; species Scalesia atractyloides. The sequence continues at coordinate 27,141,622 of CAMTDV010000024.1, forward strand.
GTATCAACGTTTTTATTTTTTTTGTCCTGTATGTATTTTATTTGTACATATAAAACAAAAATATTTTCTTTTGGACCCCTAAAAGGTTTGGGCCAGAGTGGTGGCATACCCTGCACGTCCTCTGGGCAGGCCCTGGCTATGGTATTCTGGCGGTGGAGATACGGTCTTAGGTTTAACACTGAGCAACACCGCCATATCTGTCCAATCAATAGAAGACAAAGAGTATACCAACAATACTAACAATACATCAATATGTTGCAAATTTATAGTCTCATAAAACATAAATAACTATAACCAAAGTTTATGCATAGAGTACCATTAACAATGCAACAATATATTGCAAATTTATATAAATATAATATATAATATATAATATATAATATATAATATTATTATAATATAATATAATTATATTTTAGTGCATATATGTTGAAAATTTATAGTATTATAATTATAATATCTATACATCCTCTAATAATAAACATATTTAGAGGTCACATGAACCTTTTCTAGACATCATTTTCACACATGGCAAAAAATTTTGGTTATATTTAACACATGGCATGATTATGGCCTTTTATTTTACACATCCAAAATCAATACAATTTTAGGACTCGGGATCCGTTAAAGCCAATATTTATAAAAGCCTTAAAACACGGTACATGTTCTTCTTTCATACAACAAACTAGGGTTTCACACAATTCTCTCTCGCTTTCGTCTCTGCCGACAATCAAACCTCTTCAAATTAGATCTCAAATCAAGGTTAGATTACGGATCTCCTATCTTCACTTTTCATCTCACTCTAGGGTTTCAGCGTCTTCTCCAAGCTATCATTCTCAATCTCCTGCAACTTCAATCGTATTTCTGCCTCTCCTCCATCCCTAAATCGCATCACTCAAGATCTCAAATCTTCATCAACCAGGTACCACTCCCTCTTTTATCTATCTCATCTCGCATCTAAATCGCATCACTCAAGATCTCTGCTCTATTCAGATCTTAACAGATGTTCATATCAATGCTCCGAATCAAGGTTAGATTATCAATAATTTCCATTAAACATACCGATTTTATCATTCTGTAAGTGTCAATCTTTGTTTTTATTGTTCACTCATTCGATCTTCATGCGTTTTTACTTAGGGTTTCTTGATATTCGCTATGTTTACTTCTTTTACACATTAATGTCATCTGAAATGGTATGATTCTGATGGTATGAATTAAGCGAGTTCGAAGAAAAGGTAAGTTTAGGGTTTGTAATTTTACGCTTTAAGTATATTTTTTTTGTGGTTCGGTTTAAGACTCTTTAAGTATAAAGATTTTTATGTTTCATTGTCTAATTTTACGCTTTACAGTAATATTCTAAGGATTTCTTTAATAACCGTTAAGATGTTGTAACTTTTATCCATTTGGATTGGATGAGCGTCAAACCATTTGATGTGTTTCTTTAGTAGTATATCTTTTACTTCAACTCATATCACCCGTTAAAGACATAAATGTATCAAAATTTCACCTATAATCTTCTATCACTCATTGATGGTTGATCTGTCAACATTAAAAAGGCAATATTTTATTTTTTTTGAACATGATTTCATTGGGCTCACGTATGACAGGGCAAACTGATGCTTGAAGGTACCACAAGAGCCAACTTTAAATAGCTTAATCTCTACATGAATTGGATTATTACTTTATATTTGCTCTATGTGTTCAAGAGACTTAGGATACAAGAGACTTCAATCCTAATGCTTTTAAGGTAGCAAGTATCAGGATTTTCTTATTTAGTGTTGGTTGTTTCTTACTAAAGTTTTACTGCCATTTTGTTTATTGAATTAGAGTAGAATTTTCCTTTTAAACAATAGATTCCTTACGTTTAAACTAATTATTTGATTTGTCTGAGAGAATGACAAAACTTCTTTTACTCTGCAGGTGTCCTTTTATTTACAAGCATTTTGTAAATATGCTCTTTTGGTGGTATGGTAAACAGTAATTTTTTCATTTATTTTTATGACATAAAAGGTTTTGTGCAATATAAATACATGGTAGAACCTTTCAACTGTTCAACGGATTCGTCTCGCAACTCACTGTAACTACGTTCATTACATTCATAGTAACGAGTCTTTAATGATATACAGATTTTAAGTTTTCTTATAATAATTATCTAAATGAAGTCTTATAGGTGGATCCTGGTGGTTGTAACTACCGATAGATTACTCAATTTCGGGTTGAAGAGAAGATTATAATGACAAGAGCAAGATTGTGTCAAAGAAGGGGAATTTGTGAAAATATATATATCACCACTTGGGTATGTCATTTTGTCTTTAAAGTCCAGCACTTCAAGTTGTTCATTTGATAACATAAGATAGCTATATTCTTTGATTTTTATAAACTTTTAAATGTGGAGATAAGGTCTGCCAAACAGGCATGGGAAGAAGTCTACAATGTGTATAAACTAGGTATTCAGATAGTGGGTCAAATAAAACATCGATTGTGTCAGCCCCGTGCTTTTCTTTTCAAAGTTCTTGAAGATAAGGTTGGCATTAAATGTACGCTTTTGGTGGTAACTTTAAGTCTCCATTTTCTATTTTTAATCAGTTTTAAGAATTTTATTTGTTTTGTTTGGTCACTAGGGTTTTCCCAATTGAAGGAAAACTGGAAAGGATAGATTAACCCATGCATGTTCATGTTATAGTGGACATGAATCCTAATGAATTATTGGCTGACATACTGAGGTATCCAGAAATCTTTTAGGCTTTGGAAAGGTGCATTATTTTAGTTATTTGATGTGTAATTGTTTAGAAAGCCTACTCGGTTTTTTTATTGTTTTTGTAAGTTATTCATTACTATGTAAGTTTTGTTCTTAGAATCCTGGCTGTTACTTGGGAGCTTCAGAGGATATGTGGGAAGGAATAAGGAAAAAATGTGTCATAGAGAGGTGACTTGGTCAAGGTACGACATGTTTCATGCATGGTTTTATGCTTTTGTATATTATTTTAAGTTTTAATTAAGACGATTATATTTGGTATTTTTGTTGTTTTAGTTTGTATTTGATTCCTGATCGAGCTAACATTTAGAATTATCATTAAACTAAAATTATGTTTTTAAACTCTTATAACACCCTCTCTTACTCAAGATATCCTCGATGAAAACAAAACTTCAGGTTGTAATGTTCTATATGATATTCTTCTAAGTACTTACAGTTTCTGTAACTTTTATTTTTCCTCTATGAACATTCAACAGAAATATAAAAGTTACAACACAACAAGAGGGTAGAGGTGGTAGTTTCGGCTTGCTTATGAATGAGTTTATTTGAATTGTGTTTTGGGTCAAATGAAAACCTTTAGCTGAAAGGGGAACACGTCAAACGGGTTCAAAATCTCTCAAAGTTCATCTTTAATGCTTACAACCTCCTAAATATTTATCATTCAAGGATGAGATTGTAATTGACTTTTTTAATCATAATTAACACGATGATTGCTTAACCTGGCCTGCCCGACAGTCGACCCGTTTTAACCCCTTACTCAAACCATCCATCTTGCCACATCTACAAGGTAGTATGGACTTTCATATGAGAGTATAGATTAAAAAAATTAATTGCTACTGGACTGAGCAGTTAACGCAGACACCAGAAGCTCATTCAAAGGTTTGGGAAACAATAAGGTAATTTTTTATACATCAACCAACTCTACGACTGCTGTAAATATCATGCATTTTACATATTTTTTTTATCATTTTTATCGGTACAACTTGGTTAATCTTAGTTTATTGTGGTGGCATGCATAAAATTATCTCAATATGATATAATATTATCATTTTTTTAACTAAATATTGATATGTATTGGTTTCTTTTTATTTTTACATTCCACATAATATGGCTCTTTTTTTAAACAAATAATGTGTTCCAAGATAGGACCCATAGAGACTAAAATTGAAGTTCTTAGTTGCACAAAGAAACATTAAGAACTCAACTGGAGGTAACAATCAAATCAAACTCATTTTATTCGTAAAAAGATACAAGGAGTTGTTAAGAGTGATTTTTTTTTTATTTTTTTTGCAGCTTGATGGTATGAAGATATTGGGCACTTAGAATCAAGTGATGCTAACGACACTTAGTGTAGGTGTCGTGAAAGCAATGAGTAACCAATTGCTGCTTATATGCTTATCTATTGTAAGATACTGGTTAAGTTTTATAATATTAATAATTTGAGGGTTCTAATTTTGTGTAATTGTATGCCAGACTATTGTTTTTTGTCATTTAAATGAAATTATTTCATGTTTTGGGTTGATGATTTTGAAGATACAAAACGAATGGAAAAAAATAAAATAAATATTATTATTCCTATATTAAAAATCCATTAATATGTTGATACGGAAAAAATGCATATAAATTTTCCTATTTCATCCGTATTTAGTAAAATTTATAATTGTATTCTGATAAATTATAGAACAAATCACCTTACAATGGATCCTGTTTCTAATCTTCAACTTTACTTTTTGTGAAATAACCGGTAATGAGATATTGAGGTTCTTGAAGGTTGTGAAGATTTTGGAGGTGATGTGCAGAAGATTATCTATGTGATGTGTTGTTTTGGTAATATTTTAATAACTACATGATACAATTTCTTTGTGATTAGTATAAACGTAATTTTATTTTAAAAAAAAACGCGAAATTTACGGGTATTAGTGCTAGTAATATAATAAATATAATTACAATTATATATCTATACATATAAATAAAAATGAACGTGTAAGTTAATCAGCCTCCCATCTTTGATTTTTACTCAATATAGTTGACACATGTCATAGTGAAAGGTATTATGTTTTTTTTTTTTTTTTAATTTCAATTCAATTCAATACGCTAATCTCAGTTGCTTTTTTTCATCTACATTCTCACAACAAATGCATGACAATCTGAATTTCGATATCCGAAGAACTCGAAGCACGAACTCACACCGAAGAAGGTCAAACTGAAAACGCAGCACCAATGGATTTTGTTTCAGGATAAAACACCTCTGCTTCCTGGTATTTCTTTCATGCCCCCCTAATTTTGTTGCTTTTACGCTTTAATCATTAAATCCGCTCATGAATCATCTGATTTTTTGTGAATTTTAATCTAAGATATTCCTTAGGGTTCTTCGTTGTTAATATAATAATGTTTTTGTTTATTAGTTACTGATGACAGTGTGTATTGTTTTGAAATCAAGTGATAAGAATTGGTGATTGGGTTTGGTGGTATTTGTGTATTTCAGAGGAAATTATGTTTTTGTTTGAATAGTTGGTACTTGGTACTTAAATTGTGCGTATTTTAGGGTTTCATATATATTCAACTTATAAATTGAAATCTGTTAGTTCTGGTTTTTTTTTAATGCAAATAGAACAATCTTAGATAGAACATTGTGTTCTTTACAATCTTAAATAGAACAATCGTGTGCTTCTCATGAATTTTTGATCATGAAACGGGTCAATTCAGGTATGTTATTGTGGTAACGTGCCAAACAAATAAAGTACTAAAAGATCATCTAAAATGAAACGGGTCAGACACGTTAGATGAACACGATCAGTCGGAATTCGCCTATTATCGATCTTCATCTTTTAATACAACGCACTTACATGATGATAACAAAAAAGTGTTTGTATGCAGCGTTGTTGGTTTCTAGATATAAGTATCAATTTTGTTTGTTCGACATCCATTTCGATCAACATATATGCTATATTAGTGTTGGAGAAATATTGCTCCCTTGATATAGTTGAACGGTGTAAAGCAGAACATACGGTTTATAGTTGCAGTGCACTTTTTATGATAATAAGGTTAGAAGATAATATGTTTGTTCGTATTCCTGTAATGATAAGTGTTTTGGTGTTTCCGTTTTACTCTTAATATTTGTATCATTATTAATCCTAATATTTGTATCATTATTAATCCTATGATACGATAAGTCTTTGGTGTTTTCCCTTTTACTTTTAGTATTGGATCATTATTAATCCTATGATACGATAAGTTCTTTGGTGTTTTCCCTTTTACTTTTAATATTGGATCATTATTAATCCTATGATGATTATTATTATTGGATAATTACTTTTTGAGTAAATTATAAAATTCGTCCTTTATGTTTACACCCGATTACAAAGTGTGTCCTTTATCTTTAAAGTTGACAGGAATCATACTTGATGTTCCTAAAATCTTACACGTTGTGTCCTTTAACCCTAACTCAGTTAATTTTAATGGTTAAATCTAACTAAATGAGGGCAAATTAGTCTTTTTAGCCCTTTATTTATATTAATCAATTTATATATTTTACTCATTTATGAGTCTCTCTCTTTCTTCCATCTCTCTCACACACACACTCACCACCACCATCACCTGACCTAACCACCACGACCTACCACATCCACCTGCCACCATCAACCTCTCCCACGCAACCATCACATAAGCACTGCAGCCATCACACCATTACCTACTTTGTCTACATTCTTTTATCAAGGAAAATACAATTAACACAAATAATCAACATAAGCACTGCAGCCATCACACCATTACCCAAACTTGTGATCTCACACAAATAATCAAAAGAATTTGGGAACTGTGCACTCTAATTCACCAAAAAGGTCTGCGTCCAAAAAAAAACCTCCCCGACCTATTGTTTCTTTCTTTTAAAACGGAGGGCCATTTTCATTTTATTTTTCAGATATGTTTTCAGATCTAAGCATAGAGAAGAAGAGAGAGAGAGAATGGGATGGACATGGGTTCTTGGTCGCCGGTGGTGGTGCGGGGTGGTGCTTCACCGGGGAAGAAGATCATCAGGGGCGGTGGTATAGGTTCAAATGGTGGGGGTGGCCAGGGCAGACGGATCTTCATCGGAGAAGAAGACAGGGATTTTTAGAGAGAAAGACAAAAGAGAGTTTAGAGAGTAGGTGAGGGGATTTTGTATATTTATATTTTTTTTACTTTTATTCATTTAAATGTAAGAGTCAGGATACAATAAGGAAGTTTTTATATATAAGGATAGGAAGTAATCTCGTCTGTCAAATTGCACTACAAACGGCCAAGATTAAAATTTAATAAAAAACTCTCATTTAAACACGCGGTCCGGGCTTTGAAGGGTATTATCGTCAAATTCAACTACAATCGCTTTGAATCTACAGAGAAAACTTGTGAAGAAGTTCATTACGTTTTACATCCGATTGAAAAAAACACACACAAGATTGAAATTAGTGATAATCAAAATCCGTTGAAGTTCATAGCATCTTCGAGAGATAATTTGAAGGTTTACCTTCGAATTACTGATAAGAAATACGTATTGCAAAACCCTAAATCATCAAAAAAGCAACGACAAACTTCAGATAAGAAAACAACGATCAACAACCAAAAAATACAGAAAAATCAACAACGAGAGAACACACTGGTAGAAAACGAAAAGAATTTCTGATAATGGTATATATTTATGCTTTTTAAACTTTAAACTGTATTCATGTTACGTTTTATGAATTAGAAATAGTCTACTACTAACTGTTGCAACTGTTAACCATTATGTTTTAATTTACAACTGTTGTTTCTATTGTATATGCAGTGCATAGTAAGTGTTGCTGTTAAGTATTGCGTTTTATATTAAACATTGAGCTACCCCTACTTTTATCTTAAAATTGTTAACAATTGCGTTTTATATTAAACTGTAACCTAATAATTTCAAGTGTGTTATAATTGTTATAATTTTTGTAAGTTTTGCTGTTAAGTATTGCGTTTTATATTAAAACATTGAGCTACCCCTACTTTTTATCTTAAAATTGTTAACAATTGCGTTTTATATTAAACTGTTACCTAATAATTTCAAGGGTGTTATAATTGTTATAATTTTTGAAAGATTTGCTGTTAAGTATTGCGTTTTATATTAAAACATTGAGCTACCTCTACTTTTTATCTTAAACTTTAAACTGTATTCATGTTACGTTTTATGAATTAGAAATAGCCTACTACTAACTATTGCAACTGTTAACCATTATGTTTTAATTTACAACTGTTGTTACCTATTGTATATGCAGTGCATAGTAAGTGTTGCTGTTAAGTATTGCGTTTTATATTAAAACATTGAGCTACCCCTACTTTTATCTTAAAACTGTTAACAATTGCGTTTATATTATACTGTAACCTAATAATTTCAAGTGTGTTATAATTGTTATAATTTTGTAAGTGTTGCTGTTAAGTATTGCGTTTTATATTAAAACAATTGAGCTAATTGTTAACAATTGCGTTTTATATTAAACTGTTACCTAATAATTTCAAGGGTGTTATAATTGTTATAATTTTTGAAAGGTTTGCTGTTAAGTATTGCGTTTTATATTAAAACATTGAGCTACCTCTACTTTTTATCTTAAATTGTTAATAAATGCGTTTTATATTAAACTGTAACCTAATAATTTCAAGGGTGTTATAAATGTTATAATTTTAGTAAGGTTGCTGTTAACTATTGCTTTTTACTAACTTTTTGTATTATTATTATCTTTAAGATAAAAAGCAACAAGAACAAATGAAAAGGAGAAGAAAAAGAAAGTTATAGTTTCTGCATAATTCTGAAGAACAAGAAATAAATTCTGGTAACATAAATCACAGAAAAACATTATTTCATAATCCAAAATATTTGTAGTTTTTAATACCCTACACTTCTCAGATGATGATTTTGTTGATCCCCCACCAAGAGTGAAAACAAGGAGATCATTGAAGATACACAAAGCCCCAGAACAACCATATTACGAATACGATGGAAGTAAAATCACCATAAGATGTGCAGTCAATAATCTCTCAACTTATATCAATACTTTGTCAAAAAATCAAAAGAAAATTGTGAGAGAAATAGGCTTTGGCAGTGCACTATCCATGAACTTGCATTCAGTTCCTCGGAAATTTGGATATTGGCTTGTGAATAACTATGATGCTAAAAATGATATGATAAATACTGGAGAAGAAAAGATTAAGATAACTGATTTGATTCAAAAGGTATTTCAAATACCAAATGGCAAAATAAAGATTGAGGAAAAAAAGAGGCCCAAAGATACAGACCTTATAATAAGATTCTGGCAGGGACAATTCAGTAAGAAACTTCTGAAGAAATTGTACATTGGGAATCTGATTAAAATTTTAAAGACTAGAAATGAGCTTGGATGAATGTTCAAACTGAACTTCTTGGTTATATTTTGTACCGTCATGGCAGAGGCAATGCAAAGCAGTAATGTAAACCAAAGGTTTTTGCCTTCAATGAAAAGTAATATAAATGTCCAAGATTTTAGTTGGTGTGAATATATGCTGAATTGTTTACGGCGTTCAAGAAAACGATGGCCTGGAGGTGACAAGACCTTCTGTGGACCTATTGCAATGCTAGCGGTATGAAATCTGATCTTAATTTTATCATAAAACGCAATATATAGTCATTTTTAATGATATCTTTATTCCCAACACGCAATAATTACTTAATCCCATAATATAAAAGTTGAATAATGGTGAATAATATCTTTATAAAACGCAATGATTTATACAGATTCTATATGCTTACAAAAAAACAAGGATTTTAGTTTTTGTTAAATCCTAAATACTTTATCTCATAAAACGCAATATATAGTCATTGTTATTTGTTATCTATCTTTATATCATAAAACGCAATGTATAGTCAATTTTAATGATATCTTTACTTTCTAACAAGCAATAATTAATTAATGCCCATAAGATAAAAGTTGAATAAGGGGTGAATAATATCTTTATAAAACGCAATGATTTATACAGATCCTATATGCTTACAAAAAACAAGGATTTGGGGATAATGAAGAAGAATTCTCTCTGGATATGGTTAACTCTACAACTTTACAAGAATTTGAAGATGAATTAGAAATCGCTGCACAAAATGAAGGTAGGGTACTTGTAAAACAGAAAAATGTGGCGAAGAAAAAATCAAAGAAGAAAGAACAGGAAGCAGAAGAGGAAATGGAATATTATGTTTATCCATATGAATCCGAAAATGAAAATGAAGAAATTTTTTATGTTGAAGAAAACAATGATGATGATGATGACATGATGATGAAAACAGAATGAACGCAACCAAAACAGCCAACCAGAGTTTGTTGAAGCAGAAGAACAAAACCTCTTACTAACTGCTACTCCTGTTTCTGATGATGAAGAAAACAATGATGATATGATGATGATATGATGATGATGAACAGAATGAACGCAACCAAAACAACCAACCAGAGTTTGTTGAAGCAGAAGAAGAAAACATCTTACTAACTGCTGCTGTTAATTGGATTGCACTTGAAGATAGTCAAAAAAACCCAACATAACCCCAATGACAATGAAAAAGCACCAACAGAAAGTGAAGGATCATGGGGACGTTTCTTCGAAAAACCTTCAGAGGGAAATAAAGAAAAACTGTGGGTGACAGTCAATGTCGGTTGCGTAATTTCATACCATCACAAATGCATATTGAAACAACAAAAGGTCTTTCTGAAATGAATTCAACAAGAATTGGTGATGAAATTCTAATAAGGAAGAAGGTGAAAAACAAAATGAGCAGCATATTAGCATATTGTGTCAACCTTAGATGATCATTTCAAAAGCTTCGAAGAATCAGTCAAACAATCCAATCATATATAGATGACGTTATTGAACAATATCCAAACAGTGAAATTGTTAATAACAAAGTTAATGAATGGTCATTATTCTGGAGAAATTGAACAACCTAGCTCAAAAGCGTAACCAAGTTACCTCTGATTCAAGAATGATTGAAACTCAAAGTGATCAACAAACACCATCATGCTACTTAAATTTAAACGAAAGCCAAAATGAAGAAAGAGAACAAGATATGCTAAATCCTACATCATCTGCAAAACGCAATGAAGATACTACAGCTGTGGTCCAAAGCTCATGTCCTGAAAAAACAAAGGAGAATCCATCAAGTATTGAAAAACGCAATGAAACATCACCATTTAGTGAAGAAACTCCATCAATCATTACGGAGATGATACAGAAAACAGATGAAGCAGAGAGAATATCAAAACAAAAATCAATTGAAAATTATGCGAGACCATCATTTGATTTTAAAATTTCTCAAATTTCAAATGAGATAGAAACAGCAGTGGATGAGAATGCAAATCAAAAGGATGCATCAAGCAAAGAAGTTGAAACAAGTATTCAAATTACAGGAATACAAACAATGCTTGATAGAATTGATGAGAATGTGACTGAAAAGGAAGTCAATGATGTTATTGGAAGCACATCATTCCTCAACCCAGAAGAAAAAAATTATGAAGCAAAATCAATTGATGAAAAAGAACAAACGACGGAAATCAATAAAACAGAAGAGATAATTACAAAGATAGTGCGATCAGAACGTCAGAAAAATGTAGGCGAAGCGTTATGTTCACCATACTATCAAAGAAAAGTAGAAATGAATGATGGTAGAACAAAGATTGAAAACAACATATCTGGATATGCATTCAATGCAGTAGGCGACATGATGTACGAAAACTTTTATATTTAAAAAGTCAAACACAAAAGAAAAATCATATATAATTCAATTGTTATAATTTTTTTTTGCAGGGATACTCTCTTTTTGATAATCGATCATGTATCTTTGCCAAGATGGGCTGTCGAAACAATGAAGCCAGGATTATACATTACAGGAGAAGTAATAAATTCTTGGCTTATATCTTGAACGAAGAAGAAAAAAGAAGATCAAAAGACAAATTAAAAGCAAGATTTTTCTGTAAAATTCAGATGTTGGTAAGATCTCTAAAACGCAATTACTCTGTTTTATTTTGTTCTTTATTTTGTATGAAGTTATTATATCTTTTGGTGGTTCATATAATCTAAATATTGATGTATAAAATGCAATAACTTTAATACTAATGTTTGTTGATATAATTTATCTAAAACGCAATAAAGTTTTAATTTCCTTATTTTAATGCAAGCTTACACATTGGATAAAACTGCAAAAGAGATGTTAGAAGAGTTCACAGAAAATATGACAAAAATTCTAAAAGGTTCAAAGATAAAAAGCATCGATGATTTTGATCTTATCCTTGTGCCAATACTCTATTGAGAGCATTTCTATGTGATGTCTTTCAATCTTTATGATCAAGAAATAAATATCATTGACAACAGTGCAGCAGATGTTTTAAGTTCTGAGAAATATGGCAATGTGCCTCTGAAAACAGTAAGTTATGCTTTTAAAACGCAATATAAGCAAACTAATGTTTATTAACCTGAAATTTTAATTTATTTTTCTGTAGAGGAATGCTTTGGTTGCTTACCTTAAATCAGTTAAACATCCAAAAGCAAATAATTTGAAGAACATAAGGGCTAAAAGAATGGAGCTGAGTTGGAGAACAAAGGATAACTCAATCGACTGTGGTATATTCTGTATGCGTCATATGGAAAGTTATGAGGGTGAAAGTGTGGATAAATGGAACTGTGGATTTAACAAAGAATATGATGAAACCCAAGAAAATATCAAGAAACCAAGGGGACCTATGAACAAACAGACTGCACAACTTGAGAATTTAAGGCGAAAGTATATCGCAAAGATACTATTGCACAATCTAAATGAATGCAGAGATTATCTTATTGAAGATTCAAAGAAGTATTGCAGCCTCAGTCCACAACTTAAAAAAATAGACTATGACACTAGTTTAGAAAGGATTAAGAGCAGGCTTGACAGTGTTGGTTTATAAACTTGATGTTCTAATACTTTGTTACAATATAACGCAATACATTATCTTGTTATTAATATTTGATGATATAGCTTGTTATTTTAAAACGCAATCTTTTGTTTATAATACAACCTGTCTTATACTTTGTTGTTATAAAACGCAATGGAATGTCTGTTATGTATTCATGTGTTAACTAATAAAACGCCATGATTATACAAAATTAATAAAACACAATGATTATTTTTTGATCCCTATAAAAAATAAAAAGAACTAATAAAAAAAGTAATTTAAAAATAAAACGCAATAAGAAAGACAAAACAACAATGTAGTTATAAAAAAAATGATTGTTATCAATGAAAATTAAAAAAGCCTTATAGATTCCTGACAAAGAGAATAAATATCATTACTACTTGTTTTATTCAATAAGGTAAACTACCTCATTACTACTACTACCTACTTCTACAACCACCACATTTAATACCTATTATATAAGAACCAGAAACCCTAAATTATATTCACAGCCTTCACATACAAAAAACCCAACAGAAACACACAAATGGCTAATCAAGAATTGTCAGTTTGGTGGTTTTAAAGAGGAAATTTCATACTACAATATCTTGATGGCCACAAAATAAGATATCATTCCATAGCATCAGTACTAGAAAACTGCAACGAAAATGTATTGAGAAAAATGAATGAGCTAGAAATACCACCAGCATGTTACAGAGAAGAAACAAAACAACTATTCAAAATTCTGAACAAAAGGTATGGAAATCCAAATGAAATGGTGATTGAAAATCCAAAAATTATATCTTAGGAGTTCATTGATGACAGTTTCAAGGTTGCAGTAACTTGGGATGATGGAAAAGTTGATCTATTCAACCCCAAAGACATATCTTCCTGTGATGATTTAATTTTAATAAAGCAATTATCTGACATTCCAATCATCAACAACTCTGGAAGCAAATTTGCAGAGAGACTTCAGAGTGCAGTGATTTCACAGGTGGAACTATGGACTCAATCTGAAATTGATGAAGAAATCCCAGATGGAAGCTTAGGATTTTCATCTGAAAAGAGACCAACTTTGATCCATAATGTTGATTGTTGATTTCCAGTAACTGTGGTTTGGTAATTTATCTTTCTGTGGTTGTTGTTTTTATTTCCTTGTTGAATGCTAATGGTGGTAGTATGGTACTATAGATGATAACAGTAATTTTGAGGTTTGTATGGATGGTGAACAGGTGTTGGTGGTTTTTATGTTCGTCATCTTTCATGTAACTTTTATCATCTCATCTATAAATATAATGTTTAAATAATCTTTTGCTTTTTATAAACGCAATAAATACTATGCATTGTTCTAAGAATCATTTAAAGTATTGATTCATACCTAAAACGCAATAGTTAAGCTTAAATAATTGAAGGTATAATAAAACCAATAAATACTAAGCATTGTTCATAAGGAAACATTTCAAAATATTTATTCATACCAAAAACGCAATAGTACAAAATAAGCTGAATATAATTGAAGGTATAATAAAACTCAATATAAAAACAAGACCTGCTTTATTAGAATTTAAATTTTTCGATACAAAATTTATTAAAAAAGAAAAAAAAACAAACGATGGAAAGTTACATTGTTTTAATCTCCTTACATGTTCGACTGTTGTGTCCTTTACCACCACATACACGATACGACTTCTGGATCTTTGAGGATTTTGAATTGCAATTTCACGATTAGTCTTTAACCTTTTCTGTACACCACATCCTTTTGTCCTTGTTTTGATCGGAACACGAATCGATAGAATTGGAATTTTCAATATTACCACCAATATCAGCAAACCTATCTTTACGACTAGGCGGTGGCCAACAACCATAACCTCATCTGCTTTATCCTTATAACTTTTGATATATTCTCTGTACCGACACAATTCATCTAAATCACCAACCAACTTATTAAGAACATATTCATTTGCTACAATGATTTCTCTAAAAACTCTATCAATTTCACTACTCCTACCAATCTCATCAAACCGAATATTACAATCAATCGATCTGTTTGAAACAACCTCTCTCATCCATCTTCTGAGAACATATCTTCTTGGAAACTCATTAATATTATCAAACCTTAGAACATAAAAGATATGGCGGCCACAATACTCCAAATTGTTCAAACCGTTTGCATGTACAACATACATTTATACCATCTTCTTGTATACTATATTCAACCTATAATAAGATAATAAAAAAGTATATAAAATGACAGAGATGTAATATAAAACGGAATAAATTGTCTCAAATATAATAACAGAGATTTAATAATGATAAAGCGCAATAAACATTGTGATAAAATTAAGTTACTTTTAAAAGTTTTAATAAATAAATAATTTTACCTAATACATAAAACGCAATATTGTTTTATATTATACCTTGAATAATGAAGTGCATGGCTGATTAAAATCCTTTATCTGAAAAAATTGAACATCACCAACTGTATCATGAATCTTTGACATACATTTTGTAATGGCACCATCAATTTCCTTCTGAACATCTTCAAAAATTGTTTTGGTATATATTTCCGAAGCTTGTTTCTCTAATATGAAGTCACTCCAAATCTTAGACTGAATATACCTGGTATCATGATCATTTATCCTATGTTCATTCCTTTGAAATTCCATTGCGGTTTCAAAATGAGTGAAAAATTCAACAAGGGTACACATTGGATTACAAAACTGTCCAAAAAAGTAATTCTCACTTTCACATCTAGATGTAGTACGCATAAGACCAGCCAAATTCTCTCCACGGTAATAAGAGGGTATCCAATCAAATCGAAGATCATACATAGTCTTTAACCATTCATGATTTTCTAATCCAAATGTAGACATTATTGAATGCCACTCGCTTTCAAAATCTTCTGGAATAATATTATCATTCCAAACCACATGAGTCATTCTTGTATTGAAGTCAATGTTAGACGACAAAACAGGACAACCTGAATAAAAAGCAATAAAATAATTTAATAAAAAAAAGATAAAACGCATTATGTAAAATTGGGTCTGGAATGTAGTTTGTATAATACTTTAATTTATAAAATTTGTAGATTATTAGATAATATACTATAACGTAATAATATGCATTTGAATTAAAAAAGATTCTTCATAAAACGCAATGTGATACCTTTGTCTTCAATTTCTCCCATATATGCCACATACATAGCCTATGCCTAGTTTTGGAAGAACATCGGTAATAGCTCTCTTCATTGCAGCATCTTGATCAGTAACAACAACTTTAGGCTCATTTTCAAAAGCATTAACAAAAGAACTTAAAAGCCAACGATAAGAATCTGCAGTTTAGAACCAAGTAATGCACCACCAAATGTAACATTCCTAAAATGATTATCAATCCCAGTAAATGGTACAAAAACCCAAATCATATCTACAAAAAAATAGGTAGTGGATTAGAAATCATTAAAAAAAGTTGATATAAACGCAATAAGTTAAAAAAAGCTTACTTGTTGGATTTGTAAGTAGCATCAAAACCTACTATATCACCAAATACTGCATAATTTCTTTTTGAATGCTCATCAGCCCAAAAAAGCCCTTTCAATCTATTATCTTCGCTAATAACATAATCACATGTATACCCAAGAGTATATTCTTTCTTCCTAATAAGACGCCTAACTACCATTTCTGCATCATACTCACCAATGTGAAGATTCAAATCTCTTCTATAGCTCTTACAATCAACTTTAGTAGCACCAACTTGACCAAAACCACCGTACATAGTTTTCATAATATTGAATGCTCTAACAGGGCCAACATTGATTGCAGATAACCAAGATATAAAACTTTCTTTAACATAATCAATACTTCTGGCTGCAGGCAGGAAATGAACATCTTCATCATCAACAAAAAGATGATTATGTTCTTCTTCAAAAATGTAGATTTTAAACATATTATTGTCTTCTAAAATCAATTTCAAATGAACATTGCATCCAGCTCTTTTTGAACCTCTATTACGTCTAACAATCTTTTTACTATTTTCACCAACAGAACCATAGTCTATTGCTTTGCTAACATTAAATCCTTCTTTTGAACACACAATATACCTAATTTTTACAATTCCACCACTTTTCCAAGAGGTATTTTTTCTTGCAGAAAAACCAGAAGCAAGTGCATATCTCTGATAAAAAGCAAAAGCCTCATCAAAAGATTTAACGCATTCCAACAGAAGGTCTAATGGATTCACTGACTTTAGGTCTGTAAAACTTTCTTCCACTATGTAAGCACACACGTTCTTCCCATTTTGAATTGAAATCTGAAACATTCAATAAATAACTATAAAACACAATACTTCTCATATAATCAACAAATTTTAATTAAAAAACCACAACGGAATAAAATACATATTTATAAACTTCAAATAGAAAATTAATTCATTAGGTAAAACATAAAACGCAATAGTTGTTTAATAAATAAAAATATTAAAAAAACTAAATAAAACGCAATAGATGTTAATAAAACTTTATTATCATGTTGAAAGTGTTAATTCGAACATGTGATTTCGTGATTTCTATTAATAAATAATTTAAGAAACATAAAAAGCAACAAGTTCAGTAAAACGCAACGACTTATAAACATTTAGTTTTCAATAGAACAATGATTAAAATGAACAAATTACTGTTAAATTATTCAACATTAGTAGTTTATCATATCAAAAATCAATAAATTAAAAGAAAAAAAACCAATGTAATTGAATAAATTTGGGCAAAATAACAGAGTCTGCTATGATTAAAGGTAGAATTGACGGTGAACTTACCAACAAAGTCTGCGAAATCCATTAATGATCTCGAATTCTCGTTCGAAACTAGTTTAATGCTTGAAAAAAAGGTTGAATTTACGATCGTTTCGATTTAGGGTTTTGAAATCGCAAATTCTGTTATCCAACTGAAAGTAGAGGTAACAGTATCTGGTATAATATTAGAACGATAATAAGAAGGGGTAAAATGACAAAAATACCCTCGCCTTCTAAATTTAAAAATTATAGATGAACGACTAAGATGACTTCCTATACTTCCTAGCAAAAATAAACTTCATATTTGATCTCACCCTTAAATGTAAATGTAAATAAAAATAAAAGAGTGAAATGACCAACTTCTCCTTCTATGCTTTGCACATGACCCAACTTAACACTTAAACATAACTGAGTTAGGGTTAAAGGACATAAGGTGTAAGATTTTACGAACATTAAGTATGATTCCTGTCAACTTTAAAGACAAAGGACACACTTTGTAATCGGATGTAAACATAGAGGACGAAATCTGTAATTTACTCAGGTTTTTTTTTTTTTGAAAAGGAACAATATATTAGAAGACAAGCCAGCGCGGAACAAAAAACAAAACACTTGCAAGAAATAAAGATCTGGATACGAGCGCACTTGTAAGAAATAAAGATCTGGATACGAGCGCCGCTTCTCCCAGCATATACTCTTGTGCTTGGACCTATTTCTGGTCCACGAGAAAAACTGGGTTCACAATGTCTTCCACCGTGTTTGCTGATGGGATGCGCCTTCCTTTGAACACTTGGCCGTTTCTGGCGCTTTAGATAAACCAAAGAGTAGAGAAAACCAAAGCATAACCCAACTTTATCCTATCTTTCGAATCGGGGTGTGCAGCCACCATGTTGAAGAGGTTGGCCACTGAGCTTGCAGAGTAAAAATCTCTGCTGACCCTTTTATTAGTCAATAAGTTGACCCTTTTATTTGTTCAATTTCATTAATATTAGTTTGTTGATTAGTATTAATATATACGTTTATGTTAAATGGGTTGCATAGATTTGTGTTCACAAGTCACTTTACTCAGGAATTATATGATTGTTTATATATTATTTAGCCATGTTGGTATAATCATCTTTTATAAGACGTGGGGTGTGGTTTGGGAGAATGATTCGGGAAGCTGATGTGGAGCTTGTCCCCGATCGGGTACAACCCCCCCTCCCCCCCCCCCCCCCCCGGCAGCTGTGATCGGTGCAGTCGGTATCTCAGCCCCGATCGTTCCAAAGAGCCACATGAATGTTGGATTTGGACTAGAAGGTGGAAGGGGAATGAAGGGGAACCACACCCCACATATGGGGGTGTAGTGATATGTGGACTAGAAGGTGATGTGAAGCCTAGATGACTATGGGGGAAGGGGGAACCATACCCCATGATCTAACCATTTGTATAGTTAATCAAGATTAAAAAAAAGTAGATTCATATCAATTACGAACAAAATAATA
This sequence comes from Scalesia atractyloides, assembly GCA_947069175.1. Lineage (NCBI taxonomy): Eukaryota > Viridiplantae > Streptophyta > Magnoliopsida > Asterales > Asteraceae > Scalesia > Scalesia atractyloides. Next base: position 27,160,575 of record CAMTDV010000024.1, read on the forward strand.
ATTGCTATCACTACAACATAAAAATCATATCATAAAATTTCTTATATTGGGTTCGTTCATATCATAAAATTTCATATACTGGGTTGATGTGGTACTACTGTTAATATTGTCTTTTGTATAAATATGTAAACATCATTATTATCAATGGTTTTAAAACACTAAAAAATACACTATTAAAAAAACAACCTTGATATTCTTATTATATATCTATTATTAATCAAAAGGAAATTGTTTGATTTTTAATTAAAGATCAATGATTTACAGCATTTAAAATTACTTTACATTTATTACCATTGTAGTTTTATAAAGAAAAAATTAAAATATAAATGTTTTAATGAAGTTTCAAAATAGATTATAATCTTTACATTATTTGCATATATAGTCAAACAATATTCTCCATGTTTCGAACTATTTAAATATATAATGTAACGCTAATTCGTTTCTTAACATATATGAAAAAGGTTGGCGATGGCAATGCATAATTCGAATATACACGATTTTTTTTAAGTAGATGATAGTGTGACAAATAAAACCACAAAGGTTATAAATAAAGAAACATTTTTTGTTTTATAAGTATTAATTATAATTATAATTTTGTATTCTTTTATTTAATGTTCTATGTAGTTTAATTCAAACATCTATTTACAAAATATATTAGTTCAGCCCGTGTATCACACGGGTAACTAACATAGTAATATAATATAATAAAACAACACTTACTATTTTTAATAACAATTAAGAGCATTACTCGAGGGGTTGGTTCCGCTACAAATCATATTTATCCTACAAACCGTAAGAACAGATCCTACCACTTAAAAAAAGTTAAATTAGCACATACCAAAACAACATATACATAAAAGTAGCACTTTTGACTTATATTAGCACATAAAAATTAATTAAGAAAATTGATTTTAGCACATATGTGAATGATATTAGCATTTTTCTTAATCAACACATTGAAAACAAAAAGAAGATCCAAATAAAGAATTAATTGCTTGTTAGCATAATTTTTTTTTAATTAATTGATTTTTTTATATTATATACCAAAGTAACAAATTACAAACAAGTGGCAGGTAAACGAGCAACAAGCTGCGCCGCAACCCCCTTTTGAATTGCAAAACCAATCCTACTAAAGACGAAACGGCCCTTAAAGGTTGAAAGATTACTATTCACAACCTGTTGGACCCTGTTTAGAAATTCCACAGCCTCTGGAGCTAGGGACCCAAATGTATCAAAAGCGAATGGGATAAACACGTGTTGATTCTCTAAACAAGCCTTCTCGTGTTTAGCGACCTTGCCTGATTCCGCCTTTAACGCAGCCTGGCCAGCAACAAACCCATTATCCCTGAGTCCAACAAGAGGGGACACTCCTGTAAGGTCCACACAAGCGTGTTTTCCCCTAGCCCACCCAAACACAAGAATATCAGCTAGCCGAAGAGTAGACCTCCCGTCGAGCGGATCCGTCAGAAAGTTCACCGGAGCCTCCTTTTTCGCCGAAATCCCTGCCCGCTTTAGAACATCATAGAGAGTATCCTTACCAAATCATGTCGGTATTTAAAATCAGGTAACTCCTTACAATGGACCGCATGTTCGCCGAAAGTATCTAAACAAGCCTTGCGACAAACTGGGCAGGGCTCATCAACCGGAAACAGAGGGATCATTAGCCGGTACTTAAGAATTGCCCGGTATTCCACTGCTGACATGTGTTGGCCTAGTCCTTCAATGGGGATAACTGTCAGAAAATCCTGAGAATGAGGTGCCCGAGACAATCAAACACAGCTTTCTGACGAGGGGATAGACTATACTTCTCTCCCAAACACTGGACAGTTCTACTAAATAGGGCATCGCGACTAACAGCGCCCCCGAGGAGTTTGACACCCGACACCGGCCTCCCAATCCCCCTAGGAAACAAACCCTTTTGCTTCTTAACTCCATTGCACGATGGCCAAAAAACTTCTGTTTTCTTAACGTTAAGTTGAAGCCCCAAACATGGCCCCAAAGACCTGATGATTTCTAAAGCTTTAGCCACCTCTTTAGCATCACCTATAATTGTACCATCATCTAAGTACCAAGCATGGAAAAGTAGCTTGCATCTATCTCGTATCTGATGAATGAGGGGATGCAAAACTAAGGCAAAGAGAAGAGGCCCCAAGGGGTCTCCCTGCTGAACCCCAGTGGTGGACCAAATATGATCGTTTCCGACATATAATCTAGCCGGCTGTCCATATAGAAAATCCACCCATAAGGAAATGGAGGGGCATCGGTTCGAACTTCTGACAAAAGGGCGGTTCTATCCACTAAGTTGAAAGCATTAGAGAAATCAACAGTAATCATGGCTAACGACCCATCCGAGTGGAACACATTTAAAAACCTATTCACACTATGGAGCACAGCCTCCGCCCCGCTAGGAATACCTACCCCAAATTGAAAATCACCGAGATATTTAGCCATCTCTTTCCCGACCCCCCTCATAGCCGCCTTAGAAACTAACCTCCTCCAAATTGCGCCCACAGAAATAGGCCTAATCCGTTGTCCGGTTTAAGTAAAGGCGTGAGGGGTGCAGAAGCAACAAACTCTGACAAGACCCTAGGGCACCTCCCCCCCAAGCACAAGTTGACTACCTCAGAAATGGCCCTAAGCACCCCGCATGCGATCACCGACCCCTCCCCACAAAGAGCATCCAAAATGTGTTGAGCCCTCAACCCATCCCTCCCACAAGAGGTCCCTTTGGGAAAGATTTAATGCACCCAAGGTTGTTATCAATATCCACAGTAAGGGGTGGCTCCGATAGTAAGGACTCAGGCATAGCCGGAGGAGGTAGGACAGGATGTTTAGCCATCAATGCTTTCATAGTATCCTCACCAAACGGTGTAACCCCCAAAGAACATAAAACTTTAACCGCCGCAGTGAAATGGCCATCTGCAACTTTCCGTAAACATTGTTTAACGTTGGTGCTCACCCTAGAATTATCAGACCCATGGGGATGCTCATCAGGGCGCGAAACAACCTCTGATGGTTGGCAAAAAGTGATAGGATGAGTTCAGCAAAACCATCCCCATTATCCCACGCAGCCAGGGCCCGTTGAATACTAAGACATTGTAAGGACTTCCTGTTCCCCGACCTGCGCTCCTGACGATTAGAAGGCCTGAAAACCCGCAACGTGCAACGTGGCAACAACAACAGTCTCACCCACGCCTCAACAGACCCTGGCGCAACCACCACCTTGCATAGAGATGTCGTTAAAGCCTGGGAAAAGGCCATGCGACAACTATGGGGGATGCTCTTAACTGTTTTGATAGGAAGGGAGAAGACACGATCAAGCAGGCCCACGTCCACCCCCATACCTCTAAAAGAAACAATCTCCTTTCCAACATTCGGCGTAGGAATCCCAACAATAAACTCCTCTGCATTTCCCGTAACCAACTTGAATCGTGTCACCCCATCTGCATGATGGCACCCCCGACTGAGAGCATGTAAACACATACACTCCCCACATAACCATTGGCATGAAACCTTAAGAGCCTCACCAACCGAAACAAATAAATCCAAATCCGCGGATACAGCATCACGCATGGCCCACTTTTTGTCATTTGAAGACAAATGAAGCCGCTTGATATGGGCCACCAACCTCGGGAACCCCTTGGCCCCTGCCTGTCCATCGGGGCAACAATGAAAGCCCTTAAAAGGACACAACCAGACACCCCTTGAGGAACTAACACCCCCTCCTCGGATGGAGCTCCACAAACAGTTAAAGCCCTAGACAAACCCCCCACTCTAGACCCGGCATCAACTATTCAAAATGCAAACGAAGTTTAAGGATAACTGGCGCTAAGCTTGGAAAATAAATGGCGAAAACTAATGGGTTAGCGTGGGCAACGACAAGTTGCCCCACCCTCCTTTAAAGCACACCACACTCAATCCATTGCGGGCTTCCAAAACGAAAAAGAAAATAAATCTTAATCTATTTTTCGGTGTTCCAAATCCAACGGAAACTATTTGAAACAACTCGTTATTCAACCAGTTGTAGTAAACAACTGATATCCAGCCTTAAAATAAATGGTTTTTCTTCTAGACATTTTATCGAACACCTGGCGTGTAACTTTTAATAATGAGCTTCATAAACCAATACTGAAATCTCAACTGCCCGGTTGGAAACAAATTGTCGTTCTTTGCTTCTGTTTAAATAGAAATGGGTTTTTACTTCTTAACAAAATCGAAATGGGAATTGAAACAATTGGGGTGTTTCATAATTGCAAGCTAATTAAAGAGATGAAAACTGAATTAAACGAGCGCTGAATTGCATCTCTTGTTGGAGATGATGATCACTGAAGAGAATTACAGAGATGAAATGTGGGTTTTGAAGAAATAGTTGAGGGATGTATGCGAAGTGTGTTTATAAACATTAGCAAGCTAATTTCAAAACTTGCGGTGAGAATTAAAGAGATGAAAACTGAATTAAACGAGCGCTGAATTGCATCTCTTGTTGGAGATGATGATCACTGAAGAGAATTACAGAGATTTGATCATTTTGTTGTTTATTGGTTCATACTTTTGAAAAAAGACTCAAAACTCTGTATGAAACTTTGACACTCTAATTATAAGGAATTTAATATAATTGATATTATTTAGATTATTAATTTTCTATAATTGATTGGAAGCCACGTGACACTTTTTAAATGATTCTGACAGTTTGTATGCAAATTGTGGTTTGTATTTGATCTTACTAATATACAATATTATGATTTCATATGTCAAATTCTAACTAACATCAACCATGTAATTTGAAAACGTAACATGTTGATTTCATTGATCGTCATACAAATAAAAAACAAGTACTTGTGTATTACATTATGATATAACTTACCTAATGTGAAAAAAAACCGTGATGAATGATGATTGTATTGCGTCCAAACCACAAACTCTAACTTCCTCCAATCTTCTTCTCTCATATCACTTAGACCATTCACTACCATAAACTAGTCTATTTAGTTGTGTCATTTAATACTTCCTACCCTCTGCCTTTTTATTTAGCCACATAAATAATTCACATATTCCTAAAAATTTACAAAAAAATACATTCCTAAAAATAAAAGTTAATACATTCCTAAAAATGAAAATAATACATTCCTAATAATTAAAAGAGTAAATTGCACAAAACGTCCTTTAAGTTTCACCAATCTTGCTGGTTTCAGCCTTAATCTTTAAAAGTTGCCAAAACCAGCCTTTAAGATTAATTTTGTTGCAGGTTTCATCCTTTATCACTAACACAGTTACTAATCCATGTTAAATGGCCTCACATGCATAGCATGTGAGGGTAAAACCGTCTTTTCATCTCTCTCTCTCCACTTTCTTTATCCTTTCACCTTCAACCTGCAAAATCTCAACCTGCATCTCAAAAATGGCGAACTTCACGATGAAAAACTCTCTCATCTCAATCGTAACACTCCTCATCGTCATTTCATCATCGGTAATCGCCACTTCCGATTCTCCGTTCATCGTAGCGCACAAGAAAGCTACACTCAACCGACTCAAATCCGGCGCCGAAAAAGTACAGGTATCGCTTTCTCCGACTAAAAGAGAGCTTCCAAGCAGGAGAGGAGCGAAAAGCCTATCGCTTTCAAGTCGAAGGCGGGAGATGAGCGGAAAGTCTTCAAACGAGCCCTCTCTTCCCACTACTGTCAAAACTCTCGGATCTCTTTCCCTAAAGCCTCCTATCAAGTAAGGCGTGTAAGTCAACTTTCTATTGAATGGGGCGAGGAGGGCAACTACTGAAGGGCGATCTCGGCTGAAAGCATGATTAGGGGTAAGGCAACAGGGCTTAGTACGAAGACTAGGAATGGAATCGATCGGAGAGACTTCTTTGATCTTTTACCTTATTATAGTAATTCAGTGCTACCGAATCGCCTTCTAGACAAGGATAGTGAAATAGGATCCATCGCCTTGGAATAGGATCAAAGAGGATAGAGTGAGTGGAATATGTAGGCGGTGGTAAACTCCTCTTTTCGGTAGTAGAAGGGAAGCTCGTCCTCTTATTGTTTGTGTCAATACTCAACTTCGTCAGTCTGGTTGAACAGCCTCCCAATGAGAGCGAGCCAAGGATTCGCGTAAGTAGATTTATCGTTTTGTTTGTAAAATTACTTTCGGTCGGTTGATGTTTTAGCTCGAATTGATTGTTGTACAAGTTTGATTTAGGTTTTGTGTGTTTTGTTGATTGATTGTGTGTGGATCTGAGTAGATCGGTTGAATTGGAGCTGGATTGTGCTTAATTTGTTTGATTGTTTGTGGATTTGAGTAGATCGATTGAATTGAAGTTGTATTGTACTTAATTTGTTTGATTACGTGTGGATTTGAGATTGATTGAACAGTATTAGGCTTTTAAGCATCAATATCGATCTACATCTATTATTAGTTTGCTTGAATCGTAGTTATATATGCTCAATTAGTTGATTATTTGTGGATTTGGAGTTTTGGTTGTGATTTGAGTTTGAAGATGAAGGTGAAGGTGAAAGAGTTTAAAGATAAAGAAAGTGGAGAGAGAGAGATGAAAAGACGGTTTTACCCTCACATGCTATGCATGTGAGGCCATTTAACATGGATTAGTAACTGGGTTAGTGATAAAGGATGAAACCTGCAACAAAATTAATCTTAAAGGCTGGTTTTGGCAACATTTAAAGATTAAGGCTGAAACCAGCAAGATTCGTGAAACTTAAAGGACATTTTGTGCAATTTACTCTAATTAAAATTAAACATTCTAACACATAACTTTAAACTAATACATTCCTAATAAATATAATTTATCCCAATCACCTAAGAACGATTCGGGCGAGGAGAAGGAACAATAATTATCACGACCGCCCGACCTATGATCGGGATTCCGATGAGGCGAGCTTTCGGATGTTGGGCAACACATTTCCTCATCTGATCTTTCTATGTGATCCTCCACTGGGACAATTTCAAAGCCTTCCGCCCATGTTGGGATGTCTTGTGCCCGGTTCGCATTTGTCGATGGAGGTTTTGACGGTGCAGAATGAGACGTTTTACCCATTCTTATACCCACAAGTTGAAGTTGACTCATGGTATAATCGTATGCCAAGTTCAACTATTTAATAGTTAAATCGTCCGGACGTTGTGGTTAGTAGTATTCATAAACAAGAGGTTGGTTTGAAGGCGGTGGGTTTGCAAGTCGTCTTGACCGTTGACGGTTGGATGACGATGGGTTAAAAATTGTCGCCGGTGTGAAGATTCCACTGGTTCGGTACGAAACGGATGACCTTCACCCATGTTAATAAAATATGGTAAGAAAATATTGAGTGTAGAGATAAATTTGCAATGAAATGGTAGAGATATTAAAATGGGATAAAATGTGAAATAAGTTGGTTTAAATATAAATGATAAAATGATTGAAATGTTAATATATTTAAATGTAAAATAATATTTTTGTTTTTGAATTTTAAATGCCAAAAATCAGTTTGAAAAGAGCATTCACTTCAAACACATCGGCTACCACCCAGCCAAACCCACCCCTACCCCCCAAGCCATACCCACATCACGGGCGGCGGTGTTTAGTATGCGGGTAGGGGCACCCGCTTGCAAAAGTACGAGCGCCCCGCCCCCACTAAGGTACGATGAAACTAGGGGGTGTAAACGAGTCGAGCCAGGATGGGGTCGAGCTTAAGGTCGAAATTAATTCAGGTGGCTAAACTCGGCTTGGGCTTTACATTGGAGTTAAAAAAAGCCTAACAACGAGCCGAGCCATAGGCCTAGCCGAGCTTAGCTCGAGTGGGGCTCGATTAAAAAATGAGCCAGCCTGGTTGTAACATTTATGTAAAACGGGTTTCAAAACCCGCTTCGTTTAACAATCAAATATTCAGTTTAAGTTCATTGCGTATCCTACTAGTGCCGGTTATTTTTAAATGTTTCATAATTAATAAATATTGTAGAATTTAAAAACTATAATAAATAATAATAATAATAATAAGTAAATGAAAATAAAAATAAACTCTAAAAATAAAACAAACATTTGAAAGGAGTAGCCGGGTTTCGAACCCGAGTCTCCCGCGCATGCACACACACAAAACACCACTACTCTACACGCACTTTAGTGATTAAATCGGGAACAAATAATCTATATAGCAGAACTAACAAATAAACCCGCAAATCAAAAGCTTCATCTCCGGATCGGCTGTTAAGAACAAATCGCGAAATCTGGGGGTGGTAACGTCTTCTTTCGATTGAAAACAGATATAACTGATGGCAAACATCAGTTATAACCGAAAACTTAAAATCATATCATTCAAGATCGTGTAAATCGTAACCGAAGGCATTAACCGAGATGGAGATCACCTTTGCTTATAAATACCATCTATCAATCATTCTCTAGCTCACTCACACTTCCACTCGTTATTCGGAACACCCTGCTCAAACGGAATACAGTTTTCTATTCGCCCGAAATTTGGCACTGCTCGCCGGAATTCATCGTCGGAGCACTGCAATCGTCGGTAAATCTCTAAGTTATTCTTGTAATTTGTTATTACCCTGTCTAATTTACAAAACGCATAGCAACAACATCATTTCCACTTAGCATGATCGAGTTCAGTTCTGGGTAATATTCATGAGGAAGATGATGTATTATATAGTGTATTAATATAATTAAATGTGGGTTTTTAACCGAGTTAGACACACAGTCCAGTGGTGGACTGTGTGCATATTTGTCATGCACGTCCTGAGTTCGAGTGTTGTTTTGATCCATGTTGTTAAACTTAAAACCGGTTTTCTTTTTAAGCCAATGCGCTAACTCTAAGTAAGATGTTAAGTATAATATAAATTCTGTATATAACGGGTTAGACACCCATCCCAGTTGGTTGGGCTGGGTGCAAAACATCTCTGAGGTCGCGGGTTCGAGGCAGCTCTTTCACACCGGTTCGATAATTTTAAAAATCTTTTTAAATTAAATAATTTCTGAAATAACCTAATAAGGATATAAGAATAATTAAATTCAGAATACTTTCGGGTTAGACACGTAGCTCAGTTGGAAAAATTGCGTCCACACGTACGAGAGGTCTCAAGTTTGAATCCCACCCACGTTGCCAATAATCCCACGCGACCGGTCAGGCCTTCTTGTCAGGTCTGACAAGATTAATTTTTTTATTTTATTTTATTTTATTCTATATTATTTTTGTATACATATGGTTTTATTTAAAAATTAATTAAAAACACTTAAAGATACAATTTTGTAGGTTAAAAAAAATCCCAACAAATACCACATAAATAACCTAAAAATCTAACAAAAAGTATTAAATCAAAATAATAATTTTTATATATTTATCGAATTATTTCGTTATTATTTAGGTTAGTCTTCTTCGTCGGTTAAATCCTCAATTCGTGCACACTCTTCATCAATCAAGGAAACGCACCCACTGTGAGTGAATCCTTACAAATTCCCCTTTTTATTCATGTTTTGGGGTGTATCATGTGTCATTTATACATTTCGTTTATTCAAACCCGTGTGCTATTACCATTATATGAATTATCGTGTGATGTAAATGTTGTTTGTTGTATTGCGTGTTTATATTTTTGTCAAGTTGCGTGCAAATCATTCATTAGGCCCATCAGTTCCTCGTTGGAGACGAGTTGAGCATCAGGTGCCTCATTAGATCGGCTCCGTTTGATTGAGCCTTGATCTCATTGTTCATCATTTGGTATGTGTGTGTGTGCATTAATTGATATTATGTGTTCTGTGATTTAATTTACATATACGTATACTCATATTTGGTTATGCACATTTTTATTCAAATAACCAATATAACTAATTCATTCAAATATTTAAATAAGATTCACTCGCCAACTATTGTTGACCCAATACCCTATTTTTACACATGATACAGGTGGACAGGTTGAAGCAAGGAACAGATAGGAAATTGCCTTAGAAGAAAAATAAAGAAGTCATGAAAAATGCATTTGAACATGTTGTGCTTGTATGTTTATTGTAATTTCTTCTTTAAATAGAAATAATAAATATGAAACTTTATAGTAAATGTCATGAGCTTTGATAAAAAAACCCAATCATGCCCCGACTACCATTTCCGCTGCGGGTCAGGGTGTGACAGATTGGTATCAGAGCTTTTGACTATAGGGATGTAGGATAGGTTATTAGACCCTTAGAGCCTATACTATAGTTGATTAGATTTTAATTGTTTATGTGGTTACATGCAAACTCATGATGTTTATTTATTTCGTATTTATTACACATACAAATGCATGCAAACACTTCCACTATCATTTTGTGTGATGCTTAATGAGTTATACTTGTTGTCAAACATAACATGCTTACATATACATACATCACGCATATATCAATGTTCACATATTCAAATCATCCTCATATTTTCTTTATTCAAGATTTTGTGGTATTTTCGTTTTTCAATCTCCTCAAAGTAAGTTCTACGGCGGGCATGTAGTAACTGGAAGGGTACGAGTACCGGTAGTCGAAACGTCCTGTCTAGGTTGGCAATCGTATAAATCCAATATAACGGACTAGTTTGCCTACCTGGGGACCAACGATGAGAGTACGAAGGACCTATTAGGCCAAAGCATGCCACACCAAACGTCGCATGAACTAACCCCACTTTGAGTCGTCACTGTGTCTATACCAGGACACCCTCCGACCCTATACTTTGCAGTCATGTTTTACGATTTTCATTCGGGTGGCGCAAGTGTTAACAGGCCAACACCAATGTGAACCCTACCAGAGCCCAGTAGTCATGGGGGCCCACATGACTAGCAAGGCCAAGTAAGGGGACATATGGGAGCCCAAACATGAGCAAAGCCCAAGACATCCTATGGATGTAGCAAATTAATTTTCTTCATTTGTTTTGTGAATGTTCATTTCTAAATACGACACATGACACCTAAAACGTCAAACTCATACTCTCGATACGTATTCCCTGTAGATGTCTTCTAGTCTCTCTCGTAGAGGTATGAGATCAGGAAAATCCCGCGAGCGCATGGCTGCCCAAATCGCTCAACAAATGGCCGCTGTAATATCCAACATCGTCGTTCAAGTCCAACAAGCCCTTGTCGCCAATCTTATCACCCCAACCAATCTAGAAGGACAAAATGTCGCCAACCCTCCTCTCAACACCACTAAATGCACCTTCAAGCATTTCAAATCCTGCGATCCTCCAAAATACGAAGGGACTGAAGGTGTCACTGCTCTCCTCCATTGGTTTGAGGAGATGGAAAACACTTTTCTCAATTGCGACTGCCCCGATGATCGCAAGGTGCGATATGCTACCGGTCGTTTGTTCGGAGTAGCACTTACATGGTGGAATACAGAGAAGGGCAAGCGAGGTGCTGAGGATGCTATGACTTTGACTTGGGAAGAGTTGAGGGAGATCATGACAAGACGTTTCTGTCCAAGAAGCGAAATCAAGAAATTAGAAGATGAGTTCTACTCTTTGAAACAAAAGGAGGGCGACCACACCACGTACAACAAGAGATTCCTTGAGTTGAATCAGATGGTCCCCAACTTATTCACTCCCCTCTACCGTTTGATAGAGCACTACATTCGAGGTCTTCCTTCAAAAATTCAAGACCCTGTAATAAGTACCACACCTGTAACTTTGGAAGTAGCAATGGAGTTAGCTACAGAGCTCACCGAAAACCACATACGGAATAAAGACTTCAAGGAGGAGAAGAAGAAGGATAAAGCATCAACCGAAACCTTAAACTCAACCCAGACCGAATCCTCTTCTCAACCCACTTCTAAGAGAAAACGAGATGGGCAAATTTTCGCTGTCATCCAAGGCAATCAACCAGCTCCACAAGCCGTACCCCTCCAAGCTATCCCAATCACTCAAGTAGCACCCAACTCTATTTATCCAAATAAGAAACCTTACATTGGACCTCACCCTCAATGCAACACCTGTTTTTATCACCATCCATCTACCGTACCTTGTCGACTGTGTGCTAATTGTGGGCGTTATGGTCATTTGAGCAAAACTTGTCGTACCCCTCAAAACCAAGCTTCACCCCCTACCCAAAACATGATCCAATCATATCAACAACCCCAATACCCCATGTTTCCACATGTTCGAGCTTGCTTTAATTGTGGGGACCCTACCCATTTTAGAAACACGTGCCCTCGATTAGTTAACATCATAAACGCCCAAGCTCAAGCAAACCCAGTTAACCAAGCAAATCAAGAAAACCCAGCACTACCACCAGCAAGAGGAAGAGCTTACAACATCAACGCCAATCCTGTTGAAGATAATAACGGCCCAAATGAACAACCCAACTAGCCTTCCCTCACCAAGAATCAAGACTCAACTCCAACCATCTAGTTCTTAATGTTTTATCAATCTTTACGTATCCCTGTTATAAATTGGGAATTTATGTATCCAAGAATTTTAATGCAAATTGATATTACAGTTTTGTTTTAAATCTTTACTCATTGATTTAACTTTCATATCATCATACATCACGACGTATCTCGATCTCATCATTTAAAGAAGTTGGGTTGTGTCCCACTTTTTCATAGACTGACCCCTTCATCATAACAAACGAGAGAGGTACTGTCATCATTCAGTCATGTATTCTTTCAGATTTGAGACTCAAGCTTTGGCTGTTGTGTTTGTTTTGTAGATTTTAGAGTCACATAGAACTAATCATAACTTACTGACAAAGCCAATGAAAATTTGACAAGAATATGGTGGATACGCCACTGGTACTTCCTATATATAAGTATTCTTGTCAAAGGATCAAAAGCATTGTCAGGCGGTTATGAGAAGTTTCGTGTAGGTTTTAATATCGTCATGGTTGAAGTTTTTGTTTTATGATATAACCTTATTTTTTTTCAAACGTATCAATTCTCTCAAACTTTTATGCATGAGATCATACCTAGTCAATCAACTCTGTTTACCAATGTTTCGCATTTTTATACTTTAGGCATCAAAAAGCGATTCCTGTAGCAGGGTATTCAACCCTTACTAGGAACGTTACCGCCTCAAATAAAATTTAAACTTTCACCCTCTTCTGATTATGTAATTGTCAAATTAAAACACCCTCCCTTCGAGTCAAATATACCACTACTACTTAAATTTCGGGACGAAATTTCTAAAAGTAGGGGATACTGTAACATTTATGTAAAACGGGTTTCAAAACCCGCTTCATTTAACAATCAAATATTCAGTTTAAGTTCGTTGCGTATCCTACTAGTGCCGGTTATTTTTAAATGTTTCATAATTAATAAATATTGTAGAATTTAAAAACTATAATAAATAATAATAATAATAATAATAATAAGTAAATGAAAATAAAAATAAAACAAACATTTGAAAGGAGTAGCCGAGTTTCGAACCCGGGTCTCCCGCGCATGCACACACACAAAACACCACTACTCTACACGTACTTTAGTGATTAAATCGGGAACAAATAATCTATATAGCAGAACTAACAAATAAACCCGCAAATCAAAAGCTTCATCTCCGGATCGGCTGTCAAGAACAAATCGCGAAATCTGGGGGTGGTAACGTCTTCTTTCGATTGAAAACAGATATAACTGATGGCAAACATCAGTTATAACCGAAAACTTAAAATCATATCATTCAAGATCGTGTAAATCGTAACCGAAGGCATTAACCGAGATGGAGATCACCTTTGCTTATAAATACCATCTATCAATCATTCTCTAGCTCACTCACACTTCCACTCGTTATTCGGAACACCCTGCTCAAACGGAATACAGTTTTCTATTCGCCCGAAATTTGGCACTGCTCGCCGGAATTCATCGTCGGAGCACTGCAATCGTCGGTAAATCTCTAAGTTATTCTTGTAATTTGTTATTACCCTGTCTAATTTACAAAACGCATAGCAACAACATCATTTCCACTTAGCATGATCGAGTTCAGTTCTGGGTAATATTCATGAGGAAGATGATGTATTATATAGTGTATTAATATAATTAAATGTGGGTTTTTAACCGAGTTAGACACACAGTCCAGTGGTGGACTGTGTGCATATTTGTCATGCACGTCCCGAGTTCGAGTGTTGTTTTGATCCATGTTGTTAAATTTAAAACCGGTTTTCTTTTTAAGCCAATGCGCTAACTCAAAGTAAGATGTTAAGTATAATATAAATTCTGTATATAACGGGTTAGACACCCAGCCCAGTTGGTTGGGCTGGGTGCAAAACATCTCTGAGGTCGTGGGTTCTAGGCAGCTCTTTCACACCGGTTCGATAATTTTAAAAATCTTTTTAAATTAAATAATTTCTGAAATAACCTAATAAGGATATAAGAATAATTAAATTCAGAATACTTTCGGGTTAGACACGTAGCTCAGTTGGAAAAGCTGCGTGCACACGTACGAGAGGTCTCAAGTTCGAATCCCACCCACGTTGCCAATAATCCCACGCGACCGGTCAGGCCTTCTTGTCAGGTCTGACAAGATTAATTTTTTATATTATTTATTTTATTCTATATTATTTTTGTATACATATGGTTTTATTTAAAATTAATTAAAAACACTTAAAGATACAATTTTGTAGGTTAAAAAAAAAATCCCAACAAATACCACATAAATAACCTAAAAATCTAACAAAAAGTATTAAATCAAAATAATAATTTTTATATTTATCGAATTATTTCGTTATTATTTAGGTTAGTCTTCTTCGTCGGTTAAATCCTCAATTCGTGCACACTCTTCATCAATCAAGGAAACGCACCCATTGTGAGTGAATCCTTACAAATTCCCCTTTTTATTCATGTTTTGGGGTGTATCATGTGTCATTTATACATTTCGTTTATTCAAACCCGTGTGCTATTACCATTATATGAATTATCGTGTGATGTAAATGTTGTTTGTTGTATTGCGTGTTTATATTTTTGTCAAGTTGCGTGCAAATCATTCATTAGGCCCACCAGTTCCTCGTTGGAGACGAGTTGAGCATCAGGTGCCTCATTAGATCGGCTCCGTTTGATTGAGCCTTGATCTCATTGTTCATCATTTGGTATGTGTGTGTGTGTGCATTAATTGATATTATGTGTTCTGTGATTTAATTTACATATACGTATACTCATATTTGGTTATGCACATTTTTATTCAAATAACCAATATAACTAATTCATTCAAATATTTAAATAAGATTCACTCGCCAACTTTTGTTGACCCAATACCCTATTTTTACACATGATACAGGTGGACAGGTTGAAGCAAGGAACAGATAGGAAATTGCCTTAGAAGAAAAATAAAGAAGTCATGAAAAATGTATTTGAACATGTTGTGCTTGTATGTTTATTGTAATTTCTTCTTTAAATAGAAATAATAAATATGAAACTTTATAGTAAATGTCATGAGCATTGATAAAAAAACTCAATCATACCCCGACTACCATTTCCGCTGCGGGTCAGGGTGTGACACTGGTTCACATCATCTCAAATTGAGTTTTTTAGCTAGTTTTTCTTGAGCTACGAGCCGAGCTGCGAGTCGCGAGCTTTATGAACAGTCATGAAACAGGAACGTCCCTGAGAATCCTTAAGAATTCAAGGGCCCAAAACGAGTATAATAAATGACCCCCTTTTTATGTTTTGACTACCGATTAAGTATTTGGGTTGCATAATTTCTGAAAAAGGATGTCTTATATTCCATTAACAAGAAGACAAAATACTCAAATGGGTTTCACAACAGATTCAAAGTTTCAAACTATTATTATCTATGTCATACCCTGACCCTTGTGTTTTTTCTTAACGGCCAACGAATCATTCAAATGCGCTACTCATGAAATTCACCACATCGGGATACACTCGCCTTCGAATCGGGGAAAACCCTCACCTAGGGCCGAAGCCCGTGAACACTCGCCCGAAGGCACGACAGTGCAGTGAGATAAAACCCGCTCAGTTCAAAGATCGAACTAGCGATCACCACCTATTCGTCTAGTCTTCCATCATCACCAGGTGTCGTAGAAAATAGTGGAGAGAGCAAGAATCGAATTGGGTCCCTTAGAACACCAAGTCTCTCCTACCACTCCACCCATCTCATTGGCCCAAACCTTGTGTTAAGGGTTCTGTTTTCAACTGCTGGACTCTTTCTGTTTCTTGTGTTAAACTTGGTTTGCTTTTACAATTTAGTCCCTGCAGTTTATAACTCAACATATATAACCTCTTTAACCTAGTTAAGAGATTTCTAACTTTATTTAATTTCTAAAAGAAATGATAATAACAAAATTTTATTGTTCTTATATAACCTTTAATTTAAATAAATTTATTAAATGAAATATATAACTAAACAAATAAATTAAATTCCTTCATTGCTTTATTTGTTCGGCGGAAAATTTCGGTGTACAAGGACTAGGATCTGATTTTAAAATCGGGTCGAATTTCGGAGATCTGTTTTGACGAATTTTATAGTCCATATCCTATCTAAAAGTTGTTGCTGATTAGTAATGTTGGATTTACTCAACAACATCTCTAAAACTTAAAAAAATAACAAAAACAACACACATGAGTTTTCAAGCCCAGATAACCTTTTAATACATCTATGGATCAATCCTCTTTTATTTAAATCTAGCCCATGTTAATTAAATACTCCGGTCTATATAAAACACCTTAATTGCCTGGCCCACAATACCATTTAATCAACCGGCACAACAATTAATTGTTTTAAAAATAACTGGATGTCAAATCCTTAAATATATACATATCTCAAAGCATTTAACCTTTTCAAAGTTCTTTCTTCTCCTTCATCTTTCTTCATACGTAAAAATATGCACCATCATTGTAACCTTAAAAATTTCTTTGTTAATTCGAAATCCAAAAAACTTCCTAAAAATTATGGGCCACTTGGAGTTTTGGCTCTGGGCGGTCGACCACCTCACCCATGTCCAGGACCGGCCCTAAAAGTTCATGTCAATACGTTGTTTTAAGTCAAGGATGTTGTAATATAGTGATGAATGAGTGGTGAAAACAAACCTTTCAAAACGAGCGGTAGATCCCTCTTTCTTCTATATGTCATGATACCTACGGTTATAAGGTATAACTCGACACTAATAAACGTTGTACAACATTGCTCACATGAGTAGTCGGTAATGCATCATGAACCACCCATGAACATCAATTAATCTTGTGATTATAATGACGTTTGATATGTTTGAATCACCATCAACTATAACAAAACCACAAATGCATAATCTATAACGTATGTTTAAATGAATTATGAATTAGTGATACTTAGTACATTAACATCATGCTATAGATAGTAAATTTAAGTATTGTGTTTTCATTTCAGCCTTGGATATGCAAAGAACACAAGTAATATGCGAGAATCCTTTCTTGTACACCAAGACTCTAATCCTATAACTATGGAATTATAGTATTTTACGCTAGTCAAAGTATATATGGCATAGTGAAACACTTAGCTTACAGTAAATTACTTTTTGAGGTTTAACTACTTGAATTCAAAATAAAAAAGTTAAAATGCCCTGAGTCCCAAACCGCTTATTTTATAACGTTTTGAGTCCATTTTTTAACACTTGTACTTTGATTTTGGACTTAAATGGTTAAAACCACTAAAACATAGAGACTCAAAACGTTACAAAACAAGCGGTTAGGGACTCAAGCGTTAAACTTTTTTATTTTGGATCAATTCGTTAAAACCATTAAAACACAGGGACTCAAAAATAATTTACTCCTTACCTAGTACTAAAAAAGGCGTCGTTGACCATTACCATCACACAATAAAAAATTTTCAACCTCATAACCCACTACACAATCTCTCACCCTTAACCATCACACACAGCTGTTGCTCCGTTTCTTGCTCCTTTGTTCACTTTCTTTCTCTTTCGTACTTTGATTTTTCGCAATTTCCGAAACCACTTGAAAGACTATCCATCTCAAAAGTTAAGGTCAACAATCTATTTCTCCTCCAGAGTGACAGCATAACCTGTAAAAAATCACACAATAGGGTTTTAGTTGTTGAGTTGTATTTTGATTTGGATATGAGGTTTTCATTAGTGTTTCAAGTGAAGGCCTTTGTAGGAGGCTGGGGTTGGAAGGATATTTACCTTGGTCCTGGTACTCTACCGCATTGTACCAATACCGATATATTTACCGTACCACATAGTATCCATACAAAAGCTGAGCTGAAATCAAAACCGAATATCGTACCGTATATGTTCGGTAGGTATCGATATGATACGGTATTGGTATGATACCGTATATGTTCGGTTGGTATTGATATGATACAGTTGTTTATATTGTTTGTTTATTAACTCACATAACCGACCCCCGTATTGTAATTCAATACATAAGGTTAAATATATAAAAAGTCTCTGTGGTGAAATAGTGCAAAAGTTTTTTTTTAATTAATTTACACAAATTTAACTGATTTTTTTAATGAAAGTTGGTTTTACAAACATATAACTTTTTAAATGTAGATTTTAAAGTGTGACTAGAACAAACACCGAGTAATTATACATACTCTTACTAGTATAACAAATCCGTCTAAAAGTACGTGAATATCATTGTATTTAACTATTTATTGCGTTGTCCGCAAGATAATTATTCAAATATTTAAACCATCACGTACGTAGAGATCCACTCAAAACTAAACATACACTAGTGGTCAGTCTAGATAGAAAATGTGGTTGATCAATTTCAGTCTACCCATACATATGCACACTTGATTGCTAAAAGTTTTAAATATTATATATAATGTGGCAGGTGATATGTCATTAGTCTAACAAAATAAGAAAGAGAAACACACGATTGTATGATATTAGTCATTTTGGACAAACCCTAAGTAGTCGTGTACATAATTAGTTGTGTAAGTGTTATTTTAATATGTTTATGTTAAATGATATAATCAAATACAACACATTTGTTGAGTCCCATGAAACTAAAAACTATCTTTTAAATTTAGTGGGTTTAAACGCTTTTTCTCTCTTCTTCATAATCTCTTTTTGAGTTGTATGCCTTTCCCATGTTTTTATTATCAAATATGAGAATTGGAATCTTGAAGAGTCAAACGAAGCTAAATCGGGTGAATGCGATTATTTATCATTAGCTTTTAAAACTTTGATGCTTGAGAACGAAAAATCTCGCGAATATTCTTTTAGCTTGCAAATTGCCATGTAAAGAAAACATACGAAATCTTTTCTAACATAGAAACCTGTTATAAGAGCTTCCACAATGGTTAGTCCGTCGTGGAGGTTTGCTCGGCGGACCACAAAGAGAAGTGGACCAGGCGTTGGAGGGTGTGAGTCAGCAAAGTCCGGGCATGGGAGGTCCACTCCAGCGGACTTGTTCTTGTGGGTCCCTTTGGACCGTTGGCACTTAAAGAAAAGGTAACGATCATTTAAAAAAAATTAATAACATCCTACCTAACGCATTCAGTGTATATACACCCAATTATTTTACAAATTCACCCAAACAAATACTCTCAACCCCCACTTCTAAATTACCAATTCGACATTCCATTTTAATCACAATGAGCTCAAGCTAGGAAGAGACCACACAACACTCGTCTGTAGTAGATACCACTAGTGAATCAGATGCCGCTCAACATGCACAACCACCTCTGTGTTTTTTATGCGAGTATGCGTAATGCTTAATTCATGAACATGGTCATGGGAACGGTGGACCTGTTAAATAAAGACGGCGTCAGACATATATACTTACAAGTATATCCTTCGCCAGGTGGCGAAGGGTTAAAATATGATGTTGTTACATTTTATAATTCATACATCATCATGTCGGGCTTGTTATATATATACGTTATTGGGCTTATATGTTGGGTTGTTACCTGGTTGTTATTATTGTTGGATTCTGTTGGGCTTAAGTTGTTACAGGTATAAAGTTTGAGGGCTTACCAGCAAGTTGTGAAGATGTTGGAGGCTGACACTGGTATATAATGAGAGAGAGAGAGAGAGAGACTGGGTCATCAGTTGCGCATATATTTTTTAGGGTTTTCATCTTGTTTCTCTTTGTTCTTCGTTGTTAATCTGTTAAGATTTTGTTAATCTGAGATGTTGTGATCTCAGCTGTTGTATTGTTGTACTGTTTGGTTGATCATTCAACAGATTGTGCTAATCTGTTGAAGTAGATCTTTGTATTGTTTACAGATCTCATATTTGTGAGATCTAGGATTTGGTTGGGTGTTTCCTGGGTTGGTTAATAATAAGATTTTGTCACCGTTTCCGTCGCTACACATGTTGTTTCTCTTGTCAGTTTAGACCTGTTTCTTTTTACATGGTATCAGAGCCTGAAATAGGCTTTGGTGTCTAGATCTGTGTATTCCGCTGTGCGTTTTAGGTCTATATATGTTCTTGTTGGTTGGTTGAAGATTCTTCTTGTTGAAGAGTCTTCTAGATTTGATCTTGGGAAGTGTGTTGGAAGAGGATCTGGTGTGGCTGAAACCCTAGCTAGGGTTTGGAGTTCTTGTGGAAGAATTAGCCTTTGTTGGTCTCCGAATCCAAGAAGATTCAGAGCAAACTGACCAGGTATTGTTGCGGCTTCTTCTGATCTGTACTTGTAACCCTAAAAGGTTACAAGTTAGACTTGCTTGGAGGGAGTTAAACGCCGTTGTGAGAATTTTTTGTTCCCTTCTCTTTATTTTTCCTGTTCATTGCATTTGTTGAGTCTAGGCACTACTGTTACCGGACTAGTCGGGCCGACACTTGATCGACTATGCATATTGGTTGTTGTGTTGTGTTGTGATATTGTAGATTATTGTTTTGGGTTGTTTTTGATTTATTTCTAGAGGGTATTGCAGCTGTGTTATGCTTGTCCAGGCACCTATAGAGTGATGACCCTGGAATCTGGCCTCTGACACTGTCTTGCTTTTGGGTTGTTTTTCAGTCCTTGAATATTTGTGATATTGTTGTGTGATCTTGTGATACTTTCTTGTATTATCTTTGGTTATTTGGTAAAATGGGTGATACTGCTAGTAGTTCTCATACCTTAGTTAGTAAGTTGGATATAGGAGACCCTTTATATCTTTATCCTAGTGATTCAAGTGCTTTGACAATTGTTAGTATTAAGTTGATAGGAACTGAAAATTACTCAGTATGGTTAAGTGCTATAAAATTAGCACTAGAAGCCAAACATAAATTTGGCTTCATAGATGGGAAATGTGAGAGGTCCATTGATGATCTTGTGTTAGCAAATCAGTGGGATAGATTTACTCTGTAGTCTTAACTTGGCTTTTAAATTCTGTATCTGAGAAGTTGTTTTTGGGTCAAGTTTTTTCAAAATATGCCTCAGAAGTTTGGGAGGATCTTAAGGAAACCTATGATAAGGTTGATGGCTCTGTTGTGTACGATTTATATAAGAAAATTAATTGTATTTCACAAAATGGCAGCATTGTTGCTAATAATTATAACAAATTAACTATTATGTGGAAACAATTTGATGTTATGCTCAATCTGCCCACTTGTTGTTGTAAAGCAGCAAAAGATTTTAATGATTTCTCAGTGCTTATAAAACTGGTGCAGTTTCTTATGGGTTTGGATGATGTATATCAACCTGTAAGAGCAAACTTGTTAACAAGAGAGTCATTTCCTCTGTCAAGGTTGCCTTTTTGTTGTGTCTAGAGAAGAATCACATAGGTTATCTAGTATTAGTGGATCTAAAAATCAAGGAGTGTCTTTTGCGTCTAAACCTAATCAGTGTTATATAGGATTCCAAATCAAGGAAAGTCCTAGGGATTGGTAGTCAAGATAGTGGTTTGTATTTTGTGGGTAGTAATGGTAATTTAGTAAATGTTTGTTTTAATAGTTTCTTAAAGTCTAACTTGTGGCATAGTAGGTTAGGGCATCCATCTGATCAAGTCTTAGCTGTGTTAAAAAGGAACTTTGATGTAAAAAATATTGAACATGGGCTTTGTGAGATATGTCATAGGGCTAAACAGGTCAGAGTACCATTTCCTTTAAGAGAACATAAAACTAAGTCAGTAGGTGATCTAATACATTCGGATTTGTGGGGTCGTTATAAGGTTACAAGTTATGAAGGTTATACATATTTTCTTCCAGTTGTGGGTGATTTTCCAGGAATATATGGTGTTATTTCTTGTCTAATAAAACATAAGTTTTTGCGAATTTGAATTTTTTATGAACTTGTTCTTACATAGTTTAAGAAAAAAAATAAAAGTTTGAGAAGTGATAATGGAACACAATTTGTTAATAATCAAATGAGTTTGTTTTGCAAGTCTAAAGGTATATTATCAAACCTCATGTTCCTATACACCACAACAAAATGGTGTGGTGGAAATGAAACATAGGCGTCTTTTAAACACAACTAGTGCCTTAATGTTTCAAGGTGGTATGCCACTTAGATTCTGGTCTGACTGTATTCTAACTGTTGTGTACTTAATGCTCTCTTCTGTGTTAGGTGGTAGGAGTCCTTATGAAATAGTTATTGGTTTTGAGCCCTCTTTGTCTCATTTAGGGAACTTTGGTTGTCTTTGTTTTAGTACTATACTAACTGAAACAGATAAATTTGCTTATCATGCTGATAAGTGTGTGCTTATTGACTATTCAAATGTTAAAAAAGGGTACACATTGTAGAATCTAGATAATAAAGGTGTTTTTCTCTAGAGATGTTAAGTTTTATGAAAATATTTTCCCTTTAAAACTAAATAGAATGATACACAAGAAGGCTTTTATGATAGTACTTTAACTCACATTAATTTTTCTTATACTTATGAAACAATGTCAACTGAAGTTCTTATAGTACCCAATGAAGCAATAAAAGACTCTAGGTGGATAGAGGCTATGAATAATGCGATGGAAGCATTGTTTATGATTAACACTTGGGTTGTTGTTGATTTACCTAGAGATAGGAAGCCTATAGGCTATAAGTGGGTGTATAAAATAA
This sequence comes from Scalesia atractyloides, assembly GCA_947069175.1. Classification (NCBI taxonomy): domain Eukaryota; kingdom Viridiplantae; phylum Streptophyta; class Magnoliopsida; order Asterales; family Asteraceae; genus Scalesia; species Scalesia atractyloides. Next base: position 27,183,439 of record CAMTDV010000024.1, read on the forward strand.
AATACAAGGCTAATATGTTGAGATTTAGAGGTATAAAGCCAGATTGGTGGCTAAGGGGTTTAACCAGAGAGAGGGTATAGATTTTGGATAAAAACTTGCCTTTTCAAGTTAATGTGCAAAGAAATCGTCTTCTTATCAATGGAAAAAGAAACCTTGAAGTCGACTGAATAAGGATAAGGGTATTGGATATATGGTCGAAAGAGATAAGAAGGCGACAAGAGATTGAAAACATGTAAAAAACAACAATGAAATAAACGATTACTTGCTGAAATTCAAACAGCTCTACTGTGATTACTTACTGAATAGCTTGAATCCACCGTGTACATTTCTCTTCTCCATACTCGCAATATAAAAGAATAACATTGATTACAATAAAGAAAATGCAAACTAAACCAAACTCAAAACATACAACTTCTTTTTGTAATTCACGATGCAAGTATACAAATACATCAAAACACATGAATATCAGTTTTAGGGTTTAAGATGAAGGATTAAGAGTAAAAAATATGTGGAATCAATCATGCCTTCAATCTTCAAGAAACACCTAACAATTTTAATATTAGAAGAAGAAGAAGAAGAAGAAGAAAGGATATTGGAATGAAATTAGCAGAAGAGGAAGGCTGACGATCTAAATTAAATTAGGGTTTCGGAGGGAGAAGGTTTCCATAATATATAATATCGCGTATTAGAAGCTTGAGAAGAGAGAATATTGATCATTCTTTGTTGGCCATGTGTACAAAGGAGTAAAAAATTAATTGTTTAAATTGCCACATGTAAAGAAAAAAAAGGAGAGTTGCTATATAGATGACACATAGGATGAAATAGGTTTACTTTATTAGTACAAATAGAATGGTTTTACATATTTTATTTCCTATTTTAACTAAACTATATTAGCCCACGTGTAATAGTGAGGTCTACAGTTTCAATATACATTGTATTGTATCCTTTAATAGAATATAAAATATTTACTCATATCTATTAGTTATGTTGGATCGTGATTTTGTAACTAAAAACCTATTTGGTCAAATGTTTTGTGAAACTTAGATAAATTGTAGCATAAAGTATTTCGTTTAATTGTGGTTATCTGAATATAATAGTAATGCTAGGTTACAAATGACATCTGAAAATGATATATATTCTTAAGCTATTCTTTGGATATGAATACACTAAGATAATTGCTCTCAATTACACATAGTGATTATACACACATGATCAGTCTAGATTGGATATGAAGACCGTATATAATTAAAATCTTTTAAGCCTAACACACATAGTCGTGTCAGAATGACACTTCTGTCCTATGACACGTCTGGACATCCTCTTCAACACGAACTCTTTCACTAAGTTGCTTCGGTAGCAACTTAGGTCTTTATCAGTAGAAAGTTGCATCAACAACAACTTGTCTTTATTAGTAACAACTTACTTCTTGTACATGAACTTTTATTATAACTTGTATCAACAACAATTACTTGTCTCAATAACAACTTGTTTTCAACAGAACACGATCATTACAAAACACTCTTTAGGAGTAATAATGGGGAACTCGTGCGTTGCGGGGGACTCGACAGTACAGGGCCAAAATATAACTCAAACCTTAGCGATAAAAAAGTTTATATTTTAAGTTGTGTGTGTGTTTCCGATTAAGCGATAAAACACAACCTGACAACCGCCGGCTAACCAAAATAATCACTCGTGACTATGAATAGTTAAAATGCAAGGGAGGAGGGTACGTTAATTTTTTTTTATTGAAAGGCAATGCAATTTCGTGCAACTCAAAACTAGTTACTACAACAAGATGCTATAGTAACCATATTGTTACAGCAAAATAGAAAGAACAAAAAAAAAAACTACACAAAACTAACTGTTATGCTTTTGAACTTTATTATTCTCATAGTTGGCATGTTTACAGCTTTGGATAAAATTAACTAAAAGATACTAAAAATATATTTCTACCTGCACATATTGGGTTTCCAAAACCACTTGCAATTTGAAAAAGCCCACATACACTTAGACAATCACCCTACCCCTCCCACATATAGAATACAACATAGCGAAGGGTCCTCACTCTTTGCCTTGGTATTGAAGAACGTACAGATCGTAAGAAGAGGGTTCCGTTGGTTCGACTGATCGGAAAAATCATAGGACGCAAAAGGTCCTCACTCTTCGCCTCTGTCTCTCTCCTTTCTCGCAAAAAGTCTATAATATTAAAGAAGAATATGTCATTGAGCCATTGCAATGCCTGTAACGCTTCACATTTTGTGCTTTCCTTAATTAGAAAGTGTATTCGTAATTCTATTTATGGAAACTTGTATCCCGTATCGTGTACGACGTTCAATTTCAACGTTGTAATCCGAGACTTTGATCGTAATGAAATTCATCTTTTATACACACTTTTTATGCTTTACGCAATTGATACTTACTAAGCGTGCAAACATTCGTACATGCATTCACGATATTCAATTTATACTTACATACGTTTATTATACTTGAAAACATGTTAATTATCAAAGATTATGCATAAAATGATGAATTGTAGGAAGTTTGGGGACCAAAATGAAAGGAATCAAACTTCAAACGGAAACAAGGGGCGCCGCCATACACGAAGCCTAACCAACCCCCTTAGGGCTACGCACTACGCCAAGGCCCCGATCCGTAGAAAGTTGTTTCCCAGCTGCGGGTTGGCCATCTTTCCCACCTCCAAAACTCACCAATCACCTTATAACTCCATTAAAACTCAAACCCTACTTCACAACTATAAAACCAAGCCTCCACACCACCATTTTCACTTTCCAAACTCATTCTCACTCTTAAATTAATCTCTGGAAAATCAGATTCAAGGCAGATTGTTCTAAGTGCTAAAGTGAGCACTTTACTCCATCTTCTTCATCTTTTCTTCACTCCTTCTTCCTCTACAAAGCTTGGAACACCTATAGGAGTGTTTCCACAGGTTTTCCATGGAAACCCAAGGTGGAACATCACCATTTTGAGGTCCAAACTTTCTATTTTGGAAGAACTTACTATAAACTTTCTTGTACTTGTGTTTTTCCTCAATTAACCTTGTGTTCTTATGCCACTAATCCAATCCATGATTAGTGACCTTAACCAAGGTTGTTTCACACAGATTAGGAGGTGTTTATCACTCCAAACTTTCTGTTTTTGTAAGGTTTTTAACCCACAAGTGTTGTATCCGCCAAGCTTGTTCTTGAAACAAGACTTGTGATGGAAGTGTGTGAATAACTTGGAAGCCTTGGCTATCCTACCTTCATTCCACCTCCTCACTTGATGATTTATATGTTTAACCATTAAAACATGTTCAACCTTCATTTGAGTAACAAGGCTACGACACGTCCCCAAACGTTGCCATGTTCTGGATGCACGCACCTAGCTTGCTTACTTGGTTGATACATAGTTTTAGTGAAGTATTTCTTTTTCCTTTCATTCATGACCATCCGAATCGTCCTTGTGACGGTTTGTGTATTGGTGAATCATATAAAGAGGTTTAATGGATGCTAATCATCCTACCTCCATGCATGACTTCTGTGAAATCTATCATATCTATGATGGACTTGTAGTTATATTATATATATATATATATATATATATATATATGAAATATAACATATACATACTAACCGAACCCTTGATGATAATCAAATGATTATTCGTCATGGTACTAAGTTATGTCAACTAAGTACTTAACTTCTCGTTACGATTCTAATGGGCAAGACCCATGAAACCACAATCACATTTATGGGATTTATAGTGTCGAAAACGAGTATTAAGTCTAGATGATTACTTTCTCGTATACACACTTTGGTATATTTAAATTCCTAATCCTCCGCTATCATCCGAATACTCACGCACCTACGTTTCCTCGTGTAGGATAACTCGGTGTTCCAAACTCCAAACCAACCAACTCTTCACGGAATTACCAAGTGGAAACAGGCAACTGTGAGTACACTTGACCCATTTCCTAAACACTTTGGGTATAACATTTTTAACATACAAAAATTCACAAACACACACAAACATACTTTATATTCTCAATCCGTTATACATGCTACTTGATATACTTAGGTTCATGCTAGATTCATACTTTGCTACTTGTCATTAACTTAGCTAGCCCAAACTTAAGATATATAGCACTATAGGAGTAGCACGCCGCCCTTCAGGGTATTGTTAAGCTTATTCTCATTCATACTTAGTCTCGTCACTTTTGTGGCGAGGGATGTCACACCCCAACCGATGGCGGAAACATCGGGATGAGACGAAAACTAGATTGCAAGAGGCTTCGTAACGCTAATTGTGTCAAGTGTTTAATAATTACCTTTTTACATAGTTTAAATCAAATAATACAAAATTTAGATCCCGACACGTAACAAATATAATTTCATTTCATTGATAACGATTTAATACAAGATATTGAAACGAAATACATGTTTGAAACAAATACAATACAATATGTATTTAAAGTTTAAATGCGTTTCTAGGCAATCCTACTAGATTCCATGTGTCATCAAAATTCCTGCAACACGTATTAAAAGCATAGATCAATACAAAAGTATTGGCGAGCATACAAGTTTGAAATTAATTATAAGTATAAAAGTTGGTTTTGATTGTGACAAGTATATATTCAAGTCGAATCGCACGAATATGTAGACCACTTTCGCATAACAGTAGCATATAATCGAATTCCTTAACTAGCATGCATAGTATTCTAAGCATAACGATATCATGAGAATACAAGTCAAAACTAATAAGCATAAACAAACTCAAGCATAACAAGTAGCATGTATAGACGAGTTTAAACTAACAAATATAACTCAAATAAGCGTAACTGATGGCACATTTGGTATTGTGAACACATTTAATTTTGTTTAAAATAAATTTTGTAATTTATACATGTTGCACCCCAAAATGCATTAAAATGTAAAAAGGGGGGTCGAGTATGCTCACGGTTTTGCAAAGCTTCCTTTGATGATTCCTTGAAGAGTTGGGGGTTGGAGCTTCAAGCTTCCTTTAAAACACTTAGTGTTTTCTTTTAGAACTCTTAGAGTTCTCTTCCTTGCCTGGAAGATTTGAGAGAAGTAGAGAGGTTGAGAGAATAATGGTTCTTAGAGTTCTCTTCCTTGCTTGGAAGATTTGAGAGAAGTAGAGAGGTTGAGAGAATAATGGTTGGAACACTTAGTGTCCTTTTAGAATTCTTGATTTAGAGAGATTGAGGGAATTAGAGAGATGAAGAGAAGAATGGTGTAAAGAAAATGGTAGAAGGAGGTTGGTATTTATAGGTAGAGAAGGCGGAAAAGGGTGAAATATGATTGGTTAAAAAATGTGGAAGAGGATTGAAAAGATGATTGGTGGAGAAAGGAGGTAGAAAAATGGTGAAATATGATTGGTTAAAAAAGGTGGAAGAGGATTGAAAAGATGATTGGTGGAGAAATGAAGTGGAAATGGGTGAAATATGATTGGTTAAAACAGGTGGAAGAGGATTGAAAAGATGATTGGTGGAGAAAGGATGTGGGAAATGATGAAATATGATTGGTTAAAGAAGGTGGAAGTGTATTGATGAGGTGGAAAAGATGATTGGTATATTTCTTGGTATTTCTTGAGTATATATTATGTAATTGAGAATATAAAAAGTATAAAAGTATAATTCAAGTATTGAGGATGTGCGTATAAGTATTTATACGTATAATTATGTCGGTTTGCGTATAAATACGTATTTAAATGATCGGTGGTGTGAATAAAAAAATATGTATAAAATATGAATTTTATTATGATTAATGCCTCGAGTTGTGAGATTGAAATTAAAATACGAATGTAAGGTTTCTAAAATTAGAATATGGATACGGACATTTTTAAAACTAGAAATACGAAGATACGAGGTGTTACACGAATAACGAATAACAATTAATAATATGTATATATATACACACACACATATATTTTTATTATGTTTTAACGCCCCAAATTATGATACAAATATTTATTTTCTAAAATAAGGATGCGAAAAAGCGAGGCGTTACAAGGGACACTATTAATTCTCGTGGACACTCGGGTTTGACATTAGTGTTGCATGCTAGTTTACCTTGTATACAAATTGTCATGTGGATTCGAGTAAATACCTTTTATACTTATGCTATGTAATCCAAAACTTGTGTAATCGCCTTTGTTTTTGCATTGAACTTTATTTTAAACATGTTACAGGTTGAGGATTGATGCCATGATGAATCTAGTAGGGATGACTAGAAACACGCTCAAGATACTAGATTGGATATTGTTATGTTATTGTTATATTTTGTTGTTTCCATGTTGTACTTGTACTTCCTTCGTTGTATTGACAATTTATGTTTATTAATGAAATTCGGTTTTGAATTAATTATTGCCATAAATAGCGTTATGATGTCTCGAGCAATCTCATTTCGTCCCGCCCCATCGACAATGCCGATGTTGTAAGTGAACGGATACTAAAGAAGCTCTCCAATCTATTCATTCCATTAGTCGGTACACTTAAATAATGAACTATTGACGATGCATAGAAAGTAATCCTTATTTTACTGAAGAATCTCTCCAATTGGTTCATTCTATTTGTCCTAGTACTTACTCGTGAATGATGTATGATCATTCTTTGAGGTGATTAAGGACAAAAAAACAAAGTTTTCCCTTCCCCGTACATATAGACAAAAGTCATACTTGAGCAATCTTATATAAAAAATACCCAAGAAAACCTCAAGTTACTGAACTTCTGTTAATAACTTAGGTAAAGAAATACTTGCTTAAACAAATGTTACAAAGAAAGTGCAAGTGTGTGAAAAATATATATGTGACTGGGAGAATTTCAAAACGCTGTTCACAAATGCTTGGTGTGTGAAAAAGTAAGTTTGTTATCAGCCACTTGGGTTAAATACTAATAATATAAATACTTGGAATAAAGAGTAAATTAATCAAAGAATTTGGCCAAGACATAAAAAATTATGTAGCAAAATGCAAGGTGATGGTCAGGTTAGAGAAATAAATTTAGAATTATGCTAGTAACATGGTGATTGATGTAGAGAAAAAGTGACTTCTTTCTGACTAAACCTATATAAGCAGCTGCAGCTTCCAGTACCTTATTTAAAGCACATTATTTTATTTTAATCTCCTTTTTCCAAAATCTAATGTAAATATATTTTATTTTTTAAAGAAAGAAGTAGTAAAACTAAGTAAAGGAGAAAAATCAAAAACATTTCGCGACCAAAGGAAATCCTACTATAAAAAAAGGATATGGAGAAAAGTGGTACGCGTCAACCCGACCCAACCCATTTTGACCCATACAACTGTCTACCCAATTTGACCCATTTGAGACTTGAAGAGCAGAAATAGACCATATGAGCATTTTTTTTAACTTACAATCATGTGAGACATGAACCCGCCATAATAGCCCACATTGCGCCTGATCCTAGCATGAAGTTTCTTTCGCCTCTATCCTATGCATGATCTTGTATGAAGAATTAACTTCGTCCTTTAGTTAATCTTCCTTGTCTCGAAAGCATGGGTACATTTAATGCACCAGATAACCGGGCTACTGATTCACCAACATCTGTATAATGACGGTGAATGACAAGAAGTCGGACTAGGTGCCCACCACCAAGTTGCTCACCTAAAACTTTAGACATTTGAATTATGTGGCTAAGTGAACAATCAACATATTAAAGGATGTGTGGCCTCTTTAGCGATATACTTTTCTCTTGGCCCGAATGGAATGCGGACTATGTAAGTGCCATCAATTTCATCCGTCATATCAACAGGATTTTGTGGACATAACATTTTATTGGTTCACCATAACTCGAGTCTACTTCAGGGAAGGCTACTTATCTTGTAAGTAAATCAACTCGATAGACAGCTGGCATTGAAGCTATAGCTCTTGCAAGTTCTACAACATACTTAACCTGGAAATTAAAAATAAATTCTAAAACAAGTTAAGACCAGGTTATGTGCAGCTGGTGGAACTTTAGGTAGGTACTCAATCGATGCAAGTAACTTAATCAAGCGGCGACAATCTCTGTATTCTCATTGGTTGGAACACAAGGATGAGTTATGGGGATCTTGTAAAGCGTTTGCAGTAGCTACCCCATCACCATTTGATGATCTTTGTTATTTGAAATCATGAGCGTTGAACATCTGGCTTCTTGGTTATGAACTCCAGAAGCAGTCATGGTTTTCTAAGATGAACAGAACCATTTTTTCTGAAGCCAGGAAAAAAAATCACTTCTTGATGTTGTGAAAAAGTCAGCTAAAGATGATGGATGTAAAGGCCAAATTGATGATGGGTTAACCCAAATGGATGCCATTTTAAATTCCATCAAGTCTCTTGGGCACATAACAAGAGAGGCACCTAAAGGGAAACTTCTAGAAAAGTGGAGTGAGAGGACCAAGTCATCAGGTTTACAGCTTAGTAAGGGATTGGCAGATCCTTTTGCTGTGAAGGAGGGAGGCTATTGAGCTTACAGACGTCAAAAAAGCTGCTTCCTCATCAACTATTAAACCATCCTTCTCATATTCATCTTTCTGATCAAGTCCATAACCAAAAACACATTAAAAGCCATAACTCAAGAAATAGATAACAACATCAGTCGTTCTTCAAATGTCAAATAAACTGAAAAAATCACAACACCATAGCTAGAAATATCGTGTCCATAACCAAAAACACATTAAAAGCCATAACTCAAGAAATAGATAACAACATCAGTCGTTCTTCAAATGTCAAATAAACTGAAAAAATCACAACACCATAGCTAGAAATATCGTGCATTACCAAAACCAGTATTACAAGACATAATTCACCTAAAGCCCAAATGACCTTCAAAACACCCATCAGAACCATTCAAATTAAACCCTGGCCCTCAAACATGACAAAATACATGAACTTAAAAAGATCAAACTTTCATTAGCTCTGCAAATAATATCTGAAATTGGGGGAAAGCACATAACCCTAACATTCTTTCTACACAATATTAGCATCACCGACACCCAAATTGAAACAAATTATCTAAATCACAAAAAGTTCATACCGTCCTCATCATCATCATCCTAGTCTTCACGCTCTCCAGGATCATTCTCATCAGTTCCAAGGATCTTAGAATGACCTAATAATTTTTATGATTATGAGATCCATAAGAACTATATATATGAAGGTTGCTATATTGGGTTATGTAGCATAACCTAAAAAGATCTTAATTGTTAATGTTTATCAAATAAGATTTTAAGGGTTTGATGTTTATACCACTATCTTGGCATTGTCAATGATTACTTAGAAAAAGTTTCTCTTTATCTGTCTCTCTCTCACTGTCTCTTGCTTAGTCTCTATATATATACGGAGACTAGAGAACTAAAAAATGACTGAGTTCGATCGAAGTTCATTTGATAACCATATTTATATATATATATATATATATCATACTTTATGCTGTGGGTGAAAATTTTATCTGGTATCCCGAATATTAGCTAGGGATCTTGGATTCTAGATAGGTTCTTTCTCCTTGTTTTAATTCTTGTGCTTGCATGAGTAATCCTAAGACTAAGTCATGGCCTAAAGAATCTTTCCTATAGTTAAAAAGCACGTAGAGAATGCACTGATCAAGTCCATAACAGTCAAGAGAGAAGATCAAGTTTACTTCAAAAATCCCGGATAGTTAGTTACTAGATATTTTTTATATATAAGTTATGTGGATCAGATAGGACGAAAAAACACACACTCTCGAAAAATTTGTAACACTTAGCTCTTGATTCACTTCAGCTCTTTGAACTCAATTTTAGTGATTTAATAGCAAGAACTAGTGGCAGGAGACTTTCAAGTCGGCACCTTAGGTTTTACGCCGGAGATCATCACTGATCAAGGGTATTCCTCGTAAAAAATCCCGAGTGTCATATTGTATTATCTTGATTTCTTTCATTGTGTTATTTGGAAAGCACACTACCTCACTTATAAATTTGATCACTAAATTGCTTCGGTAATGTCAAGTCTAAAAAACCATGTCGCATTAGAAACACTAGGTGATTATTTTCATACAAAACTGATTATTTTGCTTTCATAAGAATTGTAGTTAGTAGATGCCAACTTTGTTTTTAATTGATTAAAGATACATATTACTTAGTTAAGTTATAATAACGATTCATATCCAAAAGTCAACAATTAGTCATTTTCTAGCTATTTGCAAGTAAGATTTGACATCATATATATTCCAACTCCCTACGAAACATCAAAGATTATAACTAAAATCATATCTTATACACTTTTCTAGAGAAAACTATCTGGTTTTGAGTTGCCCGATTAAATTACGCAGGGTCACAACTCAAACAGACGACTCGTTTTTGAACAGGTGGGAATTCGGAAGAAGGATGAAAAATAATCGATAACTCAAAAATAATCATCCTTAAACGTTTTAATAGTTTATTTTTATTTTATGTTATGTTATTGGTTTTTATTACTTTTTTTAAACGAAGTCTAGAGAGTAGGTAATGTCAACAGAAATAATATTTTGGTTATATCTTTAATTTCAATTTGTCTTTAGTTAATATTTCAATTATTTTGACCGAATTTAATGTTTAGGGTAGTAGAGTAGCCTATAAATAAAAGTTTATTTGTAACGTTTAGAATAACTTTTGATATTATAATAAAGAGTTAAATGCTTGGTTGGTCCCTGTGGTTTGCAAATTTTGCAGACTTGATCCCAGTGGTTCACTAATTACACACTTGGTCCCAGTAGTTTCAAATTTTGCACTCGGGTGGTCCTTACCACTAACCTTTGTTAGATTTCTCAGTTAAGTATATGCAAAATTACTATATTACCCTCCTTCACAAACCTGCAACCTCCACATCCACCTTAAACCCACCACCACCTCCACTGTCAACTGACCACCACCACTGCAACAATCACCGGAAAGGTTAGAAGAAGGAGGTACACCGAAACCGAATGGGTGTTGAGGCGGTATTCTCGGCGGCTTCAGTCGTCTTCTCCGGCACTCCGGCAAGTTGCAGGTTTTTCGGCTGTGTTTCCTTTTTCTGCAAAATCAATGTAACAAAGATCGAAACTCAAAAACTCGAACCAAAACTCTTTGAAATTTCACTGAAACAGTTTGAAATCATCAATCAACACACCAAAACGGATCCAAAATTTCTCCAAAACTGATCAAAAATCAACCGAAATGATCCGTACGAATGAACAATATGTATCATTTTCAGTTCATCTTCGTCAGTTCAGATCTACTCGAATCAAGCTCAACATGAAGGAGTTGCAGGTTTCCGGGTAACGAAGAAGATGAAGGAGTTGTGAGGGCATAAATGGAGGGGCTTAGTGCAAAAGATGAAGAGGAAGATTTGTTGTAACAGATTAACGGCAATGTGTGGTGGTGAGAACAAATTCACAAGCGATCGATGGTGGTGATAAACGATTCAACCTCAAATCGGTCTAACAAAATTATAATTGGAAATCGTCCAGATCTGTAAAATCAGTAATTGTTTAATGAAGGGGGTTGAAGATGAGCGGAGGTGGCTAACCGGAAGGGGTGACCGGAATTCCACGGATGTCGGCGTTTACAGCCGGTAACTTTGGGTCTTGGAAGGAAGATGGCGGTGAAAGGCGGCGAGGGTATGGCTGAGTGGTATGGCGGTGAAAGGCGGCGAGGGTGAGGGTGGTGGTAGCAGAGTAGTTGCAGGTGGTAGCAGAGAAAGGATGAAGAAGACGAGGGGTATAATAGTAATTTTGCATATACTTAACTGAGAAATCTAACAAAGGTTAGTGGTAAGGACCACCCGAGTGCAAAATTTGAAACTACTGGGACCAAGTGTGTAATTAGTGAACCACTGGGACCAAGTCTGCAAAATTTGCAAACCACAGGGACCAAATAAGCATTTAACTCACTTATCCTAATTATTGAGGTTTTCTCTAAACTTGCTAGAACTTATCTACCATTTATTGCTTCGGGTCCTCGTCATGGACTAATATAACTTCTTTGTAATAAACTAATTTTAATCTAGTCATGTAATATTATAACTTCTTTGCAATACTAATAATGTAAACAAAATCTTAAAAGTTCTTCAACCTGTATATTTTATCTTTTATTATGTAGTTGAGTATACTTCAAAGGCTACATAATTACTCTCAAGTTAAAATATCAATCTCTTTGGTTTGCGTAGAGTTTTAGTCATTTACATTTATGTGTGCATAATTCACACTTACGAATTATGATCAATGCATACGTACAAACATCCATGTGTAACACAAACACATATATATATATATATATATATATATAGTTTAAGGTTCATTGACGAACACCCAAAAAGCAAGGAATTGGAGAACACCCTTTTCATCCCTTGGATTAAAAAAAATCAACGGCTGCGATTGATATTTTACTTTTAGCTTTAAAATGCACGGAAGGGTAGAATTGGAAAAGAAAATATCCCATCAGATCTGATCTGGAGAATCAAGCTACCCCAAAACCATCATTGCCGTCTCTCTCGCAACAACCACAGCCGGACGACACCACCGCTTCTGCCGCCGCGATGCCCATCATGTCGATGAAATCGGAAAGCATTGGTGGTTGAAATGGAATTAAGAGAAGCTTCAATGGATTATTAGCAAAACCTCATGTCGATGTGCATAGGCCAGTGATCTCCACCGTCATCGGATTATTTTCAAAACCTCTACACCTGTTCTCGAAATCTAGTTACGGTTGTCAATGGATTCCACAAACGCGTCGGCGATTCATGACAATATTACCGTCGCCGTTAGAAAAACCTTTATCAGTGACCATACGAACTTATCTACACCGTCGTGGTTGTCAGTTGCACCTTTCCGTTTCCCGTTGGAGACAACGGAACTAGTGGACGATTAGTCATTCACGTGTCCACCTCCGGCAGTGGCGAATCTGACCTAGACCTCACCGACGCCACGTTTTTTTACGGTTTCCGATTACATATTTTTACATTATGTAGATGCAACATGACTGGTACGATCAAGGTATTTTATATATTTTTAACATGTTAAACATAATTGTAATTTGAGACGAACCCACTTAATTTACCAGTAACTTCTTCAATCGTGTCTGTCTCCTTCATGCGAAGTTGCTGGAGTTCTCTCCTTAAAGTAGCTAGTCGAGCCTTTTGAACCCTGTCAGCACCAAGAAATTTTACCCGTAAAGCTTCCCAAATATCTTTAGCACTTTCATTTTTAGCAACTTGTAAAAGTATGTCTTCCGGTAGCGCTTGAAAAATAACCGCCCTAGCAACTTTGTTTTTCTTCTCGTCCACGGCATCACCTGTTACCGGATCAACACCTCCTAAAGTTCTTGAGCGTCTAATACCGACTCCATCAAGATAGTCCAAGTGTTGTAATTCTTTGATGTCAATCGTGGAACTTGAAACGAGGTTTTGTTGTTTTCTCGTACCTGAATAATCCCTGTATTAATCGGTGCCTCATCTCCCATCTTTCACCTGATTTTTTAATTTCAATCTGATGTAAAAAAACACACTGAAATTACGTTTCCCACTCTTCAGCTGTATGTAAAAACCTTGTAGCTTCTCTTCGTGGAGCAAAATAATAAACCAAAAATAAAACTTTGATGATATTACTGTTGCTTTTGTTTGTGTTATTTTTCCTTCCCGTTGACCAAAAGACTCTTTTATCTACTTTTAATTCTACCTTTCACTACACAACTTTTCTTTTCTATTTGTATTGTGCGTGACCCCCAAGAAATCACTTCAACAAATGTACATTCTGAAATTCAATTAAGACAGGATTGATTCTGTAGTCCTCGTCGAACCAAAAAAAACACTTTCTCCCTCTTCAAAACGTGTTATTTACTCCGATAATCACAAACAAAAAAAAGCTCCACGGTTTATTTTTTTGGATCGTATCTGCCACACACGATACTCGTTCTTCTTTGATTGCTTCAATAAGATTGCTTCAATAAGATTGCAACCTCTACCTTTACACCTCTATGTCGATTCACTCAGATCTCGATCACTATGCTCGATTCACTAAGATTTCGAGTCTTCGTCTCTCTGTCGATCCACGAAGGTTTTCGACTTCACCAGGTTGATTTGCTTTAGTTCTTCTTACTCCCCTTGATCGTTATACGCTCTGATACCAATTGTTGGAATCAATCGGATCAAACAACGCAGCAACACACAAGGATTTTATGATCAACTCGATCATGACTCTTACAAGGATTTTATGATCAACTCGATCATGACTCTTTCTCCTTTATTAATATCGAACCAAAACAAAACAACCAAATAATTACATAACCTAACCCATCTATTTATACTAAATTAATTACTTGTTAAACAAGCTATCCTAAACCAATACCAACTCTAGTACTTATTTATAACCTATTAATGAAATAACTAGATAAACATAATACTTTAAACTAATAATTATCTCTAACTATTTAATTACTCATTCCTATATCAAGATTACTCTTCATATACAACTAGGGTCGTAGTTACCTGCACGTTGCGCAGTGATGCGGTTGGAATTTAGAACGAATAGTACACATGACAACCAATAAAAAAATTGTAAACTTAAATAAAATGATATCTAAATGTGTTATGTTGTTTGCGTCGTAAAACGGCTTTAAACATCAAAATAATAAGAAAAGGTAAACCAATATACTAAATAACAAAGATAAACGGAAAAGAAAACGATTGAAACTCGGCCGGTTTCGGTGTGCTCATTATAGAAAAAAAAGTTAAAATATGTTAAAAGAGTATCGGCACGATCATTAAAAAAACTAAACTAAAAAAACACACTCATTATAGCAAAGAAAAAAAGTTAAAATTATGTCTAAAATGATATTAATGTGTTCATTAAAAAAATATTTAAGAGTAGAAAAATAATTTAGATAAAGTAAAAGAAAAATCATACAATAATTAAACTAATGGGATGAAATGAAAATAAATAAGTTTACACTAAAGGATTAAATAGACTAAAGAAGAAAAGAAAACACTATTCATTATAATTTATATAGATTGATTATTAAATGTATAGTCTAAAATAGTGGTATAAAATAACATAATTTGATACCTTAAGGTGGATATGTACACAAACTGAATGAATATAAATGAGTTTGTTTGTGCTTGTTTGTTTAACAAACATTTAAACAAATAAATAACTAGTTATCCGTGTTTAACAAAAAGAAAGTTTGTTCATGTTTGTTTATGTATGTTAGGGACACATATGCATACACAAATGACGTACATATAAGTTGTTTATGCGTGACAACTGCTTTCTTTGAAAAAAAAAAAAAGGAATTCTAAGGGCGAACATCATTTGATTTGGTTATGTTAAAATAAGTGATTTAGAATTTTTGTTCTAACTAAAAATAAGCACAACGTGGAGTACAAGTATCCAAGACTGCTCCTGTAACGCCTCGTATTTTCGTATTCCTATTTTTAGAAAGTCCGTATTCGCATTCTATTTTTAGAATAACCTTACATTCGTATTTCGATTCCAATATCACAATTCAAGGCGTTAATAATAATGAAATACATTTTTTCACTATTGTTTATGCATTGCATGATACTTAACCAATCTCGGGTACGTGCTTTATATACAAAACCGAATTATACTTAATGTTTAATTATATTCCGAATCATACTCATATACATTCTTGATAGTCAGACACTTATATATCCCTTAAGATGTCCAAAAAAAAGAAAAAAAATTGAAACAGACTAATTCGTAGCCTACGGCCTGCAAGTCGTGGCCTACGAATCTGGGCGGACAGAATATTTTAAGCACGCCCCAACTACCTCATTTAAAGCCCAAACCCTAATCCCAAAGACAACCCCTTACCACTTTCTAAACACTTTAATCACTTCCAAAACATCAATCTTCTCCATTCTTCAGGCTCTTGGCAGAAAGTTCCAAGTGTTCTAAGTGAGATCTACTCACTTTTCTTTACATTTCTTCATCTTTTCTTCTTCTTGAAAGATTGGAACACTCTAGGAGTGTTTCCACAAGTTTACCATGGTAAACTAAGGTGTAACATCACCATTTTGAGGTCCAAACTTTCTGTTTTGGGAAAACTCTGCTTAAAACTTTATTTAACTTGTTTAAACTTATAAAATCTTGTACCTACCTTTCTTCTAGTCAATTCTATGGCTAGGGAGCTTGTGTATGGTTGATCCTTATGAGTTTAGAGGTGCAAAGAACCTCTAAACTTTCTATTTTGATGAGGTTCCAAGCAACCTTCAGGTGTGTGACCATCCAAGAACACCAATGTTCATATGATAAGTCTTGTATGTTGTCTAAATTTGTGAGCCATGGAAGCTTGGGCTTTCCTTACTAGTTCCACTACCTCACTTGCTTTTTTTGTTATATTCATCCAAGTAGCTTCCAAGCCTCAAAGTAACACAACCCCACCGCACCTCCAACATTTACCATGATGGGTATGGAACACCCTGGTTGATCTTACTTGGCTACTTGGCAAACTAGTTAGTTTAAAATTCTTGTTATTCATGACCAACCGGGTTATTAACTATGTTGATAACCTTGTGCTTTGGTGAATTCATACAAAGAGGTTTAATGGATGTTAATCATCCTACTCCCATGCTTGACTTATATGACACTACATGATAATACATGATGCACTCGTACTATATAATATATAATATATATTTAGATGAAATCATGATGCTAACCAAGTTATGACTAGATGTTATGAACTTAGGCTATATTATATTAGTTCTTATTCCTCGTTTGTGATTCTAATGGGCATGTTAGGACCCGTGAAAACAGATGAAAACTTAGCGTCTAAACTAGTGTTTAGACAAGATATATTTTGTATACCTATACTTTTTGTACTTAATTCCGAATCCAAACTCTCCATAAACTCTGAATACCCGTACACCTTCGTTTCTCCATTCCCATAACTCGCCAGCTCGTGTCAAATCGGAAAGCTTTGCAAAACCGTGAGTATACTCGACCCCATTTTTTAGTTTTATACACTTTTGGTGCAACATGTACACTTATACAAGTCACAAATCACGATTAAACTTGTTTACGCACATACTCTATCCATTAATAACATGATACTTGTATTAATCTTGTTATCGCATGCTATGTTAAACTTATGTTCTATATGCTCATTAACTTTGCAAGCCTACCTTAACAATTATAGCGTTTAGGATTAACGTACCGCCCCTATTCTTGTGGTATTGTTAAGTAAACTATTTTACAACCTTGTCGTTTCGACGACAATGGTATGCACGATTGCGGTGCCCTTTGGTATGACTTATAGTTAACACATGCTAGTATAATAATGAACAATGTATGCAATTTACCATGTTGGATATGAGACAACTTTTATTCACAATTATGCTATGTAATTTAAACTTGTATACTCGCCAACTTTTGTTAATCTTTATTTTAATACATGTTGCAGGAAATTAGTTGATGATAATATGAAGAAACGTATCATGTACTTTGCTTCATGTTGTTATGTTATTTGCCAAACCTATTGTACTTTCCGTTTCAGACAATGTATTCCCATTTTAGTATTAATGAAATTTGACTTATCTAAATATTGTCACGATTAGTCGTTATGAAGTCTCTTACAATCTCGTTTTCGTCTCACTCCGATGTTTCCGCCGTTAGTTGAGGTATGACAACTCCGGTTGTTAAACTTGGCTGGAAAACTTGCAAAACTGGTCACCGTTAATCTCACCGTGGAGGACCCGGAGTGTGTGTCCACGACCAACTTCCTGCATCAGATCTTGAAAGTGTTCTTTTTTTAATGAAGTAGTAAATGAGATGACGTAAATAAGAGAATTTTTTAGTTCTTCTATCTTTTTGGGAGAAATAAACGTCCTCTCCCTTTTCTAATTACCTGGTATATATCTCATTCATGGCTTTGCGATCCGTTAACCATCTTCTTCGGGTCTTGGGCCAGTCTTACATGACCTTGAGGATTTACCTCAGGATAAAAGATGTATCCATACGTTGGACTATGTCTGTTTAATCATGCATGGGCGGGAAAAGGCTTAAGGACACTCTCATAAATAAGACGCCGATTGCCCAGCCTTGTATAGGCTCTTCCTATGCATCCACGCATTATCTCTGGTGTCCCCATCCATGCCCCATTTAATGTCGATGTGAACATCTTCTTCTATTCTTTTTAGTCATTTTACTTCGCTCTTAGAGATGATGGATCTCTGTGAATTAGGCTCGTTTCCAAGGGTTTGGTGCTTGGGCCCAACTCATAATACTGGACCATATGATCTTTTGTCTGGACTTATAAATAGCTCATCAGTTATATTAAGAAGTTCAAGGAATGCAATGCAGAAATGTGGAGTTGTTCAATTAAGGAACTCATATTTCTAACAAGAAAATAGCTGGGAGCATAAGAGATGTGATCCTTATGCATATGTTTAAGCTCTCCCTTTGTTTTGCTTTTTTTCCTTTTCTTTAAACACTTTACAAACTCCTATTAGCACATTTTAAATCAAAGGTTAGACATCATACATTCATAGAGGGTTTTTTTTCCTTGGTGGAAAATATATTTACTAAAAATGTTCCTTAAAAATTATTTACCAAAGTGGTATTCCTTGTTTATTTTGTATTTATCTTTTCTTTGTTAACCAAATTTATTTAACCTTTTTAATATATATTAGAGTACCATTTAACCCCTATCGTCACAAATTTTATTTCTTCACTACCAAAACATGTCTTATTTTGTCCTTTTTTAAACCGAAACATTAACGCCATAATATTGTCAACATTACATCATCTTATAACATCACATAGTTTGATTTAAGAATTTAAGCCGACACTCGACATTAGTGTCCGATTAAAAACTGAACGGACGTGATGAGTTGGATTAATATTTGATGTGAGTGAATTACAAGTTTTGTCTTTTATTTTATATCAAATTTCAGGCGGTATCCTTTATCTTTAAAATTGACTAGTTTTATACTTAATGTTTCAAAATATTACACGATTCTTTGACCCTAACCCAATTAATTTTAACTGTTAAGTGAATGACAAATTGGTCTTTTTACCATTTATTTATTAAAAGAATAAATATATCTCTTTACACAAAAACACTCTGTTCTCTCACTAAACAAACGCACTACCGTAATGCAACACCACCATTGCATCATCAAGACCATCGCCCATAACTACAAAAACAAATCTCAGTTTTACCACATACTGTTTGATACACATCATCAAGATTTGATGCCCTATAAATTATTAACCACCACACTAGTCCACAATCATGCCCGAAAATGCCTCAAACATCCAATACACTTGCAATTTACTCAACCATCTTGATCAATGTTAACTACAAATTAATAAAGCAATGTTAACTTCTTACCATCTTGATCTTCTTGGGTTCTGCAACAATGATTGTTATCGTGGTCAAAATCATGAACGATTAACCAGCTAAATAGGGTTGAACTTGAAGCTTTCACCTCTCAATTTACTCTATAAGATGTGTATCACTGATTGATACACAATCTGCCCTCACAACATCCTCCAAACCTTCTCCAGTTTCAACATCCTCTGACACACTTGACCGGACGTTGCAGATCTGGTTATTGGATTTTTAAGGTTTGTATAGGGTTTAGAATCAGATCTGAGTAGGCGGAGATGCGGACGGTAGAGTACATAGAATGCGTCGCTGAATGCAGTGGTGATGATGATCAGGAGGAGAACAACGGTTATCCAGAGGCAGCAACGACAACATCAGCTCTGGCGGCTTTGGTGTGGAGAGCTTGAGGATGGCAGACTAGACAAGGATTACTTGCCAGAAAGTTAGGGTTAGGGTTTCCAGTGGATAGAGGAATGGTGGATTTTTTAAGCTATTGGATTGAATTAAAGGTATGAGAGCTTTATAGATGTGTAATCTGGGGATTTGTTGATGAAAATGGTTAAAATAAAGGTGGATTGTGGTTGTTAAAATGAAGGTGATGAACCGATGAAGAGTGGTGGCAGGTATTGGTGGTGGTGAATTGTGTGTGAGAGAGAAAGATAAATATATATATATATATATATATATATATATATATATATATATAATTCATTTTATTTTAATATTAAAAATATTAAAATGATTTTCTTAAACAAATGAGTTAACAGACAAATTTGCTCTTCACTTAATAGTTAAAACTAACTGGGTTAGACTTAAAGGACATAACGTGTAAGATGTTTAAACATTAAGTACAAAACTCCTCAATTTAAAAGGTAAAGCACACTGCTTGAAATTTGGTATAAAGATAAAAAACGAAATTTGTAATTTACTCTATTTTATGTTGTTTTATTTTCTAAATTTATAAAAGAAAATTATTATATATATGTGGTTAAAATTTTTATGTTGTTTCGTTTTCTAATTTATAAAAGAAAATTATTATATATATGTGGTTAAGAAAATAATAGGGCTAAAATAATAATATAATTGTTTAAGTGAATTATCATAAGATACTTAAGTTTTTATCTGTAGAGATATTATCTCATTTTGGAATGTGAGATGAGATATCTATATTTATTTTATATAATACAAAAAATGAGATGAAATTGGGACACGTGGCGTGCTATGGTGGAGTCTCAAGCTTATTTTGGGAGGAAATGAATTTGAGGCCATATGGAGGCGAGATTTGAATTGTATTCGGGTCAGATTTGTGATTTGTTTCACCGAATTCACTTAATCGAATACACTATAAATTAAAACATATCAATAATTGATATCATAATCTCATTCCATATACACACAACATCTCTTCTTTCTCTCTCTCTCTCTCTCTCTCACCCCACTTCTTCTTTTGCTTCTTGAACACAATTAACAATATTTCAAGATTGTAGTTAGTTGTTGATCCATTAATTTATTTGTGGATGTCATCATTTTGATCATGTAGATTATTAGTTTTTTAAAAACATTAATTCGAATCATGTTAACAATATTCTTCTTTTACTATCTTTAAGATCCGATCAAAAAAATTAAGGTATGTAATATATTTGTGTTGATTATGTATTATTTTTTGTTAATCGAAGTTGTTGATGTTTGATTGTATATTTTTTTGTTAATTATATCGACACCGAGGCATTCAGCATCATCTTCTTCATTGTGCGGACAAAATCATAGGCATGTTGTTTGTGTGTTATGTTTGGTTGTTCAACATTAATCGAAGTTACTAATGTTTTTGTTTTGATCTTTTATGCTGAAACCCTAAATCTGAACTGTCAATCGAACAAAGAATCTTCAAACTACTTAAAAAGTTAGTTGAATGTTGTTACTGTTTTTTTATTTTAATAAGTTTAAACGTGTTTTTAAGGTTTTAGCTCTATTATTTTTTATGAAATAAAAACAAAACTATAGATTTTATGCGGTTTAAGTTGTTAGTACATGTTTGATGATCTTCTCATGTTAACATGTATAAGGTTTTTTTCTATGAAATTTTTGAACTTTTGCATAAAAATATATATAATTTGTGTATATCATTATTTGTTTTTTTTTTCAGATTTATTGTTTTCAGTTTTTTAATCAATTGTTCATGTTTTTCATTCATACTTGATTTAGTTCAAGAATTTTTTGAATAATTTCAATATTTAGTTTTTAGATCTTTCAAAATTTTATCCATGGTTGTTAAAGAAGGAAAAATATTGACACTTCAATTATTGCCTTTTTTAAACTAATGAAAAATAGTTTTAATTAGAGATTTTGCAGTAAACGCAAAATACTGACACTTCAATTACATTTTGATGATTTTTATTTAGTATTGTTAATAACTGATTATTATTATTATTATTATTATTATTATTATTTTAATTGTGATCACATATTTTCTGCAAATATGAATATAAAGAAGATGAATCTTAGTTTCTTTAAATTTATCGATGATCCAGAATCGTTCTACTTGGTATGTTACATTATTCTTTTTATATTTACTTTTATAAGCTTGATTATTCTTATAATATGTATAATCCGATTTTTTAGTATGTTTTTTTCACAGACAATACCAAGTATGGGCATTGCCAAACTAGGTGGGTTGGTAAAGAAAATAGTTGTTAATTCTGTGGAGTTGATGCGTCTCCTACCCAAACTAGGTGACCCACAGAGTGAACTATTATTGCTTTGATCCTGTATGGGCATTGCCAAACTTTTCTTTGGCTTGAGGACATGTCAACTGGTACACATGGAAGATGCAGTGTAATTCTTTGACAATGATTTACGTGAGGCAATTGAGGAATTGTTAGTTTGTGGAGGTCCTTTCTTTGGAGACTTCCAGTGCTGACTTGCCTCCTTACCTATTAGGTTTGGAGTTGTATTCAGCTGTAGACGCTTCATCTTATGCCTATGTAGCCTAGAAGGCCCAATCTTGGGTGATACAGGACCACATCTTATGAGACAGTGGCATATGTGGTATGGATTCTGATTATGATTGTGCTCTGGCTTGTCTTCATGATACGATACCAAGCTTCGATTTCGGCGGTTTCACTAAAAAGGACACCGCCCCCTAAAGCCCAACATGCGTTGGCGAGTGCTCTTTTTTACTAAAATTGTCCAGGACGTTGAAGTACAGTTTGAATTGACCTTAGACAAAAAGCCGTTTTTGAGTGTCTACGAGCACCACATGCCCTGTAACGCTCCGTATTTTCACGTTTATATATTTAATTATATATTTATTTATTAATAAATTTATTCATTATTTAATCATTATTTATTCAATATTTATTTATACATATTCAACATTTATTTAAATTCTTTAATTAATTATTAGATAAATAAAACATTTATTTATTTGGTTGTTTAAAATAAATAATCATTTGTTTATTTAAACCCTCATTCAATCTCTATCCTAATCGTTTAATATATATACACACCTTCCGAGCAAGTTTCATTTTGAAACCAGAACTACCGCCAACTGTCAACACCAATCATTTAGTTGTTACCACCCTGATTTTTCCGTTTCCATCCTTCCCTTTTATACACATTCCTGACTTATCGAAATTATATTGATTGGTCCATTACCATAATAACATTAATCACGAATGTAACTTATATCGCGACTCGATTCGTTATTCCGAAACTCTATATAAACCGAGTCAGAATATTATTTTCACGCCACACCTCAAACATTTGCACACTTCATCTACCTCTCTGTTCGTAAAACCAGTTGCTAAAAAAACCACCGCCGATCGTCGCCGAACGCACGGAGCTTCACCGGGATCACGTCGGAGCCGCGTCGGAACTTGGTATGACCCTCTGTTTATGCTTCGTCACCTTTCATTCGATCAGAATATCTATATTATATAATAAAGAAAACCACTTATAGGACACTTGTCATCGTATTAGGCCATTTCTTATAGATAATTATTATTTTAGTTTAATTTCTTCTAATTAATTATAGATAATCCTCCTATTAAATATTATTAAGTTTAATCTCATTTAATTAATTATAGATAACTCTCTTACTAAATATTATTTTGTTTAATCTCTTCTACTTAATAATAGATAATTATTATTTATTTCAAATTTAATGTATACTTCTCATTTATAACTCTAATAAACTTTAAATTTTTACCATAATATATATAATGCTAGACGTAAAATCGAAAACATTTTGTATAGCATCAATAACTTAAGATATAATATAATTTTTTTTAATCACATAAACAATGTTAGAAACGAATTTACATCAAGATAGATGGTAAACGATCAACAAGCTATGCCGCTATCCCTTTTTGAATAGCAAAACTAAGTCTTTTAAAAACTACGTCCATAGATCCCGTGGTCATAAAATAATACCAAACAAATTTACAAATATAAATTCATTGATTTTACTAAAAATAAAAAGTTTTAGTTTTTTTAAATATAATTTATATTTTATCACTCAAATGACTGCTTAATTTTTCTTGAATAATATGTTTGACCACTGTATCTTCTTTTCAATAATCATCTCCGCAATCACCATATCTATCGCGTACCGAGTATATCCATTAATTTTTTTAAATATGATTTTCTTATTATTTAAAAGATATAACTTTTTTTATTATTTGGTAAACAACACCACATTTATTCACCCCGTGAACACACGTGGTTTTGAAGATATATATTTTTATTTGGTATATAAAATTATATTTATTCAACCCGTACAATATGGTTCCTATATAACTTTATTAATATATAAAATTACATTTATACAACTCGTGCAATAGAGGAGGTTTTTAAAAATATATTGTATTATTATTTAGTATATAAAATTCATTTATTCAACCCGTGTAATACACGGGGTTATAACCTAGTATATAAATATATAAAACCCGCGTTCTCTGTTGTTTTTTTAAAGAAGAAGACGACCAGCGTTTCTATAGTTGTATAAATAAACCACGAAACACAACACCTGCGCGCCTGTTGACTAGGGTGACCCGGGTTCGAGTCATGCTTGGTCCCGATTTCTTCGCTGTTTGTTGCTGTTGTTCTTGGCCATGGTTGGGCCGGCCTAAAGTGCCAAACCTTTTTAATTTTAATTTTTCTTTTTCTTTTGAACCTACTGTTTGGGCCAGTGTAGCCGGGACTTGGGCCATTATTGAGTTTCTTTTTGGGTTGTTATAAAAGGCTAAATGTGTTATAAAAATCAGTATATTGAGAACTATTATTATTATTATTATTATTATTATTATTATTATTATTATTATTATTATTATTATTATTATTATCATTGTTATTATTCTTAATATTTTAAAGAATGTTATTAAAATCATTATTATTAAAATTATTATTATTACTATTATTAATACTATTCTAGTATTATTAATCTTAATATTTTGAATATCATTGTAATTATACAAATCAATGATTAATTATTAAAAATGCTAAAATTCTTATTTGTAAATTACAAATAATATTAGTATTAATATTATTATTACGATTATTATTATTAATACAAACAAATCACGCTATTCTAACTAGTAAAATACCATCGTTTCTACTTTTATCTTATTAATATTACTAATTTGTTATTATAGTAATGTTAACAAAGTTAATCGGAAACGAAGGCAACTAAATAAAACGATACCCATAACCCCTAATCAACCATTTATCATCCAAAAACGTAATTCGAAAATAATAACGATTTACAATCTTATTCTAGGATAAACGTTTCGTAGATCATTGCTTGTGCGTTATTCAAGAAACTATACGCAACCAAAGGTGAGTATACTCGATCCCCCTTTTGTTTTATCACTTTTGGGGTGCAACATGGAATCTATACCGAAAACACGCAACACTTGAAACTTATTATATTCACACTCTATCCACATTTAAACATGAAACAATTTGATGCTTGTTAGTCTTGTATGCTATGTAAACTTTCTATGTCTATATGAGCCTGCCTTAACAATTATGGTACTATGCATATGCTATTGGGGTAATGCACCGCCCACGAGTCTTGGGGTATTGTTAAGTGAAACTTGTTACCTCCCGTTATTCTTTGGGATAGGCTATTTTAATGCATTGGATTCTTGGGTTTTATAATATGTGACATCGTTTCAGCATATTAGTGACTTGAATCATTTTATTCATGGTGGATTTGAGCACTTAAACTTTTATTCTATTTATACTATGTGTCAAAACTTGTTTACTCGTTAACATATTTTGTTGATGTTATTTTAATACATGTTGCAGGTTGATAGTCAAGACGTGAAGAAATCAAGTTAGGACAAGCTTTAGAAACGCATTTTAACAAATAGTTGTTATGTTTTTATTCTATTTGACACTTTGTATTGAATCTTTAGTTATCAATGAAATTGATTTAATTTATATTGTCACAATTAGTGTTATGTGCAACGAGCAATCTATTTCGTCTCATCCCGATGTTTCCGCCATCGGTTAGGGTGTGACATGCCCAAGATTTCCTTTTTGCTATACCTATAGATGGGTTGGGCCAACATATGTCGCCGGTGGAGTACCGTACTATCCTTAAGTACCGCCTCATGATTCCGTTGTTTCGAGTTGATGAGATATGCCTCGTTTGTCATAAGGCGTGTTTGGACTCTTTTGGGAGCATGCGGTTCATTGTAGAGAGCTCCCGGGTTTCAAGTACCGACATGATTTGGTTAGAGATGTTCTTTTTGACATATTCAGACGTGCTGGGATTTCTGCTAAAAAGAGACACCCGTGAATTTCTTAACTGATCCATTGGAAGGAAGATCTACGCTTAGATTGACCGACATTTTGGTCTTCAGATGAATAGGAGGAAAAACGCATGTGTGGATCTAATAGGCGTCTCCCCCCTTGTGGGCTTAGGGGGTAGTGTTTTCACGGTGAGTCGGGCTGCTTTAAAAGCTGCTTCAGACAAAGTGATCAAACACGAGAAAGCATGCCTTGACAACCAAGACGTGTTTATCCCATTTGCCTTTGATACTTTTTTGTTTCTTGCAGAGGCTGTGGACCTACTTAGCCGAGTTCAAAGAGTTATGCACATTAATGTTATGGCCCCGAACTCTATGGATGTAGTTTTTAAAAGACTTAGTTTTGCTATTCAGAAAGGGGTAGCGACGCAGCTTGTTGCCCGTTTACCTTCTATCTCGATGTAATTATAAATGATGCAAACATGTCAATTGATACTAAGTGATTTTGCAGCCGACCTGTGGGGAGATAATGTGCCTTATGGTGAGTTGATCCGAATTCCTTAAATAGTTGTTAACTATATGTAAATAAATAGATTTTTAACTAATGAGATGTTTTAGGTTTTCAATTAATTTTTGTTTTCAATGTTCTTATGTTATGTTTAGATAGATTCAAAAATATTTGAAACTAATATAAAATGGATTTTGTTATTTTTACATGTTTAATCATTTATACTAAGTAGATGTTAATAATTCTTTTTTGTCTCTCTCTTTTGACTATATTTATTGCATTGTCTAAATAATTATCATATTCAGTTATGTATATTTTTAAAATTTTGAAATTTCAAGTATGTTTGTTTATGGCCGATTTCTAAATCTATTTCCATCATTTTTAATTTGTAAGTATCATTTATTAACTTCCTAATTTAACAATCTTATAACTTAAACTTATTATTGTTTATTGTCAAATATAAAAGATTTTATTATGGTGATAATATAATTATAGAGCAAATTAAAACTAATCAAGTTATTATTTTACAAACTTTTAATTTTAAAGCGTAAATATTTTATTATATGAAACTCATTGTTATTGAATATTCTGTTATGTGTATTTTTGAATTTTGAAATATGTATATTTATGGCAGATATCTAAATCAATTTCAATCATTCTTTAATTTGTAATTATTATTTATTAATATTCTAAAAGATTTTATTATGGTCGTAGTATAATTATAGAGCAAATTAAGATCAATTAAGTTATTATTTTACTAACTTTTATTTCTAAAACATAGATGTTGTATTATATGAAACTCATTTTTATTAAATATTCAGTTATATTTTGAAATCTGAAATATGTTTATTCATGGTATATTTCTAAATCAATTTCAATTTTCCTTAATTTGCAATTATCATTATTAACTTACTAAATTAGCAACTTTAAAACCAATCAAGTGATTATTTTATTAACTTTTAATTTCAAAACATCGATGTTATATTATATGAAACTCATTTTTATTTAATATTTAGTTATATATATTTTTGAAAGTTTGTAATTTGAAAATTGAAATATGTTTCTTTATGGCAGAATTTGAAATTAATTTCAATTATTTACTTAATTTGTAACTATCATTTATTAACTTTCTAAGTTAACAACCTTATAATCAAAATTTATTTTATTTGTTGATTGTCGATTACAAAAGATTTAATTGTGATGGTAATAAAATTATGAAGCAAATGAAGACCAATCAAGTTATTATTTTACTAACTTTTAATTTTAAAGCATAGTTGTTATATTATATGAAAATCATTTTTATTGAATAATTTTCCATTTAGACACTAAGTAATACTCTAGACTCTATTTCGACTAACTACTAGCCATCAAGCGAACCAATCCACTCTATTAAATCTAAGTAAGTCCAGAAATCGAACTCACATGACTCAATTTATCTACGTTAACTAAACTCTCTAGACTGACACGACACTAACTGTTATTTATATTGGATGGGGGGGGGGGGGTTGCTAAATCTCCTAAAATTGTGAATTAATTAAATTAATGAACTAAGTTAACTAGACCCGAATTGTGACTCTGGTGTACTCAGATGATAGTGAAAGACTACCTAGAATGGAATCCTGGATTGTACTAGTTATGTTTTATTAGGATGTTTATTACTATGGAACCGGGATATTTTAATGCTAAACCTATCGAGACATCGAACAAGACCCCCGACCCTTCTTAGTAAGACACATATGGAACTCTAAGGGTTGTTGAAACACCGGTTGGTCTAGACTCCCTCTCGGGTTATCTAAGTGGTTTATGAAAGTACCCTAATTCGATCTAATCCCTCTCGTGCTATAAACCTAGGATAAACTTGTGTTCTCGACTCGACTTGATAAACAACAGTTGACAAGGAAACTAGTTCAAACTCCTCTCGGAGACCCTACCTAGCAATTTATCAACTTAGACCTAACAATAACCTCGCACTTCTCAGCTATTGAGTTTAGTAGAAGACTTAGAACCTATTCAATTATCAATTATAGCTTCTAAGGTATATTGGCCAATTAACCAAACAGATCACAATACTGGATTATAATCTAGCATGAACCTATTATGTGAAACACATCCACCAAGAATCATACAAAGCAATAAACGACATTTAGATAAAACTAAGCATGCATACACATCGAACCAATAATCAAGTCGACTACTTTCATAAATAATAAATAATCCATAATCCATAATAAAAATCAAAACATTAACAATCCATTCATCCAATCTAGGCAGTTCAAAGGGTTTTAGCGTGACATGTTCATAATCAAACACAAAACACGAGTATAAAGAAAGAATGAAACATGATTAAAACTGGAAACGTAGAACAATTGAACCCGGATAGTAAAATCACGACCGGGTGATTCCTCTTGCTTTAAACCTTCAACTGATGCTTTCAAACTCTCGAAAATGCACCAAAGTCTTCCAATTTTTCGCCCAAGATCTCTCTAATTCATAGTTAGGGTTAGAGTTGTTAATTAATATGTTTATATATGTTTCCAGCAAATTACCAGTTGTAATGCTTCGCATTTTTGTACTTTCCTTATTCAAAAAGTGTAATCGTATTTTCTATTATTGGAAACGGTAATCGTATCGGGTTCATATTTTCATTCCAATCATGTACCCGAGACCTTGATCATAATACGTGTTACAATACTTGGGTTATATGTTATCAATCTTGAATGCATATCAGCAACCAATACTCGAAATACTTGTACTCATAACTTATACGTGCTTGAACCGAACTGGGAATGGTTATATACTCACATATAATATTTTTTTAATTGTTAATTATTAACATGTACTTAACGGGTCTTAACAGGTTAACAGGTTTTAACCTGTTTAGACACGAAACCTGTAAGGTCTTATCGTGTCGACCTGTTTTAGACACGAAACCTGTTAAGGTCAAACACGAAACATGATAACTTCGTGTAGGTTCGTGTCGTGTTATCGTGTTCGTGTCAGAATTGCCAACCCTAGATATAACCGGTCAATTCGAAGAATACAAGGCCATGAAAAAAGAAGTGATGAATATTAAAAAGCAACATGAGGAAAAATACATGGCGTTGGCGGAAGAGCAACGCGAGGCGATGCAAGCAATTGTGTTCGACAAGGACTTGGAGGCGTTTAACTAGCCTCACGGCAATATTCACTCCTCGATGTTGGAAATCACACTCGCACGAAAACGCTAGGTCACCAAAAAATATGGTTGGCCGTGTAATTTTTAATTTAATTGTTGCATTGTTTTATTAAATAATTTCTATGCATCTTTTTTTTAAGTTAGATTAATGTAATGGTTTTTCTTTATTTGTTAAAAAAAAATAGTTTAGCTAATCAAAGATAGGTAAACCACCGCTAATGTTTTTGAGCATTAGGTAACTTGTTTAGGTGACTTGACATGACAATGTTTTATTGGGTGAATTGGGAGTTTACTTAATTGGAATAGGTAACCACTCCCTTCACCCTTATTAATGATATCTTGACTTAGTGGTCAAGGAGGAGGTAGGAAGCTTTGCTTCTCTTGGAGGTCCCGTGTTCAAATCCAATAAGGATTTTATACTAACTTGGTGATATGTTACTAACATATTAACTACTAACCCGCTTAGCGACATCCTAATCGTATGCCGTTTAGAAAAAAAAGTTTAAGGTTTTGACATTTATTACATCCGCTTGCTCACACATTTTTATGACATTCACCAACTCTTGCTTGAATGTATGCAGTAATTTAGTCGCATTTCATATTTTATTAACATACTAAATAAATCATAAACAATGTATTTTCACGTTGTGAGCTAGATTATCACATGACGTGTACGTTTTCATTAAATAACATAACCAAACATATATTTTTTGAAATATAGATATGAAATATTTTATTAAATAAAGAGTTAATTGTCCGGATGGTCTCCGTGGTTTCACTTTTTTTCACATTTACTCCTCACCTTTTGGAAATAGCAGGTATGCTCTCTATGGTTTGTTATTTTGTTATTCGGATAGTCTCCTAGGTAAATGTTAGTTAGTTTGGAAATAGCAGGTATGCTCCCTGTGGTTTGTTATTTTGTTACTCGGATAGTCCCCTGAGTAAATGTCAGGGGACTATCCGAGTAACAAAATAACAAACCATAGGGAGCATACATGTTATTTCCAAAAGTTGGGGACTAAACGTGAAAAAATGTAAAATCAAAGGGACCATCCGTGCAATTAACTCTTAAATAAAAGTAAAAAGTAAATTGTAGATTTAAGTAACCACAAATCATTTCGGAAAGCCACTAGAGCTGCCGTCAGCGACCTGATTTCGTCGGCAACTTGTTCGCTTTGCTGAATTTTAACTGGGAAATAAAAGTCAATTATTGTTGGTTGATCAACTAAACTGATAGTTGGACGGCCTATGAGACAAAAACAATAAATACATATTTTATATTATTTTGAAGTGGACTAGTGTATGTATTTATTAGGATAAAATTGGGTGTGTTGTAATAGCATTCACAATGAAACTTGTATAAATATGTGAGTGAGGTTAGTTATATTATAAGAAATGATTGGTAGTGTTTTTGAGTGGTTGTGAGTAGAGGAGAGAAAATATATGAGAAAGTTAATGTTTATCTGTAAATATATGTGAAAAAGAATTTTGGAAAGAGAAAACTATATAATTTTTTTAATATTTTTAGAAATGGTTATGAGTGAATGAGAGAGAAAAGGTAACGATAAAGGTATAAAAAATTATTTAATTGAAAAAAAAGAGAAAAAATAGTTGTTTTTAGTGGAAATATATAGATATATATGTATAAATATAGGGTTTTCATTGTGAATGCTCTAATAATTTTCTTTGATTTGTTAATCAAATGAATATGAAATTTTGTTTGCGTTTAGTTGAGATATAGACCCTGGGCATGGGCGGAGCTTTATGGTGGCCTTGGGGTGCTCGACTTTCACAGATTTTTCGCTTGTACTTTTTATTTTGTCAAAGATATCCAAAAATTTGTTTTTTAGTGTAAAATAATGGACTTTTAAAAGTTCGCCCTCATTGATTTAGATTTTGAGGTCCGGGCCCCGCTGAGTTTTTGTTCAAGCTCCACCTGGATCCTAAAGATCGGACTTTTACGTCTCTTAGTAATAAAACCAAAGGTGTTAACGTTCTATGGGGATCAAATTCGTAATTTGAACTTGTCATATAGATCATGTGTGTAATTAAATATTGATTGCTAAGTTTATGTATATAACTATACGTGTGTGTAGGTAGACAATATAAAATTTAAAAATATAAACAAATTAGTTTGATTGTCTGTTATGTAGATAAAGATACCTAAGTAAGAAATGAACAAGTTAGTTTGATTGTACGTTATAAAGGTAATGGTATACATTTGATTAAATATAAACATATTAATTCATTATTTATTTATGTATATAACATACATATATATAGATAAACGATACAAAACTAAAAAATATAGAAATAAATTAGTTTGATGATTCTTTTTATGTATAAAACCTATATAGGGGATGGATCATAAGAAAACTAGTTTAAATGAGAAAACCAAAAAAACTAACTAATAAAAAACTAACTAAAAAAGCCAAAAACACATATCAATTTTTTTTTATTTTTTTTAAAATTCGCTATATATATTACATAAAAAACTTAAAAAAAAAACATATAATGCACATGTGCAACATATACATATAATGCACATGTGTAGTACACATATAGTGTACATGTGCAGTACAAGTTTTTTTAAAAAAAAAAAAGTTTTTTATACATAATCTGCAGCGATTTTTTATAAAAAATTATAAAAAAATTGTATGTTTTTTATCCTTTTTTTTTGCTTTTTTAGTTAGTTTTCTAGTTTTCTCATTTATATCTAGTTTTCTCATGATTCTCTCCCAACCTATATATATGTATATGTATGTAAAGATTACAAAATTAAAAATAAAACCGTGAACATTAATAAAAATAATTAAATGGCTCAAACTTTTTTTACATTTTTTTTTGCAAAGGAAATGATTATTACATATCGATACATATAAACATCACAAGCCTTTCTGGACCCGCACATGAGACACTATTTTGACATTAAATGATATCATTATTTGGAATTGTTACTAGTATATAGTCAACGTTGTAATAGGTTAACATCAAATTATACATGAGTTTATTAGAGCTACTTAGGCGTTGCAATGTTTAGTTTTTCCTTTCATTTGTTTTGGTTTATTTGAGCATAGAAGGATGTCTCGCAATTTTTGTTTGTTACAAGATGTAACACCACTTCTTTTATGTAATTCTCACAATTTTTAATATAATTAGCTTGAAAATAGTGACGAAGCTTGAGATTTTCGACCGAGGGTCGAAAACGTATATACCCAAAAGAATTTATAAAACCGGGGGTTAAAAATGTATATGCCAGAAAATTTCTATACGAAAACTACATACTCTCCACCGCTGAACTACAAGTTCGGGGGGTCGGCCGCCCCCACCATGTTGCGCCATTGTTTGAAAAGAACACACCCATTTAAATATAGGGGGTGTTTGGGATTGCTTATTTAACTCAAAAGAGACTTTTTGGCAACAAGACTTATTGACTTATGAGTTATTTAGGAGTTTTTTAAAAAGTGTTTGAACGGGCTTATAAGGTGGGAAAAGTCAATAAGTTGTTTTAAGAAAGTGTTTGGATGAGCTTATAAGGTGGAAAAATGTGATATTTCATGAAAAGTTAAAAGAAGTTTTAAAAAGCTAAGGTTTCATAGCTTTTCAAAATGGTTTTTCCACCTTATACAAAAAGTTGTTTCAAAAAGTCATTTTCACTTACCCAAACATTATTTTAACTAATTGGCTTTTCAAAAAGCCAATAAATCAATAAGTTCTTTCAAAAACTAAACCAAACACCCCTTAAACCGGGTAAACCGAACAACTTCTTTTACTTTTAAACACTTCGATTATAATTATAATGAGCGGTTTATAAACACACCTAATTAAGACCCAACCTAACTCATCTTTTTAAACAATTCACACATCCTAGTGAAAAAAATTCTTAAAACATAACATTTTTTATCATCAAAATAGTAATAAGATAACAATTCAACAAACATATTTTTTGTATGAAATTGACAATTGCTAATTAACGTATACCCTAAAACTTTGAAAACAGATAACTTGCCAACACCAACTCTACCTTCCCTCCTCTACTTAATCCCACCACCTTTCACCACCATTCACACCCACACACAACCAACAATGGTGAACTTAGTAGCCATACAACAACCATTGATCATCCGCTTGATGAAAATGGCGGGAGTTCAAACCCACACAGTCGAAATCGAACCTGGAACCCTCATGAGCTTCTGGCTCCCCAACGAAACCATCCAGAAACCAAACAAAAAATCCAAAACAACGACAACCACAACCACCAGCCCGAAACCGGACAAGCCCGTCGTGGTGCTAATCCATGGCTTCGCGGCCGAGGGGATCGCCACTTGGCAGTTCCAAATAGGAGCACTCACAAAGAAGTATTCAGTTTATGTCCCTGATCTTCTGTTCTTTGGAGGATCAATATCTGATAACCTGGACCGATCACCGAGGTTTCAAGCCGAGTGTTTGGTGAAAGGGCTGAGGAAACTTGGGGTGAATCGGTGTGTGGTGGTGGGGTTTAGTTATGGTGGGATGGTGGCTTTTAAGATGGCGGAATTGTACCCGGAAATGGTCCGGGCTATGGTGATCTCTGGGTCGATTCTTGCGATGACGGATTCGATTAGCGAACAGACGCTGAAAGGGTTGGGGTTTTCGTCGTCTTCGGAGCTTTTGTTGCCGGATTCTGTTAAGGGTTTGAAGGCTTTGTTATCGGTTGCTACGCATAAGAAGCTTTGGTTCCCTGATCGCCTACATAAGGATTATCTGGAGGTTATGTTTAATAATAGGAAAGAGAGAGGTGAGTTGTTGGAGGGTTTGATTGTTAGCAACAAAGATACCATCATTCCAGATTTTCCTCAGGTATGATAACAAATTCAACTTTTTCATGTTCACAATAAACTTTTTTTTTAGGGGGAAAGGATTGGGTTTTACCGGTTTAAATTCGGGTTTTAGCCGGTTTGGGTCAGGTTTGAAGTGTAGGGTTACAAACCGATTTCAACCTTATGGTTTGTCTCAGGTTCGGTTTCCAACCGGGCTTTTTTGTGCACCTATATCTTTAGGTATCATGACAGCAACCTTAGCATTGCTCAAAATTTCTCGCTTACATCTTTTTATTTACAAAGTAATCAAGGGCTTAGCTTTGTGGGGCGGGAGGGAGCGGCCGACCCCCCGAACTTTTCGCTCAGTAGTGGAGAGTATTTAGTTTTCGTATAGAAAATTTTGAGTATCTACGTGTTTGACCCCCCTGTTTTATAGAAATTTTTGGTATATACTTTTTCGGCCACTCGGTCGGAAATCTCAAGCTTCGCCACTGAAAGTAATAATTTAAGGTGATCATTTGTTTCAGAGAATTCATCTTCTTTGGGGTGAGAAGGATCAAATATTCAAGATGGAGCTCGCTCAGAACATGAAATGGTAGTTACAACTTCTAAGACTAAATTCGTGATCTTGATATAGTGTTCGATCAATTCGATTTTGACTTTCTTTTTTATGTTTTTACAGGCAATTAGGAGAGAATACAAGTGTTGAAGGGATAAGCAAGGCAGGGCATCTTGTTCATATAGAACGACCATGTGTCTACACTAGATGCTTGAAGAAGTTCCTTGCCTCCTTACCAGCCGATGAACCACAAAAATAACCTTAGTATCATCATTATCATGTGTCAAATCTATGTTGATTAATTGTTTATTCAAGTGAGTGTTCTTGTATCATTGTGTGCTTCAAACTATTGTGGAAATAAAGTGAAGGGTTCATTGGTTTCTAGGTTATCTTCTCATTAAACCAAAATTAGATAATACTAAACATGTTTAAGGGTAAAAGCATTATACTAAAACCAGTCGTGGTTCTACAAGAACTAGTGTGAACACAAACACAATAACCTAAAACAAACAATGAACTCCCCACCCACCACCATCCAAAAACCAAACACCCCCCCCCCCCCACTCCTCTAAGTGGTTCTCGTGATAAACGAACAAAGTCCAATTTTTCTACAAAGTGTATAAAGTCATAAAACACCACAAAAAGCCATAAAACACACTCAAAACCCACCGATAACAGAGTGAAGATTACTAAGACACTGTCACACCCCTACCGATGGCGGAATCTGTCACACCCTCAATTTCCACTTGCGGAGTTTTACCGCGAGGCATGTGAACAAACCAGAATCTGAAACACTAGTACGTCGAACGACTCTACATGATTTGATTGTACGTTTTGCAAAATCGTTCATTGTAGATTTTTTATCAATTACCAATATTTAGTAGAGCATTATTTTTAAAGTTTGAGCGGAAGCATAAATAAGTAGTGATGCGGGCGCCAACACAAACGCCAAAACAAATGAAAAATCCCAAAACAATATTAATAAATAAGACTCGATAATGATGTCTTGTTCAATGCATGTGCGTGCACCTAGAGCTCCTAGCGTCCTGAGAAACATGTAAAGAAACAAGTGTCAACATTAAAGATGAGTGAGTTCACAGGTTTTCATAAATTCGTTTGTTCAGTTATAGTTTGTTATTCCGTTATCCCCGTCCCGGGATAACATATCAGTTCCATTATTCCAATCCGGAATAATAAGTTGTTGCTTCCAATATTCCCAAACCGGAATATTAAGTTGTTGTTTCCATTATCCCCAACCCGGGATAATATGTCGATGTTTCCAATATTCCAAACCCGGAATATTAAGTTGTTCCGTAATTAAGTTCAATATTAATGTATATAGGTAGCTAGCCTAAAGTCATGTCACTAAGTGTTCGCGATCGAAGCTGACAGTTGTGCCTCCGTTTTGCCAGGTCTATCACATGACCATGGCGATGTTAGGCCAATCATACACCCGTTGACCATACCCGGTCGGCTAGCGCGACTAGCTCGGATGGGGCTCGTCGACCCAGTAGTACTACTTATAATTCCCCGCTACTTAACCCAAATACTAACGATCCGAGGAGATTGTCGAGGACTTAAGTGATAAAGCTGCATAGTGACCATAACATTACATTAACATTAACTTAGTTACCGTATAGTTATGTGACGTTACATTCGTATAACGTAAAGAGTTTGAGTTTGAGAGTGTATACATGTTTTCTCCCCTGTTGTTTAAAAACCGTATAAAGTTAGGGGCCGTGAACTCACCTTTATTAGCTCGGTTAGTGTGGCAAAGATGTTATAAGAGATGGGACCGCTAGTTGCGTCCTAACAAGTGTAATCACACCAATACAAATTCCACACGCAATTTACTCACAAAGTGATACACACAAACAACATATCTAACACTCAAACATGCATGCAAGTATTCTCATATAATCATAGTAATCAAACAACTTATCATGAACACATTCCAAATCCATGCAACACTTTAATGCATAAAATCACAAGTTAACAACTTTCTGCTTAACACTCAATTATTCAGCTGTTCTCTAGGATTTTTATAAAATAGTTCCAGCATTCTAAAAATTCCCATATTTTTACAGTAGGTGACATTTATACCATAGAAATTTATATAATTTTTCCAAGTCCTAAATCTTTACCAATTAACCATAATTATTAATCCACTAAGCTGCAGTCAGATTTACTGCTT
This sequence comes from Scalesia atractyloides, assembly GCA_947069175.1. Classification (NCBI taxonomy): domain Eukaryota; kingdom Viridiplantae; phylum Streptophyta; class Magnoliopsida; order Asterales; family Asteraceae; genus Scalesia; species Scalesia atractyloides. Next base: position 27,220,788 of record CAMTDV010000024.1, read on the forward strand.
TCTGACTGCAGTCCACGGAAGAATTTATTTAAAACTCACTGATCGTCCGATTAACAAAATTTCAGTTGGAGTTGCCCGGAAATTTCTATACCTAGTTGCTGTACAAAAATCATCACTCAACTCCCTACTGATTTTAAAATCTAGCTTGATAAACAACCAACAAAATTCCAGAATTTTAACAGCTTTACCTACTGAACTTGTTTAGCCCTTTAAAAATATCAAACGATTTCAGAAAATTATGAATCCAGCGCCATTAGATTCCTTATTCAAATCTCTACGTTCTAGACCTCAGAAAATCCGTTTTTCGACAACTAACGACCAAGTTACAGCCAGATGAAGTCGGCTGTAACTTTTAATCAGCATCCTGTTTCAGCATCTCTTTATAATAAGTTCGTATAACTCGTTCATGCGATTAGCCTAGGCGATCAAGAACCGATTTTTAATCATAGATTAATACTAATAATCTATCCATGCAAACCCTACTCAATAACTTCTAGTTATTATAACAAAACACACTTGCAACTTCATGAGATCCGCAAACAAGTATACATGCATATCAACAATGATTAATTCAGCCGATTACATATAATACATCTAATATCCGAAAACAATCATGCGTATACATACAGTCAATTCAGCAGACTACTTGTAAGCACATATAGTCCGAAGACAACTAATCAATTAATCATATGTCCGAGACAACAATTCATTCAAGCATATGTCCGAAACAACTAGACATTCGATCATGCATATTTATCCGAAACAACTAGACATTCAAACATACACATAATCCGAAAACAACACACTCAAGACACGTATATCCGACTATGATCTAGCAACAAAAGATAAATCCTAACCTTAAGTGACAAGGTAAGCGGCCGTAACTTTGGATGTGAATGGATTTGGCTTGAAAGTGATCCGTGACCGAGAAAGGCTTGTTGATAGAGTAGGCTGTTTGATCGACTAGAGGTAAGCAAAGACTAATCTCGCGACCAAGACGATGATGGCTTCGGCTGATGTTTGCTGCGACCGAAAGAAAAGAAAAGGAAAGCTGTTCGCGATTTATGGAGCAAGAGAAGGCGATTAGAGTTTGTGTTTTAGAAGGAAGCATGCATAAGTTTTGTAGATATAGGCGCAAGAGATAAGGATTTCGATTTGGGATAGGTATTGTGGCCGAGGAAGTTGGGGAAGTTAGTTTGGTTCGGATGTGATCTCGCGGCCAACTCAAACAACAAACGAGCCACAATCCGCTACACCACCTTAAACGTTTGGTTTGGTCTTGACCGAGTAGCTTTAATTTAAGGTTTTGGTTTGATCTTTTGGCCGAACATGTTTGGGCTGTTTTGGTTTGGTTTTGAACAAAATATATTTGCGGTCTTGGGCTTGATATCGACCGAGAATGATTTGAGTTGTTCACAAAGGGTTTGCGGCTTGATCTTGTAGCCGAGATAGGTTTGGGTTTAAGGTTTGATCTCGGTTCCGTTCGTATACATATTTATTATACATACATATATAACTAAAAATCCACACAACACACAATACGTATTTAATTCATGCATACTTAGCCTATATATTATTCGACAAATATCACGTGTAAGTTATCCGAAAAACCCGGGATATCACAGAATCATCAGGGCGTGGCACTAGGCGAATCAGATTGTTCAAGAGAAATCCATAACGACTATTACGATGACAATATTTATAAGGTTCAACTTCCCATACAATCAAACAAATATTCAATGATAGTCAAAACAGATTACAAGTTTCTTAAACCATACAAAATCCGACAACCTAGATTTTTAATGGGTTTCTAGAGATCCTATCCGTTTGCAGCATAAAATCCTTCAACCTGTCACATACGTTAAAATAAAGGTCAATACAATAATGTAAAGGTGAGTACACATGTTTAGCTTAGTAATAGTAATAAAGCGTTTAACGAAACCCGCATGCTCTATCGTAGCCATGTGAACATATATGTTACCTATACCGAAATAGACTAACCAACACAACCGCGAGTGGGACAAGTAAAGTAAAGCGAGAGCGAGCTTTAACAACCCCCGAACTAACGGGTGGCGGGTCAACCTATAGTAGCTATCATGTTAAGGGTGGTCAGCAATCTCAAGGCATACAATTAACACATAGTTGTTCAGTGTTTCACGTATAGTCATGCGAGAGTGGTTTGCGTTTTAAAGCGTTCTAGCGTCGTATGTAGTGATCGTTTGATAGAGAACGTATGTAACACCAAAAAGTGCATGAAAGCGAAAAGGGGTCAAGTATACTCATTGTGAGTGCGTAGCAGTAACTGTGAACGAGATGGAGTGGGGAGAAGAGCGTCGGATCAGCCTGCGCGTAGAAACAGAAGTGCATCAGTCTTCCATAATGCTGAACGTTGAACGAGAAGTGATGTGGGACAAACAGGTGGGTCGTATGAAGCACCACTCGCACGAGGCATCACCCTTGTGCGAGTCATCATCCGTACAAGCGACTGCTCGTGTGGGTAACCTGTTTTCCAGTCCAAAATCGAGTGTTTTCGCGTTGTTTCTTCGGGAAATCAAGTGTCCATCCTTTCAACCTTAAGCTACTGAGCAAACCAAAAACTGGGGAGGTCTTTAGAGCGAGTTAGTCGTTTGTGGAAACTCGGACTGGGCCGTACAAACACGAAGTGGTTCGTGCGAGCCAGTCTGGTTAGCACAAGTGACTGTTCTTGTGTCTTCGTGCTACCGGGACTGAGTTTTCGCTTGGAATAGATGTAATTTCGAATCTATTTCAAGTATGTTTCTGACAACATTTCATCCCACTATTTAGTGAACGAAACATACGTCAGTTTAGTCCGTTTTGTGTGAAAATCAAGTATAAAACAGTTTTGTTAGGATTTAACACTCGGTGAGTTGGAAGTATCAAGTTTTCTAACTTGAGAAGCTAAATCTTGCTCAAACATACTCGTTCAAGTGTAAATCCTTGATAAAAACAGAAGGCTTTATGAAAAAGATGGAGATTTTCGTAAACAGAGAAGTTTAGATGAAATCAGAGATAATCTCATGCAAAATCATTGTAGAAATCGTTGTGATTCGCGTGGAAATCATAATCTTCTTACTTGGAAGCAGAGAAAAGTGTATAGAGTAGGTTTCGTGCGAGTGCCAACAAGGAGAGCACGAATGGTTAAGTGTGGTATTTATAGGATAGGAGATGATAGCAGAGAGGTGGCTTGTACGAATGACTCTTCGTACGAGCGAGTCTTCATGCGAGCGAGGTTCTCTGGTGCGATCTAGACTTGCCTTGTGCGAGCCAGGCTTCACTCGCACGAGTGATGGCTCGTACGAGCGAGCTGAGTTTGCGTGTTGGCTGTTTTCGTTTGGTGTTATAGTTCGTATTAGTTAGTTTTGTTTCGCTAGCGTTTTAGTGAGGTGTTAAGCGTTGCGTTACATAATAGTACGATAAAGCGAGGTGCGTGAGCGAGCGAGCGTTTGAGCGAGAATTCAACTACATATAAAACATAAACATACATAACACACAACATAACATACCCGACATAAATAACTGCGTTTACGATTTAGTGTGATAAGCAAGGTCGAAGGCGAGAGCGAGTACCGAACAAACAAACACACTCGACACATAAAGTAACATAATTAACTGCGATTCGTGTTGTGTTAGTGTTGAGCGTTTGCGAGTATTAAGCGTTTAAGTGTGCAGTGATGCAGTGTTATGAAAATGTTTTTAGAATAACATAAACCACTTTTTTATATCGAATCCCAGATTACAAGCGGTTACATGTGAATAAACGACAATAAAAGAACAACCGAAAAAGTCGGGTTGTTACAGACACAATATCCAAACCCTAACAGTTCATAAAAAACTTCAAACGCACGATCATAGAACTATGAATATAAAACACAACATGATAATTAATCAACATAGAATACACTAATGTTAGTCATTCGATAATCAAAGCCTTATCATCCAAAACACAACACAAAACCCACAATATGGCGTTTTAGTAATCTTCACTTTGTTATTCGTTGGTTTTGAGTGTGTTTTATGGTTGACATTATGGTGTTTTATGACTTATTACACTTTGTAGAAAAAAAATGGACTTTGTAGGCAACTCCCACCATATATATATATATATATATATATATATATATATATATATATATATATATAGAGAGAGAGAGAGAGAGAGAGAGAGAGAAAGAGAAAGACTGTTTAACATACAATATTGGTTATCGTGTGTTGCGTACACGATAACCACAGCCACAAGATTAGATACAATCTGCTCTTGATTAGACGCAGTGGCTTGATCGTAATAACCAAACATTCTGATAGAAATTTAGGAGAAAAGGACATAATTATCAATTTGACTCTCTCGTTTATCATACGAGATACGAAAACTGAATAGCAAATTGGAGCGAAATTTTGTCCCTAAAATCTCTCATTTATTACTTTTGATTCAACACACATTCTTCTCGCTTCTGATTCTACACATAATTAAGCAATAAACCTCCCATTGCCATAGAACCTCATAGACTACTGCAACACTCCACTTCAACTTACCGGAGTCATTTTTGACTCTGCTCAGCATGTTTACTAATCACATCTTATAGAAAAAATAATCACGCATGTTGTATAGATCTAGTAATAATGTGTTTTTGCTAATCACGCATGTTATAATTATGTAATAAAGCAAATTATAATTATGTATTGATGCATGCTACATAAATCTAGTAATAATGTGTTTTGCTAATCACACATGTCATAATTATGTAATGAAGCATGTTATATAAATCTAGTACTTATGTGTTTTGCTAATCACGCATGTTATAGAAAAAATAATCACGCATGTTGTATAAATCTAGTAATAATCAGTTTTACTAATCAGTATATTATAATTATGTAATGAAACATGTTATATATATTTAGTAATAATGTGTTTTCCTAATTACACATGTTATATAAATATAGTAATAATGTGTTTAGCTAATCACACATGTTATAATTATGTAATGAAGCATGTTATATAAATATAGTAATTATGTGTTTTGCTAATCACACATATTATAGAAAAAAAAATCGCGCATGTTTGAGAACACAAAACATGTAAATACGCATGTTGGACGAATCCCCCGTTTCGACATTGTTTTAATTAGGATTTCGAACTTCTTCAAACGAATCTTGATCGTCTTCCATTTCAACATCTTCTGTATTTCGCCTGGCACTACTGTGTGGATACATTGTAATCTAATTGAAACCCAAATCATCGAGATTTAACCACACTGTATAGTTTTAAAATTTACGAAATATTTGAAACTGGTCCGAATCATAAATACCGGGATCGTGATGTAACGAACTTGTAATCTGATGTTGAAGAGAATTGTCTGATTTGCCATCGGGAGTGAAATAAAAGAATGACACGCATCATGATCTGTTCGTCGCGTACGTATCTTACGATTAGGCATATTGTATTTAGCACTTTAACTGTATACTTTCATGTATAATATAGTTAAAGTGTTATATAGTGAAATCGTATGTTCCTCACTTGTGTAATGACTGGAGAATAATCTTCAAATAAGATTGTCCCAAGACACGGAATATTTGTGTCCATAGGGCTACCTCTTGATACTAGAGAAAGTTTTAAGAAAAAAATAGGTTTCAAGACTTGGTTAAAGTTTATCACTAATAATATATTGAAAACAAAGCAAGCAAACGATTCAAACTTTTATGGACATGCTTAGCTTTCATTAGTAGATATGGCAAATAACCTATAAGGATTAGTAGAATGGCAAATAACCTATAAGGATCTTTAGACACAAAGATAAAATAGTTACATTATAAGATCATAAGATCATAAGGAATTACTGGTCTTAAGTAATATAAAGAGTATCATATGAGTTTTGTATATTGACTAAGACCTAGCAAGGAATTGAAAAAAAAAAAAAAAACTAGAACCAAATCAACTTACTTAGAATATTGCAGACGAATCTTTTATAAGGTAAGAGGATGTAATACCTCGAACCAACATGAAATAATTATAAACGTGTGAAATATGAAATTTATATTTCATATATTGTCGACCGAGTAAGTAACGAGTATAATGATTATTTGAAATAAGCAGTATTTAGTATTACAGGAGACCATGTAAAACAACAACATACTTGACCTTACTCCATTTTTAACGAAAGTTAGGTCAAAACGTAGAGAAAAATAAACCCGTCTTAACAGTATATTTGTAATGTTATAAAATACCATATTTTAAAAGTTATAAAAGAAAAACAAGTAATGCACCTAAATTAATTATACAATATAACAATAATATTTAAACTAGTTAAAATGTATTTAAGCAAAAGCACACAATTGATCCCACATCACATGGACCATATAGTGAAACGTACCGTCCATTCCATTTTATAAATAGAACTTCTTCATCAAATTTTAAGGGAACCCTCTAGTATAAGAGAATCCTGAGTTCTTAATATCCTTTTAGATATTGTTATTAGTCGTTTTTGGAACCAGTAGGAGCAAAAATAGAGAGACTCTACATCAACTTGCTGTAGATAGTTTTAAGGTATGTTCTTGTTTAAGTTTAACTTCAGTTACTTATTATTTATTATTTTTTATTTAATATATTATAATAGTTTATTATCATATTATAATAGTTTATTATTTTTTATTATTATATTTACTTTTAGTAACATATTTTTAATTTTTTTCCTTTTTTAAAACCATATATTTTCTTTTACATTTTTTAATAATTTTTTTTTTAGAACACATATTAATTTATTAAATACTTCTTTAATAATTTACGTTTATAACTTTTTTTCTAAAAACTTAAGTATGTAGTTGTGTTTGATTTTTCACTCGATATTTCGTTATAAATTTTGTTAAAAACGAAGTTGTACTCAAAATAAAATATGTATTTGGTATCATAAAACAGTACAATGATAAACTAAACCGTTCTAATAGTTATGCTTTCCAAACAACATTCTTATTTTCAAATCATGTTTGTTTTACGCTACCACGTTTGTTTTACATTATAATTTGTTCGGTTTCGCCGCAACGCGTGACGTAAAAAAACTAGTTATTATTAGTGGTAGTATTTGTATTTTTAGTAGTAATATTATTATTTTTAGGTATTAGGGTTATTATCAGGGCGTGTATTAGGTAGCCTAGCCTCAGTTAGGCATGGCCTGATCAACCATGCTTAAACAAGGCAACGTTAACAAGTATTCAACCATGATAATGACTAGTTAGATGTACTATTATCTAACCTAGAATTACGTAATTATGTCAGGACCTTGAGATCGTACATGATCGTACTAGCAGTTGTTAAGCAACTGTTAAACATTTGAGTATCATGATTGTTTTCCCAAAGTATACACTTGAATCATGTGGTTATTGTTACTATTTTCCTAAAATGGTGATATATGTTTGTATGATAAATACGTGATGTGAAGGAGGTGTTGAGACCATGTAAGGCCTACAACACACCCAAATCCGAATAAATAAATGAATGTGATGTATGGCACATTAAGTATTATTTATTTCAGTATTATTCCAAACTTAAGTGTGTGGCGGAGTGGTGTGTTGGTTGTTTGTTGAACCGGCTGACCCGGGTTCGAAACCCGGCAGCCTCATCTCATTTTTTTCTCACTTATTTTTATCATTTATCAATTAAAATTTTTAAATTCTAGAATGTTTATTAATTATGTATTGTTTAAAATTAGTTTGAGCCATAAATATGCAACAAAAATTTTAACTGGATGTTCGATTAATAAACGAAGCGGGTTTGGAAAACCCGTTTTTCGACGGATGTTACAGCACGTTACACGAAAGTTTGAAACATGGTGAAAACACTTATATATAGGAAGTACCAGCGGCGTATCTACCATGTTTTGACCATGTTACGTTCGTTTCGTTATTCGGTGTCATGTTACGTTCCGTGTCCTACCATACACAGTAGTACACCCTATGATTCCCATGCGCCTATCACTATAATCCCATGTGCACCCGTGATTATATTGATTGTCGCATGATCCGCATAGTTTGTACTAGTTCTGTATGAATCAAGGTATACATAAATTTGAAAATAAGAGTGTGCGTGGTATAAGAATGTAGTATATAAGCATGTTTACGTTTAAATAAGTATGAGACCAACGTGAGCGAATCCCCTCGGGTTATGCTCACGTATAGGTACGAATGTATGAATTTGAATATGAGCCTGAACATGAATGTGAGCATGATTATAAGTATGCATATGATTATAAGTATAAGTATGAATGATGACACGTATGAGCATAAATATGAATATGTGTATAAGTATGAATATCAATAGGTATAAATGACGACGATTGTGTGCATGACATGAATTGAATACAACGAATTTAAGCATGTAAAATGATCGAGAAATTTGAGTGTGTAAAAAATGAATGATATAAATGATATTGTCGTGCGAAATTTTGACTAAATCATGTGCGAGGATATGCATGTAAAGTGGTTTGAGCAAAACTTTGAGGTTATCGCTTCTAAAATAGGTTCAGTTTGACTTAGAATGTAGGATCTAGTTTGTGAATATAAAAGAATATAAGGTACTTATTGATTATGCGTTACATATTTTGTAATGGACGGGAGTGCTACCACTGTTTTAGGGGAATTTAAGTAAGTCGAAAGTGGTTGGTCCTTGTAATGTTTTCTTGCCCACGTGTTTTGAAATTGAGGTGACATTTTGGGTGGTGTATGACAAGGTCTTAAATTAGTAGGTCCGCATCGTTTTCAAAGGATGTTACATCAAGATAAGAAATTTGAAATTCAGTGGTTCTTGTAATACGTTGACCCTTGAGAGGAAATCTGGGATAATGGATTTAATTATCGTTGAAAAGTGTTTAGAAAAATGTTCTAATTAATCGCGATAAGAGGTTTAGAGGGTGTTTGGGGTTGAGTTTTGAAAATAGTTTATGTGTTTTGAATAATCAGAATCAGATGATTAGCTGTAACAAAACGTGCTGCAGAAAGATAGTGTTTGAATTTGATTATGTTGTTTGATATCCCAATAACCAGATAATCAACTATTTGAGTGTTTGACAAATATATATATGTGAAAAAAAAGAATAAATAAATAAATAAGCTTTGATCTTGACAAAACGAAAGAAATCAGTTTTTTTTTATTATATACTTACCAAACACAAAAAAAACATAGTTTTTTTTTGCTTTAAAAACACAATAATCAAAGGAATCCGGAAAAAAAATTAATAACAACAATCCCAACATATCCTTAGTAAAGCGATCCCATAATGTCTATAAGATATTGGTTTGGCTTTTGTTTACAATTGAAAGCTCTTAATGTAAAGTTATCGCGTGATCGTGTTTTAGTGATTACGTTAAACATAATATTTGTGGGCAAGGTATTCCTTGGACTGATTAAGTTGGTAGGTAGCATTCCGTCGAGCTTTGAAAATCGTGAAACAAAACGTTTCATGTGGTGACCAAGTATATGCGTATGTGATTTATATGAAATATATTACAGGATGGGAAATACGTTTGATAAAATAGTACGTTTTGAAATTCGCCTAAGTAAGAATTTTGACAATATGATAAAAGATTTAGGTATACAATTTAAACATGTGGTTTGTGTAATAAAGTCTCCAAGAATGAGGGTTGGTAACGATCACCGAGGTATGGGAATCACCCCTAATCCGTTGGTGAGGTCATTTTAAGGAAGGAAGGAAACGGAGTTTGATCGTCTAGGTAAGGAATTCACTCCTATCTCGATGACGGTCTCCATTTCGGACTTTTCGAGATATATAAGTCTAGTTGATGACGTTTAATATGAATTGCGTAAAAACCTTATAGTAAATTGGAAATTTGAAAGGAATGGTAACAAGTATATAAAAAGTCATGTATAAATTGAAATGGTATAAAAGAGAGACTCAGAAAACACTAGACTGTTTCGGGTAGAGAAACGTCGACTATTTCAAAGTGAATCGAAGATCCTTTCGAATTAGAGAAACGTGCTTTGGCCTATAGGTAAAACGCTCTCGTCGAGAAGCGATTAACGGCATTTTACCCTTCCAGTCACTACACGTCTCTAATCGATTGGAAAATCGAAACTTTGGCGAGATTGAAAATCGAGGAATGGGACTTAATCGACAAGGTGCGGTTTCACACCTAACTCGACGATTTCGTACCCTAAGTGTGGTTGGTACTCGTCGGGTCAAACTTAATTTCAACACTTGACGAGAGTCCACTAGAGTTTGAATAGGAGTTTCCCATCAAAGTGTGGATGTCACTCCTAACTTGATGGTGTAACTTCGTGAAAAAAAAAATAAATAAATAAAGAATTGGCGGAATGAGAGTCGTTCATGAAATTGGGGATATCACGCCTATTTTGGAGAAGTCGTCTCACTTGTGTAATACGAGTGTTTTCGAGTTTAGTATAATTGAGTAAAATGCATTAGGAAAGGCGTATGATTGAAATAATGTAACGAGTATGAACACGTAAAGCATTTTATGAATTTAACACATAAGAGACGTTTCAAGAAATTAGCATGTGAATCACGTATGGTCGAATGTGGTGCTAAACTATAGACTAGGTCGAAAGCATGACAATTCTACCTAATTCCCTATAGTTATGGCTCTGATACCAATCTGTCACACCCCAAGCGATGGCGGGAACATCGGGATGAGACGAAAACGAGATTGCTCATTGCTCACAACATTAATAAGTGACAATAATTAATTAAAACATATTTCATTTCATAAAAATTGTCAAATACATCAATATAACAAAACAAAGAAACAACATAACATTTGCAAAGTCATAACAAAATTGATACACCGACATTAAACCTAACGTCTAATTTGTGTGTATCTAGTCCTTGCTATATTGTTTTCATAGCATCATCTCCTTCAACCTGTAACATGTTTTAAAATAATGTCAATGCGAAAGCAAAGGCGAGTATACAAGTTTAGGCATAGCATACGTATACGAATAAGTTTAAACAATCCTCATGGCAACTAAATCTGTACAAGAGCAATATCAAGGCATGCAATACTAGTAATCAAACCCTTAACGCAATCACGATGTTTTAACATGACCTCACGAATAACACGATGGAGGTGGATGCGTGAATTCCTATAGCGCTAAGCATGTCAAACGAAGGCTAAAAATAGTTAATGACTAAAGCATAGCATAATGAATATCCAAGACAAGCATCAAGTATGAGATTCAAGTATTCATGTGTATAAGATTGTTTGTGCGTTTCATAAAGTTTAAGTGTTCATGATTTTTGTATATGTAAAACATGTTACACCCAAAAGTGTTATAAACAAAAGTGGGTCGAGTGTACTCACAATATTGCATATGCTTTCCGATTGGTGATTCCGTGAAGAGTTGGAGGTTGGAGCTTCAAAGCTTCTTTTAAAACACTTAATGTTTTCTTTTAGAACTCTTAGAGCTCTCTTCCTTGCTTGGAAGATTTGAGAGAAGTATAGAAGTTGAGAGAAGAATGGGTGGAACACTTAGTGTCCTTTTAGAATTCTTGATTTAGAGAGATTGAGAGAATTAGAGAGATGGAGAGAAGAATGGTGTGAAGAAAATGGTAGAAGGGGGTTGTATTTATAGGTAGAGAATGTGGAAAAGGGTGAAATATGATTGGTTAAAGAAGGTGGAAGATGATTGAGAAGGTGATTGGTGGATAAAGTAGGTGGAAAAGGGTGAAATATGATTGGTTAAAGAAGGTGGAAGAGGATTGAGAAGGTGATTGGTAGAGAAAGGAGGTGGAAAATGGTGAAATATGATTGGTTAAAGAAGGTGAAAGAGGATTGATGAGGTGGAAATATGATTGGTATATTTCTTGGTATTTCTTGAGTATATATTATGTAATTGAGTATATAAAAAGTATAAAAGTATAATTCAAGTATTGAGGATGTGCGTATAAGTATTTATACGTATAAAAGTGTCGGTTTGCGTATAAATACGCATTTTAAATGATCGGTTGTGTAAATAAATAAAAAATATAAAATATGAATTTTATTATGATTAACGCCTCGAATTGTGAGATTGAAATTAAAATATGAATGTAAGGTTTCTAAAATTAGAATACGAATACGAACATTTTTTTAAAATAGAAATACGAAGATACGAGGCGTTACAAGAAATCATGTGGCTGCAGATTGTTTTCTTTTAAAAGCCTATGACATTAACAAAACTTGTGTTATCAAAAATTCTTCAAGATGCACCATCTGCAACAAAACAAATCACTTACTCAAGAGTGTGCCTATCTCAAAAACTATGAGCAAAAGGTAAAAGAGATCAAGGCAAAAGCACTAGAAAGAGAAGGTTCAAGTTCTGCTGGAAATAAATCTAAGCAGAGTTTTGAACCAACTGAAACATCTGTTACAAAAGCTTTAAACAAAACCTCTGTTCCTAGAGAGGTGCAAGTGACAGATGCCCCACCATCAAACTTATTTCCAAGAGAGTATGGCCAACCAACCTATAAAAGGGTTCCTCTTACTTATGAAGGATACAAAAAGCCTTCAAAGCAAAGAGTGAATAAGCATCCCTATGGATATAATCATCTGATAGGAAATGGTCAAGAGCAGATGTTACGAGAAAATATGCAAACCACTGACCATTATCCTAGACTTGAGGCTAGACCATCTGTGACCCCATCCAAAGCCATTTTGGCTTTGGAGACCTATCTTAACTGATCTATTTACTTGATGTGCAGGGACCCTCTACTTGCCTTGATAGCTTATGGTATGTAGACAGTGGAGGTTCCAGGCACATGACAGGATGTAGAGCCCTTCTCAAGGACTTCATGGCTCATGGGGGGTGATATATCTTTTGGTAATAACTCAAAGGGAAAGGTTTTAGGGTCTGGGTCGGTTCTGGCTGGTAAACTCAAGTTTGAAAATGTGAATTTAATTGACAATCTGGAATTTAACCTGCTGAGTGTCTCACAAATGACTGACAGAGGGTATGGATCCTTCTTCACTAAGAAAACTTGTCATATTGTGGGACCAAAGGTTGTTAAAAAGATTGATCAAATCATTGCTGAGAGCAAAGCACAACTCACTGCACACAGAAGTGGGAATGTGTATGTGGTAGATATGCTAAAAGATAATCCTATGTCTGGAACATGCTTATTCTTAGTTGCTTCTAGCAAAGAGACTGAGTTATGGCATCGAAGACTTGGACACACAAATCTTAAAACTATCACCACACTCTCAAAACAAAGTCTTGTAAGAGGTTTGCCTCACAAGCAATTTTCCTGTGAAGAACATTTTGTTTCCTGCTTAAAAGGAAAACAACATAAAAGTTCTTTCAAATCAATTGAAGAGTCCAAAATAAGCCAGTGTTTACAATTGCTTCACATGGACTTGTTTGACCCAGTGCAAATCATGAGCTTAAAACATAAAAGGTATTGCCTAGTGATAGTTGATGATTTCTCTAGGTTTACATGGACTTTCTTTCTCCACTCTAAGGATGAAACTGCAGTCATTTTGAAAAACTTTGTTAAACTAGTAGAAAAACAATTTGATCTTCCAGTAAAAAATCTTCAGGAGTGACAATGGAATAGAGTTTAAAAATAGGGAGTTGGATGCTTTTTATGAGTCAAAAGGAATTGTTAGACAATATAGCATTCCAAGAACTCCAGAGCAAAATGGGGTAGTTGAAAGGAAAAATAGAACTTTAATTGAATCAGCAAGAACTATGCTTGCAGACTCTGGTTTACCCTTGTCTTTCTGGGCAGAGGCTGTAAACACTACTTGCTATGTCCAAAACAGAGTATTGATTAACCCCAGGCATCAAAAGACCACCTATGAGATTTTGTATAAAATCAAACCTCTGATTTCCTATTTTAAAGTTTCTGGCTGTCCATGTTTCATTTTGGACTTAAAAGATTCTATATCTAAGTTTGCAGCCAAAATTGACTGTGGTTATTTTCTGGGATACTCAACCACTGCTAAAGCCTACAGAGTTTTTAACTCCAGGACCAAGTGTGTTGAAGAAACTTTGAATGTGAAGTTCAATGAACTTTCATCACTGAAAATCCCAGCAAATCCTGCAGAGCCTTTTGATTTAGATAAATTCACATTTGCTGATGTTTCTATCAAGCTAGACAATGCAGGTACACCACAATCATCTAGAGAAGATCAAGATCAAGAATATGACTGTGTGCTTCCACAAACACAAGTCAATTCTTCCAACAGAGGATCAGGTGCCACAAGCTCTTGTGTAAACTCTGCCACTTCTGGGTCAACATTGTTTGATCCTCAAACCTCTGCCAGTTCACAAAATCAAACATCTGTTGATAAAAGTCCTACATTTGGGCACAAAAATCATCAGAATGTTACCTCTATACCCCCAATATCACCACCTCCATTTACATCAGCGGCTGATACTTCAAATTCACCAGCAGAGGTTAGCTCAGATGATACACATTTGCAGCCATCACCTCAAAATGCTATTGTTCCATACCAAGGTGATTTGATTTATCTCAAAAGCCATCCAGCAGATCAAGTTATTGGCAACATCAAATCTGGGGTGCTCACACGGAGCCAATCCCAAAATATTTGTCTTTTTGCTGGTTTTCTATCACTCACACAGCCAGTTAAGTACCAAGAGGCACTGAAAGACAACAGCTAGGTAGAAGCCATGCAAGAAGAACTCCTTTAGTTTAAGAGACAACAAGTTTGGGAGCTTGTGCCACTGCCAAAAGATGTAAGTCCAATTGGCACAAAGTGGGTCTTCAAGAACAAAACTGATGAAAGGGATATTGTTGTAAAAAACAAAGCAAGGCTCGTGGTTCAAGGCTACAGACAGGAAGAAAGTATAGACTATGATGAAACTTTTGCTCCTGTAGCAAGGTTGGAAGCTATTCGCCTATTCTTAGCTTTTGCTGCTAACCACAACATAAAGGTGTATCAAGTGGATATAAAGAGTGCATTTTTGTATGGAAAAATCAAAGAAGAGGTGTATCAACCTCCAGGTTTTGAAGATGCATTCCATCCTGATCATGTCTACAAGCTCAACAAAGCATTGTATGGCTTGAAGCAAGCACCAAGAGCCTGGTATGAAACTCTATACACTTTTCTCTTATCCATAGGGTTTACTAGAGGTAAAATAGATAAAACTCTATTCTTAAAATGAAAAGGAAAAGATTTGATGCTTGTCCAAATTTATGTGGATGACATCATTTTTGGATCCACAAGCACTGCTATGTGTGAAGAGCTTCGAAAATTCGTGGCAGCAGAGTTTGAGATGAGTGCAATGGGTGAGCTCCAATGTTTTCTTGGTCTCTAAGTTAAACAATTGCAAAATGGTACATTTATCCATCAAAACAAGTATGTGAAAGAACTGCTTAAAAGGTTTGATATGGATGATTGTAAACCATGTAGCACACCCATGGCAACCACCAAGCTAGTCACCATTGATGTTAAAGATAACCTTGTTGATCAAACTCTATATAGAAGCATGATTGGGTCTTTATTGTACGTAACTGCATCAAGACAGACATCATGTTTGCAACATGTGTTTCTGCCAGATCATAGGCATTACCTAGAAAGTCTGATCTTATTGCTGTAAAAAGGATATTCAGATACATAAAAGGTGCTCCCACACTTGGTATCTGGTATCCAGCTAATGGGAATATTGAGCTTTCATGTTTTTCAGATAGTGACTTTGCTGGGTGCAAAACTACCAGGAAGTCCACATCAGGAGGATGTCAATTCCTAGGTGATTGTCTAGTGTCTTGGCAAAGCAAAAAGCAGGTTACAGTTTCAACATCCGCTGCTGAGGCAGAGTATATTGCTGCTGCTAGCTACACTGCTCAACTCTTGTGGCTTCAAAACCAGTTGCTGGATTTTGGTGTAACTGCACTAAAGACTCCACTCAGATTGGACAGTCAAGCTGCTGAAAACATCATTAAAAATCCAGTTTCACATTCAACTAAAAAGCACATTGACATCAGACATCATTTTGTGAGAGATTGCTACGAAAAACGTTTAATCTCTTTGCATCATGTCCATACTTCAGATCAGTTGGCAGATGTTTTAACCAAGGCATTGGATACATCTACCTCTGAAAACTTGATCTCAAGAATTGGAATACTAAACATGGATTAAAAACAAGTTTTCTTGTAAATCCATGCGTACATAGCATCAAAATGTGTTCAGAAAATCAAAAAATCATCCTTAAAAATAGTTAAAATTGGAATTTTATAATAAATCTTTAAAAGTCTGCTCATAACATCTGTTTGCTCAAAACCTTTGATAGGCTTCAAAATCTTATCCACTGTTAAAGTGTATCCTCTGACTTTCATTTTTACCACTTTTTCAAACACTGATAGCTATCCACTGATAGTGTTAAAAATCAGTACTTATCTCATAAGAGGTTACAGATGGCCAGATGTTAGCCATCAGATCTTGCAACAGATGCTACATCATGTTCATTTTTTTCAAAACCCTATAAAAACCCTGTTTTATCCCTCACCAATGTTTACCTTAAACTGTGTCGATTTCAAAAATCTCAAAACAGTTTTTTCTCTCTAACACCATGGCTCCCAAAATCAAAATCTTCGAAGAAATCCACACAAGCACTTCCACCCTACACTCTCATAATCAAAACCCCACATAATTACACCGCCATACTTGAAGCAAACAAACTCGCTATCATCCAATGATTCAAATCTTGCAAAAGTCGAAATTAAAGCACATGTTAGAAGTCAAAGCCCCAATTTACATTGATTCTCTTCGTGACTTCTGGAATAATGCTGAGGTTCACTCAACTGTTGCTGGTGTTCCTTATACAATAATCTCAAGAGTAGGGGGAGTGTTGATGCAAATTAGCTCCCAATCATCTCTCAAATTTTCAAGTTAAATGACATAGAACACCCTTTGTCATTTCCCCAAAATGAGATCCAAGTAGAGTTTCTGGAAAGATGTTATGTTGGCCAGATGAAAGGTATGACCATCTTTAAACCTAACTTTCCTGCTGAGATGAGATTTTTCTTTCACACAATTCTAACTTGTCTCTCAGCAAAAACCACTGCTTTCAATGAAATTCCATTAAACATGCAATATCTGGGGTATGCAATTTTAACTTACACAGATTTTAACTACCCCCAGATACTGTTCAATGATCTTGTGAGTAATTTTCAAAATATTTCAAAAAGAAAAGCTTTTTTGATTCATCCACGTTTTCTGAGTGTTTACTTACAAGATCAAATCAAAGGTCCTGAACGTAAAATAGGCGTTGTGACTAAACCAGGCTGCCTCACTCATGAAACATTCACCAAAATAACAAACCAAGATAAAATTGCGAAAACACAAGTAGAGGAGGCTGAGCAAGTTTTACCTGAACAAAATGTTGAAACTCAAACTCTTGCTACTGAGCCTACTGCTCTTGGTGATCAAGGCACCACAACTGCTGCTCTGAAGCCCACACCACAAATCCTCAAAAAGAAAACCAAAACACTTACCAAAAAGCCCACCAAACCCAAAAAGGGTCCTCTAGAAGATGAGATCCCAGAGGTTAACCCAGTGACAGCACCAAAGTCACAAACCACTGCTGCTACTTCTTCACAACAGATGGTTCAAATATCTCCAACCGGCTTTGAAACTCCTCCTTCTTCTTCCCAAAAGGAAAAGGTTGTAGACACAGGGGCACCAAATTATGAAGCTCTAGATCCACTTGGTTCTATCTTCCACAACCCCTCTCCCAGGGCATTGTCGCTTTCTACACAGCCACCTTCACCAATGACCACACTTCCACCTACTATTTTATCATTGCTGAATGCAATTGAATTAGACCAGGCACAAACCAGCACTTCTCAACAACCTATTACTGAGAATATACTTCATCAAGAGGCTGGGTCTGACTCTTTATTCGTTGCTAGCCCATCAGCACATGAAGAGGCTACATCCCTTAGGTTACATGTAACCCTTGGTGATAGTTCAACTCAAGCAGCCACTACGATTGCTGAACTCCCAAGTTCTCGGTTGGATAGTGGTTTCATTACTAAGACTTGGTTGAAGGTAACCACTGTTGAGGCAACAACTGTTACCTCTGTTGTGGGAAGTCCCCAGTTCCAAGACAAAGGGGCATCTATGGTTGAAGCTGGTACTAAAACCACTGCTAATGATACCATCGATACAACTACCACTTCAGGTAGGAGTTCAGATGATCCTATTAAATTAGGTGATGAGCAAAAATACCAGGATTTGACAGAGAGAGTGACAAGGATAGAAAATTCTGTTAATGAAATCAAAAATTTACTGAAGCAGATGATAGCTACAAAAAGTCAACCCTCTGTTCTATCCACTGCTGATCTCAAAGAAGCTCTTAACCCTCTGTTTCAACATCAACAACATTATTTGGATCTACAACACAAGCACCAAATGAATGATGTCAGAAACATGGTTGAATCAAGGTATCAAGACACTGCAACAGACATTAAAGCCATCAAAGCTCATCTACTCACAACCACTGGCCATGCACCTCCAACGGTTATCTTTGTTACAACAGATGAAGCCAAAAAGGGGGAGAAACCTTTGGGAAACAAAAAGCTGAAAATAGATGATGATAAGGCCAGACCTACTTTAAATATTCCAAGGCCTGATGGTTCAAAGAAGATAGATTTAACTGATGAAACGGCAAGGGCTAGTCACAAGAAGACAGTGATCAAGGAGAGCAGAGCGTTGGTTGAGAAAAAGATTGAATAACAAAAAGAAAAAGGAGAGGTTGGTACTTCATCAAAGAGGATACCTGCTAGAAAAGCCAGGCAACCAACATCCACACCTCCTAAAACTAAGCCTGCAACTAATCAAACCATTAAAACCTCTGTCTCTCAAAAACCTATCACATCTTCAAAATCACAACCCACATCCACACAAGCAGATGTTACAACACCTGTTGTGTCAACATCTGTTGATACAGCAGAGGTTGCAAGAGATGCAACTCTATCCACTGCCATGATCACATTTCCCACATCAACTCATCCATTATCCACACCACCTAAGATCCCACTACCACCATCACCCACTTTAAGGTTCAAAGGAGAAAAATCACAAAAGTGATCAATGATGATGAGATTCATGCACCTCTTCCACTATCATTATAACATGACCTCCACATTAGTGCTTACAACATCTTCAACTCTTGAAGTTACTCCTGCAGCAAAGCTGTATCCTCTTGATTTACCAGCAGTCAGGGAAGAGATCCTAAGTTTCTTTTCAGAGGATGACCCTGACAAAAGAACAATCCTATCCCTTGATGGCTATCCAAGACCTGCAAATGTTGATGATTACCTAGAATTGAAACGGAAGCAAGCAGAGGATATTGCCAAAAGAGAATCAGCTGGTAAAGATGATAGAAAAATACAGATTGCCATGTCCTTTCAACTAAGTAAAGCCAGCATTTTACAAAACTTTGTCAAGAACCTGAGCAACCAGATTTCAGAAAGGGAAGATAAGCTGGTCAAAAGTGAACTCATTGAGTATATCATGGAGAACAAGAAGTATAAGACAACAAGGGCACAGTTCAGGGATTGGAGCTTAGATGAGCTGAGAGAAGAAATCAACATAATGCAAGAAATGTTGAAAGATCCTCTTAAAAAGGCAACTCCTCCCAACTGGGATTTACACAAGAAAGATATGCCTGAAAGAGACTTAAAATTGAAGGGAATGAAGAATGAACTAATTCAGAATCATTATGGTTCAAAGAACCAAGTGATGAGATGGGGTGAGGTCAGGGTGATAGACACTTACAAAAATTTGGAAGAAAGGGGGAAAAAAGATCCATCCATGCCTCCTAAACCTAATTATTCAAAAGAAGATTCTATTCTCAAAGCCCAACTCTCCAAAAAGTCCAGCACAACATCTGCCCATTCCACACTTGCCCTGTTACACAGAAAAAGGCAATGGGAGATGACTGGAAAGACTGACAACGAGTTCGAGGATACATTCATCAAAGAAGGTATAAAGAATATGATTGATTATCCAACTGATGATTTAAGTGTCAAGCTGGCTAAAGATTTATCACAAATAGCTCCTTCTCAATCCTCAGCAATAAAAGCTCCTTCAAGAAAACCTTCAGACCCAAAAATTCTAAAATGGAAGGTCGACAAAGACACCCATGAATTGACACTGCTCAAGTCTGATGGTAATGCCACTAAACTATCTATGGAAGCTGCTTATGGGCTTACAGTAGAAGACTTCCAAGAATTATTATGTTTAGAGTTGGAGAAGGATACTGATGACATAGAATCTCTTAATTTTGAACTTCAATTCAAAGGTCAAATAAGAGAATTATTCCTGAGGAATAAAGACCAAGAATAAAGTGTTTTTGGCATCATCTGTTCCAGGGGGAGATTGTTGGATTGAACCCTATGAAAGGAACAGATGATACAAAGCCAAATAACACTATCCGAGCTTTGGTTAAACTACTAGAGGTTACAACCTCTGTTGTACATACACTGCTTTCCCTAAAGACTGCTCTCCTATCATCGACTTCACTAAGTTGCAAAGGTCTGCCAGAGTTACAAGGATCAGAGGATAGAGATAGAGCTTAGTCATTAGATAGATAATCAATGTAACAGTGCTAAGCACTGATAGTTAGTATTAGCAGTGTTTGTGGTTAGTTACATATAGTTTCCTGTCACTATCAACCCTGACGTCATCAAACATGCTCAGTGGTTAGATAGTTTAGTATAAATAGGTAACTAGTGTAACAGTTTAACTTGTCTATCAAAAGATCAACTTTCGCATATCATCTTCTCTGCATTTTCTTACTACCAAACTTCAATTGCAAAGGCTGAGGGGGAGTTTGTGAATCACATGCAAGTTTACCAACTTGAAAGCATATATGATGAAAACAAACGATCATTGCTTGTAGTAAAAGTTTTCCATTTATTTCCACTGCAAATCTCTTTTAAAATCAATCATTTTCCATTTTTGAAACAAAAACTACAAGTAATTCAAACTCAGATCCTAACACATAATGAGCTATTGAAGCTGGAGAAACCATAATGAGCCCTACCAATATGGGTTACCCAGTAGTAAAATACGCTCATAATAGGTAGAAGCCACCCTAATATATAATGGCAGTATGCCAACCCGATACGGGTATTTGTTTAGTTTGTAAGACGAAGGGGATGTATACCTACACTTGTAAAAGTAAATGTGGACATGCCTAGGTAATTAAGGCGTGTGCCAACTCAAGTGTGTGTCATATAAATAAAATCTCTACTGTTAATCATGATATGAAGTGACTGTCTTTATACAACTGTGTATGAGCTCACTAGCATAAGCTGAGGAAAATCTTTTTTTAACAAGTTCACTAGAAAAAGTTATGATTTCGCTGCTAAGTAAGGTATTAGTGTGCATGATCGCCCTAGTTTCAGATGGGGTGTTACACCTAGCTGGAAAATAATCACCAAAAATACATTGATATTCATTATAAAAAATATTTTATAAATCTGGTATTAACATTACATACAATCGATTAAAATAACAGTAAAAAAATAGCAAGAGATCGAAAGAAGAGATTGTTTTATTTTTTTGTGGTAACAACACTATCTATTGGAATATTTCTATAAATTGTAGGTTTTTTATACATTCCAATTAAAATACAAACAGTTATTGTGGTTCTTATATTCGAACCACCCATTCGAACCGACAACACTAAAACCGATATTTCATATAAATTTAAAATCGAAAACCCATCTATATATTAAAGAAAGTTCGGGTCCAAGGTTCTCGTGGTCAGAATCGCAAAACGCTTACCCTAACCTATACCATTAGCTTATTGTGGTTTAAATTTTAACCAAGGAATTTTTAATTTTCAATTAAAGCATCTACCATGATAGCTCTAAAAACCATGATCATGTACAAACATGGTCACGTAAGCACGATTCATTTTGTCCGCGGTTTTCCCCTCTCGCATTAAAACACCTACACAAAAATGTAAAAAAAAATGGCATCTCTCATCTGATCCGTCTCTCAGATAACCCGTTTTTAAACGTTTTATATAAAAACGTCTATTCTCTCTCCTCCGCTTAAAGGTGTACAAATTGTTTTTTTTTCTTTTCCAAACTGGTTCGGGTCAACCCGATTCACACCCAAAATTTAACTGCCCGATGCCTCTTTCATTTACCGCACGTGACTTCAAATACCTCTTCTTCCGCTGCAAATCTCTTTTAAAACTCAATCATTTTCCATTTTTGAAACAAAAACTACAAGTAATTCAAACTCAGATCCTAACACATAATGAGCTATTGAGGCTGAAGAAACCATAATGAGCCCTACCAATATGGGTTACCCAGTAGTAAAATACGCTCATAATAGGTAGTAAGCCACCCTAATATATAATGGCAGTATGCCAACCCGATACGGGTATTTGTTTAGTTTGTAAGACGAAGGGGATGTATACCTACACTTGTAAAAGTAAATGTGGACATGCCTAGGTAATTAAGGCGTGTGCCAACTCAAGTGTGTGTCCTATAAATAAAATCTGTATGTTATTCATGATATGAAGTGACTGTCTTTATACAACTGTGTATGAGCTCACTAGCATAAGCTGACGAAAAATCTTTTTTTATCAAGTTCACTAGAAAAAGTTATGATTTCGCTCTAAGTAAGGTATTAGCTGTGCATGATCGCCCTAGTTTCAGATGGGGTGTTACACCTAGCTGGAAAATAATCACCAAAAATACATTGATATTCATTATAAAAAATATTTTATAAATCTAGTATTAACATTACATACAATCGATTACAATAACACGTAAAAAAGAATAGCGGAGAGACGAAAGAAGAGTATTGTTTTATTTTTTGCGGCAACAACACTATCTATTGGAATATTTCTATAAATTGTAGGTTTTTTATACATTTCAATTAAAATACAAACAGTTATTGTGGTTCTTATATTCGAACCACCCGGTCGGAACCGACAAACCTAAACCGATATTTCATATAAACTTAAAATCGAAAACCCATCTATATATTAAAGAAAGTTCAGGTCCAAGGTTCTCGTGGGTCAGAGTCGCAAAACGCTTACCCTACCTATACCATTAGCTTATTGTGGTTTAAATTTTAACCAAGGAATTTTTAATTTTCAATTAAAGCATCTACCATGATAGCTCTAAAAACCATGATCATGTACAAACATGGTCACATAAGCACGATTCCATTTTGTCCGGGGTTTTCCCCTCTCGCAGTTAAAACACCTACACAAAAATGTAAAAAAAAATGGCATCTCTCATCTGATCCGTCTCTCAGATAACCGTTTTTAAACGTTTTATATAAAAACGTCTATTCTCTCTCCTCCGCTTAAAGGTGTACAAATTGTTTTTTTTTCTTTTCACAAAACTGGTTCGGGTCAACCCGATTCACACCCCAAAATTTAACTGCCCGATGCCTCTTTCATTTACCGCACTGACTTTCAAATACCTCTTCTTCGCTGCAAATCTCTTTTAAAACTCAATCATTTTCCATTTTTGAAACAAAAACTACAAGTAATTCAAACTCAGATCCTAACACATAATGAGCTATTGAGGCTGAAGAAACTATAATGAGCCCTACCAATATGGGTTACCCAGTAGTAAAATACGCTCATAATAGGTAGTAAGCCACCCTAATATATAATGGCAGTATGCCAACCCGATACGTGTAACATTTGTAAAAATCGGGTCTCCAAAACCCGCTCCGTTTTGTAATCAAGTACCAAGTTATAAAAGTGCATTAATTATTTATGGTTATTTTGAGTTAAAACGATACATAATTAATAAATAAACTAAACTATAAAATTATATTTGATAAAAAGTTAAAATAAGATAAATAAAAAATATATGAAGCTGCCGGGACTCGAACCCGGGTCAGCCGAGTCGCTGCAACAACTTAACACTCATTCCCTAAACCACTCCGCCACAATGTATTTTCTGTTAACTCTAGGAACATAAATGAAACTTATACACAAACTCAGTTGAACCGATGGCGCCATCTGAATAACGGTAATCGGCAAACCAATCGTTAAATCGTTGTTAATTCACTTGTTCAGCTTATAACCGATGTATTACGGTTTCTAATCAAGTTAAAATTGATTGAACTTTAAGTCTCATCATTTTCGGCTTTTGAAACCGAAAGTTCATCAAGTTTCTGATTTAACTCAAGCTTCAGACCATTCTCGCAATTCAGAACTATCATATCAATACTCAATTTCAATTTCGTCGCATTCTTGAGCCACAAGATCATCTGAATCAGTTCGCCGGAATTCTCTGCAAAAGTCGCCGGAAAACCGTATTCAACACAAACCGGTAAAATACTTCTACTTTATGGCTTCAATCTATTGTTAGAACCTTACTAACATTAACCCATCGCTCAAAATCAACCACAGACGACATTACTGGACTTTCTGTGTTCGCCGGAAAATTTCTGGAATTGCCGGAAACTCGTTAGTTATCGGTATGCACATTCCAACGTACTGATAATCAATACTCACTAGTTCAATTTCATATCTAATCCCTTAAATCTGTTGATAGATTCTCTCAGCCGAAGGTTCAAAAACAGAGCCGACAAGTTTCGCCGGACTCTCTGAAGAAGACAACCTGTTCGGTATCTTCATTCCCCAAACTGTTCGGTTTAATGCATTCAAACTAGACATCATGTTTATTAACTAAATTAATCACGAATCGGATTGTTGATTGATATCTGCGTTTCGTAATGAAGAAGACGAGTTCAGTAACGAGTTAAGATTAATTAAAATCGGAAGTTTAAACAGGTTAGACACACAGTCCAGCGGTGGACTGTGTGCAAACAAAAACTATACACGTCCCGAGTTCGATCCTTGCTACACGCACGCCTTGTGTAATAACATGCCTTTTTGATTAAGAACTAAACCGGGTTAAAACAGATAGTTGTTAAGTATAATAAAAACCAAGAATATAACCGGGTTAGACACACAGTCCAGCGGTGGACTGTGTGCAACATGAACTACACGTCGCGCGTTCGAATCTCGTCACGAGCACCGGTCCGATTGAATTAAAACGTTTTTGCAAATAAAGGAAATTTCGGTTAATTCAAATAAGTGTATAAATATAATTAAAAACGAGTTTATTTCGGGTTAGACACGTAGCTCAGTTGGTAGAGCTGCGTGCACGCGAACGGGAGGTCGCCGGTTCGAATCCCACCCGGCGCAGGTTGATTCGCTGACCGAACCGGTCAACGGTCAACGCTTAAAAAAATAATATTTTTTTTATATTTTTATTTATTTAATTTAATTTAAAAATCAATTAAAAATACTTAAAAATAACATTTTTAAAGATAGAAAATAGCTATAAACTCACAAAAATATATATAAAAATTTCATTAAAATCCTTGATAAAATCCATCCATTTATTATATTTTTCCATTATTATTTAGGTTAGTATTCCTCGTTGATCAGCTCATCTAAATCGTGCGCATCTCACCATCTCCAATCCAACGCACCCAATGTGAGTGAATCTTACAAATTCCCCGTTTTAATCACGTTTTTGGGGTGTATCATGTGTCTTTGTTTATATACATATTATAACTAAACCATTGTGCATACATCATATCATGAACATGTGTATTTAGTTTGTTGCTGTTAAGTAGTTATTATTGGATGCAAATTATTATTTCAGTACATGCAATTGCCGAGGCCGCCGCTCCCCATTTATGAGTGTTGAGCTTGTTCCCCATTTTATTATGCGGTTGAACCTGGCGTGCCCGCATACGATCGGCTCCGTTTGATTGAGCCTTGATCGCACAGCTCATTTTACATTTTCAGTACATGCAATACGATCGGCTCCGTTTGATTGAGCCTTGATCGCACAGTTCATTTTACATTTTCAGTACCTGCAATATGATCGGCACCGTTTGATTAAGCCTTGATCGCACAGTTCATTTTACATTTCAGTACATGCAATACGATCGGCTCCGTTTGATTGAGCCTTGATCGCACAGTTCATTTATGTTAGTTATCGTATGATATTGGTATATTCATGTATGCTAGCAAGTGTTATTGTATGTTATAATTGTAACTGCTATTTGCCAATGCTTGATTATTTACATTTGCTCATTTATGATTATGCACAATATTTCATTGATAAACTAACCATAAAATCATTATTAAATGTTTATCTAATAAGGTTCACTCGCCAACTTATGTTGACCCAAAAGCTCCCATTTTACACATGATACAGGTGAACCAGCAGCAGCTAGGAACACATAGGACCTGGATTAGAAGAATAAAACGATTTAGTATTGGGGTTGTTATGTTTGGTTATTTTCCTTTGTATTGAATGAACATGTTTGGATGTTTGAAAATGTAACTTTGACTTTATTAATTATGAAACATAATAGTAAATGTCATTTGCTTTGGTGATAACCCAATTATGCTCGACTCTTATTTCCGCTGCGGGTCGGGGTGTGACAATACAGGTATTTGTTTAGTTTGTAAGACGAAGGGGATGTATACCTACACTTGTAAAAGTAAATGTGGACATGCCTAGGTAATTAAGGCGTGTGCCAACTCAGGTGTGTGTCCTATAAATAAAATCTGTACTGTTATTCATGATATGAAGTTTCTGTCTTTATACAACTGTGTATGAGCTCACTAGCATAAGCTGACGACAAAATTTTTTTTCATCATGTTCACTAAAAAAAGTTATGATTTCGCTGCTAAGTAAGGTATTAGCTGTGCATGATCGCCCTAATTTCAGATGGGGTGTTACACCTAGCTGGAAAATAATCACCAAAAATACATTGATATTCATTATAAAAAATATTTTATAAATCTAGTATTAACATTACATACAATCAATTACAATAACACGTAAAAAAGAATAGCGGAGAGACGAAAGAAGATTTTATTTTTTGCGGCAACAACACTATCTATTGGAATATTTCTATAAATTGTAGGTTTTTTTATACATTCCAATTAAAATACAAACAGTTATTGTGGTTCTTATATTCGAACCACTCGGTCGGAACCGACAACACCTAAAACCGATATTTCATATAAACTTAAAATCGAAAACCCATCTATATATTAAAGAAAGTTCAGGTCCAAGGTTCTCGTGGGTCAGAGTCGCAAAACGCTTACCCCTACCTATACCATTAGCTTATTGTGGTTTAAATTTTAACCAAGGAAATTTTAATTTTCAATTAAAGCATCTACCATGATAGCTCTAAAAACCATGATCATGTACAAACATGGTCACATAAGCACGATTCCATTTTGTCCGGGGTTTTCCCCTCTCGCAGTTAAAACACCTACACAAAAATGTAAAAAAAAATGGCATCTCTCATCTGATCCGTCTCTCAGATAACCGGTTTTTAAACGTTTTATATAAAAACGTCTATTCTCTCTCCTCGCTTAAAGGTGTACAAATTGTTTTTTTTTTCTTTTCACAAAACTGGTTCGGGTCAACCCGATTCACACCCCAAAATTTAACTGCCCGATGCCTCTTTCATTTACCGCACGTGACTTCAAATACCTCTTCTTCGCTGCAAATCTCTTTTAAAACTCAATCATTTTCCATTTTTGAAACAAAAACTACAAGGAATTCAAACTCAGATCCTAACACATAATGAGCTATTGAGGCTGAAGAAACCATAATGATCCCTACCAATATGGGTTACGCAGTAGTAAAATACTCTCATAATAGGTAGTAAGCCACCCTAATATATAATGGATGTATGCCAACCCGATACAGGTATTTGTTTAGTTTGTAAGACGAAGGGGATGTATACCTACACTTGTAAAAGTAAATGTGGACATGCCTAGGTAATTAAGGCGTGTGCCAACTCAAGTGTGTGTCATATAAATAAAATTTGTACTCTTATTCATGATATGAAGTGACTGTCTTTATACAACCGTGTATGAGCTCACTAGCGTAAGCTGGCGAAAAATCTTTTTTTAACAAGTTCACTAGAAAAAGTTATGATTTCGCTGCTAAGTAAGGTATTAGCTGTGCATGATCGCCCTAGTTTCAGATGGGGTGTTACACCTAGCTGGAAAATAATCACCAAAAATACATTGATATTCATTATAAAAAAATATTTTATAAATCTGGCATTAACATTACATACAATCGATTACAACAACCCGTAAAAAAGAATAGCGAAGAGAAGAAAGAAGAGTATTGTTTTATTTTTTGCGGTAACAACACTATCTATTGGAATATTTCTATAAATTGTAGGTTTTTTATATATTCCAATTAAAATACAAACAGTTATTGTGGTTCTTATATTCGAACCACCCGGTCGGAACCGACAAGACCTAAAACCGATATCTCATATAAATTTAAAATCGAAAACCCATCTATATATTAAAGAAAGTTCGGGTCCAAGGTTCTCGTGGGTCAGAATCGCAAAACGCTTACCCCTACCTATACCATTAGCTTATTGTGGTTTAAATTTTAACTTAGGAATTTTTAATTTTCAAGTAAAGCATCTACCATGATAGCTCTAAGAACCATGATCATGTATAAACATGGTCACGTAAGCACGATTCCATATTGTCCGGGGTTTTCCCCTCTCGCAATTATAACACCTACACAAAAATGTAAAAAAAAAAACATAGCATCTCTCATCTGATCCGTTTCTCAAATAACCCGTTTTTAAACCTTTTATATAAAAACATCTATTCTCTCTCCTCCGCTTAAAGATGTATAAATTGTTTTTTTTTATTTTGCTAAACTGGTTCGGGTCAACCCGATTCACACCCCAAAATTTAACTGCTCGATGCCTCTTTCATATACCGCAAGTGACTTCAAATACCTCTTCTCCAAGCACACACGTGACTTCTTCCCCACCATATCCAACAAACACCATAACCACCACTACCACCAAGCAGCAACCGTAACTCCTCCCTATGAACACAACCTCCACCATCAACACCACCATATCCGCATCCTCCACCATGCCCGCCGAAGACCCCACACCCAAACCCCCATCACCATCCCCAAACTCCGAATATCCCAAATCCCCTCAAAAATCCCAATTCGCCCCCAAAAGATCCGAAAACTTTCCCCCACCACAACACCACCACCAGAACCACCACCCCAACCCCCACCCACACGCCACCGACGCTTCCAAATCCATCATCCTCTCCACCCCCATCCCCACCCCCACCACCCCTAAACACCGCCGCAGAAACCCATCACACCGCCACCCAAACCCCCAAAATCATCAAACCCTTATCTTCCTCCGGCGAGATCGCCGCCGCCCTCCACCACCTCCGCAACTCCGACCCACTTCTCTCCGCCCTCATCGCCACTCACCCTCCCCCCACTTTCGACACCCACCAACCCCCTTTCTTAGCCCTCTCAAAATCCATTCTTTACCAACAACTAGCTTACAAAGCCGGCACCTCGATATACACGCGCTTTGTATCCCTATGCGGCGGCGAAAACGCCGTCGTACCGGAAACTGTTCTTTCTTTGAGTCCTCAACAACTTAAACAAATTGGGGTTTCTGGGCGGAAGTCAAGTTACCTTTTTGACCTTGCGAATAAGTTTAAAAATGGGATTTTGAGTGATGAGAGTATTGTGAAAATGGATGACAGGTCTTTGTTTACTATGTTGTCTATGGTGAAGGGGATTGGGTCATGGAGTGTGCATATGTTTATGATATTTTCGTTGCATCGGCCGGATGTGTTACCGGTTAGTGATTTGGGGGTGAGGAAGGGGGTGCAGGTTTTGTATTCGTTGGATGAGTTGCCAAGGCCGTCGCAGATGGAGCAGTTGTGTGCCAAGTGGCGGCCGTATAGGTCGGTTGGGGCGTGGTATATGTGGCGGTTTGTGGAAGGGAAGGGGGGCCAGGCGGCCGGTGGAGTTGGGGCGGATGGGTTGGAGAATGATAGGTTTGAAGGGCAGCAGCGTGTTGGGCAGACGGAACAGGGGCAGCAGCAGCAGCAGCATCAGTCGCAGCTTTTGGAACCGATTACGAATATTGGGAATCTCGGGTATGGTTTTCTAGTTTGTTTCTCTCGTTAGCTTAGTAAGTAGAATATATTGAACTCTGAATGTCGTCAATTGTGAATATTAGAACTTTAAGTAGCATAAGTAGATTCAAATATTATTCTGTGCAAAACATGTCTGATTATATGATTATTAGATATCTCATTGTCGTTGTCAAACTCATCCGAACACCCCCATGGTTCGTCTCTTAAAATCAAATGCATTCTAATGTGTGTAGGTTCTTTGTTATATGCTAGTTTGATTGCATAAGTTTTCTTCAGTAGAAAATTTTACAGCCTTACTTACTTTCTTCAGCAATTCATATCGATCTTAAGCTAAAGATTCTAACTGGTAAAGTGGGCGGGTTGGGTTTCGGGCCAGAACGTGTTTGAGTGAAAATGAGTTCGGGTCAGAAAGGCTGGATGTAAAAAAGTATACATCGGTTCAGGTGAAAATTTATAGGACTAAAATTAGCTTGGGTCTGAAATAAGCCTTTTTATAAAATAAGTAGTAAAATAGGTTCACACGCTATATTTTCGTTTTATGGCGGTTAGTGGTGACGGGCATTGGCTGTGACGGCAGAGACCCTAGTGGAGTAGGCGGCAATGAATTTAACAATATACTAATTAGTAATTACGTGTTTGTAATATTTTTGTATTTCAACAATATGCTCGTTTGTTGATCGTAGATTCATAAACACAAATTCATCAATGGTGTTGAAGATGAGATCAACTTATTAAATCATATTTGCTAACTAAACAAGATCTCGTGAATAGCAATGGGCAGTGAACTCGTAAAGTGTTTATTAAGTTATTGGATCTCGTTATTTGAATATGATCCAAACTAACTACAAGACTGTACTGTTAGAGATCACATTCTCTCTAGCGATCTCCTTTAACATCTTTTCTTTTGAAGTTTTGATGATTTAGTGCCATGAAGAGGAAGCTCAATATGTGTTTCCCTGCTGCAAGTTTTTCCTCTAGGTTTATGCAATTAACACACGTTTCATCCTCTTGTGTTGGTTGATATTGGATTTTAGAGTGATTGCTCAGGGAAGATTTGTTCTTTGATTTAAGATTACTTTACCATGATCATAACAAACTTCAGACTCAATAGGCCTAACACAAAGAGAACAGTGTTGGTGTGAACTGAAGAGCACCTTCTGTAGTTATTGACTGATTTCTTAGAATGATTGAACAACCATGGGTAAGCCGTATGGAACTAAGCTTGATTGCCGTAGTATCTAGCTACAACACATACATATGGGCTGTGTTTTTTTGTTAAATTAGTAGAACGTATCGAACTCTGAGTATTGTCAAAAGCAATGTTGTAGAAATCGTTATTAGGCGGCGCCTAGGCGGTGATTAGTCGCTCATCGGAGGTCTGCCGCCTGGATTTGGCCAAATCGGCCAATCTAGGCGGTCAAAGTCAAAATTGGTCCAAAATCGCCCAAAATTAGGTCGAATTGAACCAAATCAATCATGTGGAACGCATTCTTACCCTTGGTTTTAAAAAGCGAGAGGCGCACAAAAGCGACGAGGTCTAAAACCGAGGCGCGAAGCGCAAAGCGTAAAAGCGGTGGGCTTTTCGTACCTGAGGCGCAAGCTAGTTATATATATTTTTTATATATCCTATACATTTTTAGCTTTCCCTACCCAAAATATAGCTGTAAGTAAGGTTTTTGTATGATTTTAGCTGCATGTACAA
Source organism: Scalesia atractyloides (assembly GCA_947069175.1). NCBI lineage: Eukaryota > Viridiplantae > Streptophyta > Magnoliopsida > Asterales > Asteraceae > Scalesia > Scalesia atractyloides. The sequence continues at coordinate 27,252,470 of CAMTDV010000024.1, forward strand.
ACCAAAAAAAACCCAAGGTACAACAGTTAGATGCATAAAAACGCCTCGGGTACAAGAGGCGCACGCTTCAGGCCGAAAAAGCCCAGAAAAATCCCAAAAAAGCGCACCTTTTTGGGGCTTCTTGTAATTACTCTAGGCGCGGAGGGAAAAAGCCCCAGGGTGTGAGCCTTGTTGCGCCTCGTGCTTAAGCGCGCCTGAGGCGCGCTTTTTAAAACCAAGTTCTTACCTTATTTCGAACAAAGATCAATGCAATGAACGGTCAAAATTGGGGCTAGGGTTTGTATTTTACAGTCGCTGGTAGGGTGAAGAAGGGAGAGGCTGCGTACAGGATGAACTGATGGGAATTAGGGTTTACTAGGTTATATTTAGTCCCCAAACTTATAAACTTATACATAAAAAACATAAACTTATGTTATATATATATAAATTTATAAAATTATACATTAAAAGTTCATTCCGATTAATCCCTAGGCGGTACCTCACCACCCGGCTAGCGCCTAACGATTTCTACAACATTGGTCAAAAGTGATTATTCAATATCTTATTGTCATTGTCAAACTCATCCAAACACCCCCATGGATTCCTTCTCTTGAATCAAATGCATTCTAATCTGTGTAGGTTTTTCTTTAACAGTTCATAGCTATCTTAAGCTAAAGATCAATGAATTTTATGCTACTTAATATTCACTAGATCTTGAGTCTCGTTGGTTTTGTGGCATTTTTAAATGGAGTAATGTAATATAGACTTTGTTGTCAAAAGCCCAAGGCGCATAGGCTTAGCCCAGCGCTTAAAAAGCGGGGTTTTTTTAGGCTTGTTCAGGACTAGTTTAGGTTGATTAAAGCTTTATTCAGGGTTACTAACATATTTTTAGCCGAATATTGGCCTGAATCTGCGCCTGGTTCGCTTAAACCGCGTCCTTCAGGGTGCAATGCTCAGGCTGCGCTACTGTGCCTAGGCGCACGCCTTGAGTGCTTTTGACAACATAGAATATAGATATAACTTCTGGTATGTATCTGTGTATTAAATTAGTTATGTATGTAACTGTAATTACGCAGTTTATTAGTCTAGAAGGTATCTATGTGTCAAACTCTATATAACCCTATCACACAGTCAATATACAATACCTTTATGGTTCATGTGAGCCAAGTTGCTCCTGCTCCCAAAACCAAGCAGCTGCTCTTAAAAACCCTAGTCGTTGAAAACCTTAGCTGCCACAACAGGCGACTCTCAAACTCTAGCTGCCTCCGCATGTGAGTTTTAAACCCTCACATAAACAACCTGCTCTCCCAAGCACTAGTCGCCTCCATAGGTCACTTCTCACCATCATCGGCTCACATTCAACAAGCGGACATACATACGAAAGATCGCACAAATAGTGTTACCTACGAGCCGTCGATTGAACTCTTTGAAAAATCAACGTCCGATTGTCTTCATTATTGGTTGGCTTTTCTCCTGTCACTGTCTATTTCTCTGTCTTCATCGGATAAAACCAACTCAGATCCGCCTTCTGGCCATCATATTCGCATCTGCTCACTCTGGACTTTAACAACTCACAAGCTCGCTTTTACCCTTTCTTCCATGCTCGTACAAAGCATATGGAAGTTGATTAATGATCAAATTGTGATATCTTTACAAAGTCGATGCCAACTCCTAGATTTCTCTCTTTATGGCCCAAGATACATGTCGTTCCTTGTCCTTAGCTCACGTCTGCGTATTAGACTAGCTATGTATGCAACTATAATTAATATAGTCTAGAAGGTATACATGTTTAATATCAAACTCTATATATAGAGCCCCTATGTGTACCGATTATACAAATATATAATATCTTTATGTTTTATCTCATCTATATTTAACATATCTTGATTTTTTATAACTTCTCTAGTTTTTGGCCAATTTACTGAAGTTCATGGTGGCATCATGTTGCTGACTTATTCCACTAAATTCCTATTGCAGAATACCCTCTATTCAATATTATTTATTTGAAAACCACCTTCGGGATTCATTTAGGCATGAACATTCAATAACAACAAAGAAATCTCATATTTTTACAATCTATATGTTTGTTGTTGACTTGACGTTTAGACACCTTGATGAGCACACATCACGTCATAGTGCCTTAAAATAAATATTTTTTATTAAGGAGTTGTTAATTTTGATCAAGTAAATTACACTTTTTGGATTAGCTAGTGCTGTACATTACGTGGTTTATACATAAACAATTACATTACTAATATATTATTGATGCATTTGTTTTTAGGGCCTGCATATGGGGACAATGACGACTTGATGATTTGAACGCACGCAAGAAACACACGAAGACTAGTAAGAAGAAAATGGAGTTATCGTGCTGAGTTTGGTGTTGTCAATTGAATCATCACATACAGAATGAGCTTCTTCTCAAGTTTTTCAGGTTAAGTACCTAAATAAACGCGATTAATGTCATATTTTTATTTTGTAGTTTTAGTGTTTATTTTGCATATATATGGAGCTATGGACCATAAATATTATGAATGAGGTACTTTTAATTAATGGAATGCAAAATAATTGTAGCATAAAGTGTGAATTATAAGAATGGTTATTGAATTTGGATCAATCGTTGGTGATAAGCTGGGCGGGGCAGGTAAACAAGTTTGGGACAAAACGACCAATGAGTAAATATTACAGAGCAAGGTCGAACACTTCGGGTTGGGCTAGCCCATAAACCCCTTTTTTTTGTCTTTTATGTATGAATATTGTAAATTATTAATCTATTAGATTTCATGGTTCCTGGACTGAATAGGACCGGTAATTAGGGCCGAGCAATTTACGGTTGTGAACCATGAGAACCGGGAAACCGACCCGGAACCGCCAGATCCGAACCGTAATGTTGTATTTCGGGTCCGGTCACGGTTCTTAAATTTGGGAGAAAACGCTTCCCGTTCGGTTCTGGTTACAACCGACGGTTCCGTTTAAAGAACCGCTAGAACGGTTTGGGTTTAAACTTTAATAAATATATTCAAAAACCCTATTAATTTATTTAAAGTTTAAATTTTATATTTAGGAAAAAATGTTTCTAGGATTATGGAAAACAAAAATAGTTTTGACATAGTGTTTGAATGAAGTTTTTGTGTTGGTTAACTAAAACTTTTTTAGTTAATTTTTGTATTTTACATTGTAATTTTTCTTTTCATGGTTTGAAACATTTTATTCTTGCTGCTTTCGCTTTGATTGGTTTGAATTTTGGATGCACCTCTTAGTTATATGTTTTAAACGGTTTGATTTTGTTACTTGTTTTTATTTTGTTGTTAGTTTTAGGATTCAATCGACAATCGGTTCCTGACAGAACCATTTACGCTAGAACTGTTTAACCCGGTTCTGAACCGAACCGGAACCGTTAGAATACGGTTCATTATTAACGGTTCCGGTTCTTATATTTAGCATTGAACGGTTCCGGTTCGGTCCGGTTCTGAACCATTGCACAGCCCTACCAGTAATAGATTAAGCGATAAATGGAAATCCTGAGCCGAAGGCCATCCCGGCAATAACCCAATCGGCTCAGGCTAATGAAATCGGGTTCAGTTATGGGCTATTCGGGTAGTTATATGCGGTTATGGAAGTGGGTATATGAAAGTAATTATTAGTCTGCTAATTTATGTTTATGATGTGGTCTGATAGTTGAATTGAAGTTGAAGCTCTTGGGCTGGCAATATGATCAAATCACTATACAATCACAAATCACATAGATGCACATGAACGTATCATCGTGTTATTTTCCTAAAGTTTATCTAATAATGGACTTACCAGGAGTTATGAGGGAAATCCCTCACCCTGCCACATAGGTGCCACCTAGACTATGTGAGCTCTGCTCTCTAATCATAAAAGCATAGGGTGGTGTTTGCGTGGAGGGGCTTTAGAGAGAAAAAAATCAAGTTTCAAAGAAAAATAAAGTGACAATGCCGGTGGAGATCTCCACCTCAAAAGGGGCAACACCCTCTCAATGCCTTAGGTGGGGCGGTGTTGGGGCGCCCCACTCAACGCCATAACTCCATGTAGTCTTAACTAAATTTTCTGAAGTTGGTATGTACATGTACTCGTCTTGTTTAGAGATTATTTTCATGTCTCTTCTCACTCCTTGTTAGGCTATGGGTATGGGGCGGGGGTTTCAGTGTGGGTTGGGGGGAAACGCCCAAGGCACCACCCCGAGTGGGCTTGGGTTTCAGCGTGGCCCGTTGGGCGGGGCTTTCAGACCGGGCGTTGGACGGGGCTACCAAGATGACATGGCGGAGACTGATTGGCCAAGAGTTATAGCCGTTGGGTTACCCGTTGGCAACGGTATATAAAAAAAACTTTTTTTTCAATATAAATATCAAACAACTCTATTCAATTTTTCACCACTACTCCACATCTTCTATAATCTTATCTTCTTTCTCATCCAACCCCAATACAAAAAAATGAATCCTCATAACCGTATTTCGACCCGAACAATCCGTGGGCATACCACGAAACACCGACACCGACTTCAAGTACCTGCATTGTTGGGATATTTGTAAGTACCATTCAAAATGGGTGAACATCCCCAGTGGTAGCGAAACTACCCGTCATCCAAAAGGGCTAGGACACCCTCGTCCCAAGCCCAGATAAATTAAAAAAATAAATAAATTAACACGCGGACTAGCCACGCCTCACCATACCCACCATTTAATGCATGAACGGCGGTGCCCCTCCAACTCCACGTGGTGGGCCATGCTTCAAACCCCCGCCCCACCATACCCATAGGCCCATAGCCTTACTTTAGTTATAGTCAACTAATCGTTAGTTTACCTTTTCTTTTTTTTAATCATAATGAACCATTATTTAGTTAAGTTCACTACTTCAAATTCCAAACACACTCTAACTATACTTACTTTAGCATTGGAATTCATTTGACCATAATTGACAAATTTTGGTTTTGGATGCTTATAAAGAACAGAGCTATAAAGAACCAGTAAAAACTAGTTGTAAAAAAAAACAGAAAAAAGGCCTAAGGGTGCAACTCCTATTTATACCACTCTTCCTATATCATAAAAACCTTTCCCATTTAAAAAAAGTAGTCACAAATGGAGGAAAAAAATGATGTGAACTGTTTCATCCAAAGTGGTGTAGTGAGGTACAGTGTGTATTATAGGTGTGAGTAGGTTATTGGGTGTTCAATCACTAGAAATATGCCACTACACAAAACTCTTCTATCACCTTATTGACCAAATAAAGGCAAGGTGGAGACAGTGTAAATACAACTTTAATCTTTGATTGACTAATTTTACAAGCATTAACAATTAAATTAGTCTTCATTTATATTTATTATTATATGTAATGTTGAAGTAATGATTGTCGGGTTGGAAAGCGATAGACTGGACCAGCTCTATCCGAATCCAGAACCGTACTGCATCGTAGATATAATCCACCAGAAAGGATCTCAAGGCCATAGCCTTGGAAACACCCGTCGACAACCAAGTCAGACTCACATTGATACATAACCTGATATATGTGTACATGAACTGATGAGGTGACATACGATTCACCGAACCGAACACGTCAATCCAAAGCTCGAACGAACATGCTCCGACCTAAAAGAAGCGTCCGGCTCTTGGAATTTTTCATAACTAACTAAGGGACCAACGCCTCCAACCGTCTGACAACGACTGGTCCGGTCATAACAACCTTTGTCACGTCAGCTTCCCAAAAAGTATAAATACCCCACTCCAAAAGGGGTAATGTGTACTTTCTCTCTATTCACCCACTATCTATCTTATTGACTTTTCTCCTATACTTCCAATACTTATCCACACGCCCGAGCTTGGTCACAGAGAGGCCCCCCTCCCTGTGACGAGGCTAACAGTGTATTTGTTTGCTGTGATCTTTGCAGGTCAAAGCTCAATTCTAAGACTTTGTTTCTGATCAGCTCGTACTGCTGCGTTTTGATTCTTCAGTGGCGCCATCCTCTCGAATTCACTAAAACTCGTCTCCAGTTCTTTCACATTCGATTATCGCTTCCTCCTTCCCATCCTATGATGACATCGCGGCCGGAAACACTACCTCTGCTACAGGTACATCTGCAGTCCCTGTAGATGCTGTAGCGTCTCAATTTTCACAGCTTGCTCCACCTACTGTTAGTTCAGTAGTTTCCGCCACAGTCACTGCTCCCATCTCCTCAGCCATGTCTGAGTTTGATGACGCCTTTTTGCAACGTAATGCGGAGCTCTTGCGACAGCTTAAGCAGCAGCAGCGAGACGAGATGTTGCAGACCTTGCGAGCTAATCTGTTTGGAAGCTCCTACCCAGGGTCCAATTCCACGACAACAAGAATTTTCTCTTCCGGACCAATGGTAAGTTCCACCACTATTACCACTTCCACACCATTATACATTTCACAGGGTTTAACTCCACGTATGAAACTTTTCGTAATGACATAAATGACCTGTTTCGTCAGGGATCCTTGGGTGTAAATCCCCAAGATGAGGAGCTGATTATGCCATACCGGCCAATCCCCATGTCTTCTTAATCTAAATTTACCTTAAGAATTACAAACGCTCCTCTCCCTTCAAAAATTGAAGATGGCGCCCTCACGAAAGTACTATGACGGAACGTCCGACCCGGATGATCAATGTTCTCTTTCGCTGGAGCTGCCACGTGTTTGCTCAAACACTCACTGGTTCGGCTAGAGTCTGGTTCGATGGTTTACAAAAAGGTTCGATTAGTCACTTTGAAGACTTCCAGCGTTTATTCCTCCATAGCCAGCAACGACATTGCTCCAAAGATATCACGGAGGTGCATCATATTAAGCGACAAGACGACGAATCAGTGGAATATTTCCTTAAGCGATTCAACAAAGAAAGTATGCAGATCAGCGAAGCAGTTGATCAGTTACGGGTATCCGGATTCTGTCACGGGGTTTGGAACAATCAGTTGGTGGAAAAACTCCATGAAGATTTACCCAAAACCATGGATGTCCTTATGGAACGAGCCCGAGCTTTCGTTCAAGGAAAAAGTGCATGCGGTCAACTGAATGATGCAGCGGTTAAAAATGCAAAAGCTTGAACCACCTCATGGAGACGGAACCACCACCTAAAGATCCAACAATTGGATCCGGCATCAAAAACTCCATGAAGATTTACCCAAAACCATGGATGTCCTTATGGAACGAGCCCGAGCTTTCGTTCGAGGAAAAAGTGCATGCGGTCAATTGAATGATGCAGCGGTTAAAAATGCAAAAGCTTGAACCACCTCATGGAGACGGAACAACAATTGGATCCGACATCGAGGCCCATATCACGGAGGTGCATCATATTAAGCGACAAGACGACGAATCAGTGGAATATTTCCTTAAGTGATTCAACAAAGAAAGTATGCAGATCAGCGGAGCAGTTGATCAGTTACGGGTATCCGGATTCTGTCAGGGGGTTCGGAACAATCAGTTGGTTGAAAAACTCCATGAAGATTTACCCAAAACCATGGATGTTCTTATGGAACGAGCCCGAGCTTTCGTTCGAGGAAAAAGTGCATGTGGTCAACTGAATGATGCAGTGGTTAAAAATGAAAAAGCTTGAACCACCTCATGGAGACGGAACAGCAATTGGATCCGACATCGAGGCCCATATCACCACCTAAAGATCGGAGCAACAATTGGATCCGACATCGAGGCCCATATCACAAGCCGGGTCGAAGCAATCATCGAACCGGGCACGTACGCTTTAACACTTTCTTTGAGCTATCAAAGTCTCCTAGTGAGATCCTAAGCACCGAAAATACCTGATTCCCCGTTCCCTCGAAGCAGGGACCTACGTCCGACAAGCACTCCAAAAAATACTGTGAATACCACCGTGATAAGGGGCATACCGCTGATGAATGCTGGGCACTGAAGCAAGAAATAGAAAAAGTCATAAGGTCCGGCAAGCTTTCCCACCTCGTTAAGGAAGTCAAGGAAGGTATAAAGCCGGCAACAGCTATTGATAACCCAAATAATGAAGCCCGTATTAGCATGATCCGAGTAACCCAGCCTCGAGGAGTTAAGAGATCAAACCATAATATGGCTGCTTGGATGCTTCAACCCACTTATTTTCCAGCAATCGACCCCGTGGACACCCGAGACGGACCAATCATCATCTCGGCGGTAATCGCCGGACACCTCGTCCGATGAATATATGTCGATGGTGGAAGTGCTTTCGAAATCATATACATGCAATGTTTCCAACAACTTGCAACACAGACGAAGCCAAATCTCATTGAAGTTGCCACCCCCTAGTAAGTTTTTCTGGAGAGATAGTCCAACCAGTTGGGCAAATTACTCTCCCAGTCACATTCAAGGAGGATAACAAATCCCGAACCGTACAACTCACATTCGTGGTCGTAGGATCTAAATCCACTCACAATGTTATACTCGGACGACCAGATATACGTGCCCTTGGAGCTGTCAGTTCTACGATCCATGGAGCCAGAAAGTTTCCCACCGAGTCCGGGATCGCTACGATTCACTCCAAATCAACACAGTGTATCGCCAAAGTACGACAAGCTACGGTAACAAGCTCGAAAACGTCAGGTTCACCCATGGAACTGTGGTCGATAAATCCGGAGTTCCCAGAACAGCAGATAGCAATCAGTGCTCAATTTCCCGAACTCACCAAGACGCTTTTGTGGAATTTACACACAAGTTCCATTGATGTCTTTGCATGGCAACACTCTGATATGTAGGGTGTCCCTAGATCGATGGCGCAACATCATTTAAACGTAAAGGAGTCGGTAAAACTGATAACACAACGAAGAAGGCATATGGCTCCGGATCGAGCCAAGTCAATCGCAAAAGATGTACGTAGCCTTCTAGATGCAGGAATCATACGAGAAGTCTGGTACCAAACTTGGGTGTCTAACCCAGTTATGGTTTAGAAAAAAGACAACTCCTGGAGGATGTGCATCAATTATACCGATCTAAACAATGCTTGCCCAAAGGATTGTTCCCGTTGCCTGAGATCGATCAAAAAATCGACTCCATCGCCATGTTTCGCTTAAAATGCTTTTTGGATGCATACAAAGGTTATCATCAAATTCAAATGGCCGTCGAGGAGGAAGATAAAACAACATTCATAACAAACGAAGGAATCTATTGTTTTACTAAAATGCCTTTCACCTTAAAAAATGTCGGGGCCACGTATCAGCGTTTAATGAATAAAGCCTTTAAAGATCAGATCGAACGAAACCTGGAGGTATATATCGATACATCTTAATCAAAAGCAACAGTGAGGACACCATGCTTAAGGATATCTTCGGAACATTCACCTGGCTCTGAAGCATAAACATGATATTGAATCCCAAGAAATGTACGTTCAGTGTAGAGGAAGGAAAATTCCTAGGAGTCATGGTTGGATCGAATGGCCTACGGGCCAATCCAAATAAGATTAACGCAGTACTAACCATGAAGCCACCAGTTCTGTTAAAGAAATCCAGTCTTTGAATGGACGCCTCGCAGCGCTCCATTGTTTCTTATCCAAAGCTGCAGATAAATCGCTACCATTCATGGATGTACTCCGAAAAAGTTTTAAAGCAGATTTCAAATGATCAAACGAGGCGGCATGAGATTTCGAAGACCTAAACCCTTGTTTAAGTACACTCCCAGCTCTCACAGTTCCAAAAGAGGGAGAGCTTCTAACAGTATACCTGGTCGCATCTCAAGGTGCGATCAGCGGTGTTCTTGTTGCACACCGGACCGACTCCAAGATTCTGATATACTACGTCAGCCGAACTTTTGAAGGATTATGAAACAAGGTATCTCAACCTATAAAAGCTTGCATCAGCTTTGGTGCACGCTTTGCGAAGATTGCGACGATATTCCCAAGCTCACTCAATCGAAGTCCGAAAGGATCAAAGGATTCAGCACGTTTTACGAAAACCAGAAGTATCCGGATGAATGGCCAAGTGGGCTATTAAGCTTGGCGCTTTCGACATTACTTTATGAATAAAGGAACCATTAAAAGGCCAAGTAATCGCCGACTTCTTAGTCGAAATGCTTAAAGAAAGCAGTGAAATGGTAAATCATGCAACCAACCCGAAGGCACCATGGAAGTTGTATACGGATGGAGCTTCAAGCGCCACCGAAGGGGCAGGTGTTGGCTTAATCCTAACCGGTCCCAAAGGATCAGATATTACATACGCATTACGCTTGGAATTCAAAAGTTCGAACAATGAGGCTGAGTAAGAAGCATTACTTACTTGGCTCCGATTGGCCGAAGGGGTTGTGGCCAATAATGTAATCGCGCACGTTGATTCTTTGCTTGTAGCAAACCAAGTAAATGGAGAGTACGAAGCAAGAAAACCAAGCATGATCAAATACTTAGCACATGTCAAACGGGCATTCGAGGCAATCGACTCATGCAAGATTGAGCATGTACCTCGAAGTAAAAACAAAAAAGCAGATGCACTGAGCAAGCTTGCTTCAGTCTCCTTCAGTCACTTAGCAAAAGAGGTATGGATCGAAGTTCTGACTACACCCTCCATCACTGCACCAGGTGTCTTACAGATCGAATCCCAGCCGCAATCATGGATGACCCCAATCATAAACTATCTAGTTCATGATGTTTTGCCTGATGATAAAGCCCGGGCCAGGAAGATCCAAAGCAATTCCCTACAGCATCAAATGCAAGATGGAGCTCTACACCAAAAAAACTTCCTGGTTCCTTTACTAAAACGTCTCGATCCTGAACAGGCCAGCTACATAATAAGAGAAATACATTATGGCATATCCGGGATTTATGAAGGTCCAAAGATAGTAGTGAAAAAGATAAAAAAAAATGCAGGTTACTAGTGGCCCGGGATGCACGAAAGCGCAGTTAAAGAACTCCAGCAATGCGAAGAATGCCAAAGACACGCACCAGTGAGCCTCCGAGCAAAAAAACGAAATGATCCTAGTAACAGCACCTTGGCCGTCTCAAAAGTGGGGAGTCGACATAGTCGGACCTTTTCCTAGGTCAAGTGGGAGTGCCCAATACTAGCTGGTAGCTGTTGACTATTTCACCAAGTTGGTCGAGGCAAAGCCCTTTACAGTAATCTCCGGTACAATGTAACCGGGTTCTTCTAGGAGCAGATTGTGTGCCGATTCGGTTTACCGCTATACATTATAAGTGACAATGCATTCGTGGAGAACCCCCTCAAAAGATGGTGCAAGAACCTAAAGATAACACAAGTCTTCTCATCCGTCGCCTATCCCCACGGTAACGGACAAGTCGAGCTGATAAATCGCCGAGTCGTTGATGGTATCAAGCGAAGGCTTAGAACTAAAGGAAAGAGTTGGGCCGATGAATTTCCAAACGTCATATGGGCACACCAAACAATGCACAAAACTAGCAACGATGAAACCCCGTCCAGCTTAACTTATGGCACCGAAGCAGTCATACCTGCTGAAATCGGATTACCAAATCAACGAATCGAGAACAACAATGAGAATGAACGAGAGCTTCGTTCGAACCTTGACCTGCTAGAAGAACGCAGGCATGTAGCAACAATCAAGGAAGCTCGATACAAGGAAAAATAAGATAAATTTTACAATGCTCGAGCCAAGATATACAAGTTTAAAATCGATGATTATGTGCTTTGAAACAATGAAGCATGTCGAACAGAGGCACCTGTAAAACTTTCACTAAATTTGGAAGGCCCATATCGTATCAAAGAAGCCATAGACAAGGGCTCGTACGTTTTGGAAACGATAGCAGGAAATCCGATTCCTCGTACTTGGAATGGGGTACCTCTAAAACGATGTTTTATGTGACTCGCCGAACAACCGCCGTACTAAGATCACTTCTTTTTATTTTCATTGTACGCTGAGAGGGCATTCCTCAGCAATCTCTAGAATAAGTCTTTTTTATATACTCCGAGAGGGTATACTCGGAGATTAAAAGATTGTATTTATCTTTTATATGATTTAATAAAGTGATCAAATGATTAGACGGTGACATAACAACTAGTATTTCATACTGTTTTTATCATTTCAAGCTATTCATGATTACAAAAAATGTATAGATAAATATAAACAAAATGCACTTCGGGCCACGACCCATGCCTCGCGCCTATCGAGAAGATTCATTAGTTTCTTAAAACTATAAAATAACATGGCTCGAATAAAAGCCACACTTGACTAATCCTACGGTGTCTGATCAAACATCTAATAGAAGTAGTCAGTTCGAATCCCATTCCGAAGCAATAGGGATTTGGGTTGTTCAAACCCTTAAACCACCTTTCCAAGAACGAAAGAGGTTTCAAGCTAAGCACGGACGCATGCAAGGCTCGAATCGATATTATAAAATTACCAAACATCATCAAATGTAGGGAAAACTAGAAGGAAAAAGTTAACACTTCCGTTCACAACAAAGTTTCATCAAGTTCATAGGTACATCACATGATTACGAGTAAACACAATAAAAGATACAGATTGGAAATGTGAAGTTCATAACTCTTCACCATAATCGCCTGCTGGCTCAGTTCTTGATTCTTCGACAAGGGTTCGTTCACCAGGGCAGCCAACTTTGGGAGGCATGAGATGCTTAAGTTATCAAAAGCTTCGATGGTAGCATCCAAAGCAGTATTGGAATCCTTATCGTAGCCCAACACCTTAGTAACATGCACATTCGAAGTTTTCGCCGCATGATACCCTTGCTTTATACCCTCATTCACACCATAAGCATTCACCACATTGGTGAGATCAGCAACCACCTTCTCCAGCTCCAGACTCTTATGGACCAACCGAACCATCCATTGAGCTCCTTTAGTATAAAACCACTGTTTGGTCAGAAGAAGCTCTGACACGAGCTGATATAGCTCGGATGTTTCACGCTCGTAGCGGTTGATACCCTCCGTAGTATGAGCAAGCACGTCTTGGTGAATTTTCAGAATCTTATCCCTTGATCTCGTTAATTCATCTTTTTCTACAAAAATAAGTCAAAAGTTAAAAAAATATATGATAATAACCTAAGAACATTCGAAAGCAGAAGAAATAAGGAAAATATCATTCTCAAGCTTCACATGAGCAGCTTGTCATAAGCCTTCTGCATCTCACTCCGCTCGGTTTTCCACTTTGCTTCAATCTCAATAAGCTTCGTTTCGGTCTCACCTAGCTTCAAATTGGTCACTTCTAAATCCTGTACTGCTTCATCTCTTGATTCGTAAGCAGCCAGAGCCGAAGCTTGAGAGGCCTTGCTAAATTCCTTGGATTCTACAACTTAGCTCTGCAAACGGCCAACACTTGCATGCAAGGATGCGATCTCTTGTTTCACCTTCTCGCTCATGCACTCGTTTTTTTCAAAGACGCTACCTTCCTTAAAAACCTCCTGCAGTTCGACTCAACCTCAACCACCCCTTGTATGTCTCAACCACTAAAGAGTTCGACTAGGCCTGATTCAACATCAGGGCATTCCTAGTTCGGGTCCGCTCATTTTCCTATAATGAAAATGCTCCGCATGAGTTCCAATATGAAACAGAGACATTTTCGCTGTTAAAGCATCAATGACCCTATCTTTATTCACCAACGACCATTCGGGCATGTATTTCTCTGAAGCTTTAGCAGAATCCACATCCATAGTAGCGGTTGAACTACCTAATTCCCAACATACAAGCACGGCCTCAGTCTCGTACCATAATGGGGATGATGAGGCACTCTCTCCACCATCCACTGGATGGGGACTAGGTCGAGATGCATTGGACGAATCAATGCAAGTAACAAATTTACCAGGAGGAGACGACGTGACTTCTTTCGGTGATACAGGGCCAAACGTGTCAATACCTTCGTCAGCAATAACTCTTGTGTCAGTATCTCCAAGGAAAGAGGACTTGAAGCACAATAAGGTTGATCTCGGGGAGTCTTGCCCCTAGTTAAATGAGCAGCAAGGTTATCCAGCAAACCACTAGATGCCGAAAAAGTAGGATGACTTTGATCCAAGCCTTCATCAGTGATAATCACAGGATGGATCGCAGAGGTGGATTTTGACTTCTCAGTAACTGATGGTTTGGGTCAGCTTTAGAAGTCTGGTTTCGACGATGTTTTAAAGGGTCTTTCGGTTGAAGTATCGTCTCATCCTCACCAAGCACCTGGCCTTCATCTTCAACTAATAAGTTCTCAATGCCGGTACAAAACAACTTTACCAGCCTAATCACTGCCAGCTTTCAAGCCCTGTACACCAGAGACCTAAGCACTCTTTCCTTTATCACTTGCTACAACGGAAACACTCCTAACGGGAGAAACATTAATTATGTTTTCAGGAGGCGATGAGCCCGAACCGCCCTAGCCATCGGTAGGAACTAGGTTAGGAATCGAGTAAAGATTTTCATTTACCAGTTCCAGATACGGGGGTCCCTCCTTCGTTTTAGTAGCCCGAATCTCGAATTCAGGAACATCGAACGACTTCAGCTTTAAAGCGTCCTTCAAACCCATGATTGTGCTGCAAAAAACATAGAAAAATTAAAATTAGTATTTCCATTATAAAAAGGAAGGTAGGAAATACATAAACAAAAACCATCATAAATAAAACAGAAATGTTTCGCTCCGAGCCATACTAACCCGCTCCATTCCAACGAATCGTTGGATAGTAATCCGGCTCGGGCCATATTGTGTTTATCTTCCCCATAACAAGGATGTGTTCTGGTAGTTTTTGAACCCGACCGGCCTCTTTAATTAGAAAAGCATACAAAGCTTTGTTATACGAAAACATGTATAGCTCCGGGAAGAGCTGGTCTTTTTAATCTCCATGGCATATCAGCAGGGATGCACCGGTCATCAACCAAAAAGAATAGGTCTTTCCAATCCTTCATGCTTGATGTAATCCATGAGAAGCACGTAGCATTTTTATTTCGAACCTCAAAAGTATACCAATTCCCAATTCGGTTCAGCTTATAGAAGGCTCGAAACACATCCAAGTCAGGTTCCGAATCAAGGGCATGGCATGAAAGTTTGAATTGGTTCACTTTGGCTAGACCAAATGGATTCATTTGGGATATATGAACTTGATGAAACATCAAAACTTCAATCAGAAACTTAGTAAAAGGTATTCTATAATTACAGTACTCGAAGAACTTAGTGTACAAAGAAAATTTACAGGGACAAAAGGATACGCAGGAGTATTCTTCTCCTGAAGAACAGGATGGATAGACATAGGGATATGATACTTTTCAATAAACCAGTCTAATCCCGACTGAGTTAAAACATGAAAACTAGAACTCAAGTTTTCTTTGTTCGCCATTTGTAACAAGAAAGAAAGATGAGAATAAAAAGGTAGCCTTTTATTTTTTTAACCACCCCATTTTATATATAGGCAGTAAAAATGATTTGACAACCCATCACCGCCTCATTTCAACCAATCATGGGGTGACACGTAGTCTTTAGCACGTGTTTGAAACGACACCAAACGGGAAAAGTTAAAGTCACCAGGCCATCACGAAAATTAGGTGGCTGAGAAAAACGAATTTAAAATTCAAAAAACAAGGCGTCCCGCCCAAAATGATGCCAAAAAGGACCTCCGACTTAGCCCATAACGTTGCAAGCAACCACATGGACTAGGGGGACTTGATGAGGTGACATACGATTCACCGAACCGAACACGTCAATCCAAAGTTCGAACGAACATGCTCCGACCTAAAAGAAGTGTCCGGCTCCAGGAATCTTTCATAACTAACAAAGGGACTCAGCCTCCAATCGCCTAACAACGACTGGTCCGGTCATAACAACCTTTGCCACGTCAACTTCCCAAAAAGTATAAATACCCCACTCCAAACTCCAAAAGGGGTAATGTGCACTTTCTCTCTTCACCCACTATCTCTCTCACTAACTTTTTTCCTATACTTCGAATACTTATCCTCACGCCCGAGCTTGGTCACAGAGAGGCCCCCTCCCTGTGACGAGGCTAACACTGTCTTTGTTTGCTGTGATCTTTGCAGGTCAAAACTCAACTCTGAGACTCTGGTTTTGGACCAGCTCTATCCGAACCCAGAACCGGACTGCATCGTAGATATAATCTACTAGAAAGGATCTCAACGTTGTAGCCTTGGAAACACTCGTTGACAACCAAGTCAGACTCACATTGATACATTACCTGATATATGTGTACATGAACTATGTAAGCACATGCGTATGCGCTCTCTATCTCATAGAATAAGGAGAAGAGGAAGAGCTCTTGGAAGTTATGATTAACACATGATTGTTATATAAATAACTGTTGATTGTTTTTATTTGAAAACATATGATATATTGTTTTCTAATTCTACTAGGTTTATCACCGTTGTCGCGTTGCGGCAAACTTTTTTTGTTATTTAGTCTGTGTTTACATGTGTTTTGAATCAGTACGAGCGCGTTACATACGAAACCGCTGACGAGAATAAAAAGAAACTATAGAAAAAACACTAAAAGACAACCGAAAGAAAATCAACCAAAAAAGTTGTACGGTATTGATGTTGTTCGTATGAAACCCGTGGTCAGAGATGAGAAATGGCACTGGGTACCGGTACCGAATTTCCCGAACCGAAAGATCCTAGGTACCAATCCAGTACCGAGTTTTGGCATTCCTGGTACCCGGTTCGCTACCGATTTTTACCTTCATATACCAGTACCGTAACAGGTATTTTCGGTTGTGCCGATTCGGTATCGATTGGCACCGAGCTCATCCCTACCCATGAAACTAAAAAAAAATTATTAAAAGTTGAAGAAAATCAACAAAAAAAAGTTGTCTAATATTATTGTTGCTCGTACGGTACCCTTGATCAGGGATGAGCAAATGGTACCGCGTAGCAGTACCGAATTTCCCGAACTAAAATATTTTCAAAATCAATTCAGTACCGAATTTTGGCGCTTTTTGTACCAGGCTGGTGCAGGTTTTTACCTTAATGTATCGATAACGAACCGGACCGGACATGTATTTTCGATACCAGTATCGGTTGACACTAAGCTTATCCAACTTAAAATGCAAAGAAAATACTTATTATTATTCTAATATTAAAATAATAAAAGTATTAAAAACAATATATATTATAATAGTATTTAAAACACTATTCCTTGGCTTCTATTATTAATATCTACAACTATACTATATTATAATGCATGAGTGATGGGCATTTTAAGATACCAAAAAATAAGAACTTTTACCCTCTTAATTTAGAAATACACCCCTAATATGAGGGTAAATTGGTCTTTTAAACAATAATTATATTTTAGTCACTCATCTTATTACACTCAAATCCCTGAGTTTTAACATAATTATAGCTAATTAGTTACATTTTCCCTCTACACAACAAACTTATAATTCTTTTACGTATTCTTGCAATATCTTATAAACTATAATGTTTTAAAAAAATCAAAAAATACAGTGACGACCTTGTCACACCCCATCCGATGGCGGAATCATCGGGGCAGACGTAAATAGATTGCTCGAGACTTCATAACGCTAATTGGTGACAAGTATTTAAAGCAACAATATTTCATTTCATTTCTAAAATTCGGTTACAAGGCTTTGGAAACAAAATACAATAAGAATTCAAAATACAAGTACAATGCCTTAATCAAGAAACACGATACAACAAAACTAAGTTAAAGTGGGTTTCTAGTTCGTCCTACTAAGTTCCATGCATCCTTATCATCATCATCATTAACCTGCAACATATATAAAGTATAGTTCAACACACAAGGCATTGGCAAGCATACAAGTTTGAATACAATGTATATTAAAAGTCTAACATTCAACATGGCATAAACGTTTACTTAAAACTATCATAAAATACTAGCAATGCTACTACACATGTCAACCCAAAGTTTACCGCTAGCGTAATCTAATCATAACAATGAAGAGACTGTTTCGTTTACTTAACATAACCTCACAAATACCAGCGGTGCGTTACTCCTATAGCGCTAGACATGTTAAGGGAGGCTTATACACAGTTAATGACGTAGTATAAAGCATTCGATTTCTAGCATGAATAAGTTACAAGTATTCGTGTTACCAGTATGATTGAATGTTTGTATAGTGATTTATCATAAAGTATCATGAATTTGTGGGTTGATAAGCATATACGTTGCACCCCAAAAGTGTAGAGATAGAAAGGGGGATCGAGTATACTCACAGTTTTGCAAAGCTTCCTTAGAAACCGCGAGTTAATGAGTTGAAGTGATGAACATAGAAGTTACCCTACACGGTGAACAGAGGCGGTAGTTCGGATTCGGGACATAAATTGCAGAAAATACGAAAACGTAGGAAAAATGCCACTTCGTGCAAAGTGACCATTCGCTTCGTGCGAATTGATTGTCCACTTCGTGCAATGTGACTGATCATTTTATGCGAACGGACTGTTTCTGGAAAATTTAGCTCGGTTAAGCTCTCGTTTCGACAATGAGTTCTGTTGAACGAGATTTTAGGGACGAGGCAGTTTAGTCTTAGCTCATAGCAGTTAACCATGACTCGGTTAACATCAGGAACGTGACTGGGTGAAAAGTAAGTACTTTATAGTATTTAGTTTAGTCCAAAGTCTAACAATTATGTCATAGATGTCAAGCAAGGGGGTACAAATACCTCGTTATATGATTCACCAAAGCGAGTTTATCAACAACGTTGATAAACCCGGTTGGTCATGAATTTACAGAAATTAAATATAACAATGTTCAAGTGAGGTGTGGAACTTATTTTGGGTAGCCAAGGCTCCCAACGTTCTCACACTTGTTGGAACACAAGTCCAATCCTAATGAGGATAATGAACTTGGTTAGCTCTACACTTGGTACAAAAGAAAAAGAAGAAGAATTTTGAAGAAGTGACAAATAATAGTGAGCTGAACTCACTTAGATGATTCTGATAACAGTTTGTCACGAATTCAGAATTTGAGAGTGTGAGTGTGAATATTCGAAAAGATTTAAGTGG
Organism: Scalesia atractyloides; assembly: GCA_947069175.1. Taxonomy (NCBI): domain Eukaryota; kingdom Viridiplantae; phylum Streptophyta; class Magnoliopsida; order Asterales; family Asteraceae; genus Scalesia; species Scalesia atractyloides. The sequence goes on from CAMTDV010000024.1 coordinate 27,271,354, forward strand.
TGAAGTGAGCTGATATTTATAGGAACAAGTTGCTGCCAGCTCCACTTCGTGCGAAGTGGACTTCACTTCGTACGAAGCGGGTACACTTCATGCGAAGTGTATTCAACTTGCATAAATGGGCTGGTTTAGGGCTGTTTCAACGTGTTTTAACCAGTTTTTGAGTATTCCAAGTATTAAGTGATAACGTATGAGCATTGCATGCATTATAAGTCTGATCTTGCATGTAAGTATGTGTGTAAACGATTGATTGCATGTATAACAAGTATAGATAAAATAAGTTTTACATTATGATCGTTGTCTCAAATTACAAAGTTGGTACGATATACGAACGAAACACGAATACAAGCTTTCCATAAATAGAATTGCGATTATACTTTCTAAATAAGGAAAGTACAAGAATGCGAGGCGTTACAGTCTCCCCTACTTTAGAAATTCCGTCCTGAAATTTATTCAAGAGGAAGACTCAACGAAAAAATGTGGATTCTTTGTCTTCATTTCACTCCCGAGTTCCCAAGTGAATTCAGCGCCACATTTGCCTTCCCATCGAACCTTGACTATGAGAATGTGACTACGCCTAAGTTGCTTGGTTCCTTGGTCCATGCTTTCGTGCAAGGACTCATTGATTTGAATATAGTCGAGTGGTACATGAAGTCCTTCTTCAGCTAGGCACTTCTTCAGATTTGAAATGTGAAATGTCGGATGAACATTGTTGAGTTCTTGAGGTAGGCCAGTCGATACGCTACCTTGCTAACCATTTCGAGAATCTTGAAAGGTCCTACGAAGCGAGGAGCGAGTTTGCATTTCTTACCAAATCGAACTACACCCTTCCAAGGGGATACCTTGAGAAGTACATGATCACCAACATTAAATTCCAAAGGCTTACGCCCCTTGTCAGCATAACTCTTTTGTCGACTTCTAGCCTTGAGTAGATTATCACGAATTTGCAAGATCTTGTCCGTTGTCTCTTGTTTGAGCTCGGGACCGGTAATTTTAGCTTCATCGATCTCGTGCCAACAAATAGGCGAACGACACTTACGACCATACAATGCTTCGAGTGGTGTCATTTGAATACTAGCGTGATAACTGTTATTGTACGAGAATTCTACCAAATGTAAGTGTGAATACCAGTTGCCACCAAAATCGATTACGAATGAACGAAGCAAATCCTCAAGAGTTTATACAGTACGCTCAGTTTGACCGTCGGATTGAATAAACAGAGTTTGGGGGTAAAGGATATAACATGTTAGGGTTTACAAACATTAAGTATGTTTTCTGTACTTATTAAAGACAAATGACACACTTTGCAATATTATACATACATAAAGGAGATTTTTGTAATTTACTCGTGAAATTAAGATTGTATTCATGAATATTATCTTGTTTGTTTTGAAAGTTTATTAAAGAGTAAACTGCATAAAACGTCCTTTAAGTTTCACCAAACCTGCAGGTTTCATCCTTTATGTTTAAAACTTGTCAAAACCATCCTTTATTTTTAGTTTTGTTACGAGTTTAATTCTTTATCACTAACCTCTTTAGTAACCTGGTTAAATGCCCTCACATGATAGCTTGTGAGGGTAAAATTATCTTTATGGTTTTTGATGTTATAAAACCTAAATAAAAGGACCAACTAGACATCTTCAACCCAAAAACATAACATACATTCTTCGAATTGAAAACCCTAGAATCTAATCCCATCTTCAATTTGAGGCAGGCAATATAAGAACTTGAACAGAAGGAAACCCAGTACATCATTATCACTCGTGTCCATTCAATGTAAGTTTTCCCCAAATTCATCACAATCTCAAAATCATGGCTTTTTTTGTTCTTTTGATGATAGGCATCAGAAATTTGTCAAAGTTTCATTGGAAGGGCTGAACCAAAGGTGTATAAAGAACCAAGTTACACTATTCCAGGTTTATTAAGGTCCGACATGAGCTAATGGATTCAAATAACAAGTTACTAGCTAGAAACAATATATAGCCTTGAAGCACAATTGAAAGCCACCAGAGTTGAATCAAAAAACTGGAAAATTTATACGCTTCTTAGTTAGATGATCATTTTCACTGTTGTTTTTGGTAAAATGGTTATGTAATGGAATAGAATGTAGTAATAGTTAAGATGTTATTGTATTTTGGGTTGTAGTTGTGTAGGAATGTATTTTAGGTTGTACTTGTGAAGGATGTTAATGAAGTGATCTTTTAATGTTAATGGAATGTATTTTGGATTGTAGTTGTTGCGGATATTAATGTAGTGTTCGTGGCTACAAAGTGAATAACATAAGTGTTTATGTACATAACAAAGTGAATAACAACAACGCCTACAAAGTGAATATCATAAGTGTCCGCGGATATAACAAATTGAATAGCATAAGTGTCCACGGACATAACAAAGTAAATATCATAATTTATTGTAGCCTCAGACATAATAACATATTAACAACATTACATACTTTACAAACCATATGTCCGTGGCTACAAAACCTAATAACCCGCAGGAACCTAACACCATGCAGCCCCTTATTCTAGTAACCGGTAACCTGCTGCATCGACCCAAAACCTAATAATCTGTAGAAACTGTAAAATGCCCCTTAACACCCTATGGCCTAACCTGTATATATCCAAAACTTATAGAAATAGTAAAATGCATCAATCCAAAACCTGCAAAAACTGTAACCTAACCATCATTCCAAAACACCCACAAATCCAAAACAACCTCAAACCATATAACACCCTCAAACCCTAAAACACCCTCAACCCATATCAATACCCATCAATCCAAAACTGCAGACCGTTATAAACAACATAAAGGAAAGTAATAAACAGAGTAAAAAAAGTACACTTTTTATGACAAAACCTAACCACAATCACCAAGTTTACATAGGTTTTTAAGACAAAAGAACATGCACCAAGTTTACACCAAAGTAACACTCACCTAGACAAGCTAACATAACATAAACATTTATTTGGCCTTTTTCTAAGATTTTTCCTTTGCACCTGAACCCTTTTTTTACTTGCTTAGGCTTCATGCCACTAGACACTGTAACAACCTTGCAATTTGATGCGACTGCATGCTTGCAAGTTATCCATGTGATCTCCCACCTCCTACAACTACATGTTTTCTGAATTGCATTCACCACATATAGGTCAATACCATGAGACACCTCAAAATTTCCATCCCCATTCCAACTAACTGCATACTTTGTAGCATCTTTCTTTATGGTAGCCAACTGATTGGTAACATATGGTGTCAACAAACCATCATTCTTATCAATGACTTGTAAAACATTGACTATCATTCTCATAAGGCATTCCCTTAACTCCAACCTTATTTCCAAACATTTGACCGATGTAGAAATTGTTATCATTATTATGTGCCCTTTTTTAATTTTTATAATTTTCTCCACCGTACATTCCTAGTATTATCCTCACTTTCACTAGCACTATCAAAGTTTTCATTGTCCAATACCTCTACATCATCTAGTCCTACATCATGGTAACTTATCTTCCTCTACATCGTCGACCATAAACTTATAATCTCTCGTGTCAACATCACTTTCTTCTATATCATTCTCCTCATCTACTATATAATCATTATCCTGGTCAATTTCTTCCCCTATCATTATCATCCTCATCTATATCATTATCAACCTCATTATGATCCTCAACTGTATCATCCTCCTCATTACTAACAATCCCGATCGTTATCATTATTATCCATAACAATATTAACCTCAACAATATCCCTATCATTATCATCTTAGAAAGGGTTAAAATCATTCATAACAAAACTAGTCATTCCAACATCAAGAGTTGCAACATTAACTACCGGAGGAGTACCAATACAACTGTTTTCAATATCTACTACATATCTTGCATTTTAGTATCACCTTAAGTCTGCTTTGTACCGCACTCCACATCTTCATTCTCTTCATCTGATGTCATTTAGGCAAATTGTTCTTTTTACTCTCGATCATTTGAACCTAAAGTTCACTTATTTCTTCTAGTATCACATTTGATTGTGAGGGTATCTCTAAATTAATGTTTGACAACTCATGCTCAATGCATATCAACAAACATGTTCCCTTGTTGAATGATTTCTAAAAACTACAAGACATCGGGATCTTCAGCAAATGGATGCAGTATCCAAATCAACCCAGTCTCAAATATAAGGATAAAATCTACGGACAACAACGTCATAACTTAACTCTTGCTTCGTTAACGCCAATTCACAATCCCAAATTTATCAATATTTACTAGATCAACGGAACTTAACACACTATTACATATCTACGACCTGATTTATCTGTAAAGCATCCTCCATGATGCATGTTGATTGAGAATAACGTTGGTAATGTTCTGCATTTTAAAAATGAAAATTTTGAACTTTAACACAGTACATGAAAAGGATCATAGTAAAATGAAGATTGATAAAAAAAATATACCATACACGACATTGACTTCATAATCATCTCCTTCTTCTCGTATATGAAATCCACCTCCTTTGTTAGCTCTTTGGGGGGTTCAAATGATTTGGGTTTGATCAGACTAGCTTTATGAGTGTTGATGGGAATTCTGATCGTCAGTGAAGGGTTTTAGAGGGTTTGAGAGTTGTATTGAAAACGTCTAGGTGGTCTCTTTATTTGGGTTTTATAACATCACAAACCATAAAGACGATTTTACCCTCACATGCATAGCATGTCAGGGCATTTAACCAAGATAACTAACGAGGTTAGTGATAAAGGGTTAAACCCGTAACAAAATTAAACTTAAAGGATGGTTTTTACAAGTTTTAAATTAAACATAGAGCACCTGTAGGCTTGGTGAAACTTAAAGAACATTTTATGCATTTTATTTTACTCTTTATTAAAAGGCTTTCAGTGTGAATAATAACAAACGACATAATTCTATTAATTAGTCTTTTATAACTATTTTATATTTTTTGTTTGAAACATTTCGATTTTATAACATTCTTATAAATCTTACACTTTGATATAGAAACATTATAAACCTTTAGTTATACACCTTTCAAAACATATTTACTTCCAATTTTTTTTTTTCATATTTTAGTTCTAAAATCCATTTTTTTTACTTCTCAAAATTTTAATCATATAATTTTTAAAAACCGTTTGATAACAATACACATTCAATTGCAATGTTTAAAGTCTCCTTCTATGAAATCTTGATATTTTAGTTGACAAAATTCAAATGAATTATTTCCAGTTCAACACCATTCTAGATCTTCACAAAACACGTTTTATAAAAATAAAATTTAATTCCAATTATAAAGGAATTATTCAAAACAAAAGAACATTATGTTGGGGGCCATGTTATTTTTAAATAAGTAAAGCAAGAAAAAGAACAAGTGAAGACTTAAAATTCAAATGAATTATTTCCAGTTCAACACCATTCTAGATCTTCACAAAACACGTTTTATAAAAATAAAATTTAATTCCAATTATAAAGGAATTATTCAAAACAAAAGAACATTATGTTGGGGGCCATGTTATTTTTAAATAAGTAAAGCAAGAAAAAGAACAAGTGAAGACTTGGTTGAAAAAAGGCCACATCCCAATGCCCCAATGACACACATATCTTCACTCTTATATTATTTAACTAACAAATCTTTCCTTCACTCACCACAAGTTTATCTGCTTATATTACTTTTAATTATTATATTACCATAATATTATATAATAATATAATCACGTTCAAATATTTTACTTAATTATTTAGTGAAACTGCGTTGCTCTTTGTAAGCCTCATAAACAACAATATTAAATTGAAGACTTTATCTTGATTAGGTAATCCGTACACCCAAAAAAAGACATTATTGTCACCTCACAAAAGTAAATATTATTATAGCCCCTGTTAGGAACTAAATTAGCAATTGATTACTTGCTAACCAAAGTTTAGATACATAACTTTTGGAGACATCATATGAGCAGTGTACAAATGTTAATACATGATGTACAAGTGAGTAAAGCATGCTCCTTTTGGATTTGGAAGTTTTGAACTTGGAGAAAAGAAGTACCAAAAATAGACAGGACCAGCTTCTAATCAAGTGGAGCCACACAAGGGTCCTTTGCTTATAGAGGAAAAATGGGAAATGATCAGAAATCATGTTAGCTAGTGAGCACAATAACAAATGTGACAGTCCACTCATAACTAAAGTCAAAATAGCCCGTATTGGGCGTTTCTTTAGAAGAGAGAGCATTGTGTGACGGAGAGAGAGTGCAGATGTGTTTTAACGCGTTTTTGGAGCAAGTTTTGGCTGTGAGGGGCAAAGCCCGGATAGGACGGATAGATGCTTATATGAAGCCGGTTTTGGAGCTTCCTATTACATATGGTGTTACATTTGCATATACTAGCACAATGGAATTAAAACAAGTGCGACAAACTTTGGTGGATCTACCACTCTCGACAACATGCAATCTAATCGTTAAAAACATAAGTGATGCTTAAAATCTAATGTGACATTGCGGTGTTGACACCTATGGATGAAGTAACAAGAAAAAAGATTGAGAAAACGATGAAATTAGTCATTCTTCTAGGTGTGTTATACTCATATCCCATGTGTTCTATTACCATCATCCTAAACCTATCATTTTATTGAAAATTATGGTAATACAAGAAGCAAGCTCGCATGCTATCCGCATTTGCTTCGTCTATTACCATGATTCACCAACAAAGGGCCAAGTTTATAATGCTACGTGAGTAAAAGGGTAATAGACGACCGCTTTGTCACGTAGATGATAGCATTTACATATGCATCATACGTCATGAACTGTGATTGCGAGCAAAAGGTTAATATGCGACATTAGTGTAGTGATTATAGAAATATAACTCATATATAGAAATGATTACTTTTCATGATCTTCTATTCATAAAACACAGTATTTAACCTCAAAACTCCCATTTTTAATATATTTTTTTCTTCTGTTCATAATTAGTGTGTGAACAGTGAAAACCCTTTTTAGGTTTAATCTGTTTATTTGAATGATTTCCACTTAGCAAGACAAGTGTTGGGGACCCATCTCATACCAAAATGTTTTCTTTCTTGCTCTCCATCAAGATTCCTTGTTACAACAGTTTATTACTGCACTTGTTAAATATACCCTTTACATCTCTCTATCTTGCAACAAATGTTTATGAGTTATTTATTTATTCCTGTTGAAATTGAGATAATTACAATCTTATTATCTCACCTCACTTTAAGATCAGAGTCTAGATTTCAAAAGAAATTAACAACAATTAGGTTATGAAATGGTGGTTTAGTGTGTAGAGAGAGAGAGAGAGAGAGAGAGTAGTCAAACCTAATGGAAACTAGAGAGAGAAACTCAATAAACTATAATAATAACCCCTCCTCCTCCTCCTCAAGATTCATCTCCTAGATTATTAAGTAGTGCAAATTTACTTTCAAACATCAGAAGATATGACACCCTTCATCAAACACCAGCAGCAAAAGCGTGGCGGTCCGGTACCTCGAATGCCTAAAGAACCATGCTGCCAACATGGGGGCTCATGTTCTGGATGGATGTGGAGAATTCATGCCCGGTGGAGCGGGTGACACTCCACAAGCCTTAAAGTGTGCTGCGTGTGAGTGTCACCGCAGTTTCCACCGCAGAGAAGTAGAAAGAGAATCACAATCAATTCAATATACACCTCATCCGGCCGCACCACCTCGTGCAGCCGGGGTACATCTACCTCCATCAACTCAGCCGCAACGGCATAGGCATCACCGCCCAATGCCGCCAATCATGATGGCATTTGGTGGTGCGGCTGCGGAATCTTCTAGTGAAGATTTTAACATATTTCAGAGGTATGCTGGAGTGCAGTTAATGACACAGGCGTCGAAGAAAAGATTTCGGACGAAATTTACCCAAGAACAGAAAGACAAGATGTTTGATTTTGCGGAACGAATCGGGTGGAAGATCCAGAAGCAAGATGAACAAGATGTTTTGAGATTCTGCAATGAAGTTGGTTTGAAAAGGCAAGTGTTTAAAGTGTGGATGCATAACAACAAACAAGCTGCTAAGAAGAAGTAACTCTAAGATTGATTGATTGATTGATTGATAGAATTTATGTAACTTAAGGTAAGTAGCAAGAACCCTTGTTTTGAAAACATGAATGCATATAGATGTGCACATATTTTTATATTTTAGTGATTTACTCTCACCATAATATTTTCTTTTATGTTAAATCAAGGAAAACTAAAAATAATCCAAACTATAACCTAATGGACGATAATAATCCAACATGATAATTTGGCCAATTAGACTTCTAGCTTTAACTTTCGTTGTCAAAGGTAATCCCACAGGCATAATCGTAGATTTACGCTTAATTCCATTCGATTTCACTCAAACAGAAGCTACATTTTCCCCTTTCGCTCATAATCATCCTTGGGAGCGAAACCAAGTGGTAAATTATGATGAGTACGTCAGTGAAATTGTTTGTGGCCATAAATGTGAAAGTTGAGAGTGTCATTGTCCAGCATAGATTATTATTTGGCCCATTGGCATGAAATTTAGTAGTGATTAGGTTCAAAAACATGATTCTATGAAGCGTAAGCATGATTTGGGATATTCAAACATGTTGTGCTCTTTTGGTGGATGCCAAATCATTAAACCCTAGCTTCCTTGTGAAGTGGAAACTACCAAATACATTGTGCATCATTTGATTCTCTCCTAATCAAGTATGGTTTCCACTTATGATATGCCTGCTCTTCTCAATTCATCAATTATCATAGTTGTTGATGTTGACAAATCAAGTTTCGATCGCTAGTAATCTGTTATTTCACAAACAGAAGAACCAACACAAAAGACTAGTTTGGTGGGTGAAAGAACCCATTTGATCTATAAACCCATATGTTTCTCATACAACCAATGTTGGAAAAATCCCATAAATTGCAATGGTTTCAGATCGTGACATAATTTAACCAATGTAGGAAAAGTCCCATAAATTGCAATTGTTTCGGATCATGACATAATTTAACCAATGTAGGACAAGTCCCATAAATTGCAATGGTTTCAGTTCGTGACATAATTTAACAGCCAAAACTAACCTAGCATAAAGATTGATGCAAATAAGAAAATTACGTTTCTCCATCTCACACAAAGTCACCCATCCAAGTACACAATCTTCCTGAAGGTAACGTCTATTAAATTTAATCCTAAAACTGCAATTGAAGAAAGTTGAAGGGTGAAAGTGAAAGTTTGTTTTAATTAGTTTTAAGTTAATAATTTGAATGTCTAGAATTATGTAGTTTGATTTAATTAATAGAGATAATGTTTGGAGATAATGATATGAGTTAGTATTTCATTATAATTGAGAGAAGTATTTGAGTAGGGTTAGTATCTTAGCAAAAATAGATGGTTAGCGCCTAGGTAACGTGTGTCAAGTTTTTATGATAAAATAAACGAGTCGATCTTGGATATTCCATTTTTGGGTTTTTGGGGTCTGCGGTTTTGTCTCATTTTCAGAGAGGAGAGCAGCCCTTTGGTCGCAGAACTGAGAACGAGAGGAGGATGACAAATAGGTGAGGGGCGGCAAGTAGAGAAAGAGAAGAAATTGAAGGGGGCGGCTATTGTGCGACCGAATGAAAAGAAACATAAGAAGCAAAGCAAGCAAGTTGTTCTCATATTCACAGTTGGAATAGAAGGAGAACGAGCAAGCACACACAAGGGGGAAAGGTACACAATCTTTCTTATGATAAAGATTTATATATACATTGCTGCTACAAAACTCAAGCGACTCCAAAATGATTAGCAGTTCACACCAACCATCCGTAAACTCAAACCAAAGACACTACAGACACACCCACCTACCATCTGAACCAACAATGGTGCGAATGAAGCAAGCGTATCCCATCATTCAGGTGGTCTAGGCAAGAGTTGGTCCGGAGTATATATAAAGCATTATGATACACGTAACCAACCACCTATGTCAGAGTGGTGCTTGTACTTGCTACGCTACCCTCAGACTTCAATCCATGAGATCATTCAAATCATAACCTACCATATAAATCATTGCCAACAACGCTATACCAGTATTAGATTACATACACAGATCACGAGATAAGTAATAAGAAAATATCAACTCACATATTTTTCTGCACATGAACCCTAAAAGGCTCTTAGGGCTAGTCTGTGATTACTGAATTGGATAGAGAAACAGAAACCGAATTCCAATTCGGTAAATACAATTTGAAATGATACCTTTTCGCAATGCAATAGCCAATAAGTGACTGACTAGTGCTGTTTAGAGACTACGATGGTTTCAATGTTTGTTGCTGTTCGTGATTGACTGCGATTTGGCGAAGATCACTTAATGTGTAGAAAGTGATATGATCGGAGGAAGAAGACCAGCAGCAAAGAAAAACTAGGAATGACCCAACCGTTTCTCTTCTTTGTTTCACTCAGTCTGACCGCAAAGTGTTTTCCTAATTTTCGTAAGGACGGTGCCATCCTGACCCGTTGAAAATAACACTTAAACCCAAAATAACCCATGCTATTGAATTACTAAGCCAAATAAGCCAGGCCTACTCTCAATGTTTATGCTTTACTCTCATGAATCAGCAGGACATGCCCGTTTAAAAAGACTAGCTGTGATTTGTGTTGCATGATCATTATAGGTGTCTAGAACACAAGATACTAGCACCACAGTCATCGCAACACCAATAGATTGATATCGTTATCTAAAGATCATTCTAAGTCTTCTAATATAGCAAAAAAAGTGAAATAAAGCCACCCTACAATCTAATTACAATAAATAAAGAAAAAACCCAGTTTTCCAACCAAAGAAGCTGACAGTAGATTAACTGTTAGATATCACAAACACAAAGTTACGATCAACCTCCACGCATATGAGCACCTAATTCCCCAAACTGATCATCCGCTTCGACAGTATCCTCCAACAAGCGAACTGCATCCAGCTTCTGTTTCAGGACATCAATGGCATTGATCACCAACTGAGAAGCTTTGATCGCACCAGTAGACTCAACCGTGAAGATAAAACTGTCTTCTTTTGCATAAATTTCAATAAGCCCTGGTTTCCCCATGGCTTCTACTTTCTTCAGCACTTCATCATCGTATGTGTATGCCTCGGGATCCACCACTTCCACCTGATCACATCACCACAGCCACAAACAGACAATCACTCATATGTCGTTCGATATTTATGTTGAATTGTTGATATAGAATAAAAGAGTTACTAAATAATGAATGTAACCTGCTGAGTATGGGATTTAAGGCAAAGACTTTGGTCGGGCTGCTCTCAACGACACTTGTTTTCTCTTCAAGTGATAAAGTCTCCATCATTTCTTCATTGATATGAATCTCGGGCTCGTACATGAAAGTCACAGTTGCAGCAGATGACCATTTTGCATGATCTTTTCCAATACCCTTTCTAGCTATTGCTCTTAGCCTCAGTTCTTGTCCTTTGCGAAGTTTCACAATGGTGATGCCCCTAAACACGACAAAAAACATCATCAACTTCTAACATGCTTTCTTAAAGCAGACCCCACACATGTTTCAAGTTTAAAAATGCAACATCAATAAACATAATAGGTATTAGAAGTACTTGTACAATCATACATGATAACTGATACATCCACATAAACTTGACCGGTATGGTTGGAAATTAGAATAAAATACAACTACGATATGATTTTACTTCAAATAAGGACAATCATCATCATCAATCATACTCAGTAAATCCCACCAATAGCAAAGCTAGGGTAGGGTCTGAGGAGGGTAAGATGTAGACAGCCTTACCCCTACCCCCTAGGAATAGAGAGGCTGCTTCCAGTGAGACCCCCGGTCCGATAGTAGTTTTGCATCAAGCCTTGGACATAAGGCACATAACACTCAGCAATTAAGACAGGTCGATTAGTGCATGTACTCCCTTGTCTTTCGGCTATCAACGCCACACATGATGCATGATTAACCATCCCCCTCTTTTAACATTATTTTCACGAAATTAGTAAAATAACGCTAAAATTGGTGCACTTTCACTTTTGCCCCCGAGCGCCCACACATATATACATTATATGCGCATACCGCAAGCGGGGCGTTAAAGAAGGACAATCATGAATAATGCAAATAAATTATAGCACATATTTAGCCGTGTACAATCAAATTGATAGCCTTTGGGTAAAAATAACCTTGAAGAAAGTGCTTTCTCATACTCAAGCAGCAGCAGCAGCAGAGAGTACTTTCACATAAGTTGACATTTTTTGCTCAAATTTCTTTTTCTAATTCTAATGCTTCAAGATTGGTGGTATACAACCCAAACATTCTTTCTGAACATTGCTTACTAATTGTTAGCTAAACCAACTCATAATAGCCAGTAAAACAGAAGACATTCACACAGAAAAATGAATCAAATCAGATAAAGCCAGACTGTAGAGTGACTGACTGCAACAAGACACACTTTGCAACGTTTAATCAAAAATAAATCTCTGTACAAGCAATGCTTACTAAGTGAGTCAAATAACTTAAAATACAACAATATTTCTTCTACTACAGCAACTGCAAAGCATAGAAATGTCTAATGCATGCAGCATTCTTTCCTTATATAATCATGAGACTCTTTCCAATAGATTCAAAACCACAACGGACAACTGTAATCATCAGTGTTGTAAAAGATCGGCATTAATTGGTAATCTGTAGTTTACCAATTAAATTTCACCTAGTTGGACCTAAAGTCGGTAATCGGTCAAAGTCAGTCAAAAACCAAATCGGTCAATTTTCGGTCATCAGTTCTGATGGACCTAAATTAGTCTCAATGAACCACAATCACATCTTCATAATCAAATGCACAAACCCTAACCATTTACTACTAAAGCTAATAAAACTGTTTCACATAAATAAAGCACAAATAATTACAATGGTAATCAGTAGTTTTCCAATTCCAGTCGGACCGAAAACGGTGATCAGTCAAAGGCAGTCAAAATCGGTCCAATTTCGGTCAAAATCAGTTAAAGTTGGACCTAAATTACTCTTAATGACCACAATTGGGTCTTCATAATCAAATGCACAAACCCTAACCATTGACAACCGAAGCTAATACAACAATTTCACATAAAAAAGCACAAATAATTACATATAAATGTAATAAGTAACTAAGAAAAAGACCTTTGATCTTCAGGATTCTCAAATCCAGAAGTAGCATCAGAGAAATCAACAGGCACAACAGTATGATCAGAGCTATAGAGATCCTTACTCGTAACATCAAGCGTCTGATCATTAATACACTTAGCTCTCAAATGAAACTCCACAGAACAAAACTCGCACTGGCCGTCACCGTCACAGGCATCGCAGTCACGTGAGAAGCGCATGCTCATCGCACGCTCGCTTGTCAGAGGAATGAGGCCGAGACGATGCGCGATGAACTCGTCATTCAGAACCGATGAGTTTACCTCGATTTCGACCAGATCGATCGCGATGTCGGAACCTCTGCGATCATCACTCGCCGGAGTGCGTTCGCCATGCTTGCGTCGGTTTCTCGGAGCTCGAATTTCACGTAGTCGTCTTTTAGCTCGCGGATTTTCACCTTTGGGAACCTCTGGTACGATGCTCCGTCCATTTTCTCTCTTTGGGTTTTGTTTTCTTTCTCTAGGGTTTGGAAAATCGTTCTACAGAGAAGATAGACGCACCGTGATGATTAATTTTTTTCTATTTTCCCCCTTTCTTCCATCTATCATGTTTTCCTTGTTTTTTATCTAGAGAAAAATGCTGGCATAATCCCTATTGTTTGTGATTTTTATCTCTACATATTTAAAAGAGAGTAAATTGTCTTTTCCGTTTATAAGATTTGGCACATTTGTTATTTTCGTCCAAAATGACACTTTGGTACCATTTTGTCCCTCACGTTTGTAACTTTTTGTCATTTTTGTTCAAATGCCTAACCTAGTTACTTTATAACGTTAGATGGGTTATTTTTTATAGAGTAAATTGTCATTTTCAACCCTGAGGTTTGGGCACATTTGTCATTTTCGTCCAAAATGACACTTGTAACTTCGGCATCGTCTCCGGCACAACCTGCAACTCCGGCACCGTCTCGACACAACCTGCTACTCCGGCACCACCTACAACTCCGGCACAACTTGCAACTCCGGCACAAACCTGCAAGTCTGGCACCGTTCCGGCACAACCTGCAACTCCTGCACAAACCTGCAAGTCCGGCACCGTTTCCGGCACAACCTGCAACTCCGGCAGTTGCAGGTTTGTGCCGGAGTTACAGGTGCTACCGGAGTTGCAGGTTGTGCTGGAGACGGTGCCGGACTTGCAGGTTTGTGCCGGAGTTGCAGGTTGTGCCGGAGTTGTAGCTGGTGCGGAGTATCAGGTTGTGTCGGAGACGGTTCCGGAGTTACAAGTATCATTTTGGACGAAAATGGCAAATGTGCCCAAACCTCAGGGACGAAAATGGCAATTTACTCTTTCAAAAATAACATATCTAACGTTATAAAGTAACTAGTTTAGGCATTTGGACGAAAATGGCAAAAAGTTATAAACGTGGGGGGCAAAATGATACTAAAGTGTCATTTTGAAAGAAAATGGCAAATGTGCTCAAACCTCAGGGACGAAAATGACAATTTACTCTATTTAAAATTATACCAGTGTTTTTTGTTTGTGCATTTTTATCTATAGTCTCTACACTTCTAAAATTACAGTTATACTCCTCAACTTTTGTACATCCGTTCTCGGATAGTCTCTGAAGCGGGTGGAGATTAGTTTTTGGTGTTAAACGGGTACGAAATGACTAAAATGTCCTTAATGTAAAACAAAATAAATTAATTAAGTATTGAGTAATATATGTATTTGTGGGGCCCACCCGCCTTTCAAAAAATAGATAAAATAAGCCAATCATCTTCAACCTCCCGCCCCCTCCTCAACCCACCACCATCTTCAATCTCATCTACCACCGTAGCATCGCCCTCCAAGCTTCACAAAAAAATTATTGCCGCAATTCGGTAATGATGATGATGATGATGGCAGAAAAGTAAAGATTACATACATCTCTCACTCCTCACAAAATCTATCCACTCTTTTCTCCACTAAAGAGTAGAATCTGTAATGACGAGTCATAATTCGTTGGAATAGTTTTAGTGAGAGATAACATCCACGGCAGAAACTCTGGCTCGGAGATGCGATTAAACGACAAATAAATAACCTCAAGTGTAAGCGCTAATAGTTTCTTTAGATCGCTTTGTCACACCCCAACCGATAGCGGAAACATCGGAGTGAGACAAAAACGGGATTGCAAGAGACTTCATAACTGTAACATTCGTCGTAAAACGGGTTTCGAAACCCGCTTCGTTTTATAATCAAATGATCAGTTATATGTTCGTTGCGTATTTATTGTGCCGGTTATATTAAATGATACCAAATTAATAAATATTTTGGAGTTTAAAAACCATAATTAATAAATAATAATAATAAAATTAAATAAAATAACAAAACAGGGTAGCCGGGTCTCGAACCCGGGTCTACCGCGTAAACACACACGCATCACACACTCCGCCACACACATCTTTTGTGTTTAATACTTAAACAAATATCACTTAAGGTAAAACAAAGAAAGTCAAAACTGTAAATCAGCGCGCCCATAACTCGAAATCGCCGGCAAGAACGAAGATTCCGCAACCGTTGCTACTTTCCCTTGACTGAAACGCGTAAACTGATTTCGACATCAGTTATAACCGTTGCTTAACACTCAATTTTAGTCAAAACCGTTTGAAATCATTGACCGCGAATCTTGGCCCCTAATTCGAAACCAATCGGCCTGTCCCCCTTATAAATACCCACTCAAACTCCTTGTAAACATTTCGCTCAGAACCGCACCTCTTCCTGAAGCTTCATTCCCTTCAAAGCACATCGCCGGAGATTTTCGTACTCGCCGGAATATCGCCGGAATTTCTAAACCAGAAAACCGTAGTTCTCCAAACCGGTATAATCATCTAAACCTCATTGCTATCTCTTGTTTAGTAAATTAATAGCTCAACACACTAATCAAAACTGTTAAATCAGTTCATTCAGCCGGGATCACTGTCGGGATTTTCGAATGATGAAAAAGATGAAGTTGAGTTAGTGTTTTAATATAAATAAAAACGGGTATTTAACCGGGTTAGACACACAGTCCATGGACTGCGTGCAAATACAAAACACACATCCCGGGTTTCGAATCACACATGTTTCCGACTTTCTGAAATAAAACCAACATTTTTAAACTTATTCAGATCAATTCACAGCATATATATAAAATTAATATAATCCAGTGTTTATACAGATTAGACACATAGCCCAACTGGTTGGGCTGTGTGCACTCGAACCGAAGGTCCCGAGTTCGATTCCGGGTTCTGTAACGGTTTCGGCCATATTAAATCATTTTTAATAAAAACTAAATAAGGTTAAAACTAGTTAGTATATATATATATATATATATAATTAAAACAGAGAATATTTCGGGTTAGACACGTAGCTCAGTTGG